>JAWNPM010000242.1:7205676-8406623 GCA_035047505.1 Drosophila parthenogenetica
TTTGAATTCCCGAAATTGATGCAGGCAAATTTAGAAAACAAATCTCAACGCTGTCAGCTTGACTTCTAGTCAACCTGAACCTGAACGTGAACCTGAAGATTGATGGCTTTTTGTGGTTGTCAAAATTAATGCGCATTTTTCTGGTTAACGATTGCCGGGATAAATTGTGTCAAAGGGTCTTAAAGGATCGCCTGTCGCACCGTTGTAGAGCAATGCAGTTTTCATTCAAGGAAATGGATATAAATCCATCATAAAAAGTGCGGTAATAAATGGAATCAGTTGATATCAGAAGTAGTTGTCTTTAGCCTTGAACTTGTGACTGTTGCACGCTGTGTGTGTGCGGGTGTGTGGGTGTGTGTTTGGCAGCTAAGTAGAAAATGTAATTTATATTGTTCAACTCTCCGAGGAAATGCCGCATGCTGTGTGTGGCACATCCGGTGGCAAGTTTAAGCCGCATTTCCGCTCCTGCAATTTTAATTTGTCAAATGCACGCAGCAGCGTTTGCAACGATGGCAACGTCAACAACGTCGCTAAAATTAACTGGTAAATTTTACAATCCACACGAGCAAGGATTAGAAACGGCGCCGACGTCATCATCATCAACAGGAACAGCAGCAGTAGCAGTGGCAACCAAGTGAAGGACACCGACAACATCGTCGAGCCACTCGAATTGGACCATTAGTTTTGACGGCATTAGTTGGCGCTTTTCATGGCGCAGACAAACCAGACAGCCAGAAAAATAAATAAAAGACGAGCATCGAGCCCGAACGAGCCGCGGTCTCGACTCGTCTCGTTTGGTTTGGTTTGGTTGGGTCTGAGTCGTGGTCTTGGTCTGGTCTGTACTGCTCCGCCACGATCCCATGGCGAAATTATGCATGTAATAAAATGCGGCGACGCATCAGCAACTGCAACTGACGCCCACTATTGCACTGCTACCACGCCCATTCTTGTCGCACGCCCAAAATTTTAAGTGCATTAACATAAACTGGCGGCCGCCTTCATCTACCCCACAGCGGCCAGAAAAGATAAATAAACTTTCGAGGGGGGCGGCGTTTGCAGGGCGGGGCATAAAGAACTGATGAGTGCAACGACTTGACGGCATCGACATCAGCGTTAGAGTTGTGCTCGTGACACGAAAAGTTACTCAAATGTTTAGTTAATCAACTGTTAAGCTACGCAGCTGTTAGGTTACCAACTGTTAAGTTACCAACTGTTAATTAAGTCTGTTTGTTGGCTGTGTTCCTAATTTACGCTTGAGTGCATCTACACATCGTTAACTATCGATTATAAGTGCATGAACTTAGCTGACACGCTGTCATCGCCAATCGACACATTTGACAGGAAGCGTTTTGCCCGCACAGACAGACACGACGGCGTTTTAGACAGGAAGCCCGTCTAGGTGGGTGTCTGATGTGTAAATGTATTTGCCCATGAGTGCATACGTGTGTGTAACTGTGTGTGTGAGGCATTAACAGAGTCGTAAACTGCCAAGTTGCTTGTTATGTTGATTACACAACGAACAACGCGCTGCAAACTATCGAAAATAAAGTTAAAAGCCAAAAAGTTGTGCTTGAAAATTAAGCAAAAGGGAAGAGAGAAGTTTTCGCAAACTGCTACCATATTTTCTAAGCTAACATTTAAAGCGTAGGCCACATTTAAGCCAAGTGCAACACTTGCCATACGCCACGTACGCACGTGTCTGTCAAAAGTGCAAGAAGCAAGGAGGAAAAAGAAAAAACAAATACACACAGCCGCTGCAGAAACTACAGATACAGCAAATACGAGTAGTTGCAACACAACTGTCATTTTGCCCCCTGCAAAGAACTTTTGCTTGCCACACGCAAAAGTTGAAAGTTGAATGTCTGGCAAATGCCGCGGCAATGCCCCCAAATGCACTAACAAAACTGCATTGCTTACATGCCCCCCACCACCTCTCTCTAGTGCCCACAGTTTGACTGCAGTAAAAGTTTTGATCACGCAAAAATCTTAGCCAAGAGTCAGTTGTTTGGTATTGTATTTTTTTCTTATTTTTGTTGCAAATTTATTACAACATTTGCCACGCGCTTCTTTTATCTTACTGGGCGGGTTATTTATCTGCCACGTTAAATTTTCTTTGCCGCCACACACAACACACACCCATGATGTGAAAGAAAAGCCAACGAATTCTTTTTCCTTTCATTTTGCTTCCTTCATAATTTTCGCCTTGAGGCCAAATTGTCGTCTTTATTTGCAGCATGGAAATGCTTGTGCACAATTTCGCATTTTCCCGTTACCCATTTCGCATTTCCATTTCAATGCACATCAGCAGCAGCAGCAGCAGTAGCAGCTTTGGATAAACGTGGAAAACGTTTTGAGATTTCAATGTTCTCCCGCATGACATTTGCGATTTTCCGCACATTTTGTATTTTATTGAACTGTTTGTCACATGCTGCTGACGATAATCGAGAAGGAGACAGAGAGTAAGTGAGGAAAACTTTAAGCCATACTCTCGATTCTAAATTCTCATATAGAGAGAATCATAAGCATGTAAACTTTATGAAAATCAAATGGAAATAAAAATGGACAGCGCTCATAAACAATAATATGGCGAATGAAGCTTTCAACATACATATAGAAAGACAAGTAACATAACTAAAAAATAACTATAAAGTTTTTACCAAAAGGGGCCAGAGAATGGGAGGCGTGGCAGCTGCTTAGCCACGAAGAGTGTGCAGTGTAGCAACTTAATAAAAACAAAAATGTATGAAATACTTTTACGACTTTCGAAGACATTTTTACAGCTTGCTGCCAACTTTGCTAACGATATGCGATATGCAATACGACAGAAAGAAAAAAACCAACATGAGAACGCAGTTGCATTCCTAAGCAAAGATCTAGCGTGTGTATGTGTGTGTGTTGGTATAAGGACCTGTCCAGTTGTTGGTCCGGTTCGCGAATGCATGTCGCATCATAAAACCGAAAGTCATTTCGTACAGAACGTGTCTGAGCCAAGACACTGCTTGGCCGCTTCAACGTTTTTGGCCAAGAAGCCAAAGTCATTGCAGCCAATAATAATTCCAATTGTAGTGCAGTGACAATTTCTTTCAATTTTTTTTTTTTTTCTCCTTTTTAGAGGATGCGCCGGCATCTTGGGTACAATGTACCCAACAATGGTCAGCAGCGCTTTTATTGCCCAAACGTTGGCATTTTAAGTGCTGCAACAGCAGCGACATTATTTGGTCAATGTAGACGACATGACGCGGCCATTAAACGCAACAAATAAGCAAACAATGGCAAGCAAAACTTTTTCGCCCAGGATATGGGATACAAACAAGCGTTAAGCGTAGAACGGAAAAAGGAAGAAATTAGTAAAGGACCTAAGTGCCACAAAGTCCAAAATTTTCAAAGTATCTAGCAGCTCTTGAAACTCTTCACTATTTCGTTGCATACTTTCACGGGCTGCGTTATTAACGGCACTTAATAGACCTTGTAATTAGTCAGAAAGAGACAGACTGATATTTGACTACATGTTTAATGTTTGCTGTCCAAGCAGTTCAAAGTGTACTGCTTGCTGTTCTACACTTGAAACGAACTGGATCCCAATTGGAACACCAAGCAGTGGATTGTTGTAGCAAAATCGGAGTTGATCAAAAATCTGATTTTAAACAAAGATCAACTATTTCTGGAGTTTGAATTATGGTTAGTAATTCAGTTAACCATTTCTGTTCATATAGAGGGTTTAAATTATCTGTTAAATTAACTAATTTAATGATAAATTAAAGTCTTAAATAGGTGCACATTTAACGCCATAATAATATGCTATTTAGAAATTTTAAATATTTTAACGATAATTCGATAATTAAACAACTCTATTATCTGCTTGTTTTTCTCAAAAAAAAACTGAACAGACGTGAAGATAAAACATAGACAAATATTTACACAGACTGGTTAAGTCACAGACAATTATGTATCAAAAGAAATATTTGACTCATTAGCGGCTATAATTTTTGTTAACTAATAAACCAAATTTGATGATTTGCGTCAAACGTAATAAAAAAAGAATATAACTTAATAAACAACGAACTAAACTTTTATCTTTTTGGAGAGCTGAAGCGGAAACCGCCTAGAGACAGTGACGGCTAGGTGTCTGAACAATTAATTTATTTAGTTTTCGCAAAAGCTAATTAGCAACTAAAGTGAAATTAAAGCAAAGTCAGACTAGCCAGAGAGAGAAACGACAATGGACACGGCATGGAAGGTGAAGAGACGGAAGACGTAGGAGACGAACGGTGTGCTACAACTAATTAAATGCAATAAGCCAGGCGGCAACTTCTGGACGTGGTCCTGCCACGACAAAGGGCGGGACAGGAAGTGACGCACAAAAAAAAAGCCGGTAACGAGTGACAACTTTGTTTTGATGTGCAAGGACATTAACACGACACCAGCTACGACATGAACTTCAAGTCCAACCCAAACTCCTACTTCTATTCCGTCTTCTAATTCCACTGCCACTCCCATTCCCACTCAGTCTCCTACTTCAACAACTCCTCCTTCAACACGTTTCTGCTGTGTCAGGACACTGTTTTAATTTGTACATTAAAGTAATTAGTTTAACATTAGTTAGCTGCAGTTAGTTTTAATGGCGAAACGACACAAATTTCCCTAGTTGAGCACTTACCGCTCTTGAATGTGGCCATTAGTCGCTCCGAGTCGGCACCATGCTGGCAATCGAATAGCGATGTATCCATCAGATCATCAGGCACATAGCCCAGTAAGCCAAGCATTCTAAAAACATTAATTTAAGTAAAAGTTAGAAAAATATTTGAAAAGAGTTCACAACGACTTGTCTCACTTGTCATCCACGTAGGTGAACTTCATGTCCAGCGAGTGCTTGGTTAAAAATGTGCTGGTGCCCAGCGGTATTTCAATGTTTGAAGGATGTGGAATGGACCTGCCAATGGCAATAAGCACACGTTCGCCTTTGCTGTTAACCCTCAAGTGTCCGGTTATGTGTATAACCTAAAGAAAATAAAAGTCAATATTAGTAAATGTTAAGTAAATATGTGTTAAAATTTAAACAGACCTTATATGAGGCACTCTTGATGTTAATGCTGCGTCCACGACTGGTCAGCGTACACTTCATGCGCACAAACAGATCACGATGATGTGTACTGACCCCCGATTCAAGCAATTGCTCATCCTTGATATTGTCAGCGATGCCATTGCGTTTGAGATTGAGCGCCTCCCTGATCTCAGCATGATCACATGGATGCGTATACTCCCAAATCTGTTGGCCCAACGTGTCGATCTGCAAGTAAATGAGGAATTTAATAACATATTCCAAATTTATATATCTTTTACGCACCTTGGTGATGCCCAGATAATCTATAATGTTCTCGGATATATAAGTTATGTCACCCTCGTTGGATAGCACCAGCAGAAAGCCATCCATGGTCTGTTTCAACAATTGATTGGCCTCGGCACACTTTAGCCAATCCTCGTTTTCATTCTCTAGTTTGGGTTTAACTAAGACTCCTCCAACGGAGTCAATGTCCGCATTAATGCGCTCACTGCACTCACGTATCTTGGGCACTGCAAAATGATCGAGTTAATGAATATGTTAAACAACTTTCATGCCAAAAATAACTTACCCAACTGCAGCATCTCATGTATCTTGAGATAGGCAATTGTAATGCGCATTATAGACGCCTTATCTAGCTGATTCACATCGTCGGGTTTAAGGGGTAATGCCTGCGATAGCTCCATAAAGATTTCAGTCTCCTTGGAGCGACGACAACGCGCTGCATCACGTGACTTCTCCTTGCGCTTTTCATTGTTCCTGCAAAACCAAAACAACAACAAAAAGAAAACAATTTTCCATTAGTAATCGAGCACTGAAATGTTGTAAAAGGTGCAAAATCTACTTGGCTTCCGATCGCCAGATCACGTAGACCATTTTCGACGTTGTTTTTGCAAAATTTGCATACTAAGGGGAAATTGAGGGGAATTTCTTAAAGCTGTAAGTGAAAATGTGAAATAGCACAGAAATGCGTACAATTCAATTGCTGCGATTTGGTGCGTTTTTATTTGATTTGATTCAATTGACGCGGCCAGCGCACTAATTTTTCAATTGAGCAAAACATTCACAATTCGCATGCCAAGGCGAAGGCGCCAAATCAGCAAAGTTCATGGCAGCTGCCGAGCAAAATTGCAAAAGCAAACACATTTGGAAACCAACTAAATGTGAAATGAAGATGAATCGATTTCAAAATTCCAGTCTTAATTGCGAGCGTTTCAATTTTGAATAAAATATGAACTAATTGAAAGATAATTAAACGAGCTTTATGGGTAATATTTTTGTTTATTTTGGGAAACATATAATAAAAATGTAATCGACTGATTTGTAAGAACACACTAAGAACACAAAGAACTTAAACATTATTGCACCTATAATAGCTCATTTGCCTAAAAACTCTTTTCATTTAAGCCATTTCTTGCCTCAAAGTAGTTTAACTCAAATTATTATACAACAAACTTCAAACATTTCAATGTTAATCATTTAATGAGAAAGAAATTTCAAGTAGAATTACACTGTCCTTTTCGTATCGAGTTTTAAAGACTCTTTCATTGTTGCAATACACACAGAACTAGACTAAGGAACTCAAGTGTCGGTGCTTAGTGGCTTAAGATAGTCAAAGCCTGCTGACATGTGTACCAAATGAGTAGATAATAACAAGACAAAAGCCTTGGCACCATTTCTGCTGATTCAACAACAACAACTACAATTAGCTGGCAATACAAATAAAATTATACAGTAATAATAAAATAAATTTGTAATATTTCCTTATGCAGTTCTTTACAGCGCATGTGAATGCAATTAACAACTTGAACGTTTTTGGCGCAGATTGTTGAAATGTTAATGAACTTGAGGGCAAGTGACTGTCAACCGAATTACTCATCGAAAAGAAATCAGCAAAAAAAGAGAATAATCAATAAGATAAGCAAATTCAAACAAGTTTTCACTTGTACAAAAACTTTCAAAATCCATACACAAGTTCTTATCAGTAAAAAAGCATACAAAAATGCTTGGGAAAATTTGTATATATAATTTAATACTATATACACTTAGTTCATGTGACAGAGTACACTGACCTCACGCAAAGGCATTTAGCTGCCAATTTTGAATCTAAGAATTTTGTCACATTATTCCCCATGGACCTGACGTCGCTGCAGTTGCCAAGAAAAACTCGTGAGTGGCCGAAAACTATATCTTTTGATTAATATATATACTTTGGCTAATAAATGTATTTAGTAGATTATTATATATACAAACAGAAACTGTCGCCGATTTTGTCACGTAGCAAATAAAAAAAAGTTTCAATTGAAATATTCGCAGCATCGTAAAAATTTGTGAAATTCGAATATGAAAATTTATGTGATTTTGGCATAAATTAATTATCGAGTCCAGCAGAAAAAAGCGAAACACAAAGCAAAGATAGCATATTAAATACATCTATTAGTGAACCTTAACTAAAATTTTATATATTTCTGCTTAGCAACAAATGCAGTGTGAAATTTCTTTAGTCAACTTGTCCAAAGCTTTGACTTGTCAAACAAATGTTGTATGAAAAGCCGCCGACATATCAATCAGAAAGACAATAACAATATCGACAGTATAAAGAACATTGAAATACTTCCATAGCATTGCTCATACGACGTGTGGCCGTGCAAACTGACAGACTAGACACGCTCAGTCTGTAATTCTTTAGGGCATAAGGCAATTGGCAACGAGTAGTTGGCAACAAAAAGTTGATTAATAGTTAATAAAAGCAACAACAATAGCATAGATACGATATGAATTATAAGCTGATAAAAGGCATGTAAGAAAGTCTCTAAATTTTGTGGATTTAATTAAAAACTTAAAGCTTTTGGATGTGCAAATGTTCTGAATCAAAATACACTTTATCGTTTTACAGGGTATTTGTTGCTATTCCACTTTAAACGTTAAATAAATTCGATCACAACAAGGTACATAATTATACCTCTATATAAATTCAATATAATGCACTTCCCCTCATACCTTTAGCCCCTAGTGCCCCTAACACATTACCGATTGCCTTAACAGAATGCTAATAGCCTGTTTAACTGACTCGTTGAGCGAAGAGCGGAAAAGAGGCGAGAAGTGGCTAAACAATTCATTAAAATAGAAGTGAATTGCTTTTAAATATTCACAAAGCGCCTGCAGTTTTTTTATAGTATATATAATGTGAATAAATTGTTGTTATTCGTGTTATTGTTATTATTTTTTTGCTACTCTTTGCTATTGTTGTTGGTAGCATTTCCGGCAAATGGAAGCGATAGAATTAGGGGCAGGGTAAGGGGCAAATGCATGATCTTGACACGTGCAACCAAACGGCCATTTTCTTCGCGTAACTTTAATATAGCTTAATAAAAAAATTATGCAAATCATAAATAAAATATAGTGCAATTAAAGTTAATTGAACAGCTACTGAATCAGCTTAAGCTTGTGATCATCTCATTTAATGTTTGTTTACCAACATTCAAGCAGTTAATGAAACCGTTTTGTTAATGGTATAGTATATTATTTCTAAAGCTTTGATTACAGCATTCTTTACATAACCCACAGCAAAAAAGATATAAGCCGTGCTCGAATATCAAATACTCTTTATAGTTTTGAATTACTTTTGGGTTTGTTATACGATCATGTTTACATTTTTGAGCATAAATTGGGATGATTTGAGGTCTGTTTAATGAAAAATTTATAGCCAGCAGATTTAAAGATTTATTAATAAATAATAATAAATTTTTTTGTGCATTATTTGCTATTAGCAATTAATCGCGTTGAGATCTGAACTCAATTTTAGTGCACATTGCACATCAATTGATCAGTTTCTAAGCCCGGATTCAAGCTAATTAAATGCAGTGACGTTAGTGTTAATTGCCAAAGTATGTAAGTATAAAATTTCATGGGATTCGGATATGCAATAGATAAGCAAATATTATGGCTAAACGTGCGGCTCGTTTGCGGTTTGCCAAATGTAAACAAAATCTTATTATGGCACGCGCAACCGAGATACAAATACAACCAAAGTACACACACAGTACACACACAGTACACACACATAAATTAAATACACTCCTTGAGCTTTCAAGAGTGTTTTCCATAAAGAGTTTGCACGCTAATAGCATCCAGAATGAGTACAGAAAACACGAGTATCTACGTCAACGGGAAGTGACACTTGTTATAAATGTAGATGCGTTTAGAAAGCAGCTCTAAGACTTAGCGACATTCTCAACAAATATTTAAAAACGTTTTGATTTCTTACGCTTTTCATTAACATTCTCATAACATTGTGTTAGTCATGGCACTTATGTTTTTTCAAATCTACTTTTGTTATTTTTTTACTTTAAACTATTATTTCTTATCGTTGAGAGATTAACTTTGATTTTAATTTTTTAAACTTCGCACCATGCGATATCTCTCTCTCTCTCTCTCTCTCTCTCTTACTCTGTATTTCTTGCTCCCTTTTTGCTTTAACTCTTTAAAGCAGGCATTAAAAGGTTTTCCCCAAAAATCAACACAGTTCCACTGAACCCACATCAATTATTTGGTTTTTACTGATAAGAAACCAAGTAATTTTTAGCATGTTTGAGATTTGTTTGTTCATTTTAATTTTTAAATTTCATAACAAAACATTTACTCTTTCAATAAAACAAGAAATATCAAATAAATAATGAAATCTTGTATCAAATTCATTCATAAACAAAGAAATCTATGTTTATCTAATAATTGGCACTGAAAAAGCTTTCAAATTGATGGAATACTTTGGATAAGTGACATTATCGATTGCATATATTATAGGAATCAGTAATGTAATGCAATTTACCAGCTGGAAATGGCTATTATGTATTAGCATTTGTTATGAAAATGTGATCAGACAAACAATTTCGATTAATCAAATACTAAGTGCAAACTGACTTCCAATCTAAAACTGATATACAAAGCATACAATTATATATGTAGAGACTTATTCATATATAAAATAGAAAGAGAAATGTGATGCATACATATGTAAAATGTATAATAATAGTACAGAGAATGAGTGCAGATAAGAAGTGCGCCCACTTGGGTTACTTAGTTAATATTGTTGTTGTTGTTGCTACTCTGTTGTTGTGATAAGAGCATTGTGTCATTTACTGTTTGTTGTGAGCTATTGCGTTCACTTTTGTGTAGAAGAAACGTTGACAGACAATGTGCGGTAGTGAAAGGGAAATTCAAAGCAATCTAAAGAATCGTTTGAATAAAGTACAAAACTTACATAAAATCCTCAATATCCACAAATTGTGTATACTGACAGGGTTCTGGATGATTTGGAGCATAACCATAACAATAGTCATAGCTCCAGGGCTGATTATCGCGACACGGTGTCTGCAAATTAAGCATTCTCACACTCGTGGGCATATAGGGTATATTCTGTGGCGGAGGCTGTCCACCGTAGACATTGGGAAATTGTCTAAAGTTCGATTGATAAGGATGATAACGCGACATTTCCATACTAGTTGCACTATTGTAAATGGCACCGCCATTGCCACTCTGAGCCGCAAACGGAGACCGTGACGTGGAATTGTTATAAAAGCCGCCATTATTAAAGTTTACAGCTGGCTCATTAATTGGCCTACTGCCATACAGACTGCCATTAACTATATTGTGTTGCGATTGTTGTTGTTGGGGTTTCACATCCGATTCATAAAACGATTCATAGTTGGCCTCATCACCATAGAAAGTACTTTCATTGCAGGAAAAATCACAGTTTTTCCACGCATTGTCCGAATTAAACATTATTTCAAAGTTATGGCCATAGAATAATGGCTAATACACGCGCACACACACAGAGCTGTAGTTTTTCACTACTTTTCATAGGCGCAAAGTGGCAGAAAAACAACCGTCGAGTAAGAATATTTGAAATAAACAGAAATTTCTATTAGCACGAAATTCATATTTATAGGGTCCCGAACCAAAATCGCAAATAACATTCAAACTGATAACAAAACACACAGATACCACCCACAATCATATGCTTATAAGCCCATTGAAATCCCAAACAACAACAAAGTTGGCAATTGGTGAGAGAGAAACGCATGAAATGTTCCAAACCAAACCAAAAGGTAAGAATGAAAACACTGTACTACACCAGACATTAACATTAAAGCTTTGTTGTCAGCTATCAGTTGGAACTCTGATAGCTCTGATAAGATAAAAGTCAGTCAACTCGCTCACTCGGCGCTCTCAACAGCTCTCGGCCAAGTTAAATGTTCAACGGCCAAATTATTCATGTGTGAATTGACCAGATAAGAGAGATAACTGCGACCGCTGAATGGAAAACAATTCAAAACAACAATAGCGAAAAAAATATATTGTTACTAATCTGTAATTAAGTTGGTTATAAAAGCAATGCATACTTTTCAGCGCTAAGAATTTTTAACGGTATCTCTAACGCTATCTCTCTCTATTTCACATGCGTTTAGGAAAAGTTATCTCCGAAGGACTCAGACTATAATATTTACATACGCAAAACAGCAAACTGACTCACAAACTGCAGTAGTTTGCGTTTAGCCAAATATTAGATGAAATAAACCATTTTCAAATCAAAAGTCGCCAACTGTAGACAGCGAACTGACTTGATAACTTGGCTAAGCAACGTTTCCATGCCAGACAACAGAATATTTCCCTCATCTCTGATAGCATAAGAACATAATAATTCACAAATATTTAACTTTTTCTTATTGGCAAACATGTGCTAAAAGCGAATGGAGATAAGCAGCTAAAAATACGAGCTTTTGGGCTGATTAAATAAAGGGAAACATGAGATAAGTTGAGACGGTTCCGGACAAGGGAAGATTTATAGCTAAAAGCTGTGAAATTACAAAAATTTTCTAAGACAAATGAAAAATCAAGTTAAAAGTTATTATAAATTAAAAATAAAAATCAAAATATTTCACTTTATTCAAATGATTCGATTTTAAATTGTTAAAGGCATATTTATTTAAATTCTATATTAAACCACTTAATTCATTTCTATGAAGAAAATGCTCCAAGTAAAGAAGGCAAAACAACACATTTGCCAAAAGTCTGTTTTGATCAATGAAAACGGGGTCAGATACGAGTACTCAAACGTAAACTTGTATACTTTATGGCATACAAAAGACAATCGTGGGGCATTCTATATATAGATCGTTTTTATTACAACAAGCATACACCAGGACAACAACAGCAACGAGAAAAACAAGCAACGAGCTGTGATTTTTTTTGCGCAACTCGAAAGAATTATGATTTTTTTTAAGGTTGCGCCTTTGGCAAAAACAGAGGGTAAATAAATTAACTTTCCCCACTGTAAATGAATGTATGGTGGACTACAGTTTACCCTACAGAAGGGCTAATGATTTCGTAAAAAAAAAAATCAAACATAAAATATTTTAAATAGAGGCAAATAAATGATATTCTAAATTTAAATTTAATTATTTCATTTTATAAATAAGATAAAGATGGGGATCGACAACATATCTTCAGTCAATGATAACAGGTTCATTAAAGTCATTAAATATAGCTATATTTACATACTGAGAATTTGACAGAAACACTTCCGCATATTCTGTATTTATATTCAAAATGCCCTATATACCCATTGATCTTCATTGATGCTCACAGAGTATAAAAAACAAGATCATAATTACCACAAAATGAAAAATGAAAATATTACCTATCTTATAAATAAATCGACATATAAAAGATACAACAAAGAGACACAAACAAACACACTCATACTCAGATAGACACACACACACAGATACACACAACGACAGACAAGCAGAAGCTGTTGCATTTGTTGACTGCATGGCAACAACGTGGAGATTCGTGTTTGTCTCAGGCTTCAAGACGAATTATACGCCGTAAACAACAACAACTGCGTATAAAAAGAAAAGCAGCAATAACAACAACAACAATGAGGCATATGGTGTACAGGGAACACACACACAAACACTTAATTCCACACACACACACACTCAGACGCACACACCCTTTACACCCCGCATGCTGCTCGTATCGTCATACTTTAGTTCGATTGCGCAAAAAAGTAGGTCGTCGTGGCCAGACATCAACAACAACAACAACACAAGCAACAACAATAAAGCATATCATTTAAATATTTAACATTGTATGCGTAAGCTTGTGTTAATTTTGTGCGTTCGCCTTGTTTTGGTATTGAAAAATGTATATGCAATTTGAATTTATTGTTTTGATCAAATTTCATCAAAATACCCGGTAGCTAAAGGGTAAAAAAAGGGTGTGCAAGGCGTTAAAACTATTTGCATATCAAGTACACTTTAAAACATATTAGTTACTTGAAATCAACTAATTAAATTATTAAATAAGAAAAAAGGTATGCTAAGAAAAAAATCACCGATAAGAAAAAAAAACATTTATTAGGACAGCCTGTATCTTTTCTAATTTTCTATCTAATCGTTAAAAAAATTTACATAACAAGGGTTTAGTAGTTTAGATATTACAATTTTTGAGCATCAAAGAGACCGAGAGAGAATGCTGATAATTAATGAAACTGTTAGCCATTAAGAACAATCGTTAAGTAACATATTCCTAAGATCATAAAAATAACGTTAAGATAAATGATTAAACCAAGCACCGTAACTACACAAACTACAAGACTACTAAAAACTCTATAAAAACAACAAGTAGCTAAACATAAACTTACACAATTATCCAAAAAACATACACCCATTGCCCATTTTAAGGGGGTGATTACAATTTTATCACTACTTTTGCTAATGATATCTCGTTATGTTGTTTACTACTCGAATATGTGATTTGTACTCGACAGAACTTGGTAGAAATCTTCATTTGACACAAAAAAACATTTGTAAGTCCGACTTATTGTTGTTGTTGCTATTTTCTTTTATTGCTTATTAATTGAATCTACATATAAATGTTTATAAACGAGGTTAAAATGTCTTGCAAGTAAATCATAAATGAGCGACAGGCAAGTTCACAGCGAGGTCGAATCTAGAGATGCAAATACAGCCAAGAAATCCTGCTAGAAGCGTGAGTCTATCGTGAGTTAATCGTGAGTCGTGTTAATCAATGAATAAACAACAACTGTGAGAAATTTGATCAGTTGGGTTTGCATAAATTAAAAAGACGAACAAGTTTATTCGGCGTCTTTTTAAAACCCATGTGAAACTTCCATAAAACTAAGCATATTGTAAATATTAAACAATACCTTTAACTACATAAAAAAAAGCAATTAAACTGAATTTATGTTTGTGTTAATTAGAATAAAATTTCCGCTAGTCGACAAGGTGAGCGAAGCCAATTAATACATAAACAAAACTTGTGGATTTTTGTGAAAAACAAAGTGATCGATCACATGAACACCTCCAATCTACAGAAAAACATAAAATTCCCAATTTTAATCTCAAAGACATGCACAGTTATCATAAACAATCAAAACTATGCGCTATCAGTGGACCATTTTCCATAAGTCAAGCTAATCGTATGACAGAAACCAGTTCACACAGTAAAAATATGGAAAAACTTGCTCGGTTTTCTTTAAAAATTAAGTGTTTTCAGAACCGCTTTACGGCAAATGTTTAACACAAACTAAAGTCACGTAGGCCAAGTGAAAAAATAACTCAATATAATGCAAATGTTGCATATTTTCTATAAATTTAAAAAGCAAATCGACCAACTAAATAAAATTGTAATAAAAATATCATAAACATAATGAATGACATAAGTAAAATGCGTGGTAGCCCGTTACAAAGGGGCGGGTCGTTGCCACGCCTAAAGAGGGCAGGCAAACAAAGCAAAACAAAAACAAACAACAACAAAAAAAACAATAACAAAAATAAAAAACAAACTGATAAAACAAAACATAAAAAACTGGTTATGCTGCTGCCCCGAGCACAACACAACAACAGGTTTTTTTTCTCTTTTCCTTCTTATAAATTTTTGTTGGAATTTTTAAAAATAAACGCAGCAAACGCACGAAATGTGCGTAGCAGCGAAGCAGAAGCCCACAGTGCACAGTGGATAAATGCACTTTGGGTCTTAAAATAGAAATGGTAAGTATACGAACAGTGAGGTTGTTTCCTTCACGTAGTTCAAGGATATCTTGATCATAGTACCTAGCAACAGGTGCGATAAGGTACGTTTCAAATCGGAAAATAATTATGAGTAATTTAGTTTAGCTATTTTTTTTTTTTAGTTTTTACTGTCTTTAGGTTTGGGGTTTTGTATAGTTTTTTATTTCATTTGACTTTCAAGGTAAGGTCTCGGTCAACGCGTTCTCTTTTAGTGTCTTGCTTCGCCAAAGCTGTATAATTATCGCAAATGCAAAAACCAAGCGTGATTAATGATTACGTTTAGATTTCTTATATTGTATATTAGTGTGTTGAAAGTTTTTGTTTCATTTTTTGCTCTTTTGCCCTATTCCGTTTGTAAGCTGAATCATTGACACGAGTCAAAAATTCAATCATTACACAAATTTATTAAATATGTGATAAGCCAAAGCTATTCCCTGTCCCTTAAAGAGTAGAAATGACGCAGGTTGACGTCTCTCCCCTTGCAGTCGTTAAGAGAAACTGATAACCGACATTTACTCTGAACTATAGATATACGCTTTAGTCACTAGCGCGCAGGGTGCTCTACAGTAATCTTTTTTTTATCTTGTAAGGTAATGGAATTATTTAATAGAGAGATATATTTTAAGCGTCTCGTCTCAAGACTATGGAATAATAAAGCATTTATAAGCCCTTTATTTTTTTTAATCGTAACATGGAGATTCGTAACACTTACAAGCTCTAAAATAAAAATGTTTCTAAAATTTAAAAACAATCTAAATTGATTAGATATATTTTTTTAGGGCTATTAGCTGAAGGCCTACAGATCTAAGCTCAGTAAATAATTTAAATTATATTAATTACAACTCTTATACTTTCTAAGCAAATAAACAAACATTAGCACTTGGTTTGCATTAACTATATAATATATCTAAACTAGGTTACTACATTATAGAACTAAAAGAATTATCACGTTATTAAAAAAAAACATTTTTATCTCTTCAAAAACGCATAGTCATGTCAAAAACACTGCTTCGGTGGCAGATCGTAACAACCCTTTGTAAAGTCTCCAATTTAGGACAGAATTTACACCATTCCAATATCGATAGAGTGTGCAATTTGTGTGGATAATATTGTACTGCAACCCTAATAAAATTAATTGAAATATTCCCAGCTCTATCGTTTAAAGCGTCAATGACGCTGACGTCGACAACACAGCCGCAGCACCAGTTGCGGCTGAAGAAAAAAAAAAAGAAAGCAAAACGCTTATGCAATAGCAACGACCCATCGTACAGATCACATGGGCAAGGAACGCGTTGAAATTTGCTTAATGTTTTTATATTATTCATTTTCATTTAAAGTGGTTATTGGTCAATTCGATTGGGCAATAACTCACCTTCGTTTCTCCTTTGGCTTGCCACTGGCTGTCAAAGCTACACCTGCAGCAGCAGCGTGCGTACCTTTGGCTCCAGCGTTGCCATTGTTGGGACTCGTTGCGCCTGCAGCGGCAGCGGCGGTACGTTGCTTTTGAGCCTCCGCTGCCGCATCGATAGTATCAATTAACGAAACCATTTTCTTTGAAATGATAAAACCGCAGCAGCATTCAAATTTATCGTTGTATTTGTTGCTTACTGCTAACTGTTTCCGTTGTCGTTCCCTGTTGTCGTTGCTAATCACTATTGTTGTTGTTGTTGTTCAAGTTGCTGTTTAATTTGTTCCTGTTTTCGTTTTCTGTGTTCTTGCTTTCGTGCTGAGACTCTTGGTTATTGATATTACTTTTCTTTTCTTTATTTTATTTTCCTTTATTTTCAAATTTAAACTATTCAAATGGAATAACTTTGTATTTTTTCGAATTCTTTTGCGCACGTCTTTCTTATGCACACCAATACGTAACTGCGTATAAACGTAACTGCATGTGTGTGTTTCGTTTGTTTGTGTGCGTCGTGTTTTTGTCAGTGTGCGTGACAAGACCTCAAATCAAATTTGTAGTGCCTTGGAAAGAAAACGAAACTGTTTCAAGAAACTATTGGTTATTTATGGATGTAGAATTATTAACTTTGAACTCTGAATATTTTGGTATTTTCACGAAAGCAATTCGCACAACACTCACTACACTGGCGGCTGTTGGTAATTGGACTTTCTATTTTGTTACTGATTTGGAGCGCGTTCGAACTGCAAGCGTTTGCCACAAGGTTATTGCTTGTTTTTATTTATGTATTTGCCTTTTGATCAACTAATTGCACTGTAATCCAGCAATTGCTATTGCACTTTGAAATTCTGCACAGATTTGATATTAAATTCACGTTTAAGCGTTTCACATGTGAGATTTATTAGCACTATGAGCATTTTACAATGCGTTTAATAACATTTTCGTCACGGTTTTCACAACTTTTCTTATTTTTCTTATGTCGTCCACCGATATATTGTGGTGGTTAGACGATAAAAACGACTAACAACCGTGTCACAGATGTTCACCAATAACAAAGTCCATTTACATTTAACTGTTAATATAACATTTCCATGAATGTTAAGTAACAGTTTGAGTTTGGCGCCCAAAATAAATGTCTTTTAAAATAGACTTTTTATGCAATATGCTAAATTTTAAAGTCTCTAAGTATTAACACTTAAGTGTTGACAGGATTATTCGAGACAAATGTCATCACAGCAGAGTTAAAGCAAAATGAATGAATTTTTATAAGTATACTTCACCTGTTGCTTCAAAATTAGGACTGCACCGCCGTTATGGATAGCTAGAATCATAACAATTTTATCGCGATATCGTTATCGAAATCTTTACCTTAAAATTTAAACTGAAAATTCTTGCAATTTAGCGAAAACATTAACTGTTTTTTAACTATATTTTATTGGTACATAATTTACTCTGCTTTTGAGATGGCATTGGTTGACATCTGTTTATCAGCTAAAGAAGCCGCAGCACCACCCGAGAGTTCATCAACATCCTTAACACTAGCTCCATTGTCGGCATTCATGACATCACCCAATGCATCGTCATCATCATCGCCACTGCTGGTTTTGTTGTAGACCGTGGGATACTGCTGGAAGCAATCCTGCATTTTGCGGAATGCTTCGTAGCAATCAGAGCCTTTGGGCTCTGCCTCACTGTAGTGGAAACACGAAAAAGCTTCTCTAAAATCGACACCACAGGGACCTGTGGCCATGCCTCCTAAACACGGACAGCTCCAATTGATGTTGCCATCCTTTGTAATTAGGCCCTGAGGCGCCTCTGGTGGCGGCAACTCTACTGTGCTTGGTATCGAGTGATCCTCTTTGCTGGCAAAGATCACCTTATCCTTGCCAAAGACTTTACAAAATGAGAATGACATTGTTCTGTGCTAACAAATTAAATGTCGTCTGTCTGTTGCTCTTCACAATTCTCGTTCTCGCCGTCCTTCTCAAAGTCCAGCGGCACTTTCGATGTTTTCAGCACACGAAAGTGACAAGGAATATCTTGATAATATCCTGTTAAAGTAATTGCAGCACGTGTCCGTTCAAAGAACTCCTCCGGCACACGGAAGACAACACGCCGCTGTTCTGCACTGAACTTGACTATTTCCAAACTGGTGCCGCCACCAATTTCACCAAAGAATCGCTCCAACGAGTTCTGAACGCAGCCACGGAAAAAGACGGGTGTGAGTACAACGGAATCAAAATCACGAAATTTCCTAGTGTTGCACAACATTAATAATAAATTATTAATACAAAATGAAAATCATTGTGATGAAAACAAAAAACAACAAAAATCGGGCACAACAACACGCACGTGTGCCGCAGAATGGTGGCCAAAGTTTGTAGTTATTTTACTTACAGTTGCACATCGAAGTAACGATGTCTGATCATACTTTTCCCCGGAAGGATAAGCTTGCTGTAAGTCTGCTCTGGCAACGATTTAAAATCACTTTTTTGTCAGAAACACACGTTGTAAATGCCGGGAATACTTTTTTTTTTGTATTTATGTAATTGCTTCTGTCGCCTTTTACTGTTTCAATTCCTGGCGTTCCTCGCTCTTCTGCTTCTGCCTCTACTGCCAAAACAGCTGATAAATCGAATTAAAATGTGAATGGCAAAAATGTTGGCAAGATTTCACAACAAAGCGCGCGTACTTTTAACAAAACTGGCAGAGAAAATTTTATAAATTTTAATGGGATTTGTATCGAAAAGGAAAATATCGTTGACATAGTGCCTATTGTAATATTGCCTACACACAGTAGCTGAGAATGGAGCAAAAGCAACGCACGGCACAAAAACAATCAGATGCCTCGGCATCAACGGCCGTCGTCAGTGACGAGGAGGAGGATGCAGGTCCATTGGATGTGCTTAAACTGCAGGTGGGTTTCATTTAGTTTTTTTTTTTTGTGGCACAGTCTGTACATTCGACATACGACAGGGCAACAACATCAATCCCAGGGACATTAAACTGCTGCAACAGGCAAGTCTGCACACCGTGGAGTCTGTGACGTACGCAACGCGAAGGCAACTGTTAAATATCAAGGGACTGGGCGAGTCCAAAGTGGATCACATCATGAAGGAGGCATCCAAGCTGGTGCCACTGAACTTTACAAGTGCACGAACCTTTCATCAAATGCGCTCTGAAGTAGTTATGCTGACAACTGGCTCCAAGGAGCTGGACAAACTGCTTGGCGGTGGTATCGAGACGGGTTCAATAACAGAAATCTTTGGTGAATTTCGATGTGGCAAGACACAAATCTGTCATACACTTGCGGTGACTTGTCAGCTACCAATTAGCCAGAATGGCGGTGAAGGTAAAGCCCTGTACATTGATACAGAAGGCACATTCCGACCAGAACGTCTGTCGGCAATTGCACAGCGCTACAAAATGGAGGAAGCAGATGTGCTAGACAATGTGGCTTGTGCCCGTGCCCACAATACGGATCAGCAGACGAAACTGGTGCAAATGGCAGCAGGCATGATGTTCGAATCCAGGTGAGTGCTAAGGTCACTTGATCCTCTCACACTGGTTGCCTAAATGTGCCATATTTTCAGATATGCTTTGATCATAGTGGATAGTGCCATGGCACTCTACCGCTCGGAGTATGTGGGTCGTGGCGAGCTGGCTGCACGCCAGAATCATTTGGGTCTATTTCTGCGTATGCTGCAGCGTTTGGCCGATGAGTTTGGCGTGGCCGTGGTCATAACCAATCAGGTGACAGCCCAGGTGGATGGCGGTGCTGCTATGTTTCAAGCGGATGCCAAGAAACCAATTGGAGGACACATAATGGCGCATGCATCGACTACCCGTCTGTATTTGCGCAAGGGGAAGGGAGATGCACGTATATGCAAGATATACGACTCTCCTTGTCTACCCGAATCGGAAGCCATGTTCGCCATTCTGCCGGAGGGTATAGGCGATGTGCAGGAGAAGGATTAGCATAGCTTATAATTTTATACTTGTACACATTTTTTATATGCATTTGATAACAGTAAATATAATTTATAAATCAAACGGCGTAAAGTTGGTTTTAGCTGCGCTATGCAACAAGTCCCACTGGGTGCTTAGCACAAATACACGCAACGAGTGAAGCCTATGTATGTGCACGTTCCATTTTCACTTGTTTCAGTGTCATTGCTTTAGTGTCTGCCCTATTGTTTACAAACAAGTTTATTCAGTAAAAATGCACAACGCTGCGGACACGGTATGCAGCGACTTGGATCCTTTGTCTTTGCAGACGGATGCATTTCTTGAGCTTGAATATGGTGGCAGTGAGCACAACGACAGCGCTGCCCCCAACATTCCCGCATTGCGCCGAAGTCAGCGCTGCACAAGCCAGCAGCCAAAAGTTGACGTCAAAGCGGCAGCAGAGCAAGCTGAGCCGCTCTTTCCCATAACGAAAGCTATGCGGGAGCGCATCAAACGCATGAAGCAACGCATGCTGGTCACACTGAAACTCTCCGCTGAGGAGTTGACAGAGAGACGGAAGAAGCGTGCAAAGCAGACGAAAGAAAGTCGTCAGAGAGCGGCAAGTGTAGATGACAATTACAGACGTCGTGAGAGTGATAAGAAGTCGGTTAGAAAAAGCAGACAGCGCGCAATGGAAACGATTGAGCAGACGGAGAGTCGCATGGCCAAAAAGCGTGAGGAAGGTCGTCGCTATTTAGCCAGGAAAAGAGAGAGTGAGACGGCAGAGCAAAGGCAGGCACGAAGGGAATATCATAGAGTGTACAGCAAAAGCCGCCAACTCATTAAATTTATTTAAATTAAAAGGAACGTAAATTGACTGTACAATAAGAAAATTAAAGATCTTTTGGCTTGAAGGATTCTTTGTTAACGCTGTTTTATTTTATTTCTTTTATTTTAATAAATGTTGTCAGGATTTTATTCATTAAGGAATCTGAATACACGTTCTTTAATGTATTTTTTGTTTCTTGTTTTCAGTGTGTGTTGTTTGTGTATAACATAAACTAATTGTATTTAATGTGATTATCGAATTGAAACAAAAAAAATATAACTAATTGCAACCAGTCCATTCATTTGTCTCACGTGTCAACTTCAGGGATGGGTTGTGTTCTCAGGGCTTCACAATAATGCGGTTCGCTACAACGACGGGCTTAAAATTAACTGCAATGAAAATGCATACAAAATATTTTATTAAATCGTTTCTAATTAATTGGGTATTTTATTAAACCATAGAACAGAAAATTGATTTTTAATGCTAGCTCACCTTATGCAAATATGTGGAACAAAAGAGTCAGGTTTAAATACTTAACGCCGCCCCATTTTGTGTCCATTTTATTTTTGGGCCACTTCCACCTCCGTGGTCGCAGCGCCATCCTCCTTGGCCTTTACTAGATTATCGTAACTGAGCTCGCTCATCGAGACGCGCAGGTTATCATTGATGTTTTTCGTATAATTCTTGTAGATTCGCACCTTCTCGCAGAACTCTACCCAGAAGTTCTCCTCGGGTTCAGGCTCCGGATTAAATAGTGTCTTAAAGCCATCATAGATGGCTGTGGAAACTTTACGTATAATCTGTGCTTTTTCCTTAAACTCCAGCTCATCGGATATGTCCATTTTCCACAATTCCAGATTGCCTACATAGCGGCGTAATCGCCGCATTATGTCCACACACTCAGGATTCCTTAACAACATCAATTTGTTCAACTCAATCTCCTTTAGCTGCTCGAGTATCTCCAGACATCGCCCAACATTCGCACGTCGTAGTCCCAGGCACTCACGCAATTGCTGTGATAGTTGGATGAAGTCGCGCTCCATAAACAGTGCATCCTCCTGTTCGATGAGCTCCTCGATGAAGCGTACTGCCTCCTGTTTTGGTATCTCCTCACGCACTGGCTCAATAACAATACGCTCCGGCATTGACTCGGCATCCAGTTGACCCGACTCTAGCTTTAGCTTCAGCTCGATGGCTTCCTTGCGGGACTTCTCCATCCACGCCTGCTCTGCGGCAGCATTCTCGAATTTCTTGGGCTTCTTGTAGTTAATGTTAATGCCCAGACACTTGGCCGTCGGCATGTAGACCATAAGTAGATTGTTCTGTATTATCTGGATGGGATTTTAAGAGCGTTGTTAGCCACTTTAGACAATATTAGGACTCGTTGCACTTACATTTACTTGGCGCGAGCGTTTTTGCATCGGAGTAACTGCAGCTGTTGGCTTTGATTTCTTCACCGACTTCTTATTGGTGGCTCCAATGCCTTCGGGTGGCACGCGTTTCTTTTGCGGCGGTGGTGCATCTACAGCGTCTGAAGCATTAGCATCATCCGTATCCCCGTCCACATGACGTGCTGGCATTTTAGTCTTTCGCCCTCCTCCACCCGCTGATCCGCGTGTTTTCTCGCCAACTTCAGTACTTGTTGTTGTTGTTGCGCCAGCGGCAGCTGCTGCATCGGCATCTGCTGATGCGACTGCTTCGGTTTCTGTCTCGTTGAGACTTTCATTGAGCTCATCGGTGCTGGGCAAATCGATTGGGGCCGAGTCCTCGCCACGAAGTGCGCTCTCAATTTGATCGATGGCCTCACTAAATTTGGCGCGCTTCATTATCTTATCGGTCGCAAACTTCTCCTTGTTGTCAACATATGTAAAAAGATCTTCTTGTTTGATATTGGCGGTCTCCCCGGTCCCGTAAAAGTAAACATTGTACTTTTTGTTGTTATACTTTGTGATTTTTGCGGGCCACGCCGGATAACCCTTCACTTTGGCAAACACCAAATCACCAATGTTAAACGATTTGCCAGCCTTTTCCTTGCCCATTTTTTACGTTTCTAATCTGACGTTGCGCTTCTTGTATTGCAGTGTTCAATTTGTTTTTTATTTGTCACTTGGCGTCTGCTGCTGTTTCTCTCATTCCCTAGAAACTCGCGCTTTGGTCTTCTTCACGCTCACTTACCATTCGCCGTTTCTGACATTAACAAAACTCTTGTGGCTGTACACGGTGGACAGACAGCTGTTTACTTAACAGTGACAGCACTTTAACATCTACTCTGTTGTTATTAACAGCGCGCGTAATTTGAAATATACGTTAACAGTTTAAATGTTAGATTTTAACAAAAACTATTTCTAATAAGTTTAATTTATTGTCAAGCGTTTTATAAGTAAAATTTTAAAATAATATCATGATAGCCAAAAGACAAAATAAATTTGAGTCGGAAATTTGTATAAATCGCCGTTTATTAAAAATAATTTAAAATAATAATCTGTGGAAATTCTCTTTGTACAATAGGCTGAATTTGTTGTGCAGTGTATTGCAATTAATTATATATTTAGACCGATACAGGTGCAAAAATTAGTTTAAATTTCAACTCACCTGCACCCACACTCACCTCAGCCATTGAATCCACCGTGTGTACACCTTACGCACTCGGAACTCACCACACGTCGCGATGTCGAACTGTTTACGATACAACGGAAAATACAATACATATTTCGAAAAGTGTTTGCCATCAAATGAGTCAGTCGACTTTTGCACGTCGCACAAGAAAATTCACTCGTGAATATATTGCCGAGCATTAAAATCGAATCGGAATTGTTTACGCACCAAAGCGAAATAAAAGCAAACAACAAAACGCTACCAAATAGTTTCGTTTCTCTCAGTTTTTTTTCTAAATTTTACTCGTTCTGGAATCTGCGGAATTTTGATAGCTTTTTGGCGCTAAATCGGGCAACGAAACCATAAACATGCAAGAGTTAATTACTATTCGCAGTTTGCCAAATTGCCTGGCAACCGACACCCAGAAGAAACTCAGAAGTATTGTCGACGACATTAGGAATATATCACAATCTGTTTTAACTGATAATTGTGCCGATGCCGAAAATATTGAACACAACTGCCAAATGTGAGTACTTTGAAAATGATTTTTTTGTTACTTGGTTATAAAAACTCATTAGTTGACACAAAAAAAGTAATTAAAACTCGTTCAAGGTCGCGCTTATGTCATAAAACGCTTCGCTCTCATCTCTTCGTAAAAATCTCCCTGCTTTAAATGGGTTTGTTTTCGTAGGTGGGAAACGAGTGCGTATACGTAATTTTCTGGCTTATAGGGGCTAAGCTTATATAGCGTGACTGCAAGGCATTTATATAGGCTATAAAGCCCAATTAAGGCAATTTCGAGCACAAGTTCTAGCCTTAAAGGTTAATTAATAATTTTGGTCGATAACATTTGATTAATTATACAATTTTTAGAATTTAAAAAAAAAAACTCTCTAAGGTGTTCAAAACACAACCATAGTTTGCACATTACACCTTTTTTGACCCCAAGAACAGCCTTAAAAACACTTTATGTATTTTAAAAAACATTCAACTGATTTTTTCAAAAACTCTTTGAAAAAATTCACTTTGATTTTGTGCTCAATTACATGCCAAACGAATTTACAACAAAATTCTGCCACTGTTTTATTTCTAGAGTACACACCTGCTCAGCATTAAATGCAATAAAGTCAAAGCGTTTTTAAAAAAAAAACAGAAGTTATGTTTATATGCTCGACATATTTCAAATTCCTCGCTTTATGGCGCTGTCTAAATTTGGTTTTGCCGAGCATAACTTTCCTCGACACTGTCTGCATTTCAGACACAGTTCATTTCGAAATATTTGAATTTGTGAATTTTGCATATTTTGTTGGCTTTGAGTATCGACAGCCATGACTGTGACAATTGAATTGAAGGACACAATAATTGCTAAAATAAAATAAAACATTAATCATACGAAGGTCTAAATTTCAACGTCTGGCTGTCAGGCAGTCCCGAAAAAATGAGGAAAAAACAAAAATTGGCAACGGGTATGGCGAATTTTTATAACCTTGAGGAGCATTGCTGAAATGCCTAGGTGACTTGGCCAAAAACAAATAAATTTTATAACAATAATTGGGCGCTGGTATCAAAAAATATGTGATACAAGGCTAAAAACCATTGGGGATTGGCATTAACCCATTTCCCTTTGTCAGTCGTCACATGATTTTAGTCCGCAAAAATTATAGCAGTCGGAAAAAAGAGCTCCCAATCCCATTCCTACTCCTCCTCTTTTCTACCTTCACAGCTATCAAGAATATTAGCCAAAAGCATAAATTTTCTTCAAGTATAAAAAGACAAAAAAGAAATTCAGATATTCAGTTATTTGGGCTTATTAAAAGCTCAAAATATGCGAAATAAACATGTTTGTTTTTGTTTTTAATTTCGCATAATTTTTTCTTTTTATTTTACGGGAATAGAATTATAAATACCATTTTCACATGCATATTTTTCGCTGTGGTCAAGTGAAAGTGTCCGATGATTAATTTTGGCACTCTTCCAGCGGAATTTGTGATTATTATTTAATGACGACGAAATGTCGCCATCAAACTGAACAAAATTCGAAAATAAAAACAAAAAATCCATTGAACTTATAAATAAATTAGTTTTGATGTCGTTTTTACATTAACATTCCGAGGCATATAGGTGTGAATGAATCTGTCAACCGATTTGCCAATCCTAACACTCATCACTTAACACTAATTCCCCACAAATGGTCCAAATCCGAGTAATTGCCAAATTGTCGATCAAACACAAAACTTTGCTGGCCTTTTTTTTTATCTTTTTGTTGTCAATAACTTGAGTGATTTTTTAGATATTTAACAACGCCCATAAATAGATCCAATTACCTGTAGTTGAACTAAGGAATGTTTGCTTTTTCTATATTTAAATAAAAGCTTAAATTATTAGTTGTATGCTTTTCAATTGTTTTGAAATAATTTTGGGACAAGTTGGAGATAGATTTTTGACACTTTTTTTGGGTTTCAAAAATATTCTAAACCTCTTTTGTATCGAGTTTCTCTCGTTGTTTTCAAAAACAATTCGAAAACTTAATTTGAGTTGAATTTTGAAATGGTTTTCAAAACTTTTGAACATCCATAAACAATTAAAAATTAAATTTAGTTAAGTTTTCGAAGTATTTTCTAAAGACTTAAATATTTAATAATTAAAAAAAAAATTTAATTCTAATTTACCAAATTTTAAAAGCTTAAAAAACTTAATAATTTAATTTTATTTGTCTCTTAGAAGATTTTTAAAAGATTTGACAGTTTTAAATACTTTAAAACATTTCAAAAACTAATTTGAGTTCACTTTCTAAACAATTTTCTTTAAATTTAAATATTCTAAAAGCGTAAAAACAAGTTTAATTCTTATGTGGCAAATTTTCAAAGCTTGCAAAAATTAAAAATTTTATTTGAGTTGAATTTTTAAATGATTTTTGAAAAGTTGTCATTTTTTATAATTTAATTGAACTTAAATTTCTTTCATTTGTTTCAAAACGGTTTAAAAATTTAATTTGAGTTGAAATTTTAAATGTTATTCTGAAGATTCAAATATTTTGAAACAATTTCAATTTTAATTTGGCTTGAATTTTCAATTGACTTTTGAAAAGTTGTCATTTTTCATCATTTAATTCAATTTGAGTTCCTTTTTCTTCTCTTTACATAATTTTACTAGAATTTTTCTCTTGTTTTTTTTTTTATTTTTCTAAGTGGATTTTTTTGGCTAGCCAAAGTTCAACTACAATATGTGCCGTGTTCAAAAACGTAAATAAGTTTTTTAAAATGTTTTTTTGAAATTGTGAGTGGGGGTGAAGGTGTTGGTGGCGGTGGTACTATAGCCATTTTCAGCACATTTACCTTTTGCGTTGTGAATGCGAAATTGATTCTTCTTTGTGTTTTTGAAGCCAAACAAATAACATAATAAATCTAATCTATTTTTAAAGTGTGCATTATTAAACGCAAATAAGCCACTAATTATAAACAAATTCCTTAAAACCCACAGACACACACACACACACATAGGGACATATGTTTTCTAAGATATATACACACTAAATGTTTGTTATTCTGTAGTATCTTACGTAGGTGTGCAAAAAAAACAATGACGTACAGAAAAGATTAATACGCGCCGTATAAAAAAATGCAAAAAACAATAATGAAAAATAAATAAAGAAAAAAAGATAGTGTTGTTTTTATGTCCATTCATAAAAAGTTGTCGGGGAGCAACGCAAATTTGTTTTTTACAATTTTTGAACATTTTTTTTTTGCTTTCCTGTTTTAAGTTCTTTTCTTAAATCCGTCGAAAAAATAAATATAAAAAAAACTTTTGACACTTTCTATATTATTCCCCTTTTAAATGGGCTTTAAATAATTATGTTTATGACTAATGTTTAAAAATAAAATCACCTATATTTATTAAAAATATTTTTGCTTTTTTTCAGTCCTCTCAAGAAAGAGCAGGAGAATCACACTCCTTATCCCGGCATCTCCCGTCTGACACCGTCTTTGTTACTATGCGGTGCTGCTGCTGTGGTGCCCGCCCATCTGGACAAACTGGGCGTGAGCTGTGTTGTGAATGTGGCACCCGAATTGCCGGACACGCCGCTCTCCAGCGTCAGCAATCCGCTCTATTTGCGCATCAATGTACAGGATCGCGCTGGAGTCAATTTGGCTGCACATTTCGATGAAGTAGCCGATCTGATTGAAGAGGTGCGTCTTAGTGGCGGTTGCTCGCTGGTCCACTGCGTTGCTGGCGTCAGTCGCTCGGCTTCACTGTGCTTGGCTTACCTGATTAAATACGGCGGAATGAGTCTGCGTGAGGCGTACACACACGTACAGTCCATACGCCCACAAGTACGTCCCAATTCCGGCTTCTTTCAGCAGCTGCGGCAGTATGAGGAGGAACTGCGTGGTAGCTGCTCCGTGACTATGGTCTACTTTGCTTCACTGGACAAGGAAATTCCGGATATTTTGGAACCGGAATATAGAGCTATGGAGGACTTTTATCAACGCTATCGCAGTTCGCTCAAGAAACGTTAAAGTCCCTAATATATCGAGTCAAAATTTCTTAATTTCAGTATAGCATGTGATATGTGTCCAGTAATCTTAGTTCTAGTGATTATTGTAAATAATTTAATGTTAGTCTAGCACCTAAAAAATTAAAATAACCACAAAAAACTGCTGAATTCGAATAAACAATGTGTTAAATATTTAAATGTTTCAATGTAAAATTGAAAATTAATTTATTATAATTTCAATGAATCACAAAAACATCATGTAAGTATATACATTTAACAAATGTAACTAATTAAATCAATTGTTATATACAATATTTATTTGCTAACTCTGTTTTCATTTCTATTTTCTTTTAATTCTTTAAATGCTCACAATTATTGTACTCAAACCAAGCCCAGAATTATTGGCTTTCGTTGGTTTCTGTTTGAAAAACCCTTGACTTTCCTTTTAGGCTTTTATCTTTGCAGTCTGTATGCACTTACCCAATAGTTTATGGCTATATATAAGTATAAACGATATACAAATATAATCAGAGTGCCCTAAACTAAGCACTACTCACAAATCACTTAGTTATGAACTTAAAACAAAAGAAAATTTGCTAAATTTAGGGCAGAAGCAAGGGAAACGTTTGGTTATATATAAGTATAATCGTTTATACAAATATAATCAGAGTGCCCTAAACTAAGCACTACTCACAAATCTCTTAGTTATGAACTTAAAAAAAAAGATAATTTGCTAAATTAAGGGCAGCAGGAAGGGAAACATTTGTATACATTCAGCTTATTTAGTTAACGTATTTAGTTTAGTTTAACGTCTTACGTTTTACGTAATACATAGCACATAATTCCACATCTATTTGCTGGATGATATCGGCACCGCTTGCGGTTGAAGCTTACGTTGATGAAACAGCTTCCTCAAATTCTCAAAGGCAGTATTCATGATGCCCCAACTAATGAACGAGCGTCCCGTGTTGAAGGCACAGCCGCGATAGAAGTTACCAATACGACTGTCCCGCTCTCTATAGATACGCTTACAGGCATGCCAACTGCCCTCTGATTTCTGTCCCATATCACTCTGTATCGACACTTTAATCACATTCAAAGGATAAAACAATGTGCTTATGCTGGCACCGATGACGGCACCAGCCATAAATTCTTGTGCAGTTCTCGTCGATACCGATTTCTGTAATGACAAATAGATTAATCAGAAATGCTATAGTGTATATACTTATGATGACAGATACTTGCCCTCTTTGGTAAACGAACACTGGCCTCCTCGCGCAGCATAAAGAATAATGCATTGGACAAACCGTTGCGCCAAAATACTGGTTCAAGTCCCCTGTATAGCTCCCGAAATCCATAATTGGTAACTACATATCTGAAAGAGTAAGCAAGTTATAGTAAGTCTGGAGGGCAGTGAATTCTTCTCTACCAACTCACCTAAACGCATTCTGCGTATTGGAGAAATATTGATGGAATTTTGAATCAGCTAGTAGCGTCTGTACCCGCTCGAATGGCAATAATATTGATTCGGCGCTGCCAGCCACAACTCCGGCTATTAATTTGGCTCCATAATCATTTAAACGATAATCCTCAACCAGATAACGCCGGGTGCCATCGAATACACCAAACATAATCGATAGCGAGATGGTTTTTTGTGCTAAGGGCGGCAGCATGCCGCGATATAGGAATCCAAGACCCTCATGACGGATTTGCAGCAAAGCATTTCCAACTGGTACACCGTGCAACATTTGTCGAAATATTATTTTATAGATGGGATATGTTACCGCAATGTTAACAAACGCCGAGCCGCATCCGCAGGCGAACTCCTCCCATTGGAAGGAGCCAAAGAAGCGTTCCAAAAACACGTTCGCATTATCGAAACGGTTAACAGCTGTTGACACTGTCTTCAACGTTTCCGGCTCCGCTTGGTCCGCGTCTGTTGTTGTTGTTGCTGACGGTGGTGTTGGTGGTGCCACAGCAATTTTGGCATTCATTTTGCTGTTGTCACAATAGATGCGTCAACCTTGTTACCATTGTTTATGGCTGTTAGCCGATTGTTGCACACTTTTTGTTTGCTTTGCTATTTTGTTTTGGTCTTGCATTCACATTGAATTCGCTTAATTATTATATAATAAAAAAATAAGAATGCAGAATTTTGCGGCGAAAGTCCAGTGTGGTCGAGAGTTTCACATAATTATTTATAAATAAATCAATCTTTACATTCTCAATGCTGACAGTTTTGGATATGATCCTTAGTTATTATGAAATATTAAATACTAGTTTATTTTGCATGTATTTATTTATAAATTAATCGCAGACTCATCTGAACTACAAAACGCGTCGAGACTCACTAAGGGTATTCTCATTATTGCGTAAAGATTAGTTCTAGGTTTGAGATAAGCAGCTGTATGTAATTATTTAAATCAGGTGGTCTTGTTATGTATAGTCAAAAGATAAAAATGTATACTTAATAAAATAATAACCGAAACAAACACTGTAGTTAATTTACATTTGACTTCTAATATATTTCTGTCTGCTTTGTAGCTCGTGTATGGAATCCCCTTACCATACGTACGAGACTTACCGATAGATCGATGAACAACTGAACGACTGCATCGTGACACGGCTACCTCAATCAGCTGTGCTTACAGTTTGAAAGCACTTGTAAAGAGATGCACACAATATTCATTAAGATTAAGTTAAAAATAAGTTAATTACTTATTTTACCATTTCAACCCTTTAGAATTTTTACCCACTCTGTTAACTTCAGCATAACATAAAATAAAAGCTTAGGTTTTGATGCGCTAAAAGTCCAACCAATTCGATTTGTTATCGATAACATTTGTTCAAATTGGACAATAGCAGCTGTTACCAAATCCCAACCGGCTAAGTGTTCAGGCTTAAAATGCGAAGTTATTTGGCAGTGCGGCGACTTGCAACGCAGCCCAAATTGGCCAATGAACCCAAACGGTAATAGTAGTCTATTATAAACAATTTAATGTACTCATCATTCAGTAATTTGTAGCAAATGGAAAAGTGTTGTTGGCCTTGAGGTGCATGCCCAAATCTCAAGCGCCTCTAAACTGTTTTCCGGCAGCGGCACAGCCTTTGGAGCGCCTTTAAACACAGGAGTGGCCTATTTCGATGCCTCCATACCAGGCACACTGCCGGTAAGTTATCCGCAAGGAATGAATTCTTTAAAAATATCAAACACCTTCACGTTTTAAGGTGCTCAATCGGAAATGCGTGGAGTCAGGTATCAAGACAGCCTTGGCGCTGGGATGTCGTGTCAATGAGGTGTCCATGTTTGACCGCAAGCATTATTTTTATGCTGATTTGCCAGTGAGTTCATGGTTGACATTAAATGGCATTTCATACCAACTTCCCTGCGTTTTCTGTACATACAGAATGGCTATCAGATTACACAACAACGCGCTGCCCTGGCTAACAATGGTCTCATGACATTCCCTGTGATTACACCCGGGAAAAAGGTCTACTACAAGTCCGTTAATCTACTACAACTGCAGTTGGAGCAGGACAGTGGCAAATCCCTGCATGATGAACACCTAAAACGAAGCTTAGTCGATCTCAATCGTGCTGGCTTGCCCCTGATGGAGCTGGTCTTTGCTCCGGATTTAGAGACAGGCGAAGAGGCGGCATCGTTAGTCAAGGAACTGATGCTTATACTAAGACGACTACAAACCTGTAGCTGTAAAATGGAAGGTAATTACCATAGTGTCTTCAAAAATATCCTCTAAAGTGGTTAAACTATCTTTTACAGAGGGCGCACTTCGTGTGGATGCCAACATATCCATACACCAGGAGGGTGATCCTTTAGGTGTGCGCACAGAGGTGAAGAACATTGGCTCTGTGCGCAGCATATCACAGGCAATCACCTATGAAATTAATCGACAGCTGGAGTTGGTTGTGGCCGGTGGCGTAGTCACAAATGAAACACGCAATTGGGATGCGGAAAACAGACGGACTGTAGCCATGCGTGACAAAGAAGTCCTACAGGACTATCGCTTCATGCCGGAGCCCAATTTGCCTCCTCTACATTTAAATCTGAAGCCTGGTTCACGCTCTACCAAAGATTTAATATCAGTAGCAGCTTTAAGTGAGGAAATCCCTGAGCTGCCAGAGCACACCCGTCAGCGTTTAATGGAACATTACAAGTTAAATGCAGAGACAGCTATTATATTGGTTGTAAGTAGAGGTTTCTTCCTTTGAAAACTTAGTCTCTCCCTATTTCCTCTGCTTTATTACTTTTAGAACGAACCGGTGCTGCTGGAACACTTTGTTAACATCTCTAAGAATCTAACTGGAGTGCCTACTAAGTTAATTACCAACTTTTTAATCAATGACTTGTTAACTTACTGCCACAAGCTTAATTTGGACGTCGACGACTGGTATGATATTAACCCCTAGTTAAAATTCAGTTTAAACATAAGAACATATTATTGTTTTCCTAGCTCCATCAGCGCCGATGCCTTAAAGGATGTGCTCAAATCGCTGCACGAGGAGCAAATAAATCTGCAGGCAGCACGTCAGCTCATACAACTGCTACACAATAATCCCACACAAGATGTGCAACAGGTAAGCAATAACCAAGATTGGCTGTTGTCAAAACTAATTCCTTCCTTTTACAGCTTGTGGAGCAGCACAATCTGCAGCAGATCTGTGATATGGCCACCATTGAAGCCTATTGTCAGCAGGCAATTGCCAACCAATCGAAGGCAGTTCAGCAATACCAAAAAGGCAAGACGAAGGCGCTGTTTGCCATTGTAGGAGAAGTGGCCAAGTTATCAGCACAAAAGGCCAATATGAAACTGGTTGTAGTGTGCCTTGAAAGGCTGCTAAAGAAATAAATGACTCGATGTGTTATTAAATGTGTGTGTTTATTCTCAGTTGTATATTAATTGAATTATAAATGAACACAAATTTGTTGATGTAGTTTTTATGTTTTAAATTGTTCAATGTGTTGGTTCCGTGTGGTGCTGTCTATGTGTTAATTATGAACGTATAATAGTCCATCAATATGATAGTTTTTTAAGTAGTTCTGTGCTCTCCTGATTCTCAAGGAGTAGCGGAACTCGTGACCCTTTAATGTAAGCATAACAAAGCTGCAACAATTATCCTTGACTACAGCAAGGATTACAGCCTTGTTGTGTGTCTGTGTTTGAGTGTGTGTATGTGTGTGTTTCTTGAGAAGGATGAGTATAACTAATAGATATGCGAGATCATCATATTCAATCGTCTACACAGGCAGACAATGAACAGCTTGGAAAAATGTTACCCAAAGCCAGGGATTATTTGGTATTAATTGTTGTTAAAGCAACTTTGCTTTAAAATAAATGCACTTGATTTAGCCCTTGGGCCCGGCAGTTAAATGTTAACAGCTTGGCGGGATCAGTTGGCCAGTTGACACACTAATCACGATCGTAATCCCGACATGAAGACGGTGGCAGACTCATGGACACTGCTGAGTCCAAGCTGCAAGCAAGTAGAGAGTAAATATGTTAGTTTTATAGCTATTTATTGATCACCAGTTGACTCACCGTCTGCTCTCGCTTTCCAACAAATGAGCATCCACTGGATGCTGGGAGACATTGCGTAGGGAATCTCCCAGTGTGCTGCGCAGATGCTGCATCTCTCGGTTTGCCTTGGAGCTGCGCAGCACGTACTGCTGTCGCCGCTTAGCCTCTTGGGCGAGCTGTTCCCGCAGCATGGAAATCTGTAGAGATTTAGTAGTTTAAGTCAAGAGGTCAAGTAAATATCTGATTGGTTACCCACCTGGTTCTCCAGCCGCAACACTTGCTGCTTGTGAGACTGCTCGCGTGCATCGAGCAGCTTCTCGGCATGCATTTGAGCACTGCGATACCGATCCGCATCCAGGCCATCGTTGCACTTGGAGCTGTCATGCATACGTGCCTTACAGCGAGCCAGCTCTGATTCCTTTTCGGCCAGCAACGTTTCCAGACGACGCACCTTCAGGCGCAGATCTCTTGTCTCCTGCTCAATAGTGCTGTGATCCAGGCCGCAGCTATAGGCACCAACATTTCCACCACCAAGATCAAAACGATTGGAATCATATTCTCCAGCATCACCATTTCCGCCTCCTCCATAATATGAGTTGGCTTTCTCGGCGCGATCATAGGCACTGCCGCCAGCAAATTTGCTCTTCCGGTCGCACTCCAGCTGCTTCACCTTATCCTGCAGCGTCTGGAGTTTGCTGCGCAGCTCGGACTTCTCCCGCTGCGATGACTTCAGCTGACGACTGAGCTCCTCCTCCTCGCGACTGCCTCCACCTCCACCATTGCCATTGGTCATGACCTTATCGCCACTCTCCTGATTCCATTTGGCAATCCTCAACTGAGATTCAAGCGCAGATCTTTGCACCTCCAGATCCGTTACCTGCTCCTGCAGTCGTTGATTTCCATCGAGCTGTGCCTGCTGACTGCGTCGCAGTTCATTCAGATTCGTTTGGGCACTGTCCAAACGCTCCGTCAAAATGCGTTTCTCATTCTCCGCCGTTTGGAGCGTCTTCTGCAGCAGCTTCAGCTTGTCCTCGTTGGCCTGGGAGCAGTGTCCTTGCTCGGAAAGCTCCTTCTGCAGTGTCTTGATCTCGCCACGCAGCTGCGTCTCACTAACGGCTGACTTCTGGAGTCGTTCCTTGAGCTGATCTACTGTGGACTTGAGTGAAGTACAGCGATCCTCCAGCTGAGCCATGGCGCGATTCTGATTCTCCAGTCGTTCCGAGACTTGACGTATGTTGCAATCCTTCTCCTGGAGTGCCATTTGCAGACGGGTCAGGTCACCTTCCATGGCAACACGTTGAAGATCCAGTTTGCTGGCTCTGCCCTCCACCTTGGCTAGCTCCTCCTGCAGAATACGCTTCTCGTTGTCCAGTTTGCCGCACATCTGGCGACTCTTCTCCAGTCGCTCCTCGTTCTGGGCATTCTCCTCCGAGGTGGCCGCCAACTGCATCTCGGTTTGGGCCAAACGTTCCCTCAGCATTTGACACTCATCCGAGCGCTGCTTTAGCTTCTCCTCGAGCGCATTTAGTGCTGAAATTTTCATCTTGCGATCCGTCTCGAGGTTGCTCTTCTCCTCCTGCAGATTACGCAACATGGCCTGCAGTTTGCCTAGCTTGGCATCACAGCGGAGTTGCTGCTCGCCTGCGTCTTGGAGCTGCTTTTTGGCCGCACTCAGCTGGCACTTGTAGTCATCCTTCTCGCGCTCCAGTTGGGCCACCTGATGCATGAGATTGCGCACGCCCTTACGCACCAGATCGGGATCGACATCGACGGGTCCATCGGGGCACTGGGATGTGCTGCGTGTGTCATAGTCGCCAACACTACGCGACGGGCTAAATCTTCTTGAGGGGCTCAATAAACGATGGGACAAATTGACACTGCCATCCACTTGGATGCCGGCAATGCGACGCAGCGTGTGGACAACGGAGCTAAGCTTTTGCTCCACATCCCGCTTGTGCATCTCCACACAGGCCAGCTGCTCATCCAGTGCCCTGATGCGACCCTCGGCGCCACCCAAACGTGCCTTCAACTCCTGGATCTGTTGTGTAGCATCCGCCAGACAGACCTCTAGATTATGTTTCTGATCCTCCAAGCGCTTCTCACGACCACGTGCCTCCTCCATGCGTGTTGCAAGCTCTTGTTCGCGTGCATGGAAACGATGCTCCTCCTGGTTATTGTGGCATCTAGCTCTGGCCAGTTCTTGCCGTGTTGCGCATAGATTTGCCTCCAAATCGGAAAGTTGTTTCTTGATCTGACAGAGTTCCTGTTGGGCCCGTTCTTTAAGCTCCACCTCGGCTGACAGCTTATTCTGCAGTTCCTTGCCGCCCTCATCCTTCTGGGCGAACTCCATTTGAGTCTTGTGAAGCGTGGACTTGGTCGAGTTGAGTTCCTGCGTTGTCTTCGTAAAGTTATTCTCGGTCTCCTTCAGAATGGTGCTAAGGCGCGTGCGCTCATTCTCCAATGAATTCTTGGTCTCCTCCAGATTGCTAATCTTCTGCAACGCCTCTTCGATGGCTCGTGCCTGTTCCCGCTTGGCGCTCTCCACACGCTTTACATGATCGCGCAGCTCCTTGTTGCTTGCGGAGTACTTGTCACGCTCAATATTGCTGTCCGCCAGCTGGCGACGACTGTCGGTAAGCTCCTTGCGCAGACTATCAATGTAGCCCTCACCTGGTGGGAGTAGCTCGTTAGTTGGGCATTGTACAAAGCTGTGTGCTGATCGTTAACTCACCTTCCTTGGTCTTGCGCAGCGCATCCTGCAATTCGTTGTTGGTGCCCTCCATTTTGTCCTCCTTGAGGCGTATTTCCATCTTGAACTCCTCACTCATGCGACAGAGCGTATCCCGCTCCTCACGCAGGCTGTTCAGCTGCAGCTCCTGCTTTCTTATGCACTCCTCCAGCTTGATTCTGTGAAAGACCGGACCATATAAATCAAATGATTCTCATTTGCTAGTCATTAAAATATCTACAAGGTTTGCTTAGATCCCACCATTTATCCCACTTACTTATGCTCCTCCTCCTTGGTGCGCATGAGTACCATCTCATCCTTAAGCAGCGCAATCGCTGAACGTTGTTTTTCGTCCCGAGCATTAGCCTCCCGCTTGTTGCGATCCAGTGCCTCCTGCTCGGTCTTCAAGTCCCTCGAAACAGACTCTAGACGCTCGGCCACCGCCTGCTTGTCCCGATGGGCCATCAGCAGCGCTTGTTGCTTCTCATTCTCGGCACGAATTAGAGTCTCCTCATGCTGCTGCACGAGACTCTCGATGTGAGCTTGTAGAGCAGCCAGACGCTCCTGCAGCTTCTCGATCTCATCGTCTTTGGCTGTTTGTAGAGCCTGCAGAGCTTGTTGCATGCGTTTCTCGAGCGCATTGCGTAGTTGGAGTACCTCATCTCCATGTCGCTTGGCCGCATCTTCGGCAGCTGCCTGCAGACCAGCGATCTTCTGATTAAATTCACTCTCCGCTGCACGAGCAGCATTGATTAGCTGCGTCTTGGTCTCCTGCGCCTTGCGCTGACAAATCTCCAGATCCTTTTGCAGACGAGCCACATGATTCTTTAGGGATTCCTCACGCACCAATGCCTCCTGCAGATCGCGCTCCAGCTGGCTGCGCTTCTCCTCAACAGCCTCCAAGGTGGTGTTTGTATCAAAAAGCACCGTCTCCAGAGATTCTTTCTCGGAGCGTAAAGCTGCAAGCAACTCATTCAAACGATGTGTGTCCTTCTCATGCAGATCAATGACCACCTGTTTCTCCTCTACATCCTTGACCATATCCTCTATGTTCCGATTGAGACGGTTGTTAGTCTCGGTCGTCTGTTCCAGTCGCTGTCTGGTGCGCATAAGCTCCTCGTTAAGCGCTTCCTTCTTGCGACAGGTAGCCGTCAGTTGATTGTGTATATCGCACTTCTCCCGCGTCATACATGCCAGATCCTGTAAGATCTTTTCCTTCTCCAGCTGCAAGCACTTCAGCTTCTCGCTATAGGAGAGATTATCCGTCTCTAACTCAAGACGTGCCTTGTCCAGCACGGCCAACTCCTTCTTTAGTTCACCGATTTCATTAGCTTGATCAGTGGATTGGAGTCGCAGTTTCTTGCGCTCTTCTTGTGCATCCATTAGACAGCTCTGCACTGACTTCAGCTCATCGCTGGTGGAACAGTTGTTATTCGATAGCTTCTCATGCTTCTCCTGCAAATCACACTTCTCCAGCAGTATTTTATCCAGATCGTATTCCAGATCGGACTTTTGCTTCTCGAGCATGCAAATCAAATTGTCGGATTCAATGCGCTGCTGCTCGAGCAGATCTCGATTGAGACTCACACGGTTTAGTTCCTCTCGCAGCGAAATCGTTTCTTCTCTCAAACGACTGCTGCGATCCTCCTCCGATCTGTTAAGAATTTGTTTATATAGAGTCTATTGAAAGAGGTTTAAAATCACTCACCTTAGATTCAATTCAGTTATGTTCTTGTCTTTGAGTATGCGTTGTATCTCCAGCTCCACGGCCTTTTTGTCCTCATCCATGGAATCAATACGCTTTTGCAGTTTTCCATAGTTCAATTGCAGTTTCTCAAAGTCACCGCTCAGATTTTCAAACTGAAATTTTTAAGAGTGATTAAATTACAGGGTCAATTTCGTCAGACTTGCCAGTAATTTTTAAATAAAAATTGTTTAATAAATTAACTGAGTAATTTTCATATAATTATTGCTAAGAAATAATATAAAATTCTATCAAAGAAAGAATGTTTGTTAGCTAAAACCAAATCTAATGGAAACAGTCTTGAAAAACGTTCAGTTTTAAAAGAATTATATTTTTGAATGAGTTTAAGTTGAAGGGTTTAAAAGTCATAAAGGTAAATAGTTCCTATTTGAGAAGGTCAAGAACTTATTTAAACATTTTCATTATTATGCATAAATTCTAATTTGTTTATAAGATTTCAACGTTTTATAATTAAACACAGATTAAAGTGTTTGCTAAAATTTATAGAGCAGACAGTTTAAAAAGTAAGAAAGGAGAGTACATTCAAGCATACCAGACACTAATATACCCTGTCGTAGAACAGACCGATTTCTTAACTTATTTATTTTGAATAAAAACAGCTTAAATCAAATTTAATTTTAATAACAGATGGATTGCATCCCATTTTCTACTCCTGTCGTTTAGAAAAATGTGAAGAAGGAAAGTCGGGGATGTCTAGTTCCAAACCTTCTACCTTAACAAACCTATTCTACACTCCTACTAGGTCTGCAAATATGTGTGTTTGTTTTCAAACCATTCAATATGGTTCGTCTAGAGTCTGTACCGTCTAGACGGAGATCGTTTAATGTACTTATTGATGTCAACTCTTTGTTGTTGTTGCTGTCTCAGTGTTATCACCTCCGTTATCAGGTACGCCCACTCACCGCATTGTTCAGATCGGCACGCCCCATTTCCGACTGCTGCTTTTGCACCCGGACATCGTCGAGTGTCTTCTGCAGACTCTCCCGTTCTTGCAGCAACTCGGATAGTTTGGAATTGCTGGCATCCAGTTTTTCGGTGAGTTGTTGCATCTTGTTGGTCAGTAGCTGCTTGGTGCCCTCACTGGTATCCAGTTGGGTGCGTGTGCTGCGTAAGGTTTCGCTGCTGTGCTGGAACTTCACCTGCATATCATGCAGAGCCAATTGGTACTTGTGCAGAGCAGCTTGTACGGCGGATATGGTGCCCTCGGCAAAGGCCTGTGAGGCGCGTGTCGAATTGCGTCGCGGAGATTTGCCGCCACCGCCACCGCCACCACCTCCAGCACCACCGGCAACGGAGGCAGAATCACGCGTGAGATGCATGTGCTGCATGGCAGGGTTGACCTCGGCGTCGGCCTCGCGATCTGCGATCTCGGCATCTTGTACAACCGCCTGGGCAATCTCGCGCATCGAGTTATTTAGACGCTCGATTTCATCATTATAGCGATTAGCCAATGCCGCCTGGGACTCGGCTTGAGCGCAGCGATCTTCGAGTTTCTTTAGCTGATTCATCAACTCCAGCAGACGCTGATCACGCTCCAAAATCTCGTGTCGTGCACTATCGTATTGTACCTTCAGTGTGGCCAGTTGAGCCTGCAGCTCATCATTGATCCGACGCGATTGCTTTAACTCCTCGTCGGCAGCCCGTTTTGCCTGTTGAACTGCAAAGGCCACCGTGGAGTTGGAGCAATTGATATCCTTGCCTACACCACTAATCTCCTGCCCCATCTTGGCCACCTCCGCCTTCATGGCGCTCTGCATGTCCTTGAAGGCGCGCTTGACAGCAACCACTTCACGCCACATCTTTAGCAGACGATTGTGCTCGCTGTTGTAGTAATCCTTGAAGGCTTGTTCCTCCTCCTTGAACTCATCCTCCTTGATCAGCAGCTCATCGCGCATGCTAGCCCAATCATTTGTCAGCTTCTGCAGATCGTTGGTCAGTGCCTCATTGGTGCGATTCGATTCCTCCAGCTGCTGACGCAGTGCATTATTCTGGGCCACAATTTGCTCACAGCGATTGCGCTCCTCCTCCAGCTTGCGGCAAAGCTCATTGGCTCCATCATCCAGCAAATAGTCGCGACTGCAACTCGGTGGCGGCGAGTCCAGCGAGGAGCTGCAGGGAAGACTGCTCTGGCCCAAGGTCAACGAGGTGGAGCACTGCAAAGAAACGAGACTGTACTTGGCAGTGTTGTAAAGGACTTAAAGTGGCGAGCGTTGAAATAGCCTCATAAAATATATTAGAATGGAAGCCTAAAATTCTTGACTTTTTTTAAATACTTATTCAAATTTTATTTCTTATTTTTAAACTATAAATAACTAACTTGAATGACAATGCACTTTTTATAAAAAATGCTGAGTAATTAAATTAGAGTGGTAAATATTGAGCCCTAACATAATATGCTAAATATATTTTTAAGAAATGATCTCTACTTAAATCTTTACTTGGTTTGTAAAAAACCAGGAACTATTCAATTTCTCACATCATTTAGGAAATATTCTTTAACTGAGAGGCCGCTTTTTTCTGAATATGATTCATTTCCTCTGTTTCAAATGTTTGGACCTATCTAAAGAGGCCTTAAAAATAAGAATGAAAATACTAAAATTAATTAATTGATTTACGTAGAATGGCCAAATGAGAACGTGACGCCTCTGCGGCTCATTCCTAATCAATTTACGAGTACGGTAATGTTTACTACTCCGGACAGCAAAGCCTCGAGTCACTAAACTATTCTACACATGTCAACCACATGGATAACTTGAGATTTTATATATTCTATAGAAGTCAGAGGACTTCTCGGCCATAGGACTCAGTAGGAACAAATTTGTTAATTCCTGAGAGTATTGTATAAGCTATATCATTATTAAATACATTTGTCTCGCTCGACTGTAGTATTAACTACTCGTAGAATCAGCCTACTTACCAGCACCTGACTAGAAGTTGGTCCCGTTGTCAGTTTCGGTGCACACGGCACCGTCGATGAAGTTGTAGCTGCGGTTGTCGTTGGTTTGATGGTGTCGTGCATGCGATCCTCGAGATCGCTGCAGCGTTGTCGATACTGCTGAATCTTCGACTGGAGGCGACTCACGAGATTAGCCTGATTGTGCTGGGCCTGCTTGTAAGTGTCCAGACGTCGTCGATAGCTATGCGATTCATCGGCCAGACGCTGACGCAGCTCCTGATTCTGACGCAAGAGTGCGTTGGTGGAGCAATCACCTGCTGGTGGTGCGGGTTGAGGACCCGGAACCGGAGCAGGACTCATCATTCTGGGCGTAATGGCACCTCCAGAGCTGTTATGATTGTTGGCAGGATCGCCGCGCCCACCGCGATTGCGTGAGAAGGGCAGACGCTGTGATGAAACGCTACCACCACCAACACCACAACCTCCACCACCACCTAATCCACTTGCTCCTGTTGGCGGTGCGGGCAGGTCGACGGCCGATGGGCAAGGCGTTTGCTTAAAGTTATCGCGATACGCTTGCATCTGTAAGAGAGAGAGGGGGAGAGATGGAAACGGATGAGCGAGGGAAGTTCGTGAAATTGCTTGCGGTTTGCGTGTAAGAAAAACTTTTGCAAAACTTTGCCGCCTACGCCTAAAAATGCTCGATAACTTTTACCAAATTGATTTATTAACTCCAACTTGATGGTCACAAAGGGGTGTACAAGGGTGCAAAGGGGGTTTTTGTGGGTGGAGGTGGTAAGACAACTATTGCCATGACAGCTATATATATTTTTATGCTTAGCCCTCATAAATAAACAAGGCTCCCTCATCCCTTCTCCCCGCTTGCCGCCCAACTTTATCATCTACTCAAAATGATATTTTTCCCTATGCGAAACTAGCGCTCCACTTGAGGGCAGCCAAGCAGTTTGGGTCTCACTGGGCTGACACCGTTTGTCACCACGTGCCCCTTTTCCCACTCCCCCACACCCCAATCCCAGCTCCTGCTCCTTCTTACTCCACAGTTTGTCACAGCAACAACATGCATAATAATTTCCTTGTCGTTTCCTATTTATATTAATAAACAAAAAAATGTTGCTTATTCTTCTTCTTGTTGCTGTTGTTGTTGTTGTTGAAACTTCTTTCGACACGAATGTTCTTGTCTTGTCTTGTTCTTGTTCTGTAAGTTCGTCATCTTCACTTCTATAGAGACAATAACAAAATATTATTACTTTTCCACAACGGAAGCACAATAACTCGTAGGGAATCTCGAATATCCTTTAGCATGCAATCTCTGTGCCTTCAGTTCAGCTGGTTAGAGCTCCTCGTACTACCCAGTTACTACCTAGTTCTGACTACTTTCTATTTTAGTACAGCCCACATTTTATGGCCATAACTGCTGCTGCTGCTGCTTCTGCCGGCCGATTGAGGTCGACATAAAGACATAATCATAAAATAACCAGGGTTAAATCATATCCAAACAATCTTATGCATTCAAATATCAATCGAACTTTATAATGTTATGAAATCAGCAGAAAATACATTAACCAAGTCAATAAAAATACTCTTTTTCTTCTAAAAAAACAACGAATAAAGCGTTCACATTTTCTAAAAAAGACTTTGTTATGTGACAGAGAACTTAAAAACAAGCTGACTTTTTTCTGTAACATTAAAACTTTGGGCCAAGTCTGACTTTAAAAACTCATAAGTGTATAACATACGCTTAGTTTATAGTTTATAACATACCCTATAAAATTGTTATTTAAGACACGAACTTAAGTCGAAACCTTATAATATGAACTAAAACTTGAAAGCAGTGTGCATTTTAAGAGGTATATTATATTTGGAAATATCTTGTTAAACTAAACACTTTATAAGCTTTTAGTATTTAATTTAACAAATACGTAGCCTTAAAAAAAATATAATAATGTTTGTTTAATGAGTTTTAAAGTTTTCTTTACATAAAAACAATTTAGTGACGTATAAAATAAGTAATAAAAAATTAATTAGTAATTTTGCTTGGAAATAAAATTGAACCTGGCATTTTGTTCTCATAGATCCCAATCCTCTTGATTAACAAAAAATGAATCAAAAACTTAGTCTCTAAAATATAGTCATAAACTTTTATCAAAAACTTCATTTTAATATCAAAGAATTTTTTAAAAGTTATCAAATAAATAACTTTTTCTATAGCCCACAAAATTTGTTAATAAATAAACTTCCTTACTTACGTTTATGGATTAAAATCCAATAGCAGAAAGCACAAATATTTATGATCACTCTCCGAAATGCGTTATGGGGAACACCAAACTGCGAATGTTGTTAACTGATTGAGCTTCAATGGAGTACTCATCAAGGTATTGTGTGGTTGGCTAGAAGACACCACTGTGGCTCAGCGGTTTGGGGCGGTAACCGGTAACGTTTAAACGTTTAACGTGGCACAAGGCAAACACAACCACGCCCGTTTTGCTGGAGTAACACTCCCACTGGCACTTCTACTACCACTTTGACAACCACTTCCAAAATCCACTTCCACTCCGACAATTGACACAAATTTGCAAGAATGCGAAAAATTCTACGCAACAAACCGCAGCTCACATGAAAGACACGGCGCTAAATTTAATCCCAATTGAATAGATATAGAATTGTAACAAAGTAGCGTTCAGAACTGCCGATGTCTGAAGAACAGCAACGACTGAGCTCCAAACTGGATGGGCTAGACCATTTTTACACAAAAGAAAGCCGCCATTAAGGGCAGTACAACCCGATCCGAATGCAACTTTTTGGCGCTGATTCCTCTTTGGGGTTAGGGTAAAATAAACATTGAATTAACAAATTCCACGTTGCCCGTGACAACAAAACCTGAAATTGATTGCAATAGCGACTCATCGAAAGGACTACACTGTGAAAAAAAGAATACCTTTTCCAGCTTGTATATGTTTTTGTAGGACTTTAGGATCCTTTTCGACTAACATAGCTTGACATAAAAGTTCACTGAACACAAAAAAGAATGTATTAAAATTCTTAATATTTCTTTAAAAATGATATGCTCATCAAATATATCAAATATTTTCCCATTTTATAAATCTTACTGAAAATATTTTATTTATTAATTGAAACATTTCTTATCTAATTGAAAAATGTACAGTCTTTGAGCACTCCGCGCATTACTTAGATCACTCTACTTAGTCCTGGCCAAAAAATCTTATTCTCCAAAAAATTTCTTACAGTGTGCCCAGTCGTTTCCTAGACTCGAGCTGCCGCGACCAAAGAAAGCTAACACACAATTATGTTTGGCGTGCCATCAAGCAACAAATGCAAATCGCTACCCGGTGTATCCTAGCCACTATTCACTGTAAATACCCCGCAAATGTGTTTATTTGCCCCTTGTGTGTACTGGAGCATCTCATGATTTTATTTTTATATTTTTTGGTGGTCCTAATTTATGCCCAAATGCGTCTAATAAGTCACCGACTTGGCAATAAATTGTTGAGCTCTGTCAATGAGGTTTAACCCTTTCTTATTTTACTATTTTTGTTACCATTTTTTTGGTTTCTTTAGTATGAAAACCAATTTAACCACCGCATAAGTTTATGCTAAGCATTCAAGGGTCGCGAGTTGATGGCCGATAAACTGTGGTACCACAATCATTAGCATAAAATTTATTTAAATGTCCTTCGAGACAATTTTCTGAGGGTTTTCAAAATTCACTGCGAAAACTACTTTTGTAAAAATAGGTTTAGTTGAAGAATTATTAAAAATGACTGCCGAATATTTAATCAAGAGGTCACTAAATTTTCAGCTAAACACAAAATATTTTTAGAATGTTTTCCCAAGAATTAGTGAACTTAGTTGTCTTAAAATAATTTATTTCTCAAGTTAATAAATGTCTAAAAAAGTTCTAGGATTTTTCCAAGAATAAGTGCACAAAAGTTGCAGATAATAAACAATTTAAATTGTATTTCGTTCATTGGATTGTATAATTTCCAAATGTTTTGTGAGACAAGTTTCGAAATGGTAATACGACTAAGTAGATTTTGCAATGACAGCGCTCTTGGGGCACGCTCTATGGAAGCACGGGCTCTAGGGGTTATCTGGAATATAATTCACGCGTTATCTGAATTGCATATATAGGCACACACACATGTACACATGCACACAACAGTTACACAACACGTTGAAAGGTAGGAACGATTTTTTTTCTTCTCACTTTTTTGTTTGCCCAACAACCAATCGACAACAAATTTAAAACAAATAAACAAAAAAAAATTATAAAAATTTCTTATTTTTTAAATAATACTCGTACTTAAATTGCCTTATCAATGCAATGTTTTTTTTAGTCTAGCTTTAACCTGTGGGAACTTTGGGCAGATATCAAGGTGCAAATAATTTATAATAAAAAATTTGAATCTTGATTATTGTTTACAAAGAGAACAATATAAAGTCAAACAACCCAACAATAAATGGCATAAATTTAATGGGTACAGCCGTTTAAAGTCCGATCTCTGACAAGGTTAAGGTATGCTTTTTTCACTTTCCGTTTTAAATCTAGTATAGCTTTTCCTATATAAACATATAGTAGAACTATGCACGGGGCTGTATACTATGTGTAGGTGTGTGAAGCATAACTTATTATGGTGGTTGTTGTTCTTGTTGCTGTGTATGACTTGCTTAATTAGTGTTGGGTTCAGAGTCAGTTCTGTTATCAGTGCCAGCCAGAGTCATAGAGTCGGAACCGTTCGTAAAGTGGCAAATGGATTGAATACCTATTTCAATATTTATTTTGTGTAACTTTTTGTATAAGCCCTGTACTTGAGAAAAAGTAAAGTAAAATCTTAACACGCTGATTTTTTGTTTAAAAGGACAGGATCTCTGGAAGTAGCAGCGCTAGAGCTAGCAAATTTGGTATGTAAATCAGTCTATCAAATCCCTGAACGAATTGTGTTTCGCAAACCGCACAAGAAACCAAATTCTTGAGCAATTTCAACCAAAAATATTACCCAAATCCTTGATAAATTTAGTTAACAACGATGTTGTGCTTAATTTTCTAAAAAAAAATACTTTGTTTTACTTTAGAGCTGTTTTCTAAAACCCCCACAAGTACAGGGTCTTTAATGGTCGTCTCGCGCGTTTCTTCTGTTGGTCTTTTTTTAAACACCGGGGTCAAAGTACACACATAGACTGCATGACTGCAAAGTGCTATCAGTGTTGTTTGTAATCGGACGTAACACTTAATCATTAACTTAATCAATAACAGCTAAAACCTCAGCATCAATTGTTTTCATTAGCTTGAAATATTTTGGTTGTCAGGGGCGCTACGAAAATTGGTAAGATTTGAGTAGACAGTGCCGATAGCAACAAGGCGGCAACCTTGAAGAGCACAAATTTAAATGATTTATAGAGAGTACACTGAGAGAAATTAGACTATAAATGAGCTTAGAAATAAACTAATGGAAAATCATTAGCAATAAATAATAAATTGTGAAATTATTTATAAATCCTGGAAGTTAAGGCAGTTATAGGCCTAAACCTCAGAAATTTAAGCGATTTAAGCAGACTACACTTTGAGAAATTCGAAATGTAGGTAAATTAAATGACGTATAATTTCTAACAGTGTAACTACATTGCAAAACGAGAGTTTTGAATGCGTTTATATAGGTACAGCTACCGTATCTGTATAACTGTAGATTCATATATAAATAAATCTATATACTGTATAAATTATGCGATGTCTGAAATCGCTATCTGTATCAATTGCATTGGCTAGACATGGATTTCTTACATAGGTTTTAAGTAGAACTTCGGACTAAACGTCGCTTTAGTCAGATTTCGTATTTCGCCAGCATTGCACGGCTGTAACGGGAAACAAATCAAATACGGAGATTACGTAGAAACCGAGAACGTGAACGAAATCGAAACCAAAACTGTAAACGAGTACGAGTACGAGACCGAAACCGAGCTCGAGTCCGCGTGTGAGGATGTCGCAGACCTTGGATGATCTGCTGCAGCGGCAGGAGCACGCTCGACAGCTGCGTCTATCAAATCGTCCGATCTTTCGTCGGATTAATTCACTGGATCGCATACCGGAGCATCCCAGCCAGGATGAATCGGAGAGCGAGGAGAAAACACCGCATCGTCACTTCATTAAGCTACGACGACAACGCACTGCAGATGGCAGTTTGCTTCGCTCCACACCAGTTCAAGCCAATCCGGCTAAGCATACGAATCTGCTGCTCCTTGGACCGCAGCTATTGATGCGTCTGCTATGGAATGTTATACGATATGTGCTTTATATACCGCTCTCGATAGCGGCTCCAAGTTTTTGGCTATCAGCCTTGTTGTGGATCTTTTGGAAGCTTTTGCGTGTACCCATTGCCATGGGCAAGTGGGTGCTCAGTGGTGGCAGGGATGAGGAACAAATGTCGGGCTCAATGCAGCGACAGCGTACAGTTCTACTCAGCGGTGGCAGCACCATACAAACCCTACACATGGCCCGTAACTTTTATGGCTCCGGCGCACGTGTTGTTGTCTTTGAATTCGAGGGTCTCTTCGGATTGGCCCGATTCTCGACCAGCGTGGACAAGTTTTATGTGGTGCCCAGACCAAGTAGCACCAATGTGGAGCACTATATAGCCGCCTTGTGTCACATTGTGCGCAAGGAGCGTCCCACGGTGTATGTGCCCGTTTGTGCCACAAGTCCGGCGTACTATGATGCCCTGGCCAAGCCGCATCTGGAGCTCTTGGGCTGTGCGAGCTTTGTGCCCAGTGTGCAGGAGACCCAACAGTTGGACGATTGCCTGCAGCTCTTCCAGCGCTGCGAGGCACAACAAATCTCTTTGCCAGCGCATACAGTGATCACCGCACAGGAGCAACTGCATCGGCTATACGAGCACGGATTTGTGGCTGGCTATCGGCACATCTTTATGGCCTGCGGCATGCAGGGTGTCATGGAGCGACACAAATACATTTTGCCCAATCGTCGGGCAGAGCTGATCAAGTTCAATCAGCATGAGATTAGCGAGCGGCAGCCGTGGCTTGTGGTTAGAGATCAGCCGGGTTATCATCACTATGTCACCTGCACCACTGTTCGTGATTCACGTGTGGTTGCCAACGTTAGTTGCCGGGTGGAGCATCATACCAAGAATCTTATACCTGTGCGACGGGACGATGAAGCCCAGATCGAGCTCTGGCTGCGCAGCTTCTTCGCCAAGGTGCGTTTCCAGCGTAGCATCAATGGACACATCAGTTTCCGGCTGGTCAAGTCCCCCTCGAATGGCGGACAGTTTGTGCCGCTGGGTGTGCGACTGGGCGTGGCACTGCCCTACATCTGCCACAACCGATCGCATGCTCAATTGCTGTGCCGTGCCATCAAATGCATGTGCATTCACCGCAGGGGCGTGTCGCAGGAGGAGGACCCCGCATCGGTAGCCAATTGGAGTTGGAGCTGGTCAACGCTGGAGCGAAATACACCGACAGTGGCGTTGGACAAGCGAGAGGCGCTATTCGCCTACTGGGACCCGCTGCCCTATTGCGCCTATTATCACTTTCAGCTACCGCTCGAGTCCGTCAAACTGTTTTTGCAGCGACGGAATCGCAGTGAGACCAAAAGTTTATCACCGCGCATCGCGGCGCCGGTTCATTGAACGCGACGCACTGCAGCCGGCCCGGAGACCCTTGGTGACAGTGAAGACGATGGCGACGGTGACGGCGAGGGCAACAGCGAGAGAGAGAGATTAAACAGACTGAACAATAATATGTACACACTTGTCATACATACACACTTGGTACTACAAGCAAACAAAGTGTACATAATTGCTACCACAAGCATACGAAGTGTATACACTTGGTACAAAAGAGCGTACCCACTTAGTACCGTATGTACACACTTGCATGCATGCGAAATGAGCACTGCATAAATGTGTAACCGCAAGTAGATGCGTTTGATGTGTACACACTTGCACACTTGCTTACAAAACACACACACACACTCGTTTCATACATCCACGCACACATATACATATTTGTGTGTAAACACATTATTTTATATTTTTTGTTTACTTAAAGATCGCGCACACATCAAATGGGTTCAACATCTATCTAGCAAGATTAGACTACGCTCAGCACGCAAACATAAAAGCACATAATTTATATAAATATATAAATTTAATTATACATATATAAATAACACATGTGTAAACATTGATCTGGCGCAATTATTCATACGTAGGCCTAGGCTTAAGTTTATTGACTTTGCATAATAAAGTTTATATATTAATTTATTGCGTATAAATGAATATTGAATATTTACCCATTTTAAATCTATTGATTTGCAGCACTTATTATTTTGTTATTGTTTCTTTTCACAGCACATTTTGTTGTCACTGATCTGAATTGAATAGAAAAAACTGCAGCGCAATAAACTGACCAAACAGCAAAATTTTGTTTTTGTTGCTGGTGGTTGTTTTTTTTTTTTTTATTTCTTTTACAGTTTGTTGAACACATTTCAGTTTCGATTTCGTTTTGTGTGGATGGTCCGGTTGCTGGGCAACGTTATGAAGGCTTTAGGTCAGTTTAATTGCGGTTAGTTGCAGGCGGTAACTGAGTCATTATTCTAATTTAGACTTATTAACCCCCACACAGGTGGTGGAGATCTTCAGCAAACACACACATATATGAGCGCGCGTCCATTTTGACAGTTACACAGTTAGTCAAGTAAGTAAATGTTTCACACATGTGTTATTTTTGTTTGCTAAGAAAATATTGTTTGTTTTCAACTCGTTTTAACTCGCAGCACAACTAATTAAATAAAATATAAACATAAAATAAATTAATATTTTTATTTGCGTCAAACAATTTTTTCATTAACTGTAAGCGCATGTGTACATGTGTTTGTACGCGTTTCACGTTTCAGTGTCATTGGCACCAGTTGAAAACAAAACAGAGAGCGTGAGGTTTTATTTTTTAAATATTTATATGAAAATATTTAAAAATAATCGGTTAATGATATAAATTTGATAAAGAAACTGCAAAAATGCAAATTTAATGCAGTTCATTTGTCGTCACAATTGTAACGGTTATTTGTAGATTTATTTGTAAGCAGAAACGACCCTGCACAACAGCCGTTCGACGTTAACATGCGAATGACAACGTTCGCAGCTGACTGCTTAGAACACTCAGCTCGCGTATGCACAAAAACGAAAACACACACAATTCGGCCAAACAAAGTAAGTTGGTTAAACGCAATGAAAAACTGGCAAAATGATGCTGCAACGCCGCCACATCGGGGACCAGATCAAGGTATTGGTGTTGGCACTGCTGCCGCATCTGGTGTCGCCATAAGTATTGAAAGCGATGGCGATAATGATGACAATGAGTCAACCACAGCTGAGAATGATTGCCTGCTGCCTGCGCCGACGCCGCTGCCCTTGTCAGCATTGACCTCCGGACAACAACAACAGCAGCAGCAACAGTTAAGTGGAAGCACAAGTATCAACATGGAGCACCTCAATCAATCGACGCGCAGCCCCAGTGGATCACGTTCCGGAAGCAGTGGAGGTAACAACGGCATACTTGCCACATTCCTGGCCAGACAGCGCTCCTTTGTGCCAGTGAGCAGCACACCAATTCGTGGCTCCAGCACAGCACAAATAAATCGCCGACTGCATCAGTCCCGCAGCGTGGGTGCACCTAACAACAGCCTAGAGGAGCAGGCAACGGGACCTGCACCGACTTCAATGCCTTCGGCAGTGCGTCAATTAGGCCTTTGGCGTGTGAATCTTAATGAAATGTTCTCGTTGTCAACGGCACCATCAACGGAAGCTTTGCGCTCCTTCATCACACATTCCAACTTTCGTTATCAGCCAACTGGAGGAGGAGGTGCAGCTGGAGCTGGAGCAGCATCAGGAGCAGCGGGTGCCGCAGCTGCTACTGCCGACAACGATGCAGAAGCAAGCACAAGTGCCTCTATATCCATGCGCATGAATGGCAATCACAGTACCAACAGCGGCATGGGCAGAAGCATCTCATTGCGCGAGGGTGAGATGCAGCCACCACGTCACAGCCTTAACTCCAGGCACACAGCCAGTGTGCTGGGTCTGTCAACGCCATTTAATCATCCGCCGCCACCACCACCACTTCCGCCTCCTCCAGCAGCACCACCTGGCTATGGGTTGGGCGATGGAGCAGTTGCCTCCATGGCTGCCTCACCTGCAGCATCGCCATCGGCAGCCACTGCTGATGATGGAAACAATGATCATGAGAACAATGCGGACGATGATCACATCGTAACTGACATGGTTGTCCAAATCCTCAGTCACTTTGTGCGTTATTTGCCCATCATTTGCATACTCCTTATCAAATTCGTGCACGATCATCTGCTGGCCATCCTGGACTTTCTACTCCTTCAATCTATTATGTACAACTTAAATCGTTCACTGCGTAACCAGGTCGCCCGCTTGGCGCAAAAGAATTACGCCGTGTTAATACGGGATGCTTGCCTGTTGGTGGTCGTGGTTACACTGCGTCTATTTATGGCCACCACACCGCCAGATCCACTGGGTTTGCTGGTGCCTCCTCCCAAAGTTTATCAGCTGGTGGAGGTGTCTACAACTCAAGCTGCGCAGGATGAACATGTGTCCACCACGTTCCTCACGAGCGCCGAGACACTGAAGGCCATCGAACCCACTGTAACCAAAGTCATTCCATTGGGGCTGCTGCTCTACTATGTGGCTGTGAGCGATCTGCTCCTCAAGCTACTCACGATCCTCATCAAAATTGGCATTACCATGTTGCCCGTCCATGTGATACGACTGAAAGTTCGCGTAAGTTTCCAAATTTCTACCACTAGCACCAGATAATCCTTATGCTCCGTTTTATAGGCACGTCTTTATGTCCTGGTAGAGTACATCTCCCAGTTCTATCGCGCACTGGCGCCCATCTCGCAGTGGTTCCTCTTCCTGTACGAATCGTATTCAGGATTGGAGGTCATCTCGGGTGGACTGCTCTCCTCGCTGTACATTGGTGCCAAGATCTTTGAGCTGGTGGAGCGTGGCAAATCCCTGAAGAAAGCCATCACCACTTTTCGGCGCAATATTGTAAGTGTCAACAGTTCTCCAAATACAGTGGGTACTAACAAGTTTTCCCTGTTTTTTAAGGACTCGGAGCGACCGCCTACAAAGGATGAACTGGATGCAGCCGGTTCCGTTTGTCCCATTTGCCATGATGCATACACCTCACCCATTGTACTGGAATGTGGTCACATCTTCTGCGATGAGTGTGTCCAGACGTGGTTCAAGCGGGAGCAGACGTGTCCCATGTGCCGTGCCAAGGTTAGCGACGATCCTGCCTGGCAGGATGGCAGTACAACGTTTTTCCATCAGCTCTATTAGAGCTGATCCTTCTATCTAACTATATCCAACTGTAACTATCTTCATTCTATGTGTAAATTTGTTTATTTAGTTTAAACAGTTAACTATATTATATTATTATTATTATATTATTAAAACGAATACAAGTCTTTACTTTGGCTTCTGTCGCTTGGCCATGCTCAGAGATTGGGCTTCATAGTATTCCCCGTCTCCGCTCGTTGCCTGCTTGTTGATACTGCGATGACGATCCTTACTCACAATCTCCTCCAAGATCTCGCTGTCGCCTTTGATAAGCCGTGTCCGGCCTGTCGTCGGATCGACTTCACGACGTATTTGACTTTGTCGACGCTGATACTCCTCCGGCGTCTCTGGTGCATGGGATTTGCTGTTCATCAATGCTTGAATACATAGGCATTAACATAGTTTATGTATTGCAGCAAGTTATGGCTTATTACCGACCTATTGGGATAGCGAAATCCTCCTCGCTGCCGCTGTCAGCATCCCTAGCAGCAGCAGCGGGTGCAGCAATTGCTCGATTTGGGGATGCCTCATATTTTGTGTCCTTGTTTTTGCTTTGCTTCTTGGACTTTTTGGGCTTCTCCTTGTGCTTCTCTTTGTGCTCTCGGCGCTTGCTTTTTAGCTTTTTAGATTTCTTTTTCTTTTCGCTTTTACCCATTGCAGTTTATGTTATTTTAAAATATAAAGAAAACCACAAGCAACTTAAAAATATTATTGAGCCCCAATTAGAGCTGGAAATAAAATCGATTGCAGAATCGATGCATCAATTGCGATAAATATAAAGAAATTTTAGAAATCGATTTATTGTATTAAACAAAGACAAGTGTCCTTGATAATATTGTACTGGTTTAAATTTAATTTAGGTATTTGGCGAATTGCTGGATTAAATTCGAGTTTGTTCGATCCGAAAAATATTTTTCCCTTAAATTACACGAACATCAATTTATTTTACCCCTAACGGGAATGTTAGTAAAAACCTAATGGGAATTTGTAGGAGGCGTGTGGACAACTCTTAATTAGTTCATCAATAATTTTTAATTCGTTGTATTAGTTTCTTAACAAAGGTATGACACAGGAAAAAGCTTTAAATATATTTTATTAATAATTTTGGGAAAAGATATTGAAATCAACTGTTATCAGGAAGAAGCCTGGTCACACTGTTCGCTTATGTTATGATTTTGTAATGAGCAGCTGATTGTATTTCGATAAATCAAATAAATAAATAAAAAATAAAGTTTTTAATTGCCACAGAAACACCTTTGCGAAATAAAATTTAATTAAGCAGATGTTTTTCTTTAGCACGTGCTAAGCATAATTGCAGTGATTAAGGCGATTGCCATTCACCCCGACAAAAAATTGTATTACGTGTTGTAAAACGTTAATATTTATGACACATTTTACAGCACTCAATTATTTACGTAGCACGCCGATAAAAACCATTAAAATCAAAAAAGAGCCAAACATCTTTACAACTGTTTACCACCTGGACGCATTCAATTGTAATACACGCTACGCGATTAAGAACGCGATCCAGACGCTCGAACGGCGGCCAAATAACGCCAAACGCGGCAAAAATCGTGGTGTGGACAGCACACGCACACACGGACACACACACTAACTAAACAGTGACCAACTCACAAACACACGCACACCCACAAATAAACACAACGACCACGCAAGGAGCTCAATTCAAAAGAACTACAACTACTGTTACAACAACAACAAATACGATTTGGCAACTAGACAAATAACAACAAGAGCAACAACAGCGAGCCGTAGCAGCAGAAAAAAAATCTGTGCAACGTGCACGCCAACAACAACAAAGTCTACAAAGTACGCTAAAAGGCCAAATAGAAGGAAAAACAGCGGCAACTGAGAGCAGAACTATAAACAACCGCAATAACTACAACAACAACAACAACAACAACAAGAACTCTTTGTGCAGCAAACGGAGGCAGGTCCCAATTATGAGTATGGAAAAAGTCGCAAGCAAACAATTCGAATCGTAAGTACAAAAGAAAAAAAACCCAACAACAACAAACCGACAAATTTGGGGCAACATCTTCAATAACGTTTGTTAGGTTATGTTCTGATGTCAATGGATAAAAAAAAGTTCAAAAAGTAAAACTAAATAATCAGTTAAACCTGTAATCCGTGCAGATTTTGTACTGTACCGCCAAACTTAGTTTATTTTCCAAAAACTATGACAAAAATCTACATTTGTTTCATTCATAATTAACTTCATTATTATCATCGTCATCATCCGACTGACTGAAGAGTAATATAGCCGAGAGTTCCTCATTTTTATCGCATGCAAGATAAACCTGAACCACGGTTTCACGATCAAATCCCAATGCCATTAAACGCTCCACAGCAGCCTCCTCATCGCTGCTCAGTGAACCCGCACCACTATCGGTCACCGGATTCGAACCATTTAACATGGCTATAAACTCCCCCTGATGGGTGCGTATGGCCTCAAAGGTGATGGGATCTGTTTCGCGCAGATGCTGTAACACTAAATCCAGCAAGTCCGGATTCTGCCTGACCATATCACGCACATGGGCGAATCTCGGCGAGGTGGCCAAATATTGTAGCCTCTCAGTGGTGTCACTCGGCGTTCCAGGTGCTGCTGCTCCCGCTGGCGGTGGTACCGGTTGTGGCGGTAAACCGGTAATGAGATACTCTATGGCACGCTCGGGATGATTGAAGCTGGCTCGCAATGCAGCACGTACATCCTGCTCCTCGTAACCCATGCTCATAAGATCGCGCACACGCTGCTCATCGGGAGCGATGGAGGGAGTCACAACTTCCGCTGTGGGTGGCTGCGCTGTTGCTTTCTTGCCCTCTGATTTCGGCTCCGATTCCTTTTTCACTGCAGTCGCTTCCACCGCCGGCTGCTCCTTCTGCCTATCCGGTTCCGTTTGTGGTTTCTTGCTCATCAGCACAATGAACTTATTCTCCACAATATTGTAATTGGTGAGCGGCAGCTCGTCCTGCATGATGCAGCCGGCGTAGATAAGCTGCAGGCTCTCCACGGGCTGTGTGATCTCTGGTAGTTCCACCAGTCGTTGCTTAAGCTGCAGCACATTCTGTGTCTCATCCTGCAGCTCCAGGGAAATGGTCTTTTGATCCAGCGTGCGTATGCAAAGCTTCATTTTCTCCGTCTACGATTTGCTCTGTTTTTTGTTTTGTATCAGTAAAATAATATAAAAAAAAGGTTGATCTAAAAATCTGTAGAAAAATAATTGTATTTGAAAAAGCGCTGTCAAAATATTTGTAGGAATTTTAATTTAAAACTGTTTCTTGTAAGAAATTTGGAGCGCTTTGTTGAGAAAAACATTAAAGTCTAGCACCCCTTGTCGTTTATTCCCCACCATGATCAGTCAGTCCAAAACACCTGTTACAGCGATTCAGCTGTCTAAATAAGCTTTCAAAACAGGAGAATTTGAAATAATGAAACCTTCTCCATTGATTTGCAGGAAAGTCTGGCCAGATATTGTCGACAGCGATGACAGCGAAGTGGAAAATGAAATAGATGTGGACAAATTGCCACCTCTGGAGGTGGCACCCAATGAGAATCGCCTGCAGCACACATATTGCTTATGGTTCTCCCGCAAGGGGACACAGAGAGCTGCCACCGATTATAGTAAATCTCTTCATGTCGTTGGGAGATGTGCCAGTGTCCAGCAGTGGTGGTCCCTCTACTCGCATCTCATAAGGCCAACGGCGTTGAAACCGTATCGAGAGTTGAGCCTATTTAAACAGGGCATTAAACCAATGTGGGAGGATCCGGCTAACAGTAAAGGTGGACAATGGTTAATACGTTTGCGTAAGAATAAAATCGAACGAGCCTGGGAGAATGTCTGTATGGCCATGTTGGGTGAGCAATTTTTGGTTGGCGATGAAATCTGCGGTATTGTGCTGCAAACAAAGTATCCGGTAAGTCGGAAAATTTCCTTTATTTTTTACATATTTTACAATCCTTGAGCCTGAAAGCCATCGTGTACTGGATTCAAATCGGTAGTTATCGGCGCTCTACGTGCAGCAGTGCTGTAAAACGCCTTTGGGTGCACTCTGTTTCGATACAATATCGATAAGCAATCGTGTCACCCTATATATATCATTGTTGTTATTTATATTGCTATTTTATTTGTTGCATTGCCCAATTGGCGTGCTGCATCATTTTTGGCACATGTTTTAAATTCTCTTACAGCTGTGCAGGTATTTGTCGCATTAATTGCAAGTGCCGGTATTCTCCATTCATAAAACTGCGCACGCCGTTCATTTACGAATGAGTGTGTGATACGCGTCGTGTAGAAAATTATGTTCCACAAACAAACCGAATGCTGCTGCGGTGGACTCGTTGTTGCTGTTGTTGTTGTCTTGTAGCGGCATTTAACGGCGCTGACGTAACGCAAGTGTTTTATGGTATTATTTGGTACATTTTCCCTTTATTAGTATTTTTTTAGGCGTCGAGTCGCACGAAAAGTGAAAATAAGAAAGCACTTCCAAAAGGAAATGTAGAAAAACACACAAAATAAAAAACTTTTCAACGGTCTGGTTGTTGTGCAATAAATGCTGGCATTTTAAACTATTAAGAAAAAGTGAACGCTTAATACAAAAATAAAAAAAACCAACTCTGCAAAACAGAAATGATAGCAATAACAATTTTGCCGCATATGCGTCGCTTGGTCGCATGTATGGGTCTGTGAAAGAGCGAGAGAAACTATCAACAAACGCGAAAATACTACAAGCAAACGCGGTTGTAAATTAACTGAGAATAGAGCGAAAGAGAGCGCGTTTAGGTGAGCGAGTGCTCCAAAAATTTGTTAGGAGCTCTAGCGCAAACGCACTAACAATATATTCCACACACAAACAATAGAGCAAAGTCGTCGCACAATCGGTCTGGTCTGCGCCGGAAGGCGAACCGTGTTTCAGATTGACGAGAGCCAGCAACGCGTCGAGTGTGCTTTTTAGCGACGTGCGCGTAAAACAATAGGCGACAACGACATACATAACTACAACAAAAAAAATATATAAAAACGTCAGCAGAGAGTAAAAAAGAAGAAGAAAGAGAGGAGGGAGTAAAAGAGAGTGAGTGAGTGGAATGGTTATTTGCCACCCACAGCAATAGCGGCTAGAAAACCATAGCGAATGTGTGAAGTGCCCGCCGACTAACTCACTCACACGCATACATACACACATATAAATAAGTGAGCAGACGAAACATAGACTCGCTTGCACGCAAAATAACGAAAATAAAACAACAAAACGCAAAAGAGAAATACGCCCACCGTACAGCCGGACCCGAACCGTAGTACCACACCGTTCCGCCCCCGCCGCGCGTGTTACTGTTGCCACAAGCAACCATCACGTCACAGTCTCCGAAGCGGGCCGTGTTTGGCAGTAGAAGAAGAGAGCCGCCGCCGTCGTTGGAGCCCTGCGCAGAAATCGATTTTTTTTGCCCATTTGTCGTCGTACGTGTTTCGTCTCAACCTCAACCAAAATTCGTTTTTAAGCACACACGCATTGTGTGCAAATGTGTAAATTGAGAGCACGCAAAGCAGATGCAAAAACCCAAACCAACAACCAAATCGAAATCGAAAACGTAAACGATACCAAATCGGGAATCCATTCGCATTGCACTTGCATTCGTTAATTCGTGGGAAAAGCGGATAAGTGCAAAAACGTGTGTCTGAGATCAACACATTCAAAAATCAAATTCGTAAGCGACACACATACGCTGCCCCGCCCACTCCTCGTGCGTTTATATATAAATGTGTGTGCGTATGTGTACGAAATAAAAAGTAAGAAGTAAAGGATCGGCAAGTGCATAACAAAAACAGCAAATAAAACGTAAAAGATATAACAGAAAAATGAATACGGTGTGCTAAAAATTCAAAATCCCACGCATTGTTTAAACAAAATAAAAATTAAATAGCACATCAAGCAAGTAAAATATATAAACGATATTTCTTGTTGCTTTTTAAGCAATCGCCGTGAGTCATTATTTAACGTTGTTGCTGCTCAACTACTTGACTTGCTGCCTGGCATTGAGGAGCTCGTGCTTGGTGCTCTTACATTGGTGTGCGTTGGTTAATAGTGTTAGTGTTGGTGCTACTGTCACGCTACGAGCGCTCTCTCTATCTCTCTAGCTCTCTTTGCTACCTATGCGGCTCTCTTGAGCGCAAAACACGCGCGCCGTTAACGAAAAAAAAAAAGCAAAAATATAAAACCCACTGCCAAAAGAAATATATACATATAAATATATAAATTTATATGTGCATGTATATGTATTATTAAGTAAAAGCAAAAAAAAAAAAGAAAATAAGTAATAAATGAGGTGCGTGCAGCAAACATAACAACATAAGAACTGAGAATTGTGAATTTGTAACGCAACAAACAAACAACAAAGGGCAAAAGTGAAGTGACGTGACGACGTGAAGAGTGGAGTGCGATACTTATTTATTTAGGCCACGCTGCATGCGAAAAACCATTTAGCGGTCACACAAACCTACGGAAAATCAATAGTCACTTTGTAAGGCGGCAGCGCAGCAGCAGTCAAAAGTAAAAGAAAAACGAAACGAGAAAAACAAAACGAAACGAAAAACAACAAAGTGTCTGAAAAAAAATCGTGCAAACAAGTTGAGCAACAAACGCTGGAAAAGTTGACAGTTAACTGCTAACACAACAGCAACAACTAAAATTATAATCACCAACAACATAACAAAAGCTTACGTAAAAGCTCGCGTTAAACGGTAACTGCAACTGCAACTCGCTGTAACTGTAATTGAAACTTAAGCTCAAAAATCAAGCCAACATCAAAAGAGTGAAGTAAGCAAGAAGGAGATAAAAGAAAAGAATAAAGAACTAGTGTTTGTTTATCAGCGCGCTCTTTTCACTTCCTGCCCAATTGAGCGAGAAAGAGATAGAAAATAAAATAAAAACGCCAGCAAAATGACAAAAGACAGATTAGCCGCGTTGCATGCCGCCCAGTCGGATGATGAGGAATCGGAGGATGTTGCCGTCAATGTTGATGGCCATGATTCCTATATGGATGATTTCTTTGCCCAGGTGGAGGAAATCCGCGGCATGATTGACAAGGTCCAGGACAATGTCGAAGAGGTTAAAAAGAAGCATTCGGCCATTTTGTCGGCCCCACAATCCGATGAGAAGACCAAACAGGAGCTAGAGGATTTGATGGCCGACATCAAGAAGAATGCAAATCGTGTCCGTGGCAAACTCAAGGGCATCGAACAGAATATCGAACAGGAGGAGCAACAGAATAAATCTTCGGCCGATTTGCGTATACGCAAAACGCAGCATTCAACATTGTCGCGTAAATTTGTTGAGGTTATGACCGAATACAATCGCACTCAGACCGATTATCGAGAGCGTTGCAAGGGAAGAATACAGCGTCAATTGGAGATAACGGGACGTGCAACGACCAGCGAGGAGCTCGAGGATATGCTGGAGCAAGGCAATCCCGCTGTCTTCACCCAGGGCATCATTATGGAAACGCAGCAGGCCAAACAAACATTGGCCGATATCGAGGCACGACATGCGGATATTATGAAGCTGGAGACATCGATTAAGGAGCTGCACGACATGTTCATGGATATGGCAATGCTGGTGGAGTCGCAGGGTGAAATGATCGATCGCATTGAGTATCATGTGGAGCATGCTATGGATTATGTGCAGACAGCAACTCAGGATACTAAAAAGGCGCTCAAATATCAGAGTAAAGCGCGACGAAAGAAGATCATGATACTGATATGCTTGTCTGTGTTGGGTATCATAGCGGCTGCATATATATACAGTATTATCATGTAAATTGATGCAATTACTTAAAACACACACTAACACAACCATATACACACAAACACACATACACACTCGCATACATGAATTCGATGTCTGTTTAGGATGTTGTGGAACCCACCCAGAAAATATTTCAATATATATTACATAAAAACAAAGTTAAGCAGTCCCTTGCCACACACATAGATACAAAGATAAACATACACACACACACACACACAGACACGCACTTGATAATTTAGGCTCTATAATTAACAAGAATATATATAAACCATACATATGCATTATATAGCTAATTTGTATGATTAGTTTAGAAACCTTGAGAGTCTAGCGGCAAAGTGTGCGCATATTTGTTGTTATTATCCTGGGCAGGATATGCTTATCCTAAAGCTCAAGTCACACACACACATACACAGACAAAAGATACACAGACACGGTGACGATTGTTTAAATTAGCCAGCTTCTAAATAACATAATTAATAGGAACAGCGGTGTCCAGCTCTGCTCGCGTCTCTGTCGACGCAAGCACACTTTATGCGCGCTACGAAGAGAAAAGAAGTAAAGAGAAAGAAGTAAGAGAAAATAAGATCAGTATCTGTAGACAGCTGATAGCGCATCATCTGTTTCCAGCTTTTGCAGTGTAACACTGTTAGTGTGCGTCTGGACACCACTGTAATACAAAACGAAAGCAATTAAATCGTCTTAAAGCAGGCACCTTCTATATATGATCAAAAGTTGCTATATATAAACATGAATATATAGTAAACATATAACAAAAAAATATATATATAATAAACTAATCCAAGAAAACGAAAAACAAGAACAAAAAGTAATTGCAAAAGAATCATGAAACTTTATTGATTATTGTTATAATGCGAAGCAAAACTAAAAAACATAAAAATATTAAATAAAAACAAAAAAGAAGAATTGTAAAAAACAATAAACTCACACACACACACACAAACAAACACAGATGTTAATTTGTAGATTTGCTTTGCTACAGTAAACATTCTTCTTCTTCTACTTCGTCTTCTGCCAGTTTCTTTTATTTTTTATTCTCATCAAAAAATTTGTTTCTGCATTTAATTTACTTTTTGATTTCTCTCGTTTCTGCTAATTCTCAATGCTAATACTATTATATAAATATTTAATAATTATTAGTCCCAACACAAAGTAAAAAAATTTAACACAAATCTCACAGAAAAATCTCCCAGCAAAAATACAAAAATATAAAATGCTAATGTATAATGTTTAAAAGAGTCTAGTTAACTTCTTGAATATACATATATACACATATAAATAAATATATTTATTATTAAATGATATGATATATAGCTTATAAAATTAATAATTATAGTGACTATTTACCCGAATCGTGTTCATATTATATTGAATGCACATTACAACAAACTTTTATTAATTATCAATTGAGGAAGCAACTAAAAGTTATGATTAATACACGACAAAAACACACACAAACACACACACACACTGACACACTCACATACAATGCATATGCCAATTCCAGTCTCAATTTAATCGGTAAACTGTAAATTTATAGTTGATTATTCAGTTTGTTGCGCAAATAAATGTTCAACATTTATCTTTGACAAAAAACAAGTTTGTTTTTTTTTCTCTTCTCTTTCACACATTTTCTGTGTTGATTTTTTCAACAAAAAGTTTCAAATTGCTGGCAATCAAATTTTGTGTATATATTTTTTTTTAGTTTTTTCTGTAGTTACCTCATACAAACACAAAGAAACACAATAACACATTCACGCACACACACAAACTCGCACTCTCTTTTATTTGTATTAACCTACTTATTTATTTTATTTCTTTTTCTTTTTGCTTTCAAACTCAAATTCATCTCTGACTAACAACGCCAACAACAACAACCACAACAATCAATCAATACCTCAAAATTGGATTAATTTTGTTTTTAACATTTCTCAAACGCATGCAAAAAAAAAACTAAACTTTTGACACTCGCTCACGCCAATTTTTTTTAGCAAATAATTTAGTATCAATGCCAAAAAGTAGCATGCGTACTTAAAGTAGTTGCTAAAAAATATATAAACTGTATAAACATTTTACAAATAAAATATAAATCAAATGCATAAGTAACTAACAACAACAACAAATAGCACACTAACCAAAAATCCAAACTCATTTCGAGCTTATTTGCTGTGTCGAGAAATGCTTGCGCTTAAGTAGGAACTGCACCACTGTAATCACAATAGCAACAAAAACAACAACAAGTACTTTAAAAACCAACAACAAAAACAACGCGAAAGAGAAATTTGATTGGAAGGGGGTGCCCAAAAGCTGCATACAGCAGCAGAGCAGCGCGCTCACCAATACATATAAACACAAAAGAGCAGATAACGAATTGGTTGATGCACTGCAAAAAAAAATAAGATTCACTTTAACTGTCAAACCGTCAAACATTTCAATGCAAACTTACAACTAAAACCGATTTTCACAAGTGTGAGCAAGACAACAACAACAACACATACAAGAAGAAGGATACAAAGCGAAACATGAAAAAATCATTCGTGTATTTTGCATTGTAATTCTGTCTGCTGCCCCCAAAACAACAACAACAACGAAAACAAATGCAAAATGGCGTCGGCACCACTGGTTTAGATCTCATATCTAGTTTACACTGCAACTTGCAAGTTCTCTTTTGCACGTTTCTATCATTTTAAGAAAAACAACAAATTTAAGAGTAATAATGAAACTGCAACTGCAAGAAATCGCACGCATACTTTTGCAATTTGCACAAACACAACACAAATACACGCAAGAACTACTACAACAACAACAACAACAACTACAACGAAAAAGGAAAACTTCGTATTATGGCAGTTAATCAAACTGCGTTTAGTCAATTTTTTGGCCACATTCAATGTGTTTTGTATCACGCCCACTGCCCACTACAACAACAACAGCAACTTCAGCCAACAGCAACAACAACGCGTCTTCGCTTCGTTACAAAATAAATTAAATAGTGTTTAAAAATTCAAAAGTTGAACGAGAAAAAAGCAGAGAACGTCTGATTCCAGCTTACGAAATCGCCTGAATTTCGCCTCTCCATATGCAGCTGCCAGTAACATTCCACATAGCCAAGGTGAGTAATCTTAACTACTTAAATCTACATATATAGGTTTTTTTTTCTTTTTAATGTTGATTCATTTGGAAAACATTTTCTGCCTTGTTGATTGCAAATTTGTCGTAGGTTTTTTGCTAAATCTCGAATGAATGCCCATCCTTTGTTACCGGAACAACTCAGAAATTAACGCCTTGACTTTCATCTAATGCGCATTTTATGCCTCTGGAAATTGTTTGTCAATTATTTTAAATGCTGCTCACTGAGTAAATTGAGTGCGTGATTGAAAGTCAATTGAAATTGAACTGCACAATTATTTATTTATTTTAAAAGGGGAAAAACAATGAATTAATAATGTCATTAGAGGCAGAAAAATAGAACACTATTAAATCACACGAAAGCGCGCTAAATTAAACGAATTAATGTATTTATATCTTTTCATGACAAATTATAGGCTTCATTTAATACTCTAGTAGACTAATCAGGCATATTAGACTAAAAATAAACCAATCACTTGAGTCAGATAAATGGCGAATAATGCATTGAATTAAATTTAATTTTTTCTTGCCCGCAAATTATTTTTAAAAAATTTACAAACCTGTTTGCCATACGATTACCTTGAACTTTAAAATAAATCTAGTTACTTTGTGGATTTCAATATAATTTTGCATTAAGCGGAATGTTTATAAATAGGGTACTTAAGTACATATTAGTATACCTATAGGGTATATAAAAGTCGAATAAATGTTGACAAATTTCTTATTCATCTCACACTCAGCTTTTTTTTTCCCCTACATCTCGTTTATCTTTTGGGAGGCATGATCTCATATTAACGACTCATTGAAGTTTTTGAGTAACATTTCTGACGTTCATTTGATATTTATGGATCATTCACGGCGTCGTCATCTTTCAAAATACTCTCGAGTACACAATATTTATATTTCGAGTCTTTTTACTCAAATACCCTCATACTTGCGTGTTCAAATTGAGATGGGGTGTCTTATTAATCCTTGTTTTCTATAGTATCATTATGTTTTAACTTCCTGCACAAGCTAAATAAACTGACCCTAATGTCAGTTAAACATGCACCGTTTCCATTTCCTATACCACCATGAATATGTTATTTTTGTTCACACTGTTGAGTCATCGCTGGTGTGGAATCCATCAAATGGGGAACAACGACAAAAAAATAATAAAATGAGTGACAAAACGAGCGATAAAAGCGGATAGAAAACTATTTACACTTTCTGTTAACTAGTTATTAAAAGCCGATTGTTAAAATCAAATTGTTGCCTATGAATCACATGATAAACAACGCAAGAATGTTGATAAGACTTTTCGTATTGGCTCTCGCTAATAGAGCGCACTACAAGTGCGACTATGACAGCGCAATTATTATCAGTCAATGGGAGTGTGAGCGGGACTGGGAGCGAGAGTGAGTGAGTGTAAGAGCGAACTTTAATAGTGATGCGTTTGTGCGCTCTCTTTTGTCATTTCAAGTTTACGGGCAGCAAATTAATAGTCGAAGTTTTTATTTTCTTTGCACCTATCTACGCTCTTACGATCCCTCTCTGTCTTCTGCTCTCTTCGCCTCTTTACCTCTGGCGTTTGCTAAATGTTCTTGTTGTGATTGTAATTTTTATACTCTCTGCAAGAGTATATTGGGTTTGTGCAAATGTATGTAACAGGCAGAAGGAGGCGTGGCAGACCCCATAAAGTATATATATTCTTGATCAGCGTCACAAGCCGAGTCGATATAGCCATGTCCGTCTGTCCGTCTGTCCGTCTGTCTGTCTGTCCGTCTGTCTGTCCGTATGAACAAACAGATTTCGGAGATGGTAAGAGCTACAAGTTTGAATTTGGTCTCTATCGACTCGATATTTAGTCAGTCAATACAAGAATCTTTTTTTTTTTCGATGCCACGCCCCATTCGCCCACAATGAGCAAAAAACTAGACATACCTCGGAAAAAATAGATGTTTTCGGTTAATATCTCAGTAACTATGGCACTTAGGAATACCAATTTTGGTACACGTGTTCCTAAAGGCCGCATAAATCCAATGACATCAAAAGTTTTGGGCTGCCACGCCCCCTTTTTCCGCAAGAAATAAAAGTAAATTTCAAACTTGCATGCCGTTTTTAAAGCATTTATTCTTATCGTACAGTGTTGTTATTTATGATTCGTTTGAAGACGTATCATGTCAAACTCTCCAGAAAGTTTCATAAGAATCCGACCATAAACAAGAAAGCAATGCAGCAACAAAGATTTTATTCTAAAGCAATGAGCGCGAGAGAGACAGCGCTAGTCGTGCCGACCAATAGTATTCATACACACATATGTATGTGCATACATTTAACGTCAAACGAATTTGTATGTACATACAGACAAACACATGTATGCTTGATTATGCTTATCTTTTTTTTGTTTTAACGTATTCTAATACAAGAACTATCTATTGTAATGTCTGAATACCGATTTAAGTATTATAATTGGGAATAAACGCAGAGAGTATTATACGGTCGGGCGTGTTCGACTGTACTTTTCTTTCTTGTTATTATCGTGATTTTGATTTCTTTTTTATACTCTTTATTCTAAGGCTTGTATTGTTTAAAGTATTAGTTTAGTTTTTTTCTTAGATAAGAAATCATTTTAAAATTAAGTGTTGAGAACTTGTGTGGAAAAGAGCTGTGTTTAAAGTCAAATGAGCTTTAAATGTAGTTTAAATGTTTTTAGATTGACCCAAACGTTCTTCAAATTTTTCATAAACCAAATCCATTAGTTTATACCTCTTTCTGTTCCTATGCTAAACTGTCAACTACCTTACCACAATCTAGCATTCTTGACTTGTTGTTTTCGGGCCAACACACTTGAGTTTGATGACTGCAGCAAGTACACAGCAATCAAGGCTGAGACACGCACACGCACATACTAACACACACTTCCACACACACACCTTTAGCACACCTGCCCCTATTTGAGGGAACTGGTCATGAAATCAATTTATGTATGTGTTTAGCTTTTGTTGTGTATGTTTACACATTTTTATTACATTGCCTTTTGGCCAGCTGTCCGCTTGTTGGCCAACAGCAAGACCATGTTAAGCAATTTTTGCCATTTCACTAGGTGAAGTCCCCCTTCACCCCTCCGCAAAGCTTAACTCTTTTTTCTGCTCGTCTGGACAGTTCTATTTGTATTTCTATCACCTTTCTCTCTGCCTCTGTCGCTTTCTTGGCTGATGAGTCACGAGCTGTGTTAACTTGAAGTGCTATTTGTCCGTTTTGGCTCGGAGTTTTCTCATTCTATTTTCGTTCTTTTCTGCTGTCATTGAATGCATTCAATTGATTCAATTTTTGTTGTATAAATAACTCACTCACATTTGCACTTGCACTTGTTTCTTTCCTTTTTCTCCTCCCCTTTTTGCTTAAAGTCAATACCTTTCAAGCTGCTAGAGGAGGAAATTCAAACTCATTCAGCTGTCAACTTACAACTTGTTGGCAAAGTTTTACTCTTCGCCTGAACAGGCAAAAGCAGAAGAAGCAGAAATTGAATATTTTTAGTGATTTTTCGTTAAAAACTTTTAGCTGTTTGTGTTCTATGAATATCAAAAGAACTGAATTAAATTGAATTTTAGATGAAATAGTTTTTTATGCTTTGGTTTTTGGCATAACTAAGCTATTAATCAATTTCTGTAGATTTCCTGACTACACATATTTATTTTGGCCAGGCCTAAACTTAATTCAAAGCCGCTTCCCTGACCTCTCCTCTCACATGGCCTTAACATATGTATATCGATTTTTTTTATGTGTTTTTTTGAACTCGAAGAGTAAACAATTTTGTTAATTGAAAACAAATTTTGAGAGGCCGACGACGCGCGTGGAGAAATGTGTGTACACGACGACCCTTGGGTCCTATCGATGTGACCAAACATTGTACACATGTAGGATATATTCAAATAGGTAAAAGAGAAGGGAAGGAAGAGGAGTGGTAAGGGGTACTGGGGGTAGTGTGTGTAGGGGCCTAAAAAAGGCACAGTTTGCAAAAACTATTTAATTGCCTGTGTGGACAACAATTCTATTGTATACTCTAGGTTTTTAGGTTGTCCAAAGGGGTTGCTTAGTATTTTGTAATACCTAGAAATCTTTTTGTTCAATTTTATAAGATACACATGAGCTTTAAGCCTCCATTTCTCGCTCTTTTTACCAGAATTTCACAAAAGGACATTTTATTACACATGGAAATTTAGTCTCTCGCATCTGTGACACTTCAGTGCATAAAGAAATGATTGATGATTTAGATTTGTAATAATTATTTAATTTGTCCCTCCACGATTTGCTAATATTTTATATTTAAAACTATGATTAAATTTGCTTATTCATTAAGCAATCGATTAACTATGAAATACCAAAATAAACCAACGATAGGCAAAAGTCAAATATTTTTATTTACAGAGCTAAAATTGTTTTGTGACCTGTGACCTTTTTTATATCTAGATGTATAAATGTTATATGAACAGAACAATTCCTATGTAGTGAGTAGGGCAATATTAAGGCCTTACGCTACATGAAATATAAACGTGGCTAACACGTATACGTACGATACCAGCACATCTTGACCCTTTTTATGCTTTATTTCGTAGCTTCGTTGGTTTTTTGTTAGTTTTTGTTGTGTGTGTGTGTTTTTTTGGTCGTCAACTCTCAGTTCATTCGCCCGACTCGGGGCGTAAGGCAAAAAAAAAGAACAGAAACCTTCGGTAGGCATGGCCCACCCACCTTGGGCGCGGCCCTGGGCACAATGCAGTAAATATATATATGTACCTATATAGTATGTGTATAATAATATAATGTAAACCGTAACTGAACTGTTAACGAGCGATCCATTTAAAATAGCAATGAGGCTCACAAAGGTAGTTTTGCAGCGAATTGGTTTAAAGTTTTTTTGGGCCAAGTGTTGTGGTGTTGGGTATATTAGGCTTAAACACTAAAAAGTTGGGAGTAGGGTCGTTTAAACGTTTTTAGTACAGCGTATCTTTCAGTCAGTAGCACTCGTGCGTAGCCTTTCCCTGCTAGTTTTTCCAGCTCATGTTTGTTTGCTAACAAGGTTCCAGGTGAGCCGAATAAGGTCTCTTTACGAACATTTTCTTGTTGTTGAAAGCGCAGCGAGGCGAATAAAGAAAATTTTCCCAAAATTTTTTTAGTCGTCATTTTTAGACATTTAAATTCCGTGAGTTTTCTTCAACAAAAAATTTACATGTTTTTGCTTGCTTTGTTGAATTGAAAAGCAGCTTTTCATGCACTGAATAGCTAGTTTGTTAAATATTAAAAAATAATAGTTAAAAAGGAACTTTAATTTTGCGGAAATTTGATTTAAGTCTTAAACTGGCTCGACTTCTATCTGGAGAGCATTTTCTATAAATGTTTCATGTCAAAAACTGAGTAGAGACTGAAGGTTTATGCAAAATTAACTTTATAAAATCTTGATGCGTAGAAAAAGCTTGCAAATTTTGCCAGAGAAAATCGTATGCATATTTTGGCTATAGAAGCTGAAATTGCTCAAAGGATTTTCTTGTCAACATTCAACTACAAGTTGTCCTCAAGCAGAGCATCAAAAGCAAACAACTTTGCATTCGATTAGTAGTTTGGGAACCCTGTAACGAAAGTATTGTGTGGGTATGTAAAGTTTGTAAAAGAAAATTTTGGGAAAAAGTCTTGAAATATTTATCTTATTTGGATTACTTAGAATATTCTATGATGTGCATTTGTTTTTACTCCTTAATATCTACAGGGTCTTATACAGTCCTTTCGCTCTACGTTGCCCTTTCCTACTGCTTGTATTTTGTCATTGTTTCCTTGTATTTGTTTTGTTGTTGTTGTTGCTGTTACCACGACCTTGCCTTGACGCTTTAATTAAAGCGGCCAAAGCTCTCACCAAAAGCTGCACAAATTGCAAGCTCATTTGCATCTCGCAGTTGGCAGTTGCCAGTTGGTAGTTAAGTAAACTTGGCCTTTTTCCCAGGGAGAGCAACCGCAGTTAGCGGCACAGGCAGCAACAGCGCAATCAACGAAAAAGCGCTGACTAATTACAGTTGGGGGATAGAATGAAAGCGTAAGAAGGGATCAGTGGAAGGGGAGCTGCGAATAAAATAGCAGCTGTGGCCCGAAAACCAAATAGACCTAACCTACAAGTTGTGGCAAACTGTTTTTGATGAAGGTAAAAAGTGGAAATTCTTAGAAACAGTCATTTGTTTAGCAACAGGCAGCATAACAAGCAGAAACCCGTCCTTTGGCCCCAAAAATGTGCATATTAATCACATTTAGCATATGTAAATAGAAAAGTAAACATTTCTCATAGGTCTGAGTAAAAAAGGAACGAGTTTTCTAATCCTAAGAAATGATCATTAAATGAACTACTTTTTATACCCTTTGAGCAGAGTAAAAGTGAAAACTCTTTAAGCGTTACTCTTTCATTGTTTCAATTGATTACATTGGAATTTAAGAGCTTGAGTAAAATCAGCTAAAATTTGTCGTAATCGCTTCGTCCTCCACAGCTCATCTTTCGTTCTCCCTCTCTTAATCGTATCGTTCTCCAAACACTTCACTGCATTCAGCCGTCTCCCTTCCGTCTTTGCCACCAGCTGCTCTCCAAAGCTCTTCCGTCTCGCTTCCGCCTTTGCTTGCTCTCTTCACTGCTCTTCCGTCTCGCTTCCGCCTTTGGTTGCCCTTCAGTCGCCTCTGGCTTCAATCGTCTCTCAGATGTGCTCAGTGGCTGTGGAGCGTGTTGAGCAGCTGACTTTTTTTCTTTTCCCCTTTTATGCTTTCTGCTTCTGTTTCTGCGTTTTCATCTTCTTGCACTCTGCAACTCGTTAGTTTGCAATGCTGCGGTTGCTACAACAAAAACTGTTAGTTTGCTACTGTATTTGTTGTTGTAACTACTAAGCTTTTATTGTTTCGACAGACAGATAGTTGTACTCTTTCTTTTTTATCGCTCAAAGCGAAATGAAATGCCCAAAAGTGTATTACATTTTTAAAGTTATATTAAAAGCGCAATGTTGAGTGTTGTATAACGAGTGCAGATGAAATACCATTACAGGATATTCATGAATTAAGTACTCTCAAGTTGCAGTCTGCTGCAGGCATTTCACTGCCTTTGCATTGCATAATACAATGGTAAATTCATGGGTCTTATCGCATTTCCATTTTTTGTTCACTTCGCCAGATACTGATATTAATTAAGGACTTGTTAGTCCTTGGAATATGCAATTAATAGCACATACACCCACCGCCACCCTATGCTTTTTAAGGATATCAATTTAATTGTATTGTGCCCACTCGTGGATATTTTTATACAGATTATCTGATATTACTTGCCTTTCACAAAGGTCTCATTAATTTTACAACAGCAACAATAAACCCAAATGAGCAGAGAACAAAATGTGCAGAATTTACAACAAACTCGTAATTTTTGCTTTTATGCAAAAGTTTTTATTTTATTTTTTTGTGTTAAATTTAATTTTGCTGGTTTTTGTTGTGGGACCCTGTTGTCTTTTCCAGTGGGTCCCAATTTGTCCAGTGCGTTTCCTGGGGGGGCGTGGTAATGCTGCCGCCCACTGACTGTCGACTTCCTTCCCTTTTTGGTTCCGGTTTCTGGCTGTCATTTTTATGCAGTAAATAAAACTTAAACAGCGGCAACAATAACAACAATTTTTATTACAAATGTATGTGAGTGTGTGTGCGTGTGTGCGTGCATGTGTGTATGAAGGACTGCCAACTGGCGCTGATTGAACGAAACGTCACTGTGGCTGACATCATATTTATTTTATTTGATTTTATTTTATTCCCATTGTTGTTCAACACTTACAACTCGCCGCCAACTTGGCCACATTCGCCAAATCAATGGGCGAACATAAAACTTTTGTTGTAAAATTCATTCATTCACAAGCAAACGGCATAAAGGGCTGCCAGTGTGTGAGAGAGTAGCAAGCAGCAGATAACACAGCGGGCGGTCTGTCGACTTCGCGACGTTGACGTTCGCGCTGTTGTCTCGGTCACAATGTCACTCATAGAGGCACTGTACACACACAACCAACACAATAAAAGGATGGTTGAATCCGCACACTTACACCAATCCCACAAACATTCACGCAGGCACACACACACACTGGCAAACAAAACGAAGTCGACATGCGCCTACCAGCGAATCAAACAAGAACCTGCGTTTGCTAACTTTTCACCCACTGTACTCCCCCCATGCCCTCAAGCAACTAATCCATTTCGCTTGCTATTTTTAACATGCGCAACAACAAAAACAAGAGCAAATCAAAAGCTGAACACACTAGCACAAACACACTCACACACAAGCATATTTACACGCACAGGCCTCTCTTTTGGCTTCGGGCTACGGTTTTTGGTACTCAACACTGAGCTCACTGACTGAGCGCATGGCACCCCACATTGTGTAAGCTTTGGCTCTCTGACGCGTCTTTGCTCTCTCCAACACCACGCGCGCTCTCTTTCTTTCACTGTCTGTCTTCCTCTCTCAATTGCTAAGCTCTTTTGGCTGTTGTGTGTTTTATTTTTTCGTTTTGCTTTTTTGTTTTTGATTGTCATTGCTGTGCACAGTGATTCATTTACAACTGCGATAAAACATTATTTTGGAAATCCCTATATAAATTTTATTTGTTATCTGCAGTGTTAGCGAGCAAAACAGTCATTGATATAGAAAAAGTACATATATAGTAAATTATATATATATAACTGTTGTTGTATTCTGTTTTAGTTATAAATATGTAAAGTACTCGCCTGCAAATTTGCATTGTAACCACTGTGCGGCATTGTTGTAGCTGCCCTACGTTATTGTGCTCGTGGTTGTTTTCAAGTGTATTGTGGGAGTGTGTATGTATTTTTTTTTGTGCCACTGTGTTAATTTTCACACACAGTATACACAACACACTTGCACACACAAACACTTGAAATGGAGCCCCAAAAAAAAAAAGCTGTAAGCAACAAAAACGCTATACGCCACAGGAAAACAACTTCTGTCGCCAGCGACGTTCGCAGAGGTCCAAAGGGCACTTCCCACCTTCTTCACATCGCTAGCCCTGGCCACCCACCTCACCATTTGGTTCCATTCTCTCCCTTTCTGTCTCTTCTTCTTCATAACGTTCTTTTGCCGCTGACTTCCTGTCATGTCGCGTGCGAGTTTTTTGCGTGTGTTTGTGTTTTGGTTACTGTTTTTGTTTTTTCCACTCAATACATACAAGTAGATACACACACACACACACAGTCAGTCATATGCATTCAAGTATGTGCATATGTATTCACACTTACAAATAAGCTGCTGTTCCCTTTGCCTTTGTTAAGCCATTTTTACTGCTTTAGCTGTTCTTTTCATGTGCATGGCTGTGTGTGTGTGTGTGTGTTTAATTGCTGTGCTCAAAAGTAGGCTACAAATTTTCAGCAGCAATTTGACAGCCATAATACCCCTTACAAAATGCTATTTATAAACGCTACCACACTGCTTGGTCTCCCAATTTCTCCCATCATCTTTGTGGCTAATAAGTCTCCACCTGGACATCAGCAGATTTTAGCCAAATTTAATTTACACTTGCGGCAAAACAATCGCATTATCTGTCCTCTAGCCAAGTGATAGTATAATAGTGGGGCGATTGAAGGCGTGGCAGTGCCGCTAGCAGCACTAATGCGGCTTCGGCTTTTCAACAACAACAATAAATACCGTCTCTTATCGCCTCGAGCATATCATTTAATTTCCACATTATTTGTCACACAGTGAGTGCAAAAGAGACACAAGCGTGGAGAGGGACTAATCTGGCCCATGGCAAACATAAAATGTGCTATTAATTAGTTTTTCCGATGCTGCCCAAAAGGCCTTAATACCAACAAAAGCGCACAAAACTCTCTCTCAGCTAGAAGAAGACAGTAAATACAGCAAGGGGAAGACGAAAAGAGACAGGTGAAGGTGGACGGAAAGCCAAGAAAATTTTCCAACATATTTTTTCTGTCGTTTCATTTTCGCTATCTGTGCACATGACTTGACTAGTTGTCGTTGTTGGTACTCCTGTTATTGTTGTTGCTACTGTTGTTGTTGTATTGTCCTTTGGGGTGCAATTAAGTTTGACACTAAATTACATTTCATGTGCTTTGCAAAACTGAACTGAACTGAAATTAATCATACGCCACGTTGACTGCAAAACACGCAAAATAAATTTTGTGGTACCAACAATTACTCACGTCGCCTGTGTTTGCTAACGGTTGATTCTGCCACGCCCAGGTGCAAAATGAGGCCTCTCAACAAACATGGCCAGCAATTTTTGTTGTTGCCCAACACTTGTAATAGCCTCAAAATTGGGGTGGGTACACGAATTGATTGATTGACATCATTGATTGATGGATCGATGTGTATTAAACTCGATATGTTTAAAGACTCGCACAAAACAGACTGTAAATGACACCCAAGTGTTTGCATTAGGCAATCCTCACTGTAGTTGCCATCTTATCGCGACCAATTTGCATTTGGCTCATGTTCTTAACTTAAAACACACACGTCATAGCTGTTTAGACCCGGTTTGCGCTTCACAAAATCCAAGTTCATTGCACGCTTAGCACCTTGACTGTCGGGTATATCAGTTTAGTTTAGCAATTTGTTTAACTTAAGACTTTAAACAATGCAAATAGCGTATTTAAGCAGTCGCAGTTCATTCAACATAATTTTTATTGCTGTTTGAGTCTCATTTATTTCAAGGGCAAGTTCGTATCAAATTGTTTAACGACTTCAAATTTTGTTGTTATTTTTTCGGTTTTATCTTCTGTTTTCTGTTTCTCAACTATTTGTCACCTTGTGCTTTATTTTAGCTGTTTGTTTGCGCTGTGACAACTTTCATCAGTCACAAATTTAAAAATTTTCACTCAGCTCCATACATGCCATAATAATCATATATGACGCACCATTATTCAGTTTATTTGCATATACTTTATCTCAGTTTAAGACTCTCTCTTCTTAATGAGTTTTTATGTCTGTTATTTGTAGCTCTAATGGGCATAACAAAAAAGGATTCGTGGTACTTATTTTTCTGCTTTTACACTGCAAAAAAAAAAAAAAAAAGTGCGCGTCGTCAGAATTTAAAGCTGAGACCGCGCTGATCTACACTTAAAGTCAAGTATTTAGCTGCTGAGAACTCGATTTAATCTTGTGTTTTTCTTACTTATTCTTTATTTTCTTATATTTTATGCTGTTTTTGGTGTCAAGTTTATTTTCTGGCTGTCAGCAGAGATTTAGTCAGCACAACTGGGGATAGTAACCAGATTACTCTTCGCTTTGTCAACGCCCCCCAAGCGTATTTTTGTGTCAACTTAATGGAATTGTTAATGTCAGACAGTCAAGCCCCGTTGTAAATACACTCCCTGTACACACACACACACACACTTACATACAACTATATACATATATATTTGTTATTCCATTTCATAATTTCAGTGGCTTGCAATGGCATCATTTAGTATTTGCCAACGCGAACAAATTAAATTCGCGTCACAGAAAATAAAAAAAAGGCAGAAAAAAGTGCAGCCAAGTTGGTTTCTATCAACAGCCTCGAGTCATATCCAGGCTATGGGATGGATGAATGGATGGTGATAACGATGATAACGACGATGATGATGGCTACTTAAAGCCGCATTTGTGCATCATTTACAATAATCGCTTCACATTGTGGTAGTGTCCTTTTATCCTGTTTAACCTCTTATTCCACATTCCGCATTGGCATCATTAAAAGCATTTTCTGCGTTCTGCCTGGCACTTAATGTCATACAGCAAAGTCAGTACAGTGAGGATTGCAATTGAATATGCCCACTGTACACATTTCTCTCTTTACTCTCTCTCCGTATCACACTTCTGTTTATTAACGACTTATCAAAATAAATTCCCAATTGATACATTTAAGTTGATTACGGAATACTGCTGTAATCACTGTAACTTTCCGGTCAGTTCTTCGTGCTCTCAGCTGAGTATTAAATGTAAAATGGCGATTTAGTGCACAAAGTAGCTAAAGAGTTACTAAAATAGTTAGATGTGTAATGAAAATCATTTAAACTAGTGACAAAAGTGCACGCCACTGCGCTAGCCGTTCTTCTGCATAAAAACAGTTGATTTCCATCGCTTTCCTTAACTAATTCCTGTGTGGCCCTCATTGAATCTAAATTTCTTTAAGCTTACTTCACATAATGTCACTCTTAGTCAGTTTTTACTGTAGCTTAGGCGCATACTTGTGCTTATTTATTGTGTTGCTCTGCCTGTGGCAGTTGTGAAGAGTTTTTATGCTGCCTTCATGTCCTTTTTGTAGTTTATCGCTGTCGCAATTGTGAGCTAAACGCATTAAGTTGTTCAAAAGCTTCCGCGACTGTTGAATTCAATTAATTATGCAACGAAATTTGAGTCGCATAATTTATGGAAATTCTTTTTTAGTCGTGCTTTTTTTTTTTGTTTCATTGTTATGCCGTTTCTGTTTTTAGATTTTAATAAATTAAATTAAATTAAATTGAAGTGCAAACAAATTGCGCGTTTTTTCGAGCGTCTCTTTTTATTGCATTTGCATTCGTTATAAGTTGGTGTAGTACCCGCCCCACCGCCCTTCTACCGTCTACAAACTGAGTTGATCCCCAACAGCCGTCAATCATAATCATTATTATTATCATTATCATCATTTCGCACTGAGTTTGACCGCCGCTTTAAGGCAATTTGTTTTCATTTAGGCAAAAAATAAAATAAAGAAGGGAATCTGTAAAGAAAATAAAAATAAGAATAACAAATAAAAAAAAAAAAAGAAGCGAAAATATGAAACACGTTTCGGATTCGTAGCACGAAACGAAACCTTTGCCGTGCCAAAGGGGCTAATCAAAGCAACTGAATTCGGAATACTGAATCCTGGGAAGCTGCGGCTGCACCAACATTCCCACTTCCCTTTGGCCTCCATTTCTTATCAGTCTTGTTTGCTTTTAGGGTTTTCCTTCCCTGCCTCGACAATCTGACAAGCCTCAAGTACGTGGCGTTTGTAATTTGCTTTTTGGCCATTTGTCGTTTTGGTCCTCTTTCAGTTCGTTCTGTTGCTGCCTCTCTGACTATGTTTGTGGTTTAGTGCTGTCCTTTGAGCACCCGTATCCTCCAGCTTTCTTCTCTCCAGCTTCTGCTTTTTTGCTGCTGCTGACAACGCCACTTTCTGTATTTGGGGCAATAAAAGTGTTTGTTATTTTTTGCCCAGCTGCTGTCGACCCAAAGGCATTTTATGTTATGGCAAACACACGCACCACTTACATCACCTACACAGCACCAATGGCAGCAGCAGCACCGCTGAGCCAACACGGCACCACGGCACCACAGCACCACGGCACCACCTCAACAATTATCACATTGGTATATAAGCCAAGTCAAACCAAGACCAGACCCGACAAGCAAAGTGTGTTTATAAATTATATTTCGTTTTTTTGTTATCTTTTCTGTAAATGAAACCCTGGAAAAGAAGGAAATTCTCACATAAACAATAACAAAAGCCTTACACTTTATAGCGGTCTGTAACAAATAACAATTTGTAGCTGAAATTGTGAGCTTTCAATTTCTTGAAATTACATATAGAACATAAAATATGGCAATCCGATTAGGGTAATAAAACAGGAAAGCGAGGAATCAGCTAAAGAACATAATACTAAAAAAACAACCTGCTTTCGTCACTAGTGTGTTTTACTATACGTATACTTAATCTTTAATTCAGTTTGTAATGAATAAAGATGAATCCCCAAATTCTATTTATATAAAACTTTTCCTTACCGGCTCATCTCCGTGCAGCCCAAACTGTAAGCGATACGAGGCTGACATTTATACACAGCATAGCTCACATATAGTATTATGATTATATACAGCAAGGAGAACTCAGCTACTTTATACATTTACTTTTTGAAGAGGGGAATGACACAAGTTAACTCCTTGCTGTTGTGTTTTGCTCCTATTCGACTTTTGTCGTTCGTGTGCGTGTCATAAAACCTGTCGCCCCATAGACGGCGACCTTGAGGCCCTGACAATAAACACAAAAACAAGAACAACAAGGAAGGAAAGGAATAACGCCAAAATGAAATTGCGCGATGCCGCTTAGACTAGAAGACTTGTGACTGTGACTCTCTGCTACACTTATGTATGTAGATTGCAATTGGCCTTCAAGACGAAACTCAATTTGCATTACATTTGCTGTGCTCTACGCTCCTCTTTTCTGTTGCCCATAATATTTTATGTAAACAAATAGATATTACGTTTATGGGAACGGCAAAGACAGTTAACGTCAATTGGATGTACCTAAAGATATATCGTATATACTAAAGAAAAGGTTAATTTTCAACATGTATCGATATGTGAATATAACCATATCGAATCGTTGGTATTTCTGCGTAAACAACTTCATTATAAATTGTGCTTACATTTTATTGCTTCAATAGCAGAGAAAACTTTTTTGATTAGCTGCTGTCATTTCTCATACGCTGTCAATCTGTGTTTTTGGCCTTCCCTTTCCTCCTTTCCCCCATTTGCTCATTTGTTTTGTTTTGCTGGAGTTGCGAAAGAAATAAAAACAATAACACAAAATGTGCCATGGGTGATTGCTGATTGACCCATCGTAAATCTCACAGCGTGCGTATCATGCGGCGTATACGTTATTTTATGCTCCTTTCGCTCTACGCTTCGCTGCACAAATCGGCGAGAGGCAAAACGTTAGCATACTTTTTGGGGCAGAGAGAGAAAGAGAGAGTGGGCGACTATTAAAACCGAAACGGCTGCCTGACCTTTAACTTGGCTATTTTCAAATACATGTATGTGAATGTAAAAAGGAGCTCGTTACCAAGGTTGCCTTTTTCCTGTGTAGGCTCGAGGCACTTGTAACTTTTCACATAAATTAACTGGCAAAAAGGACAGCTCCAACAGCTTCCAGCTAGCAGTTACCAGCTTCTTCATCGTCGTCGGTGTCTTCGTCGTTTGGCAGTCTGGAATGTTCTTGTAAACTTATCTTGTAATTACAAAACGCACCGTTGTTTCTTCCTGCAGGTTCCTGTTTTGTTCCTGTTGCTGTTGTTGTCTTTGCTTTAATTATACAAACGTAATTAATCAACAAATTTGCTGTCAACTTTTTTTCTCACGCTGTAGACAGCGATGACAAAATGTTGGAACAAAATTATAAAAATAAAATGTAGAAAACATGGTTGAAAAGCTAAATTTGTCACGCAGAGGATTAAATGCTTAAATTTGAAATTAATGCAGCATTTCGTTTAGATCCAACTTGATTTATATACTTCAATCAGTTTTTTGTTGTGCAAACATTAATGAACTTAAATCCGACAAAGGGAATACGTAAAGAAATTATAAAAATGCAGATTTAAGTTTGTGGAAAATATGCAGAGCATTGAGAATTTGTTTAAATTGCTGGACACAAAGTTAAACCCTTAGGATTTTGATTACGTATACGCCGCAATTTGCATTTGATAAATATTTAAATAGCTCACAAACAAAAGGTTGCAATCAGCTTTGTGGCATTCTTTTGTTTATTAAATGATGTGCGTTTCAATTTCTTTCTCTCCTTTCCTTTTTTGCTACTCTTGTTGTTGTTATTGGAGCTTATTTCTGATTGCAGCTTGGATTAACTGAAATGACTGCAAATCGAAGCGAATTGATTGACATTTTGCATAATCCAAAAATGTTGAGCAAACACAGCAAACAGTTTGTACTCGTTATGTGTGGGACGAACTGGACTTAATTCTGTACAAAGAAAGAAAAGTTCCATTGCTCTCTGGGGATATTTTCGCATACGCATTTTTCATATTTTTACCGAGCTGCTTTTGGAATTAACAGCAAGCAGACGGCGTTATAAACGATGCCCAACGAAGACATAAAAAATTATTAACCTACGTCTGTTGCTACCCACTGGTCTATCTCTCTCCCTCACTGTCGCTGTCTCTTTTGTTCTCTCGCATATTTGTGGAAAAACAATTACAAAAGCAACGCATAAATTCATGAAATGCCAAAGGAAAGCTGACAGGCGGAAAAATAATGATATCATGCGAATACAGCGTATGTGTAATACTAATACAAACAAACACACACACACACATACGTGGGTTTAACACACGCATATATATATCGTTATGCAAATGATGGGCCAAATAGTTAAAGGTGGCTCCGCCGTTGCCAACGGACTCACAACTGGCCCCCTTGACACACATACGCTGCGTTTTTCTAGTGCAATTTATAAGCTTGACATTTGATGGCAAATATACACAATTTGTGTCTGTTTTCATATAAATGCAGACTTATTAAATCGCACTTAAATGGCTTGATTTAATGTTGCACACAGCACGCGGCTGTTGCTGACTTTCTTTCAGCCAAGAAGATTTATGTGTTACTACGCCTATATACTATATACTCCATATACATATAGAGTCACGAATAGTTTGCTAATGAGCAATAACGAGCAATTATGTCAACTATGTTTGAGGTCTTTTCTTATGAAAAATGTTTTGTCCAAGTAACTTTTTCTCTTCATTTTGCTTCCGCTCCACCCACTTTTTTTCTGATGCCCCTCCCACATTTTCTAACTAAACATAATTGCTTAATGTGTGGACATAAATTTGTGAAACGTTGTCCCTGCTTTTATGGGATTCACTTTGTTAAGCTGCTCGCATTCGCTTAATGTGAGGCCAATTTATTGCCAATTTCTCTGCGTCATCCAAAATATATGTTTTATCATCGTTGTATGTGTGTGTGTGTGTATGTGCTCTCCGGCCACGCCCATTGCCGCCTGCATCTTTTACAATGAAGTCTGCAGAAAACTTTGTGTTCTGTTTCCTTTTCTTTCCTCTTTTTTTTTTTTTTTTTTTTTTGGTTGGTTGGTTGGAAAAAAGGAGGTAACATCCGATTTCTTTTCTGCTTGTCGCATTTCTTTGCAAAAATTACAAATTTGTCATATCAGCAAGTTGGGCCTCTTTTGCTTTTAGCCAACTTTGATTTATGCTTGACTTGTCGCCTTACACGCCGCATAAGTGAATAAATATGCGGGTTTTAAGACATCGGAAATCATTTTAGAGTAAATGAAAAAATTTAAGTAACTGGCATTTGTTAACTCTACCCAAAATGGTTATTTGATTAGCTTGAAAAAGCCAAAAAAATAAAGGTGTACGTTCTATTTTTAGTTGCCACTGTAATCATGTTTTACATCATCTGCTGTTGGCCACTTTTTTGCACCAACAAACTTTTGGTGTTGTGTAGTTTTTGCTGCCTCCTGAGGGCAGAAATGTTTTTGAGGCATATAGACCACAAAATAGAGAGAGTGCAACGCATAAATTTTTCAGTTTCAGTTACAGGCAACCACAAAACAGAAACAGATACCTACAAAGCTGCAAGGCTTATTTTCCTGCTCTAAAGCGCCGAAATGTGCTGCACAGCCAAAGCTCCAGGGAAGTTTCTGCTTTAAAAACTGTATATTAAAAAACTTCTGGAGTGCAGACATACCCCTGCTAGCAAACAATTGTAGGGTATACGAAACGCATTGCAAACTGTTGAAATTGCGGTTTGCAATGGACATTAAGAGACACAGTTGGAAAAGTTGCCAGATGTAGTCCAATAAATGGATTTTTACCACGCGATTTTCCAGCATTTTATGACCATTTGTCAGTAATTAATTTTCACTTGCCTTAAAAGAGAAGACGTGCAAAGAACCATAGAAAGCGAATTTCCTTTATTAATTTTTAACAGGTCCGCTAAAGCTGTGCTCCAAATCAATTAATAATCCATCGTCTCCCTTTTTTTTCTCTGTCTATGGTGTTGCATGCAACATGTGACAAAAAAGGACTCGGGGCATATACTGACATCCTGTTTTACCGAGTGGAGAGCACAGCGAAAGAATGTCACCCTTCACATCCCTGCATCCGATTTGGTTTTTTTTTCCACTCGCTTCCACTTTCGCATGCTCCAAATGCTTTTGCGCCTGTTCAAATTTCTGTGTAAAAAATGTGTCCTAGTTTAAGCTGGCAAAGTGAAAAATGGCAAACGGCAAAGAGAAAAAGCTTGAAAGAAGCTCAAATTGTAAATGGCAAACAATAATAATAGCTCTTTATGTATTAAAAATATAAAATATTACTATAAATACAGTGTGTGCTGTGCTGCTTTTAAAAATGCGCCCATAATTATTGATTAATGTTGAAGGCCTTTTCAAGCGGTTGGCTTTAAATAAAGTCTATAAATAATGCAGGTGTACGAGCAGTAAATGGCTGAATAATTTTGAAATTGTGGGAAGTGAAAAAGATTAAAATAATTTATAAAACTTGTTAATTAGCAAATGGTTTAAGAAATAAAACTTCAGTTTCATAGCTGAAATTCTTAACCACTAACAAAAGTGGTAAAAACTTTCTTTATAGTTTTGGAAACATGTTTTCTCATGTTTTCATGCTGAACTTAATTAAGTGCTCTGTTAAAGCAGATACAACTGAGCCAAGGAAATGCGCTTATTTGCATGGAATATAACGCATACGTCATGTTAACCACTGATAATTGAATTTTGTACAATACAAAGCGAGAGCAACTGTACAAATGAAACTATATTGAGTAAGAATCTTCTGGTAATTAAATACAGTCATGTCACAAACGTTGCAATGCTGACAAAACTTAATCACTTTATTGATGCCAAGAGGCAAGCAAAGAGAACTTGTTTCACTGTGTGGGTATGTGTATTTTTGTGTGTGTGGGTGTGTACACATTCTGACATTTAAGCTGTAGTTGCTTTTTATTTTGCTGCTGGAAATCAACTTGTTCAATGTCCATAAAAGCAACTGCAGCTGCCAAAATGTAATGCAAGCTTAATACATTTCGCAACATAACCACAGCCAACGAAGAGGGAAAGAAAAGGGTAATGTAAGAGAACAAGAGAGAGGGTAAACATGGATACACCCACTCAAAATCAATAGCTGCATTTTCATTTGTTGTCTACAATTTCATTTGGTTTTCTACTTCTTTCACTTTTCTTCCTGTTTCCTGCCAAAAATGTTGCACAGCACTGCGGTCATACAATGCAGCATTCAGTGCCGTCTCCTTGTCCTTATACTTGTCCAACGTCCTTGCTACAAGTTGCAAGTTGGCAACGCTGCGTGACATTCGCATAGTTATTATCATTCAATTTGTGCACCCTCCGAGGACATTCCTTTGCATTATGTGATGCTTAATACTTATTTTTAGACGGTCTTCAAGTGGCTTCATTAGTGGCAGAATAAAGCAACCGGATCTCAGTTAGCTCTTAGCCCCGTCCAATACCAAGGGCAAAACGGCGACGTTGTCGTCGCTGTTTAAATTACATAAAAAATTCATTTAATAAATTACGACACTAATTTGTGTAATTATTTACCAAGTATTTATGAGAAGTTGCAAATTTCCGTCGAAAGCGTAGAACAACACATGTGCAAAGACTTTGGCTTTGCGTGTGCTATACCCTGTAATCAGTAAATCACGTATAGTATGTTATAAATTATCATTTAAGGGTATTTAATTTTGATAGCTTGGAAGGTATGTTAAGGCATAACTTTTTATTGTTATGGCTGTAGACACATCCTGTCTAGGTTGCAAATTAACCTCTGAGGTCTAAGAAGCTTGATTAATTAAAGAGATAGCTACAAAAAGTAATAATTTTGATCGAAGATTTATAAATTAGACCCGATAAGATAGTAGAGGTGTAGATTTTTAGCTTTTACAACAAAACCCCAGCCAAATCTAGCTAAAATGGCAGCACTAGTAAATAGCAGCAGCTGACGCTCATAAGTAGGCAACAAAGATGGCAACACAACCTCGTGATCATTATTATCAAAGTTTATATGTTTATATGTGCGCGTGTGTGTGAGTTTTCTCGACAGTTTTCAATTTGGCGTCTTCATTTTGCCACCACTTCTCACCCTCTCAGTTTCTCTCGCTCTCCATTTTTGTCGCTAGACTCAAAATGGCTGACATTTACTTTCCGTTTCCGTTACATTCAGCTCACGACTTTTGTTGCTGATAAGATGCGAGCTTCTGATATCAGAGAGTAGGAGACGTTAGACGGTAGGGAGCAGACAAGGGACTGTTTCAGTTAAGAGACCCGGGGCCTCATGTAATTTGATTTGCTTTCGTGCCTAGTGCAAATATGGGTTAATGCGATTTTTATGTCATTTATATTGTTGATTTTTGCCTTTACTACAAGTGTGTGTGTGTTTTTCTCTCTCTGTTTATTTCTAACTGTGTGTGTGTGTAACTTATATGCGGCTCACGCAAATGGCAATTTACTGCTTGGAAAATTTCGACTTATTTCAGGATCTGCCCAATTTGTGTGTGCGTAGAAAAAGAGGCACAACACTCTGCCGTATCGATTGACATTGTCCTGAGAGCTTTTGTTTTGAGAACTTGGTAGCTACAGTAATACCCCTAAAAGTCAGGCAGCTTATGCGTGTACAGCTTCACTGTAGTCGTCCAGCAGCTTATTGTCTTAGTCCAAATGCTGTAATTTCAATGAATGTAACGAGAGTTTTGGTATAACAATTGTAATGCATACCCATTAAATGCTATGTGCATTTAGATATCGTGTCGTATCAATCAATGTCTAAATGGTTACTGCAATCTGTGTGGCATTCAAATGGCACAACATCAAAGGAAATGGTCTTTTTTGTCGCCTGCAACGCGAGTCAAGGACTCGACACAGTTTATGACTGCATTTTGTCAAGGCGACAGCTGCAGTTTATCAAGCTCACAGTTGTTCAAATGATGCCATTACAAACAACATACAACATTTTAAATCAATAACAGTAATTCATAATGGATTAAAGGGTAAAAAAAAAAGAGTACAACCACAGCAGGTGCAACGACAAAAAACCACTAGACAGCTGGTTTACTTATGCAAAACACATGTACATTTTCAAATTCAACATTTGAAAAAGTTGCGTGACTTTCATGTAGGTACGTGACCTTAGCAATGTTGCCAGACTCAGCGCTTGCATCTCTGCCAACGTCATCAGCATTGGAAATATTTGAAAACCAACTGCATTGTTACAGAGTGAAGGCAAACTCATCCATGTGTTTGTAACCATTTACACTGTTGTGCAAAATAAACTGTTAATTATCGCTTGAGCGTGGCGAGGTTAAAGCGTTTTACACATACGTTGGGCGCCAGTTGTTAATTTATTAATAGCCATCCCCAATAATAGCCACTAGCAGTTAATATAGGTAGTTAAATGCTAGTTAAAAAGAAGTTTAATCAGGTCACACTGCTGTTAAGCTAGGAAAAATGCGATTGGAATTCTCACGTTGGGCGCCATAACCTTTATTACTGAGTGTAAGTTATGTAAAAAGTACTGAAACTTTTCGAAAGTTAACACCAAAGATTGCCAAAAATAATTAATGAATTTGTCGCTCAAAAATGCTACAAATTAATGAGTTTCTTCTGCTTCTTCTATATAGCAGAGGCGGTAGTAACTTTGCCAATCAAAGAATTCGCGTAATTAATGAAAAGTTTTAAAACTTTTCTGTCTGTTAAAAATCAAGAATTTGTTGAACTGTGTGCTAAACTTTATCGATTATGTGCATTATGCGCTCTGTATGCTGTGGGTGGAATTTTTGTGCGTGTGTTTGCTTTTGGGTGTCAGATTGTTGTGCCGAATTTGCCATTTTAATTATGCATTCTAACTGAGGTCAGTTTGTGATTTGTTTGCTTCAATATGCAGTTGATTAAAATCACAACACGTCGAAACATTTTCAATAAAAATGAGAAGTAGTCACTATAAAAACCACACCAGTAAAAATTTTAATTGCCGCCTTCCGTTATATTACTCACAGCTCGACAATTGACTGGGGCAATTTGTGTAAACTTTTTGTGATTTTCTCATTTCTCATTGTTCTTGTTGTTGCAAATTTCTGAGCATGCGATGTGTCAGAAAATTCTCAATAATTTGATTAAATTTAAATGTAAATTCATAATAATAGCATGTACACTGCCTGTGAGTTTATTTATTGTTCGGCTAACCTTTGACGCATAACCAGAAATAAGTAATTTTTGTAGTAAACCACTAATGGGTAGTGTCATCAAAAATTTAATGGTTTACTGTAGTCAGTGTGTATTTTAAACTATTGTCTAAACGCGAGACTTAAAGCTGATCAAAGGTTAGTTCATTGTCAAATATTTATAACGTTTTTAGTCGTTAGATTCAGCTCAAGTGTGAACTATACGCTATGCCGCGTCCAAATATAGTGTGTGCCTCATGCAAAATTTATCGAAAGCTGTGAGTTTAGTCTGCCAAGCAAATGCTGTTTTGAGGCAGTGTTGCGAGAATTTCTGCGGCTAAAATAGCTAAATTGGTGGAGATTGTAAAGCTTAAAAGTTTCGCAAACTTTTTAGCATAAAAGTTAATATAAAAATGTATTTTAAAAAACTGTTTTAGCTTATGCCATTATTTGTTTTAATCAAGTAGAAAAGTAGCTAGTTTTTACATTACTTTCTAACTATGAATTGACTGAAATGACATCTCTATGCCGACTACAATAAGGCAGTTTCAAATGTGTCATGCATACGTGTTTTGATAAGTGCACATTGTGACGTACGATACGTAATGATGACGACGACTCTGATGATGAGATGCTAATGATGATGACTGCGACCTTGTTATTACACTCTGACCAGAGCTTTCAAATTGCTAACGAAATGTAAACTTGGATACACGCATTACAACACAACAGATGCCTATAATGAATGTGTGTGCGTGTGTATTGTGTCGCCATCATTGTGACTATTTTTGATTGTTGCACACGTCGTATACGTAACGTTCTCAATCGAATTACGAACGAAACTAAAACGATTACTATTAATTTAACACATGTTTCGCATATATTTCAAGGGGTGTATTTGTGTGTGTATTGTTTTCCACATATTTGGCTCATAACTGCCAATTTGCAATGCTCAATTTCCGCAATTTTCCACCTGGTCCAATAGTGTCGATGTGTACAGTTTTCCCCACGATGCTTTTCTGCTGTTTTACTCGTTTTTCTCGTTGCATTTCAATTGGTTGTAAACTGCAAACAATTTCGTTGCTTTTCGTCCAGCATCCCATTTTCTGTTTGATTTTTTTCTGCCTTAAACCAACACCCGTTTTTCTGTTTTTTATTTCTTTATTTTCTTGTGCACGTTTTTCGTGCTGACCACGCCCGTTTGATTGAATGAAACGATCGACCACAGCCGTCAGTTGAGTTAAACTAGATATATTAACTGAGTTGAAGCTAGTTGCTCTTATTTATGGCCCGCATTTTGGTGCCAGCTGTTGACTGTCGTCCCAAACGCAGAAAAACTTGGTACCGAACAAAAAAATAATGTAAAACGGACGGAGGTATATTGTGGAAAATTCCCTTCTTCCCCAAGGAAAATGTGTGTAGAACTTTTTGTGTTTTTCCTATGCGATGAATTGCAAAACAATTTCCACAAATCTATGATGAGTTTTGCTTTTGGGAGATAAACGATTTAAGTTTGTCATACGCACAGTTTCTGAAAGTGTCCCCAAAAATATGAAGTAAAAGTGTCTGAATTAATCACATTAAATTAAATGTCAGTTTCATTTACAAAACCGGTATGACGTCAGCAAAAACCAAATTGATACAGCAACATAAGCCCCGAGTTCCTTTTTGGTGGCATTCATTTAAAGTTATTTTCTGTTCATTGTTTTCACAGTTTGCAATTACATAAAACAGAATTATAGTGATTATAGGCTTAAGCCGATTATAAATACATGTATATAGGTTGTTTGTGTAGTTATAATGATGCATGATAGGTTTTTTGAAACTCATCAACTTAAAGCAGGAAACATTCCATTACAGCGCACGCTGCGTATACGTAATATGAGTGTATGTTTATTTGCATAGCAGAGAAGCGTCTGTATGTATTCTCTGTGTGTGTGTATATATGTATAAGTGTTGTTAACATTTCGTGACGCCGTTTGCATGCCAAAACAGCAACAGCTTGGCCAAGAGGCAGCAACTAGAGCGTCAGCAACAGTGGCAACAAAAAGTTTTAGCCAAGTACGAGCATGTACACATACATAAATACTAACTTACTATGTGTGTGTATAAGAAGATCTTAGTGTTTGTCTATGTCTGTGTATGTGTGTAGTAAAACATGTCAGGGAGGGATTCGAAACTGGGGCAAAGTTCGTGTTGTGCTTAATGAATGAATTTTCCTAGTGGATTTACCCAAAAAGAAACTGATTTCAAATTCTCAAAATTAAAAGTCTTTTGAAATCCTCAGGCAAAATACACATTCATTTAAGAATTTAATAGTTTTTTCCTTCAAATGGTAAATTGTGCATAAAACATGCAATAAAATGCTCCAAGCGAAATTATAATTGGTTTTTTGCAAGTTTTATTGCACTTTCTGTAAACTTTGATTCGTACAATCGATATTACCCCTTTTCTTGTTGGGTAAGTAATATATTGCAAATACTTTGAGACAGTTTAAATTGCGTTTCTTCACATGGAAGACAAATGGAGCTTAGGGCGATATGTTGGCATATAGTTTCCCATATGCAATTGTGGTAGCAACTGAAAGCAATTAATACGATTCCCAAGCTCATTACGCAGTCCACATTATCTCCCCCTTTCTCTCTCAGTCTTTGGCTGTCTCTTTGTGGAACACTGTTTAGTTATGCAACATTATTCAACGGAATTTGCTTGCTTTGGTTAACTAAACATTTATCCTACATTCAAGGAACACACATCAATCTGCAGCAAATGCTTTCAACTTTGACATTTTTGCAATTTAGTATAACATACTAAAGAGTATGCAAAATAGCGACAGATGATTAAATCTGCTATCAATGTGCTATTCAAAAACTGAGCTCAACTTCCCCCAATTTTAGGACAGGTTGACATATAAAGGATCAGGATATATAACGTATTTCCCTTAACTTTTTGTTGTGCAAAGCTGCCAACATGATTAATTAAACTTAATCGCGTCGTTGTCGTTTATATTTTTACCTGTTCCTCACTCAAAAAAGTATGTGTATATGTTTATTCCTCGTCTGTGTAAATTGGCAATTGTTGTGAAATAGCGCTTATACCACATTGCGTATACTTAATGCTTTTCTTCCTTCCATAAACACACACCCGCTCTCTCTCTCTCTGTCTCTCTCTCTCTCTCTCTCTCTTGTACTCCCAGTCTGGCTTCCATTCAAATTTGCTGATTTACGATCCGGAATTTTGCCAATGCTACTGCAGATGGCGTCACGTTCTCGCCTCTTCTTTCTTAACTTGGCTTTGTCTTTTGGCTTTGCTTTTGCCATTTGCCCAGGCCGTAAAACCGAAAAAAGAAACCAAAAAAAAGAAAATGGAAAAAAGTAAATGAAATATCTACTTATCGTTAGCGTATTATTTGAACTTGACTTGGCCAAAAACAAAACCATCGTAAACCAAAAGAAAAAAATACTTTGCCGCCTGTGTCGATGATATTCCCATTACAGGCCATTACTTCCACTTCTAGGACATGTGGCTTTATGAGAGGGAAGAATTCAATAAACATTCAGATTGTTAACTAGAGATGATACATATCGATAAACCATAAAAAATAATTTACTTTTTGAGAAGCAAATTTTAATTAAAATTTTAAAGTGAATGCTAATCGAGTGAGAGTTTTAAACATTATTTTCTAGTAAATATATTTCCGTTGTAATTGAATCAAGCTTATTATACCAAAATTTAATAATCGATATTATCGAAAATATCTCGATCAGTTATTTATTTCGTTATTATAAAAACTGTAAGCGTCAATAGTTTATATGTGAAATATTTCGTGTTTTACAAACAAAAACACTAATCCTTTTAATCAAGTACTTAAAAATTGATACCTTCTCCAGTTCGATAACATATCAACTGCATAAAAACAACAGCTCAATTTCCCACTCAACTTTCAATGAAATCAAACTAACTACTATTTACTTAGTAGTATTATTTATACACTCGTATCTCTTAAAACAACATTTTCACAGACATTAAAGTTTTATTGGCAATATATGTTTATACGTACATGTGTGTGGGTATTATATCTATATCATATTTGAGCAATCCCCTGCAGTCTTAATGGGGGTTTCGTTGTTGGTTTTGATGTTTGTTTTATGGCTATTAGGCTAAAGATTGCTTTGGCTTGACTTCCGGGGCAACATTGAGTGAATAGAGGAGCTTGGTTGGTAAAAAGGAGCAGAAAGGAGACCGTGGCATTACCAAGGAGCAGAATGGGCTTCGTTTCACTTGGTTTGGTTTGGTTTGGTTTCTTTTCAGACTTTCATTTCTTTTTTTTTATCGGAAACTTGCATTTAACACGCACATGACAACAACGCGCCAAATGAAACACGTTGTAAGCTTTTCTTTTGCTTTTTCTTACAACAAAATTGGCCGCTCGTGGCAGTGTCAAAAGAAGAAGAGCGGACATGGGATGGGGAGGGGGCGCAGGAATATGACTGAGTTAATGCAGAGACGTGCTAAATTTGGAAATTAAATTTAAGAAAATGTAGCGCACATTTTCCTTAGGGTGAAGACAAGAGAAAGAAGAAGATGTTAAAAGCGTGTGTAGGGCACAAAGCAGACGGCAGGTGACGTCAGCAACAACAATAAGTTGGACAAGCAAAGGCGAGTGTAAACGACTAAAATATGCCCAGTAAGCGACAGAAAATTCGCTTCTATATAACGCTGATTTGAAATATTTAGGCTAAACCGCATCAAGGATGTCTTTCCTGGCTTGCAAACTTATTATACCCCATACTACAGAGTCTAATAACAGTTGCCAATAAATTAACGTTGTTGTTGTATTTTGTCACCCGCTAAAAAGCACTTGACTATAGACACACACAAACAACACGCGCTCAACACTCACACGCAGGCAGGCACCCCTCGCAAACACACGCTGGCAATTCAAATTAAGTGCTGCATACTTTTTGGGGCAGTTGGGAAGCAGGAAGACGTCGAGACAAGGCATATTTGCGAAAATTTATGCAACATTTTTGCATAAACATTGCTTGCCAGAAACACTTGAAAGCCAATTTAAAAGTCCGTAGACAAAATGCGCTTTAGCAATTGATTTAATATTAGACTCGGAGTTGAGACAAAAGAGAGTGAGAGATGAGATAAGATAAGATGCTAGATGAGACAGATGAGGAGGAAAAGCGAAAGCGAAAGCGAAAGAGACGACAGCAGCTTAAAGTAAATCGCATAAGTTGGTAACTTTTTAATGAAAGCATTCAGCAAAAAGTAGAAGAAGAAAGTAAAGTCTCACGCCTCGCTTTCTTCCCCTTGCTTTCACTTGGTTTTTCCTCGAAAGTGCCGCAACCCATTCAGCCCTGCGTACCACCAACCACTCTTCCTTTGTACAACATGCAAAATCCTTAACTATAGCCGAGTTAAGACGCTGCCAGTTTAATCCCATAGCGTAGAGTGCTCTAGAGACTAAGACCCAATGTATTTATGGGAGACGTAGGTCTTAGACAACGACCTGTAACTTTTTCTCTATCATCCCCTTTTTCACTCTGTCACCCACATTTTTTGTTGCTTATGCTTCTGTTTTGCATTGCTTTTGCTTCATAGATCTTCCACCCACTTGACTGTTGCCTATTTTTAAGAGCCAACTGAGAGCTGAGCACTAAGGACGTTCGCCGTCGCTAGAATTTGTTTCGACTTGAATCCACGAATCCTCGACCTCGAGTCATAAATTGCGCACTGTGGCATCATAACAATAAGTCACACACACAACAACAACACAACGACGCACCCACACACAATCACACACACACACAGTACACACCGAGCATTACAACATAACTCTCCATCTCTTTCTCTCTACGCTCCCTATTCAACATACAAGCTTATCAAATTATGTTGACTATGGAATTGGTCGAGATGTGGAATACTCATTAGATATGAATACAAAATTAATATAATTGCTAATGAAAATGCTAATTTAATGATATTGAAGTTTAATGATAGGGGACTGAGTTAATAATATTGCTAATGAAATCGATTATTAAAGTCATGAATAAAATAATAATTTTATGGCACATTTAAAAGTAATGTTGATGAAGTTGCTAATAAAAATGTTAATAATTATGTCAATGATTAGGAATTTTTACAGCTTCTACTTTGATTCCCGTTTTCTTTTAAAAAATGCAGTAAAGTATCTTATTAATGTGTAATAAAGTGACTATGTAGGATAAGTTATTGCTGTTAGTTTCATAAGTATCACTAATCGCATGCACACTCCATTTCTTCTACTTAGTTTACAGGGTATTCTAAGCATAGACAACAATGTTGCTTGAATGCGCAACATTCCGTTGTACTACATGTGATGCTATGTGTGATTGGGTGTGTACGCTTGTGGGTGTGCGTGACTGTGTGTGTATTTCACTAGGGAAACAGGAGAGGGAGTAAAGAGACTTGCGGAATGGCAGGAAAATGCGGCACATGGTCCGAGTAGCGGACGTCATTTGTGCAAACATAAAAGCATTGTAAACAAACATGGCACAGAGCTTAATACAAACCGATCCCTGCCCTTTCAGCTCTGCTCGCCCACTGCTGTCTCTAGCATAATCATAAAGGGGCGTAACGTGGGCGTGGCTGAGATGGGATGGAAGCTAAAAACCCAAGCTAAAAGTTAAACCGTTAAAATTGGTTTACGTGTACGCTTGGGACACTGAAATTGCCGGGAGCAGCAGCAACAGAGACGGGAGACAGTGCCTCTCTCTCTCTCTCTCTCTCTTCCTGTCTCTGTATCTCTTACTCTTGTCTCTGTCGGAGTATGAGTTTGTGTCCGACTGAAACTATTGTATTCTTGCTAGTGTTGTTGTTGCTGTTTGTTGTCTTATCTGCTCAGTTGCTATTTAGTTACGCTGTCACTTTGCTAGTTTCCACATACACTATCTAGGATTAGCATCTCTTTTCCTCTGCTGCTTCCACTTTCCCCTGGCCTTGCCAATTGAAGCTTTCTGCTCTCGGACTTTGTCAGTTTGAAAGCAAGTTCGATTTCGTTAGCCGCATACTAAATTTCTACTTTAAATTGCCACTGACAATAAATAAGTCTGTGCTTGAAATTCTATTTTTAAAGTTGGCTTAGCTTAATATAGTTGGTTTTGTGCAACTTTTGTTTAAAATTTATTGTGTAAAGTAACTGCTATTTTCTGCTCGAAGTCTTTGCTTAAATTATAGCATACTTTTTGGGGCTTCACTAACTTATATTCAGTAAAGTTATTCCTTAGGTCTAAGCTTGATTTAGTTATTAAATTTCAATTAATAACGTGTTATTTAAACTTTCTCAAAATCTATATATTCTACTCAATTGATTTTGGTTAAGGAAAGTCCATTATTTGCATAATTTAGCTGTGAATTTGTCAGAGATATCAATAATTGGCACTAGACTCTCTACGAAACTAAATTTAATTTTGCCATTAATTTACTTTTGTGTGTTTTAGAGTGGGCCCTTATTTCCAAATCTCTTTGTTTATCTCCCTCACAACTAATTGGAACATGCCTGCACCGGACATTGTTGAATGTCACTGCATTAAATTAGATTTGTTGTTATTTGTTTATGATGTTGCAAATGACATTTGATGTTTTGAATATCGACAAATATTTCGAATTGCGTTTCTGATTTGCACCTGCTGCTCATTTGCATATGTTAATACCACTATGCGGTGTCTCTGTGTAGGTGTGTTTGATGTGATGTGATGTGCAAGTAGCCTTTGTTGCCTGTCAGACACAATTTGCAATCGACCAGCAAATGTCCTTGATTGCCACACGTGCCACTTATCTCTGTCCATTTAGCATCTATGCATGAAATTGTGTGCATGCGTGTGGGTATTTGCAGATGCAGCTGTAGTTGTAGGTGCAGGAGTAGGCGTAGGTGTGTGTATGACTGCTTTGACATTCTAGACCACACTCCAATTGAGTTACAGGCTGCATTACCCATTGCATTTGACCATTGTCCATTGTTCATGCAGCTTTTGAGTGCAGCCTTTAGCTGCTTAAATTGAGATGCAAAGCGAAGCATACACACGTAGCAGAAGGTAAAAATGGAGACTGCTTGACGCTGAAATACCCTGGTTATTTTCTTAGTCCAGTATCCCTTGATATCTTCGGATCACAGCATCTTCGAACTACAGCAAAAGTATCTAATGCTTAGAATGCGGACAACAGAGTCCCTATAAATACCTTAAATGGTGGCATACATTGCCACAAACTTATAATCTTCTAGAACCCTTTAGATGCTAGGCCCATCAGACTGAGGGGCCTAAGTGCAGACCAAGTTCCGGACGCATTCAACCACAAATCCCCAGCACGCGCCAAGAGCTGAGAAGGGATTTAAAAAGGGAAACAAGCAGTTATCTGGGGAGAATTTTTACCGCCTCCATTTCTCTCATTCTCTCTCTTTGTATCTCTCTTTCCTTGTATTACCTGCTAACCTGGCCAACTAAAAGGCATGAGATGTCTGCGCTCGATTGTTACGACTTTTGTTTTTTGGCCTTTCGATTGAGCTGAATGAATCTTGTTATGTTCTGCATACACTTTGTGTGTCTGCTGTGTGTTTGTGTGGGTGTTGGCATACACTTGGTACTCAGTGTTGTTTGCAGACACCGAGTCACACAACAAATTAAACCATTAAAGCAAATCGAGCTGCTTTTAAGCCTGGCCGACTGGCCAAAGAGCGTCTTTGCTTTTGCCTCTTGGCCAGACCAAAGTCATAAATTTTAAATTTAGTCAACAGCGCGCCCAAGGGAGGTGCCTAGCCCCGCTTTCTCCATTCCCCCTTTTGCTACCCCTCCCCTCTTTTCCATTGTTTCTCTGCATCTGTCGTTGCCAGGCTCCGTTAACTAATTTGCATATTCTACGCGAATTTTGATCCCCTTTTCAATCCCCCTGCGCTGCTTTTCTTTGAGCTTGTAGACTTGAGAAGAGCAAAGAGGGGTAAACCTCTGCCCCTCAATTAAACTGTCATGTCAAAGTCAGCGTCTGTCGATTCGTTGGCCAACTGACAGAGCGAGATATGGATCGAGTGGGAAAGACAGAGATAAACACAACAGAGTCAGTTTGAGTCCATCTTCGTTAGTAAAACTTTTCAGTTTTGGTATGAACAGCCGCAGGGCCGGAATGCTTAATTAAGGGGATGCCTACAAATTCTCAGAAAATCTGCATGTTTTGTAGAAATTCCACTTGAATAACAACGAAATAAAAAGAATTAAAATAAATTATATACCAAGCAGATCAAATTCTATCATCTTTGGTCAGTCCTAAGCAAATTGATTCTCAGAACATTCATAAAAATACATTTACTCGTGTGTAATCTTTAATTTCCAGTTACTTTCAAGAGCTGTCTATTAAAAATAGAATTCTTAAAACGTAGTTAGTTTTTCCTGACAGTTAAATTTGCATAACAGCGCCCCATTTGCCCACATTTTCACACCGCACTCCGTGCCTGACTTAATTCTCCGATTCAATTTGCTGTTGCTTTTGCTATTTTTAAAAGCAAATTGAGTTTTCCCAGCCAGACACAAATAACTTGTGGTTGATTTTCCCGACTCTTTTTCTTTTGTGTGTTTGCCATCCGATAAAAATTTCCATTGCCGCTGACAAATGACAAACGGCCAAATGGAAATCTACTAAACCAAAAAGGCTTTAAAATTGTAAGCTTTTGACAAAGTTTAAGCCGTAAATACTTGAGAAAAACATTTTGTTGCCAAATTGAAAATAAATTTGTTCACTAATTAAACAAATTTTGCCCATACAAAGTCAAACTAAATTAAGCGCAATTTATAAATATAAACGTTGCCTACTTTTAGGCAACAATTTGTGTATAATTTATTGCTGTTATTTCTAATGATGCTGAAAATTCGATAATCGATTGCAATAACAATAAAGAGTTGAATTTATTGCATATTTTAATTATGTTTGAGTAAAACTCGTTTTAAATTAATTAACTTCAATTAAATTATCAGAATGTGAGTTTAGATCAAACGCTGGAATATATGCTATAGTTTTTGTGGTTATGCAAACAAATATTTCATTTAAATTGGTTGTGTGTGTGTTTTGTGTGATTAAGACAATAAAGTCCGCAGTGCTCGCCTACGCTTATGCAAATCGTAACAGGCTACTATTTATGGCATTTGCTTTGATGTGCGAGGGATGCATTGGCATGCAGCTATGGCCAGTCAGGCCCACACAGCGTCCTCTATTAGCCCTCTGTCAAGCACTAGCCAACACAAGTGTGGGTCTGTGTGGGTGTTAAGACATGAAATTCCAGCTAAATACCTAATTGTTATTATCGTCAAGTTGCAGTCGCGTCGGCGTTGCCGTGGGCGTTGGCGTTAGCGGCGACAGCGACGTCAGCGTCTGATGACGCAAATTACGCGCTTAGCAACAGCTGATGTCATCTCCTCGACACTAACGATGGAAACAAATTAAATAAATGGAAAATTCGCAAAAGCCATTGATGAAAATTCTTACACGCGCAGCGACGCGTTCTGATATGTCAACGTATAAGTGTGTGTATGTGTGTGTGCCACAAGAACCACTTGAGAAACGCACAGAAACTTTGCAAGCTTCATAGAAGCAGGCAGAGTAGACGCTAACATACCCTGTACTTTTATGGGGAGTAAGTAAGGTTTAAAGTTTTTAAAAAAGAGTAAACTTTTTTGTGTGACTAAAAAACTGATTAATAGCATGTATTTAAATATATTCCGCTTTGAGTTCTGTCAGTTAAAACGCTTAACTAAGTAATTTAATTAGATTTATTACAATAAGCCCACTAATATACCCCATGCAGTGTCACAATGGCAAAGGGTAGGCGACCTCTATAACCATTAAGAATGTTACTAACGTGGCCTTCAGCATATGACAATGCCAGGGCTGCCGTCACCTTATACTCACACACACACATGCAGGGACAAGCTAGGAAAGGGAAGGCGACAGAGAAAGAATGGGGGTGTAACAGAGCATAGAAGCGTTGAAGGTGAGGTGAGCTGAATTGAGGCAAGGGCAGGAACACGAATGCGATATCCTGTTGCTTGACCCATTTGAAACACACACAAACACACCCACACTAACAAAGTCAAATAGTCGAACTACAACACACACACACACAGTGTCATGCAAACGTAGTGTCACAGTCTTGGCCACATTGATAATTCCGTTTCCGGTGCTCGTTTGTCGCAATGCCTTTTGGGCACACACCCCCAATTCGCCTGCACCATAACCCCTCCACCGTCTACCCTAACTGTACGTGCTGGTTACGTTTTATATGTGCACTGCAGTCAGTTTTGTGGCTTTGAAGGCAACGTGCGAGAAACTGCAGTCGACAAGCAACAATTTTCCAAAAGGATAACTAGAAAAATAGAATAGAAAAAACACCTTAGCCAAGTCAATTGTAGAAGCAAACTAAATTCATTTGTTTTATTCATATTCGCTTGCAGATGAAACCGAAAAAAAGAGAAAAAAATGCCCAGAGGAGAATGGAGAGATGCGGAGAAAGCTGACACTGAAGGAAAGGTCACGTAGTAGCTTCAGGTGGCACAAATGGAGATGGAAACGAAGCAGGAACGTGGAGCAGCAGCAATGGTAGCAGCCGACGAACGTGGAGCTGTGAAGCTGACTAATTAACGCGTGGCTGGAGAGTAAATTAATAGCGCCACGCCCCGCAGACAGTGGCTGCAATCAGCAAAAAGCTAACAGCATACAGCCTACAGCTGGAAAATTAAATTTAGTCAAGTTTATTTGCTGAAAATGAAAGCAAAATATGCGAGTCAGTTAGCGAGCGAGTGAGCGAGCGAGTGACTAGGCCATGGCTAAAAAGGAGATAGACCAGAAGGCCCTAAAGGGTCGGGAGCAGGGCCGGAGGCAGGTTAAGGGACTGGAGTAATTGAATTTTGTATCTATGTTGTTGTAGTCATCATTTGGTTGCACGTGTTTTGCATTTCCATTTCCATTTGAGAAATTTTTGAATTGAGTTTCTTTCGCCCGCAATTAACCATCGCATAATTTATGAGCTTTTAAATGTATGTTATTTATACTTATTGTTGTTTCATTTATGCCAGCAATTCTTTAGTTCTACATGTAAATAGTCATTATAATTATTATAAAACTTTTGTATATGAACATTAAAAAATGAAGAAAAAAAAAGAAACAGCAAAACACTATTAGCAACAAAATTCTACGTTTTTTCCTAACTTTAATAAAGAAAAACAAACAAAAAAATATTTATTACGACATTTAGTATTTGTGCATTAACTAAATTTATAAAGAAAAAATTGACAAAGGCAAGAAAAATGCATAAAAAAAGAAAGAAAAAAAAACAACTATTAATTAGTAATTATTATAATGTGATGTTATACATATAATATACAATATAAAAAATAAAAACAAAAAAACACAAAACAAAGAAAAAGAAAAAAAAGTAAAAACAATTAAAAAATTATATAAAGATAGTAAACAAAAAAAAATTAAAATAAAAACAAAAAACGTTAACCAGCAAAAAATGATAAAACAAATTTTATTAAGTAGATTTTTGAATTACAATTTAATATTACGTACATATATAAATCTATAAACAAAAGCAAAGAAATGTTTGAAAAGCGTTTTTCTACTAAAAAACCAAAAACCGTAAGAAATTGTCGAATCCGAAACTAGAATTGTAAATTTTTTCCAAAAATTTAGCTTGCTATTAAACAAAAGAAAATGTAAATGTTGTGCGAAATATATAAACAATTAAACGATTAGATAAACACAGAATAAAAAAAAAAAACAATACAAAAATTAATGAATATGAAATATTTGTAGCAAACAAAGGAAACCAACAACAAGTACAGTAATTGAATTGATAATTAATGAATTGATGAATTTTGCAAATGTTTTTGACTTTAGTTAATTAATTATGTGTGTGTATTTACTACTACTTTCTACTCTATAAGAACCGAGCATATTCGCTTCAGTGTCGTTAATAAGCATTAAATAAACTAACTATATATCTCTAACATACGATTTCTTTTCCACGACGAATTCTTCTGGACCGAAAAGCTATTTAAATAAAAAAAAATTTATTTAATATATATAAAAAATGTTAAAATAATGTGCTAATTATTTTAAATTTCTAGTTTTCTACTTAAATCGCATTTCTTCCACCATAAAACGATTATTGTGAGGAAAGTAACGAAAAGAAAATAATTTGTTAAAAATGTTTCCAAGTTTTTGTTGTTTATTTATTCTGCCACGCTCAAAATTTACGGCGCGCCCAATAATTATTACTTTATATTCGACTTATTTGTTATTTATATAATGTAGTTATTTTTTAGCATAAGTTTCAATTCGCAATAAAAGCAGACAAAAAAATTAAATGAAATGAAATAAGTAAACTACTATATAATTTTGGTACACTTGTTTTTTATTTACTAATTTTGTTACTAAATAAATTGTACAAAATACAAAATAATTAATTAATTAACATGGAACTTTTCACACACGGACACAACAACAAAAAACCAACAACAACAACAAATTAAGCGCAGAAGTTCAATTAATAAAAATTAGAATTTTAATATAAATAGTTACATAATTTAAATAAATATATATATATTACAGAAATATATATATAATGCATAAATATTTAAAAATAAATACAATTATATTATGTATTCAAATGCGAGTTTCATAAAAAGAAAATCCTACAATTTGTTTCAGACTCGTTAAATTGTGTACTTTAAAATTGAATAAAATTCAAAACAAAAAAAAACAAAACTACAACAAAATAAAAACAAAATACAACACAATTATACAAAAATAATAGTTTATATACATAAATAAATATAAAAACTGCTTACATGTCGAGATGTACATGATTCCAAGATTGGAGACTCAGATCTCAGCTTGCAACCAGCTTTTGCGGCACACTACAAAAGTCGCACGCATGCAATATGATAATGATAACAATGATAACGATTACGATAATGACAATGATGATAATGATGATGAGGACGAAGATGATGTGTTCGCCCAATGTAATGCGAGTGCATTTTGGGGAAAAGTTACTCCAACAATAATTTCAGGCATATCGAAGCATTTGAAACACTCAGACAGCAATCAACAAAAAACGGCAACAAATAAAACGACGGCAATAAAATACACACAGACTCACACACACAAACACACACACACGCACACACCACACATGCAAACAATAAATAATTGGACAGTGAGTGGAAGATTTCCCCCCACACACACACCCACACACAACACACATTAATGTATGTAAATTTAAAAAGCAATAATACTGAGAACAAATGGAACACAGTTAAATAATATAAAAAAAAACACAAAAATATAAGTAAACAATTAACAAGAATATTTATATAAAAAAAATATATATATATATATATTTTAATTATATATATAATTAGTCCAATAAATGAATTAGCAGCAGACAAATTGCAATTCTCGAAGGCAGAGAAAAATGTTTAATATTTTTAAAATATTAAATTATCAATGTGCAATTGAAAAGCGTTTAAAACATTAACAAACGATATATATAAACATAAACAATAAAGAAAAGCGAAGGAAAATCATTTAGTTTGCGTGCACACACACACCGACACACACACACACACACACAGACAAACATACACAATCCTATAACTTTAAAAAATCAAAACTTCAAAAGAAACTTAAAACTGTATTTATTAAAAAATTATTATTATTATTATATACATATAAACAAGCAAGAAAAGAAAAGAAACCAACAGTTTAACGGTTCAAGTCAAGTTTTTGAGCAAATACTCATAATTGTTAAAATAAAAACAAACACAAAATAAACATGTTTAAATGCTAAAATACATTAAAGAAAAAACAAACAAAAAAATCTATATATACAAAATATATATGCATACATATATATTTAAAATAAAAAACAAAAACTAAGAGCCGTGTAAAAGTTTATAAATTACAACGTAAACAAAAAAAAAAAAACTTACTTGAATCTATATTTTTCCCCTCTTTAGAAAATTTAGTTAATTATTGAAAAGTAAAAACAAAACGATGAAAAGAAAAAATAAACATTAAAATTAAGTGTTAGTCTTATATACATGCATAATTATAATTATAATTATATAAAATAAAAAGTAAACGGAAACGAAAACGAGTCGACAAATTTCAAGTGCGATAACCGATAGACCCGATACCCGATTCATCAAAAAACGAACATTTTGTGTTAAAAAACAAATTTTTCGTTAGGTTTGAATTTTGGTTTCTTTTGATTTCAACATTTTCAATTGGTCAGACATGTGACGCAAATGATTACTTAAATTGATTGAAGAAATAAAAATTATTAAACAAAAAAACTAAGTTGTTTTATTGGTAGAAGGTGTACAGATGGCTTTCAGGGGCTCAAAAGAAACTTAAAATATACATATTTAAATATTTAAACCCGTTTTTAATGATTTTTCTTTACTTTGCGCAGGAGGATAGCTTATCAGTATGGAACAGGACTGCCACTGATTTGACCAGTACAACACGTATCCGCGATACGTTACGCAGAATATTAAATATACCTCTGACAACGGTAATGGAGTATAAGATACACTGTGATAGCCTTAAATACGTTTCAATGTAAGTATTAAAAGTGCAGTCCACTAAAAATAACAAAAAGTATCGATATTGTTATCGAACTAAACGAGCAGCAACAGCATGAATGAACTAGAGATGAGCCACTCTCTCCATTTCGCTCACGCTTGCCGAGCAGTTTAAACTTATTAAGGGGATTCCATAATTAAGCTTAGATTAAGTTTTGATTTTGTCTCTAATCAAACAAGTTTAATGTAATTTTGTAATGTACAAGCCTTAAGCTATTTATGGCATCCCCATTTTGTGCACCATGATATTAAGTACCATACTAACTGCCTCTATAGATCCGCCAGTCGCTACAATCGTCTATTGAAAAAGAAAACCAAATTGCACAATAAGCTTATGTTAAAGAATATGCAAGCTTTGGAGCGATGATTGAAATTAACAAAAACCTATTTAAATACAAATATAAAATGTAATCTTTTTTCTTGTATTTTGCAGTAATAAAGGCGCTTTGAAAAGCTGAAATTCAGTGAATAACTACAAACACAAAACAACAACAGCAAAAACAATAATTAATCAGCAAACAGATGAGTCAGACACTAGCCAACGGAGCAACAGCAACAGTAAACCAACAACACAACACGCCCACAAGAACAACAACAACAGTAACAACAATAACAGCAAGCACAAACAACACACGGAGAGCAGCCGTTAAACAAAACAAAATCAATACTTAATCTAATGATAAAATTTATAATAATAATGATGATTACGATGCTGAGGATGAGGATGAACTAGTAGCATGAAAACCCCCCCCCCCCCGCAATCCCAAAAACACCCCCACCCAACACTTCATAAGCAAGACAAAACAAAAACAGTTAAAAATATATATTTAAGCGCTAATAAGACAAATCTTTGTATTTTCAAAAAAAAAAAAAAACATAATAACTAACAAGTTACAAAGTGAGTTGTATATATGAAACGCCATAAATATTTTAGTTTGTATGTATAAAGTTTACATTAGCCATTCCCAATTAAAATGTTTATAAGCGAATTTCCAACATCAAGCTGACCTAAGAATCCAACAATTTTGGCCACTTTTTCTCTTTATTTAATTATACTCTATGTAATATAATTACAATTCTCCCACTAATTCATCCCGTAGCGTCTTCATCGTGCTCTATCCTCGACATCCCATCAGTCATTATGCCGTTAGCAGCCTTTTCAAAACCAATAATAATCAGACTTAATGTACATTCAATACCAGAATATATAAATAATAACAGTAACTCCCGCAGAACATCAGCTAGTGTTATCTATACTATATTTATCTGTTTGAAATGATTATTTTAAAATTATGATAAAACATGAAACTGAATAATCAAATTGTTTGTTTTTGTTCATCAAAAGAAATACAAAAGTTTTTTACATGAAAAAAAAAGCAAAATATTGAAACAAAAAAAAATACCCAGTTGTTTTACATATACTATGTACTTATATAGGACATATACCCAACACACAGATCCATAATAATCACTGAAACATATGCATAAAAATACAAACACCTCTTTGCCCACACACACACACAACACACAGAAATGAACTTCCAGTACAGTACAACCAACCGATTGAAAAACGGAAACTATTAAAGTTGCAGAAAATATTTTAAATAAACGTATTGTTCTTAATTGGAAAGACAGAAAATGGGGCAGTTTATGAATCTAGAATCAAGGAATAACGTTATGATTGATCGAACCTGTAAGCTGAGAGTACGAGAGTACTGGTCCCACCGTTAGTAGTTCAATTTTTCATCTGTTGCGCTTGAGAGCCCTGTTCTTTAAGAAAACAGGAGCTTTGTGTTAGCTTCTAACTGTTCATATAAAAATACAGATCTCAGAACAGTTACGAATCGGAGTAAACAAATTGACTTCCAAAATACAAACATTGAAACTGGGCTTCTTACAGCCGAGCTTCTGAACAAACTATACAATACAGATTCTTTTAATTGAGAAATGTTTTATTAATTGCGAATTGGAGCTCTTGTCTTGCTCGTACTCATTATAAATAACTTAAGCTAAATTATGTTGAAGGTCAATGTTTATTTGTCCTCGTAGCACGTCAGATCAATGATATAAACGTTGGAAATAAGACAATCGCCCTCCTAAAAAGGAAAAAACAAAGACTTATTAGTTTATAGAAAGTTACAGGTAAGAGGTTGAGGAACTTACCGCTGGGGTGATGCCAACCAGGGCATCTGCATGGCCATAGAACTCCTCCTTCAACGATATGACAATTGTCTGCAAATTGGTCGTGTGATCGCGTATGTAGGAGGCTACCTTGCCAATATTTGTATTATCCAAGGCGGCATCAATCTCGTCGAGCACAAAGAAAGGCGCCGGATGATAGCTATAGAACGACAAGTGTTAGCAGCTTCTATTAAATATATTTCTAGGCGTATTAGCACTCACCTGTGCGTGGAGAATAGCAATGCCAGAGCAGCAATGGTTTTCTCGCCACCACTCAAGTTGCTCATGGGCTGGAAACGTTTGCCTGGTGCCACACAATTGTAGTTGATGCCATCAAGATAGGGCTCCTCGGGATTATCGGGCCCAATGTAAGCCTGGGCAGCTTCGTTGCGTGCCAACTTTTTGTATATGCCATCGATGGCATCGGAGATGTGTTGACAGCATTGAACAAAACGCGATGAACGTTCGTTCTTAACTTTTTCGAATGCTGCTTTTGCCTTCTTAGCCTTGCGTCTGGCATTCTCGAATTCTTCGTTCGTGGACTGCACCTTCTCCGTGACCAGATCCAGTTTCTGCATTGCCTTCATATTCGGTGTTTGAATGCGCTCCAAAACATCTAGTTTACTCTGCAGATCCTTAAGCAGCTGTTCGTTGGTTTTCTTAAAGGCAGAGTCGTCCTTAAGCTTGCACAGCTCCCGCGGCAAAGAACGATAGTCCACCTCGATGCTGTAGAATGGTTTCAATACGTTTTAATCATAATTGCTATAGCCAGTGAATCAAGCGTTACTCACAGATTATCGTTGATCATTGACGTCGAGGGCTCTACGCTGTCCACATCACTTTGACGCACTGCATCATCCAGCGATCCACGCAGCAGTGGCACCACAATACAATCAGTCTACGGACATTATGAACATCTTTAATAACAGTTTAGAATCGAGCTTAGTTGTCACTTACTTTGGCCTGCAACAATATGTTTTGTCGCTCGTTTTTCTTGGCCTCGATTTTGGACTCGGCCGATGACATTTGGCTGCCCACATTGTGTATTTCTTTAGCCAAGTTAGCCACATCACGACGGGCCTTGGAGATGTCTTCTTCCATGTCATCGACCGCCTGCTTTTTGGCTTGCTTCTCCTGCTTGAACTTTTCCATTTTCTCCTTTTCCTCGTCCATTTCCTTTAAGTAACGCGCCTCTGCGGTCTTCAGGCCTTCAAGAGCATCTTCCTCATCCTGCACACTGCGTTCCCAGCGCTCCACGTTCTCTGCAAATATACACGCAAATGGTGAGTAACTCAAGTAAAGGTTTCACTAGATTTGACTTACTTCGCGTATCCTTTTGCTTTTCAAAGTCCAACTGGGTGTTGATCGCATCGATTTGCTGCTCGAACTCAGCACGTTTGCGAGCTCTTTCCTGTTGCATGACTAACTCACGCTCCTCGTACTGTCGTATGTTCTTAACGCCCAGACGATGGCAGAAGGCAGCAAACACCTTGTCCTCCACATTGTTCATGTTCTCCTTAATCTCCTGTATGTGTTCCTCGCGATCCTGCATTCGACGCTCAATCTCACTGATCTTGGGCTGTAAGCAAAGACAAAAGAAACTTCTTATTCTGAAATTTATTTAAATAAGTTTGGAAACTTACACCAAAGTCATCTAGTTGCGTTTGCACTTGCTTCAGCTGATTATCATATTGGCCAATGGATTTCTTGGATGACTCCAAGTCCACCATGCTGTATTTGAGGCGGTTTTCCAAGCCTTTGATCTGGGACTCCACTGTCGCCAGTTCGCTCTGCTTACGTGACTTTTTAACCAGTTCCTTAAGCTCCTCGTTAAGACGCTCCTTTTGCATCTTGAGCTGTGCCATGTGCTTCTCGTCCCAACGCTTTGCCTTGCGTGCCAAGTCATGACTGCCACCAGAGATGAGTCCAGACTTTTGATAGAATGTACCGTCCAACGCGAGGGCATCAAAGCGAGATCTATCAATCTCATAAGCCACCTTCATGGCATCCTCGGGTGTTTCACAGACCAAGGCATTACCTGTGGCAAAGAGAACCGCACGTTCGATCTCCTGCGGCTCAAACTTGAGCACATCAAAGACCAATCTCACATTACGCGGTTCGCTGATGTTGCGTAGACGTTCCTTGAGTGGCTTCACCTGCAGATAATCCAGTGGCAAAAACGTTTCCACCTCCAGCATCTGCTCTTTTAGGATCTATGGGAAACAAAACAAATTTACTATCGTCCTTTACAAGAAATAAACGTTTTAAAACTAACCTGAATGCAATGTCTTGCTGTTTTCTCTGTGTCCACAATGATGGCTTCCATGAACTTGCCCAGCACCTTGGTGACGGCCACATTGTACCGCTTGTGCGTGGGCTGACACATGTTGATCATGCGATCGTAGACACCCGGAACTTGCTTCTTAAACAGCTCCACAACCTCCTGTTTCTTCTTGCGACGCGCATCCTCGTGCTTGTCGCTCTTGGCATCACCCAATTGGTCACGCACATTCTCCAATTCACGTTGCTTCTCGGCAATTTTCTCCTTGGAGCTGCCCACGTCGCGTCGAAGCTCGTCTTTAATGCGGTTTTGTTCTTCGAGTGCGGCCTGTGAGGATTTAATGTGATCCATGAGTTTGTCACGTCGCTTGACGGCCTCCTCACGTTGGAGCGACAGCTTCTTGTAGGACTCCTCAACAGAAGCCATGCGATTCGTTTCACCATCAAGCATATCCTGCTCGGATTTCTGTTCGCGATTGACTGAATCTAACTCGGAACGATACTGTGTGGCTGTGGCTTCGGCTTCCTGCTTGAGACGATCATATTCCTGGACGAGACCTTCCTCCATGTTGACGCTTTTGCCACGTCGCTGGGATTCGTTCTCGATCTCATCCTCAAAACGCTTCTTGAGGGCTTCCACATCGCTCAGTTGCTTCTCCAGCTTCTGTATGTCCTGCTGATGAGCATTGTCTGCTTCTCGAGCCGTCTCCAGAGTCTTTTGCAAGGACACCAGCTTCTTTTTGCAATGGGCAACCTTTTCCTTGGCTTTAATGTACAGTGGGCGACGCTTGTTTAATTGTGTCTCAAATTCACGAATCTCTTGGTCAATTTTAGCCAGATCTCGTGTTATTTTGCCAGCATCCTTTTTCTTCTCGCGGAGCACTTCATCGGCAGCCTCCTTGCGCTGCTCCACGGCCTTTAGCTCCAGCTGCTTTACTTCCAGGTCAGCGTTGTACTTCTCTATGTCCTTTTCAACGTGCAAAAGTCGAAACAGTTGATACTCCACTTGTTTTTCGTTCTGTAGAAAAGTTGTAAGTTTGAATGAAAGTAAATCCTATAGATGAAGCACAGAATTCTTACATATTCATCCTGTAAACGTGTGTAACGCTCGGCTTCCATTTTTTCGTGCTTGGCCTCCTTACGCTCGGCGGCGATGCCCTTTTTCTTCTGGTACGTGAACTGTGTCTCCTCCTCCGCTACAATCATTTCCTGCTTCAGACGATTGTAGTCATCTTTTAGCAGACCCGATCTGACAAAGATTCGAACGTAAATTTAAAATAATTTATAACTTTCGCAACTGAAATTCACTTACCCGCTAATTTCTTCAAAGAGTGCGGTACGTTCCTTGGGCGTTTTCATAGCAATGTTTTCCACTGCACCTTGGAAAACCAGAAAATTCTTGGCCTTGACATTAATTCCCAGCTTTTCGAGCTTGTTCAGGTATGTATTGCTCGAGACGCTCTAGAATGTGAATGGCTGTTATTATCTTTTAATCAAATATGCAGCTATTCAACATACCTCGCCGTTAATCCTATATTCCGAGGAGCCACTAATAACAGCGCGTTGGAAGTCCATATTCCTCGCTCCGTCCAATATGAACTTAGCTGTCACGTAGCAGCTGCGCGACACGGGCTTTCCAATGGACGAGCCATGTATTAAATCGTTCAGGCGTTTCACACGCAAACTGGAGGTCTTCTCTCCCATCACAAAACTGATGGCGTCCATGAAGTTTGATTTTCCTGAGCCATTGGGTCCAATTACAGCATTAAACTGCTTCAGGGGACCAACAACAATATGTCCACGGTAGGACTTAAAGTTTTCCATTTCAATGAATTGCAGGAAAGCGGTGTCCTCCTCCGACTTGCGTGCAGTCGGCGCTGGCATTTTATGCGTTATTTCTTCGTCGTCTTCAGCCATTTTGAAGCCTTTGACTTAAATTTCAGCAAAAACAAACTCTTAATATTTTTTCGCGACAGTAGCTTCGCTTTGAAAATGCCATTCACAGCGAATGAAAAATGGTAATCGTCAAGCCACCACATTTTATCGAATCAGTCGATAATGTTCCCAGTATTATCACGGTCTTTGGAACTTTTGATGCTATTTGTATTGGTCCAACTATTTGAGATTCACCAGCATATCAGAAGTTTAGGGACGAATAGTCGACTCAGTAACACCATCCCTGTTTTTTTTTTTTTTTGGTTTGTTTTTGCTATTCAGCTGATTTAGAAACGAAAATAAAGAGCTAATTATATTTCAAAATGTTTAAGTCAATTTTACCCCGCATACAAATTCAAACAATGTTAAGAAGTGTTGTTTATTCAACTAAAAAATCGGATATTGGCAAAGTGGATTTTGGTTTTATAAAGAAATTCGCGGAGGCATCGCAAAAGTTGCTTATAGATGTGAGAACACCAACGGAGGTCGGGGAGACAGGAAAGATTCCCGGTAGCATTAACATTCCTATGGACCAATTATGTAAAAGTTTGGGTCCAACAACTAGCTGCACTGAATTCAACTCCCAATTTGGTCGTGGAAAACCCTCGACAACTACAGAATTGATATTCACCTGTCGCTCAGGTAAACGCGCTCACATATCGGCCGAGAAAGCTGTAAAACTTGGCTATACCAACGTCTGGGTATACGAAGGTTCCTGGATTGATTGGCAAAAGCATATGAACAACTCTACTAGTCATAACAAATAGAAACAAATATTGTATCAATACTCAAAGAAAATGTTAAGTAAATAAATGATTAATTGCTTTACTTTACACTGTTGTTAATAAGCCACATTTAATAAAAAATAAAGGTATAAATTCGAACGGGCGCTGCATACATTTGTTTACTGAACAACCAACTACAGGGGTTTAATTTATTATCGAAATTTAGAAGGTCCCCTATCGATATACGATATATAATATCGTTGTTCGGGTATCGATACTATCAAAATCTGATTCCCATCCCTGGCGATCACATTGTTTTGCTTTTAGTTAGACACCGCGGTAATTTAATTTATATTAAAAATATAATCATGAATGAAACTGAGATAATGGAAGTCGATCAGATGGAATGCGATGTGTGCGGTGAGCGGCGTTTCCAAGAACGCGAAGGCTACTATTACTGCATCGAATGCGGCACCAAAAAGGAGCAAATACGCGCAGTAGAAATCAGCGCTGAAGACACATTTAACGACACCACAAAGCACACAACGCAACGTACGATAAAAAAGCCGAAAATCAAAACGGAGGAGAACGATATAACATCCTGGGAGTTCTACAATTATGTGCTGCGTGGTTTCCTACAAGAACTTATACAAATGGGTGCCAAGCCAGAGCTAAAGCTGATGACGTTACAGGTGTGGGCCGCCTACATGGGACGCATGGAAGTCGCTTTCTTTAAGAACAATGAAATGGGCCTGCCCAAATTAAATGTGCGCGCTTTGCAAAGGTAACTGGCTAGTAACTATAAGCAGTAATATTTAATATTAATACAATTAACGATTTTGCTTGTTTATGTTCAGAGATGCACGCATTATTTACAATCACAAGCAAAATAAACGAAAACGTGAGAGACAAATAAACAAACTACCCCAAAGTCTGGCAGATGAGCGTTCCAATTGGCGTGAATGGAGAAAGACAAAGGTTTGCATGCTCAATAATTGTATTTTTAATTAAGTATTACATTTGGATTTTTAAGCAAAGTAGAAAGTATCAGGGAACAGCAGTGGCAACAGTAGGAAGAATGTCCTCTGTTTTGGATTTGCATGGTCCGAATCTGCGGGTGGTGAGGGGTTATGTTCCACTTCGGTCTCCAGACCTTCGCTGAGCTCATGTGGAGCTGCTGCTGTTTGCAGAGGAGCGTACATCACCACCGCCAGCAGCGCCAGACAGATAAGGGCCAAACGTAGAGACGACATATTGAAGCCAAGTGTTGAACTGATATTTGTTCCAGGTTCTGTTTGAGTATTTATAGCCGCTTTGAACCATATGCAAATGTCTACTAATTACTCAAAGCCAATCAATCACTTGTTCTATCGCTGCCTGCCACTAATGTGCCGTGATCTCATTTCAGCGAAAACTAGATGAGTCGGGATTTACGGAACGGAAAGGTGCCTTATCAGAGTCCACGATGCAAAGTCTTAGACTTCAATGGTCGAAAAATGCCCGCCGCTCCTTGAAGCGTCAGATGCCGCTGAAGCATCTGGACAAACATAGCGTGGACAGCTCCGGGATGATGAACTGCCATCGGCTGCATCCCAAAGCTGGCAGTTTAAACCATTTTGATCGCAACATTTACTGTCTGAACATTACCAAACTGTATGTGGTGCTGGCCATTGCCCTTAATCAGGTGGAGGACAGCATTCAGCTGACGGATCTGCTCCGATTCATTGATGAGGAGCATCTGACCAAACGCTATATACTCAGCTATTTGCCCGAGAATGTGGCGATGCATGGTAAAACGCTGATAAAGGAGATGGAATTCGGTCATCAGATGGACAAGTGTCGCTACAACGTAAGTGTTTTAGACCCTGTAGTGGAAAAAGAAAGGGTTTATCAAGTTATTAAAATATAATTAATAAAATTGTTGTCTTTTTCAGAACATACGTGGTCATGTTGCTCAAATGGCTCGTTTCATTGATCTGAACGGCTTCCAGAAGCCCGATCTGAAAGCTCTGACCGAGCGTTATGTCCTGGAACTGAACCTCCCGCCTCAGTTGGTTAATTACGTGGTCAATTTGATGGACGCATTGCCGCCCACCTTTGAGCCCATTCATGGCGAGACTATATATCCGCGATATGAAGCCCGTGTCATGGCCTATATTATCTATGTGCTGAAACTGCTCTTTGGTCTGGATGATGTGAAGGAGCGTGTCATATCCGCCTCCGCTGTATCGGTCAATGAACAGCTCTTGGAGCAAGCCAAGGAGCAGGAGCAACCGATGGCACCACTCTTTGTCTTCACCGAATGGATGCAATTTGTGGAAATGCGCAAGATTTTGGTATCTCACTATAGCGAAAGCTTTGCACATCGCTTTGGTGTGCAGACCCAGAGCGGTCGGAAGGTCGATGACTTTCTGCACAAGGAGCAGAAGCAGCAGGAGCAGGAATACAACTACAATGATATGATTCTGACGCCGGCAATGCAGCGCATGCGGGAGAATCTGCGACTGATCTTTGTGACGCTTCTCAAGAAACAGTACGGAGACTCCAGCAAGGAGGCAACCAGCAGGGATCACATGGAATTCCAGCCTAGTCTGACGCCAGCCCATAGTTACTTCAAACGCATTCTCCTGCATGCTTCCCAAGCGCAGCCAGGTGAAATGAGTGTCCATATTGACGACTGCATGCATGTGGATCACACAGAGCGTCAATTGGAGCCGTTCAAGAACAAAACAAAGGCATTGGCTCAATACTTGGCTGTAGGTAAGCGGCTTTTGGTTGTGGAGGAAGTGGCATGCCAGGAGGATTACCAACACGTGGGAATTTTTCAGTCGCTGTTTCGTTTAAAAGAACATTGCAAGGAAAGGCGCGCCAACTGTGACATAAAGACAGAAACTTGGTTAAATGAGCTACGACGACAGGAGAAACGTCCTGACTTTGTGTTCCGTCAGCCGGTCGCTCAATATGGCAAACATTATCGAAACAAGATAATCGAACGCTCCAGGCGACGCCAAGCACTAGAGGACGACAATCCCTTTTCGACATTAACCGTCGCACCGACTTATATATTAAAAGTGAACAACGAGGAGATTTCCCTCGATAATTTAACGGCGCTGCAGACCTTCGAAGAGGGCAATATGGAGCCCCTGAGAGTGCCATTAAAGGTGCCGAGACGTCAGTTGCCAAAAGAAGCAACAGCACCGGAACCACCACCAGATCCAATTCAACTCAAAGTGGAGCCTAACATGACACGACAGAGTGTTAAGGCAAATCTATCGAATCAAACGGATGAATCCGCATCGGAGCTATTGCTAAAAATATCAAACTTTGATTGCTGGCTCCTTCATGGTTACATCAACAAAATCCGAGCGATAGATAAGCAGAAACTGAGATCACTTTTTCCCAATTCATTTCGTTGGCTGCTGGATACGTGTGCTGCGACCATTGGAGTCGACTGGGATATACTCTATGAGCAGTTGCTTGTCCTGGAGGTGATGTTCCACCATGGCATTGAGGACTGGAACAATCATGCTAGCCATTTAAGTGTGAAATACAATATCTTGAATAAGGATATCAATTTATTGACAAAGAAATTTAGAGATTTGTGGTAACAAGAATTGAATGCAATTAGAAATCAGTTAAGACATTTTGAAGCACGTCAAAACTATTCCCTGATGGCCCTTAGAAAAAGTGCTTGAAGACCAACAAAGCGAATTAACGTTTATCATAGTAACAAAAACAATAACAAATACTTATATATCTACAATGATAACAATTATCATAATACACACACAACCACACAAAGACACTCCTGTTTTGTTTACATTTTACAAGTATCTTTACACTCTTCTTCTCTGAGCAAGATGGCAGCTCTCCAACGACCAAGCACCAACACACATGCACACGAATAGACGCACGCACACTAGCACACGCAGTGAGCAAACAGCAGGTGTTGAATGCCGACACAGAGAGCAACAAAGAGAACACAAGAGAGCGAAAGTCTACAGTGGATCCCCATTGAAAATGAAGTCATTAAGTCACAAATGCTTAAGCTTAACACAATATTACTGCATACATTTAGTTACTAAAATTGTATAATAGAAATTATTATAAATTTTTCTTTAGTATACTAATTAAAAACCACATAATTAAATTTTATTAACGTGCCTGAAAAGTAAATCGATGATACTTATTTTTATAACAATTCGTTCAAGCGATGATCCACTGTACACATGTGTACATTCGTATGTTATGTAGAAATCATAGGCCGCCGCACACACTCGCTGGGCGACGCATGCGAGTTCAGTGCTAATTTTAACGACGCGGCGTAGACTGTTTTTGGCTTCGGTTTTTGCGGTTTTTTTGACTTGCGTCAAAGTTGAAATAAATTTGAAATCAGTTTCAGTGCCTTTATCAAGCGCATGGATGTTATTTGTGTTTTATACGTTTTCACTATCGTCTCTCTTTGAGCTCGATTCGAAAGTGCAAGGTGCTCAAATATAAAGTGAAGAAAAAAGTCCAGAAAAAAAAAAACAACAAAAACTGTGTTGGTAAAAGTAAGAAACAAACCGTAATTACCGTTACACGTAGAACCAAACGCTGTAGCAAAACAAAACTGAAAAGAAAAGACATCAAGTGATAAGAACTTAAAGAACATAAAATCAATTAAAATACGTCACTTTACTTGGCTGATGATTCAGTTGGACTGGCATAAAAATATAGAATAATATAAATTGTTAGCTAAATATAGACGGTTTTCAAAAGATATTCAATCTGATAGTTTCGTTTGGCTATGAATAAAAATTTCTATAATTTTATTAAAATGAATGATTACTTAATGTGAGTCTGTAATGTAAATAGATGAGTTTCGTAGTGCTTAGCAGTATCGGGTAACTTCACAGTAATCCGTTTTAAGAGCACAATCCCGACCCGCCCCCCTCACCTCTTTGCCGCCCTCAATTCACAACGGAACGTTGCTTTGTACGTGCGATCCAAGTTTCAGTTGTTGACGTTCTTGGCGGCTTTTGAGGTGAACAACATTGTTTTTCTAAGCCAACAACAATAACAACGAAAGCATAGTTGTATTTGCCATATAAATTGAAAAGTACACAGATATGTGTTATTATATGGTAGTATGTGTGTGTGTGTGCGTGTGTACATTCATTGTATAACAACAATTAATGATTGCTATTTTGTCACTAGCTCAGCTTTATGCCAAAAATATTTACTTAATTTGTTTGCATCAATTGCAACAACAAAATCATACAAATTGCTTAAAAAAACAAACCAAAAACGCGCGAGTTTATCTGACTTCGATGATAACTAGTCCATAATTTGTATAGCTTAAGAACTGTCAATAATAACCGTATATATACGGTATGTATGTATTAGATACGTCTGATATGTGTCTATTAAATCACTATAGATATGTATGCTTCTATTTATTTCCATCGAATGTTTAATGAGTTTCACCATTGATTGGATTAATCGCTTGAAGTTATTATACCTAATTAGACAGCTGAATGATAAGGATAACTTTGTCGTATCGATTGATGGGTATATTTTTGGACATCATTATGTTATTAGTCACAAGTGCACTGACACATTAAATCAATAGATTTTCTAATTCCGTTTATTTCCGTCGAGATTGAGAAACTTAATTGTGAGAGAGGTGGGCGAGACAGAACATGCACCTATACTTACATGTAAACGAAGAAGGAAACGACTTTTTTATACACTTCAAAAAATTATGACTTCAATTAAATTTTCAATAGTTCAAGATTTGTTTGGCTGCACACGAATAAAACTGATTTTTGCAAGTGTAAAATTGTAGACAACAACAAATTTAACATTGAGGATCAGTTGAGCACACAAAGAAGAAGAATGGAAAGTGAAATATGAAAAATTGTTTGTGCATTTTACATTGTCCTACGCTGACTGCTACAAAAACAAATGAGCCCCAAGAGCAATGGCGGCGTGTGCAGCGCTGCTCTCCTCTGCTCTTCTTTGCTCCTGTACCGACAATTTGGCACGCGTTCTCTTAAAAAATATCTAAATTTAAAATACATACGACTGCACACACTTACATAATTATTTTGCTGTTTCCAAAGCAAATTAAGAACTCCATAGCCAGCCAAAAAGGGATGGGGGCTTTTCGGACTATTTTCAGGTAGTGTCCAAAAATAAATGCCACATAACCAAAGCCGGAAAGCAAGGAAAGAAGGATGCTGCTCAGTTAAGCTGTCTCGTGCTGCACGTGCTGCGTGACTCTCTTAATTTGTCGTCCAACCTATTTTTATATCCGCTCTGTCAGAGTATATGCATTGTATTTGTGTGCGTGTGCGTGTTTGTATAAATTTGTTAACATATTTTCAGCATTTCCTTCGCATTCTTTTTAAAATAAACAAACTGAATCAAATTGTCTGCGTGGCTATCTTCAATGTTATTGTTATTGCTGAGCAAAATATAAATAAGTACAATGCATGTGCAAATACACATGCAAACGCATAAATGTATATGTGTGTATAAATAAATACATTTGTATATTGTACGTATCTTTATTTTGGTTTTTATAATTGTCATTTTCATTTTCGAAGGCAAAGTTTAAAGCAAATGCTTTTGCTTTTCCGTATTTGATGTACATACGTACATACAAACAAACATACATAAATATATCGTGTATCTATAGTTTATTAGGGCAGTTGTGTGAAAAACAATTTCCCGGTTTTCGCTTTCATTTAATGCTCGAACTACGCACTTACTCACGAATATTTCGCACACTTTGAGACTTGGGCACAATAATTGGATTACAATCGCTTGTTATTGTTGTGCCTTCATAGGGCGCATGCCTCTTATCAACTTGTTGCGTTTTCCCATTGTCCAAGCACAAACACACATACATATACATTGAATGCAAAATACGCCTACATACTTACATACACACACATACGTACGCACAGATATATTTCTTGCGGCATTACGCATCCCTAACGAAACGCAGAATGTTATAGATCAGAGTTGCCCACGCCGCCATTGCTCCCATTTTTTTTCTGTTATTGCATCACGGGACAGTGCACAACACAAAAACAATTTTTTGTATTTCGTTTTGCATCCTTCTACTGCTAATCCCCAGTGTTAATTTGTTGTTGGTTTTAGTTTAAGAGAATCGATTCGAAAATAACTGTAGATTTTACGCTTATTAAACAACAACAAGATTTTGAACATAGTTTATAATAAATTTTATTCAAAGGAACAAAAAAATTCTTAAATATTTTTAGATCATACAATTTTGCATGGATTTAAAGATTGTTTTTTAAGTTTTTGTCGAAAGCTTCGTGCACGTAAGCGTAATGTTTATTGTAAAAAACGACAAGCACATTTGCACATTTAATTTGTTAGCAAAATTCGAAAAACGAAAAAAATATGAAAAATCTAGTCGGAGACATTTGTGTGATAAAAGCAAGTAGACGGAAAGAGAAATCCAGAAAAGAAGAGGGGACAGCGGTGAGCCCGTAAGATGATACAGGGGAACATGTGTTAATTGCCAGGCAAATTGAAAAACACGAAACGCGCTCATGTGCTAAGGTCTAAAGTGACCAAGTCTTAAACAAATATCCATTATACAATGATTTATGTCTGTGTGTGCGTGTGAGATTTGTGTGCTTCAAAATACATGTTAATAGATTCGATCATTTAATTTACTTACAGCCAACTTAACTGTAACAACAAAACAAAGACGTTCAAATGGGTCGTTGGGGTCGCCAAAGTCCAGTCCTGGATCCACCGGATCCACAGCCGCCACCTATACCGCCGCGTACATTTATGCGACAATCAAGCATTACAAAAATTGGCAACATGCTGAACACGGCCATCAATATCAATGGTGCTAAAAAGCCGCAAAGTGAGTTGTTTGCCATGTACATATATTTTTTTTATTTTTAAAGGTCGTTCGCGGCGCCACATATAAAATATACGACATCCCAGTCAGCTGGTAGCGTTTTGTGTTTTACAACACTTAAAATGCACATTACCTAACACTAAGCAATAATACTGAACGGCGTTCGTTTAGGGTAATTTAGTGGCCTGAAACTTCTATTGTAAAGTGCGAAATTTGCAATAAATTTTTGTACTTCCATTTTATGTTGAAATTATCAAAACAAATTAGTCATAAATTAAGTTAAAATTGTTACCGACGCGTTTAAGTGTTATAGCCGATATAAAAGTGTATTTTTGCAATGATGTACATAGTTTAAAAGTGCGTAAATTTGGCCGCCGCTGCCGCATTTGCAAAAGCGACGACGCAACACAACGACGGCGGCGACGAAGCAGTGCAGTAAAAGAGGCGGCAAAAACTGGAAGAAGAAGCAGTTTAACAGAGCAGCATTAGAATCTCTTTTTTTTTTTAGTCATATTTGTCATGAGAGCTACGTACATATGTGAGCACGATTTTTGTGTGATAATCTTTGTCATGACGCGTTAGCCCCTGTGCAGTGTTTCGCCAAAAACAGATATACATAATTATTAAAATATTAAGTACGAGGCGCATTTAAATCGAATATTGATTGTGCGTCGTCTTCAGCGACGCCGTGTAGCCAAGAGATGCCACCGCGCTCTTTTATAACAAATATAAAAAAAGCAATGGTTAACAAAATGTCAAAATAAATATGAATATGCAGTTGGGTGTTGTAAGAATAAGAAATGGTGCTAAACAAGGAACACATATTTTGAAGGTTAGATTGCCACCCGTTGCTTGTGTAAAATGAATGTACATGTACATGAACGTGCAAATAAAATGCGATAAAACAAAGCGTAAGGCAAACGCTAAACGAATACATCGTCGTCGTCGTAGTTGTCGGGAACGACAGAGAGAGAGAGGGACCGGGACCAGAGCAGAGCAGAGGTGTTTGTGTTTGTTTTGCCATAGAATAAATAATATTAATCGCATTGTTTAGCAAATATACGGGGCGCGTTAATATCGTTTTACAACACCTCGTTTATCATTTGTGCTCTACACTCTCTTGCTTTCTTTGCTCCCGAGAGTCATCGGCCAGAATAGTACAAAAGTTATTATTTTGCGATAACTTTTTTGGTACAACCACCGGCTGCACAAGCACACAAACACACTCGCACACAGACACACATACGCGCAGATAGACAGTCACACTAATACAACGCTGCTGCCGTTATTAATACTGCTTCTTGCTTCTTGTGGCCGCCGTCGTCGTCTTCGCCGTCATCGTCATCGCTATGTTGTTATTGTACATGCATACGTACATACTTATGTATGTATGATGTACGTATATACAAATGTGTAAACGAAATACTCCCTTACTTTGCAGTTTAATTCTCCACATGTCGTCGACGCCGTTGTCGTCACCAGCTATACGTATACGTGCTTAAGTTGTGTTGAGCAGTGACAAAAAAAATCAACAAAAACAACAAAAAAAAAACATACATACTACATATATATAAAACCAAAGTACATCACATAACAACAAAAGAAAAGGGCCGAAACAAAAGCGACGAAAGTTAAGCACTTTGGTTTTGTCTTTTGCTTTCGGTTTGTTCGTCGTTTCTTTGCAAGCTTAACTCCTTCGGCGAAAACGCAAGCGAAAAAAAAAACACAACACAAAACAGAAAACAGAAATTTCGCGCTCAACAACTCTTTTGCAACAACAACAACAACAGCAACAACAAAAAGCACGTTTCTCAACAAACACACGCATACAGGAAAAGCACTAGAGAATTAAGCGCTTATAGTGGGAGAGCGAGAGTGAGAGATTAGTAGAAAGGGAGAGACAGAGAGAAAGAGCGCGACCGCAACTCCTTGGCCTTATTTTTTTTTATTGTATTTTGTTTTTGTTGTGCGGCTGGTTGTGTTGTTGTTGCTGCTGCTGCAATTGTTGTTGGTTTTTTTTAGTGTTGTTGCTCTTGCTTTAAGTGCTGCCTCCTGATAAAACTTGCGCACGCTGTTCAACGAAAACTGTTCGACTGTCATGGCCGGTAAGTCATTGTGTTACTCCTCAACCAGCGATCACAGGGTATTAGCCTGCGTTCATGTGTGTGTGTTCGCTGTATAATCGCAGACAATCTAGTAACAGCACATAAACAAATTGTTCGCCAAATAAACAAACAAATCGAAATAGCCGCTGATCTAGTTTATTTACTCTACGTAAACGAAAAACTCCCCGTCTATTGATCTTATTCAAAGATCGTAATTCTGAGGAAATTAATTATTATTTTATAATATTTTATTATGTTGAGTATGATGATGAATGAACTTGGATATAATCGATCAGCGGAATGGTATTTATAATTTAAAGTTCCCCTTATCACTAGTTTGGACATGATAATATGCAATTTTTGCACTTTGTAATTTTCCCATCAACAAGATAGTTTTCAATTGATTTGCGGGTAGTTCAAAGCTTAGAAATGTAATTCAATCATAAACAATTGGGAAACAGTGTCCTATAAATGTTATGTCTACAGTTTACTAGACCTTAGCACTTATGTGGGTCTATAGTGTCTCTTACACTAGAAAAGTTTGGCTTTAAATTTTATTAAATTTAAAATTTAAACTGTTGCCGATTTCCTCCCCCCCATTTCATATACATATGTGATAGTTTGTGATCAATTAAGATTGATTGGATAAATATGAAATGTGTGAATTCTTTTCATTTTTTTTTATTATGATTGCCCATAAAAATAGCTAAAAATATATATATCTATTGTATTGATTGTGGGAGCTTTAGCTTTCATTTTACGCTAAAAATAGTTTTTTTTCGCTGAAATTTAATTAATTAATTACTTGGCTGGGTTTCAGGACATGGATTGATTTTCTAAGGCAGTCAAATGGTTGCTTTTTATCAGTATTATGCAAACCCTGAGCTGTATTATGTTCAAAGGGGTTTGTCGGAGGAGTACAGGGCTACAGGGCTGGAAATCTGTCCGTCGTTGGGTCCTGAGTCGCGACATCGCGTGCTTGTGTTAAATAATTGTGCCAATATTTGATTATTATTTAGTTGAAGCCTACTAACTTCTGTTTGTACTCTCGGGTATATATTACATATATATCACCGGAATGTGCCAAACGATTAGATATATAAACAACAATGTGCGCAATTTGGAGTAATACCATTGTTTTAAACAATTGCAACGTGCTTAAGTTTTCTTTTATTCAACTTATTAATATGTATCTTGGAAAGTAGATTTATACAAGAACTGTATTGTATTCCCTTGACCTAAAATGCTTTTAAACTGCTTTATTATATAGTGCTCATTTTTCACTCATGTAAAATTTTAAGCACGTCCAAAACTCCAAAAACTTAGCAAAAGAAATCAAGTTCAATGACTACAAATTTGTCTCAAAGGGTGGATGGTTCGATTGGCAGGGACGTTACGAAAGTAAAATTGTATAACCTTTCAAGACCCTGTAGCTGTACAAAGAATAGGGTGTCCTTTAATTTGTAAAAGGAAGAGGAAGGCAAAAGCTAACTTTTATTATAGTTATAAGTCTCCCTTATACTGCACGTAGATCAGGTTTGTCTATGAAAGTGTACAAAATTTACTAAAGTCAAAACATTTATAAAATATCACAAGTAAACAAACTCGGGCTCATAATCTATATCCTAAACATAGTACATTTATGTCCCCATTGTGGGCTTATGTGGCATAACCTTCTGTATACTGACTACAGGAAATCTCGGTCATGAATCAATATTTTGTATGAAAATAATTTTTATTTCTGATGTAGGGACTTTTCAAGTTATGCTCGCTCCACTGTAGTCAATTCCAATACTTTGTTGTTGTATTTATTGACCACACACACGCTGCACTGAATGAACTGTCAACTCACTAATTGACTGACTTGCTCAATCGCCGAGTGACTGACTGATCCTATTATCGTCATTGGAGCAAAGTTGGTTTGTCAATCAAACGATGACGTCGCCAATGGCATTTTAAACAGACAAATGTGCAATGAGTGTAGAACAAACAGAAAGAGCGATTACAATAACTCAAATACTCTTTATATCAGAGGTGTCCAAAAGTTACACACACCAAAACAAAAACAAAAATGCACTGCAAAAAATTGAAGTTACAAATTAAATTTCTAACTGCTAAGCTTTTCGCTGAAAGCTCCGAAATAAAACTGATTTTTGCGAGTGTAAACTCGCAGACAGACCAACAACAACTACAATTTGCATTGAGAATAAGTAGAGCAACAACAACAAGGCATGCAAAGAAGTAGGATGCAAAGCGAAATATGAAAAATTGTTTGTGTGCGGCTTGGCAGCGTCCTATGCTGCAAGCAATTACACAAACAAATGAGACCCAAGAGCAATGGCGGCGTTGGAACAACTCTGTGAATTGTGAATTAAGAACTATAAACAAAGGAAATTTATTTGAAAAACAAACACAAAATAGGAGCAAAGTGTTAGTAATAGAAATGTTTGATAAAAGTTTTTTAAGGGCATAACGAGACAATTTACAATGGTCAGCAATGGCGTCATTACTAAATAATTAAGTGGGGCAACAAAGACGTCATCGTTGTCCTCTCGACAGCAACTACAACTAACGATATTGATTGTCCTTTTGCGGACTAGAACAAATCAAATGTAACAGTCACTTTGACTGAGATTTTGGCCTTGTTTGGTGGGGGAAGCGAAAAGGGAGTTAAAGTGAATTTCATACTGATTGGATTCTCTGTCTGTCTTGTCGTTGCAGGTAATGGAGAGGCCTCTTGGTGCTTCTCACAGATCAAGGGCGCCCTAGACGATGATGTCACCGATGCGGATATCATATCCTGCGTGGAGTTCAATCATGACGGCGAACTGCTTGCCACCGGCGATAAAGGCGGTCGCGTCGTCATCTTTCAGGTGAATATTTATATTTAATTTTAATTTAATTAGTCATTTATAAAATTTTTTATTTCTATTAATTGCAGCGTGATCCCGCCTCTAAAACCGCTAATCCGAGACGCGGTGAATACAATGTCTATTCGACATTCCAATCGCATGAGCCTGAATTTGATTATCTCAAATCGCTGGAAATCGAGGAGAAAATCAATAAGATCCGATGGCTACATCAAAAGAATCCCGTGCACTTTCTCCTCTCCACGAACGATAAAACGGTGAAATTGTGGAAGGTCAGTGAGCGCGACAAGTCCTTTGAGGGCTACAATACAAAAGAGGAGAACGGTCTGATACGAGATCCACAAAATGTAACCGCCTTACGAGTTCCTTCTGTAAAGCAAGTGCCGCTAATGGTTGAGGCCTCGCCACGTCGCACCTTTGCCAATGCACACACCTATCACATCAATTCAATTAGCGTTAATTCTGATCAAGAGACTTTCCTATCCGCTGACGATTTACGCATCAATCTCTGGCATCTGGAGGTGGTCAATCAAAGTTACAACATTGTTGACATCAAACCAACCAATATGGAAGAGCTCACGGAGGTCATTACCGCAGCCGAATTCCATCCAACCGAATGCAATGTATTTGTATACTCCAGCTCAAAGGGGACAATACGATTATGTGATATGCGCTCAGCGGCACTGTGTGATCGTCATAGCAAGCAATTTGAGGAGCCAGAGAATCCAACGAATCGCAGTTTCTTCAGTGAGATAATTAGTTCGATTAGCGATGTGAAGCTAAGCAATTCGGGGCGTTACATGATCTCCAGGGACTATTTAAGCATCAAGGTCTGGGACTTGCACATGGAGACGAAGCCAATTGAAACCTATCCGGTAAGCAGTCAAATTTCCCCTATAAAAATGATATAATAATCCAGAAATCCTCCTGTTTTTAGGTTCATGAATACCTACGTGCCAAGTTGTGCTCGCTGTATGAGAACGACTGCATCTTTGACAAATTCGAGTGCTGTTGGAATGGCAAGGATAGCTCCATTATGACCGGCAGTTATAATAACTTTTTCCGTGTCTTTGATCGCAATTCGAAAAAGGATGTCACACTCGAAGCCTCCCGGGATATTATTAAGCCCAAGACGGTGCTAAAGCCCCGTAAAGTTTGCACTGGTGGCAAACGAAAGAAGGATGAGATCAGTGTCGATTGTCTCGATTTCAATAAGAAAATCTTGCATACTGCTTGGCATCCGGAGGAGAACATTATTGCGGTGGCAGCCACTAATAATCTGTTCATATTTCAGGATAAATTTTAGCTAAAACTGCAACTATGGCAATTTGAATTGTACACAATTGTAACCGGAACCGGAAACAGAACCATTATGGCCGCCTCGGCAAAGCCTTGGCAACAGTCGGCTCATTTAACTGATAATTCGATTGACTTCTATCAAAAGCGCTGTCAAATTTCACCTCAATTGTTTGCTTAACATTTATCTAAGATCCTTCCCATGGCACACACACCCATATACACCCACACACACACACACTCATACACAGAAAGGCCATAGCAAAAGCTTTGTAACATTTTTCCTTAGTGATACGTACAACATAAATAACATACAAATTTTATACATAGATAACATTTAAATATAGTCGAAAGCAGAATTATAATTTTCATGTAGCGTAATTAAAAATGAAAACAAAAAACAACAACAACAACAAACAATCGAATTATCAACGTAGTGTACCAAGTTTTTTTATATAAATATGCGCCCAAGTATTTCTAATAAAAAACCAATTACTTAAAATTAAAAACAAAAGAAAACCACACACATAAATCGCATATGGAAACCTTTGTTCGCTGTTAAGTTTAAAAAAAAGAGGAAATTAGCTAACATATTAAAAAACCGAAAAAAAAGTTGTGCGCTTTTCTAATTTTTTTGTTGTATGTTTTCAAAACTTTGTTTTCGATAAAGTTCATTCCAAGCTGTTAAAAATAAAAATGAAAACGAAAATCAAATCATTTCAAATATAGCTAGCTTACCAATAATGTATAATACTAAATCTCAGATAAACACTACCCCTCAGCCACCCCCTTTTCTGTTACCATTCAGTCACATGAATCGCAAAAAACAAAATCTAAAAAAAAAAAACAAAAAAAATTAAGAAATGCTCATTTGAAAAACATTTAAATTTAATAAGAATCTATTAAGGAAAGAAAACAAATAAAAAATTATAATAAAATGCAAATGAAGGAAATTATAATTAATGCCTATGAGAAAGATTATAAAAAAAAGATCACACAACCTAAGTTAAATCGAATTATTGTTTAATAGGGTTCTCAAGTTCTTTAATTTTTAAATTTACTAAAAAAAAAAAAAAAAAATTACTTATTTTTATACGCTATGTTTTAAGCTAAGTATTGCTATTATTAGTTAACACTTTGCGTGCATGCGTCCAAGACCAATTCACAACACTATAAACTAGTTGTCTCACTCACACATCGTTCGTTCTTAACCTCACCTGCCATACAATCGAGTTCTCCCGCCCCAATCCTTCTCCCAACCCTCATGCACAACTGGTCGACTTTTCTGTTTAGGCTATCTCTAGCGTCTAGGAATATGAAAAACAATAATAAAAGAAATAAAAATGATTATGATAAATATACAATATCTTTTGAAATATGGCAGGCATTGAAAGAAAAGGAGAGACAGGAAGAGAGAGAGAGAGAGAGAGTTCAAAAGTGAAATGTAAACGCATAAAATGATTAAAAAATAAAAACAAATATGTGCTTCTTATGAAATTAATTATGTATTAAATAATATGTATTTCCAATGAACTAGTTATACAGTTATAGAAAGCAGGAAGATTAACAGTTACACACACACACACACATACATACATCAACATTAGATCCACAATAAAAAAAAAAACAAAATATATATAATTGTTTGTAACAAAAAAAGAAAATCGTGTGAAATTCGTTTAAAACTTAAGTAAAAATTCTATATTTTTAATACATATAATGTACATTGATTTTGTTTCAGACAAATACAACACACATATTATATTATACCATTATGCCCAAAATTATTCAGCATAAATGCTTTGATTTCGCCTTTTTTATTTCAATTTGTTTTTTTAGGCAGCGACTTGATTTTTTAAACATTAATCTTTTTGTAAATAAAATCGCAATACAATTTTTGATAGTGAACATCAAACAAAAGAAAAAAAAACGAATATATAATAAAATCCATTCATGAAATGAACTAAAATCCTTTTGCAGTTGAACAGAATCGAGAAATTTAATTTTTAAAGAATTTATCGGACTGCTAAATAACAAACAAACAAAAAACAATGATAAATCAAATAAAACGTACGAAGTTTAATTTTGCAAGCAAATATAATTAAAATTGTTTTAATAAGAATTGTTAGGACTGATTTACTACGCGTTAGCGAAATATTAATTATTTATGAGCTTTGAATTCTTTAACGCTTGAGTTCTTTTTTAAATTGATTTCCGAAATTCTTAAACAAAAGAATTAAAGCTTTTGAAAAAGCTTTTGCACACGCGCAGACAGTACTTAGCTTCAAAGCACTCGTTTCTTTGCCCCTGTCTCAACATAAAAACCGTTACTTTTATTGCTCTATTGGAAATTCGAAATTGGAATGCAATGCACGCACGCTTTACATGCTTGGAGCGAGGGTGAGAGCACGCCGATGGTCGGGCTTACCAGCAAAAGAGAGTGGAAGAAACAAAGAGAGAGTGATGGAGAGCGCATGTCGCGCAGTCGCGGCTTCAATCGAAACTCCAACTGAGCAGCGCGTTTAGTTGAATTTGAGCAGTACACACACACGGTTCGTCTTGTTGGTGCTGCCGTTGGGTCTCTTTATTTTCTTGGCGTTGGCAAAAAAAGACCGGAACCGCGACTTGAAACCGGTTTTGGATAATTCAAAAATAATAACAGCACCAAGCTCTTAGCTCATGCGAATATCGGAACGACCTTATAAAATACTCCAAAAATTAAACCAATAAAGTGCAATTTATAATACGTTAAAGTTAACGTGGAACTGCATTTTAAATAAATAAAATGTTTAAATAAAATACGTGAAGTAAAAGACATACTCATCTCATACATACACACATTTGCGTTGTTGCAATGACAATGACAAACCAAACTGAAGCCGTTCTTTGTGATTGCTGTTGCGTCTGCGCTGATTCGACCACTACTAGTGGGCGTGACACAGCTGGGCTGCGGCAGCGCTGTCGACGTCAACGTCTACATCGACTGAATGTGCAACTATTTATTGCTTTTGTGGCGTTATTCCTGTTTTGTTGTCGCCCTAACACGGCATGTGAGTATAACATATAATATAACATTCTCAATTGGTTAATGAAAGTATAAAAGCTCAATTGTAACGGTAAACGTTCTTGTTGTTTTGATTACTTTGCGCACTGCAACTAAGCTAACGAAAGAGAAACTTTAATGCGTAAAGACATACTTACATACTTTGCCTATTACGTTGAAAAACCTGCAACACTATGTATAACAAAAACTGTAACAACAACAACAATAGCGAAAGCAAATTCACTTTCGTGTGAAGCTAGCGAAACTGGTCTACAAACTTACAAACAAACATACATATACATTTTTAGAGGTCTCTCTTTCGTGCGTGTGCTTTAAGCTCGTCAAGATTTGATTGGTTGCACACTCCTCTCCACCTGCCTCTCTCTTTCTCCCTCTGTATTTATATCACGATGAGAGAAATTATTAAGGCATTAGTCAGCAATGTTGGCTTAAGACAAGAAAAACCCATTTATGCGTAACTTTTTTCTGCGTTTTTTTTTACCCATCGTTTTGAATATTTAATTCGACTCTTTCTAGCTGCCCAAGAAGAGGATGAAGATGGTCCCTATAGTGGCAAGTACCTGGGCAAACTGAATTCGTATCATCATCAGGTATCTGGTGATGTTTATGCCGTTAATGAGTACACATTTCTGATAACGGGCTTCAATTACGATGGCAACGGGGCGGATACTTTCTTTTGGGCGGGAGCCAGCAATCGACCAGGTCCTCAGGGTTTTATTGTACCAGATGAGTATGGAAAGTAAGTAATTAAACTTTTACAAAGATTGAAAAAAAATAAAATATTTATAAAGATTATTGTGAAGTTTTTTTAAGCAAATAATCTGTGTATGGGATGAATTTCTGTACTAAATAAATGAATCCAAAATTTTGAGCTGAAATCAATACTAAACGATGTCCGATGATCGGCTTTTCCATTTTCATAAAAGATGTTCAACGAATATTTTTATTTTCAAGACAATAATTAATCATTTTATTTAAATATTAGTAAATTTGCCCATTAAAATACCTATCATAGTCATACTTTAAAGTGTTAACTTCCTACCGCTCTACATTTAGTGTGTGCCACGATCAGTAAATGATTTTTTCTTTTGCAGAACCAACATTTTGGATCGTTATCACAACAAGGACTTCACATTAACGTTACCCGATCGCAAGAAGATGACGGAAATCAAGTGGCTAGCGGTATATGATCTGAACAATCAGAATAACTTTGGGGACGTCTATATACCGGAGGATTTCGAACCACCTAGAACACAAACCGGCGGCACTTTCTCGAAGCGCAGCCACAACGTGAGCAGCAGCAGCATAGAGATCCTGGACTCAAAGACCATACGCATCATGGACTTTACCTACAATGGACTCGGCAAACGCACCTTCTTTTGGACGGGAGTGGGGGCACAGCCCTCGAGTAGGGGCAGCAAGATACCAGACGAAAGGGGCTAGTAAGTAATCCATGAAAAATCTATATAGGATACAAAGATATCGTTAACCGGTATACTTTCCAGTCTTGATCCCATACGCGCGTATAACAAGGAGAATATTGAACTGGAATTGCCAGGAGACAAGACCATATTCGACATAGATTGGATTAGTGTCTACGATGTGGCTGACAATGAGAATTATGGTCATGTGCTGATACCCGATGGCCTGAATGTTCCGCCGTCTCTGGTCAAGATTACACCGTATGAGTTCTCCTTGCCCAACTGCCGGCAGCTGCACAAGGATTTGCAGGTGTCGTGGGAGGTGTTTGGACCTCAGATCACATTCCAATTGTCAGGCCAGGTGGCCAAGACGGATTACATGTCCTTCGGCATCTCTGGCTCGGATGTGTCCAGCCAGATGATCGGAGCAGACGTCGTAGTCGCCTACATAGATGACATACGTGGTTATACAGTGGACTACAACATCACCTCCTTGGCGCCGTGCGTGCAGGTACTGGGTCAGAACAAGGGCGTCTGTCGGGACGATGTCGTCGGTGGCTTGGACAGTTTCCAGCTGAACACTTACAGTCGCAAGGATGGCATCAATACCATCAGCTTTAGACGCACCCTAAAGTCGTGTAGGTGTCAACTCCTTTACCTTTTCAATTCCATTTTAATTATTTATGACTTTCCAAACTTTTCAGCTGATGATGGCGATAAGGAAATTTTTCTGGATCGCAGCAACTATGTGGTCTGGGCTCTAGGCCAACTGGATTCCAATAACGAACCCGCTTTCCACACGTTCTACCCGAAGAGCGATATTGTCATAGATTTCAATACCACGGAACCGGTTAACGACTGCTTTAGCTTCACCAAGCGCATGCAGAACCAGGTGCAGCTTTGGGAGCGCACCAGAATAACTGATCCGTAAGCTAATCCTACACAGTAGATTGGGAACTTAGGCTAATCCGAGTCTTAATCCCTTTGTTTAGCACCATTCGCACCTTCCACTCCTACCTGGGTCCCTCGGGTGGCATGCGTGGCTATCAGGGACTGACGGGTCATGTCTCGAGCGGCTTGGCGTGGTACATCAATGGATATATGATACCCGAGCTGTATCTGAAGCGAGGCCTGACCTACACCTTTCAGGTGCGCGGCGGCAACAATCCACACTCACCGGAGCACTATCATCCGCTGGTCATCACCGATGATCCCACAGGTGGCTTCGATCGCCTGTCCGATGCCAAACAGAGTGAGATTCGTGTACTCGCCGGCGTGGAGTTTACACGTCGTGGTCGCCCCAAACCCACCGCAGCGGGTCCACTCTGTCTGTCCCGTTATCCTGAGCACTACGATCGCCGCTTGGATGACAATTTCCCTACGTTTAAGAAATTCAATCGTTCGCTGTTGAACACCTGCAGCAGTGAGCCACCTGCACTGCTGGAGATTACGCCCAATATCACCTGGCCGGATACGGTTTACTACAACTCCTTTACGCACGGCAATATGGGCTGGAAGATACACATTGTGGACAGTTATACTAATCTGCGCAGTGATGGGAGTAGCACTCAGGTGTGGTCTAGCACCTGTTGGCTGTTGGCAGTCCTTACGCTGCTCTGGACGTCTCAATTGCATCTCTTTTAACTCAAGTCACACAGTCACTAAATGCAGATACAAGTCTGTCTACCTACCCGCTTAGTATACATACTAGTTACTGTAGTTAATATATATATTTGCTAATAAAGGCAAAGCTGTACATAGAGTAAAAGCCAGTTTAGTTACAATTTAGTGCTAAGACTTCGATTGGCTTCAAAGTTTATCAACTGTAAACTGTTTAATTTATTGATTAGTATCAGGTTTCATTTGGTGTTTTAGTATCTATAAACTTTCGTTTACCTACTATATATATATATCTGTATATGTATAATCATAATCTTCATCTGGACAGTTTTAAAGTTTACAAATTGCAAGAACTCACTAAACACTTTGATAATTTTACATTATTTAATTTCATTATTTTTTTGTTTAACAAGTGATAAATTAGTTATTCTAATGTGTATATAGTAGATTTCTAATTATTATATTTTCTATATACTTATGTATGTGGGTTTATCTGATGAGTAACTTTATGCTTATTGGCCTAGGCCTAATGGTAAAGAACTTAACGTGGCTAACAACTCAATTGCTGCTTCAATCAATTAAAATTCTTTCGGTTTATCAATTATTTTGCATATAAAGTGCAAAATAATTATGTTTCACTTTCATTTCCTATACAGATTTAATATCACGTTTATCGCTTACACTTTTTGCTTTTGTTATACATATTTTTTTTAGTTTTCTTTCATTATTTTTTTTATCGTTTTCTTCTTGTTTTGTTATTGAGTTTGAAATGTGTTTGTTTGTTTTTCTTTTAGCCGAATAAGTTAAGAATAATCGTAATAGTAGTAGTATGGGATAGGGGAGATAGTAGGATAGATACATAGATAAGTATATAGATAGTTTAAGAAAAGAACAAGGGGAAATGGGGGTTGGTGGGAGATTAACTACACTAGTACAATTTGGAAATGGCCCAATTAAAAGAAAGAAAAAAAAAAAGAGAAAAAAGACAAATGTTTACACAATGTGGGATACTAACAATTTAGATAACACAGAGAGAGTGAGGGAAAACAATGTGTGTGTGTGTGATTGCGGAAGGTATTGTGTCCAGCTCATGGCTCGTGATTGTGCACAAATTGCTGCAGCTGTTTGTGTAAGTGATCCTTATAACATATCTTATGCTTGCTAAGAACCGTCGCACATAGGCACTGCAGGGATACGTAGTTGAGCAGCGGTATGGTGTTCGTGGGGTTGGATGCTATCGAGTCGTAGGGTCGCTTCTCCGCTCGATTTGGCTGATCAATGTCCGCGCCACATTTGAGCAACAGATGAACGATCTAATGAGGGAGTTAAACGTATTAGATACTTTTTGCTATACGATACTTTTCAACTTGCCTCATTGTCGTAGTTATAGGGTTGACATGCAACGTGTAGTGGCGTGGATTTGGCTTCATTCTTCGTATTCACATCGATGCCGCATTCAATGAGCAACTTTATGACATCCCCATTGGGGAACACAGTCTTCTAAAAGAGTTGAAAAACTATTACTTATAAAACATAAATTATTTTCAAACAGAAGCACGCACATCGGCAAAATTATCCTCGGTTATGTAACCACTTTTGATCACATTTAGTCGCGATGCACCCAAGTGAAGCAACGTATCCGCGGTGCTGGCACTACGCAGATTTCCTGCCACGACTGTCTTATGCACGGCCTGAAAGATTTGCTTATGCTGAGCCTCTGTGTGGACGGTATTGATCAGCAGATAGATGAGATGGGCCAGGCATCGTAGCACACGATCGTAGTTTTCCTGTTGTCGTCGGAAGACTGGTCGCACCTGAAGCAGATCCTTCACCTCGACAGCACTTTCCGCGAGCGTACGAAATACACCCAAGACATCCTCAAATCGTGGCAATAGATTGTCCTGATGCAGGAAGCGTGCACGTGCCTCGCTGCGTATGTGATTGGAATTACGCACGTGCAAATCGAGCATGAGGCGAACCAGAGCCTGGGCAGCAAAGCAGGTCTCAAAGTGCAAGATAGACCAATTGGAGACGCGTACCTCCAGCAGGAAACGCCAGAGATCGATGCAACGCTGCAGCTGCAAGGAGTCGGCATACGAGGCACCTCTAAATGTCAAACGGAACAGCATATCCTTGTGGGTTAGACCCAGGACACGTTCGCAGATCAACAGGCTTTGTGTACGCATTGCATCCATGTCGGTGGCAATGTTATCTAGCTCCTCCAGCGTCGCAAACTCCACGGCATTCTCATAAGCGTTCCGCAGCGGCACCTTCGGTTTCTTTTCAATGTACGGCGTAAATGCAGCACGGATGTTGTGTGCCATGCGCCAGTGAAGGATGCAGACACGTGACTCATTGTGCTCGTCCAGGAATGTGGAGCCCATCAGTTCGTGTGCCTCGGCAATGCGTTCCACAGAGTAATTCAATTCCTTCTTCAGATAGTAGAATATCTGATGGGCGCCCTTAAGGCAGGCAGTACGCAGAGCATCGTCTCCATAACGACTCTTGGCAAATGGATCAGCACCCTGCTCTATCAGCATTCTGGTGGTGTCCAACCTATGCTCCTGTATGGCATAATGCAGTGCCGTCTTGTCCTGTATGTCGCGGGCATTGATGTCGGCGCCCTTGCGCACCAGATACAGGCACAGCTGTACAGATTGCACCGAGTTGATCAGGCAGGTGCCACCATTTATGTTTGGCTTCTTAATGTCTGCACCGTTCTCCACCAGAAACTTGACTACAAATGTGGAACAGTGAGAATTAGTGGGAATTATGTGATTCACTTTTGTGGACTTACCAATATCGGTGTGAGTCATGTAGCAAGCACTGCGGACGGGCGTTGAACCCGAATCGGATGTGGCATTTATGTCACAACCGATGTGTACCAGATACTTGACCATGGACAGTTTGCCGGAGACAACGGCTGCCCACAGTGGCGATACATAGTGAAAACTATTGTCCTCGGGCACCTCAAAGTGTCCGCGCTGCTCGATGTCCGCCTCGCAAATGGTTATCAGATACTCGGCAATTACTACTGCGCCACGTTTGCAGGCAATGAAAAGTGGCGCACAGCCATTGCGTTGCTTTCTAACCACTTCACGGCGCGACTCACGTGGATGCCTGCAAAGTGTCAGCGGAAACAAGAATAAATAAATAGAATAAAAAAAACATAAACATTGATTATACGGGGTAATTGATCAGTGCTAAGCGTGCTTATCAGACACCACTGAACCAAGCACGCTGAACTTTTATTTTTCGGGTACTCTTTTCGGGGTTCTCTCTGTACTACGCACATAAATACATACATATATATTCCTATAAGTGTTTACGTACTTTTCAAGCTCGTGGCGTAGATGGCGCGACAAAATGGAGTCCTCCTGGCTGCGTTTACACTCTTCGACCAGCTCGTGATTTAGCTTTGTGATTTCCATTTTGGGACTACTCTGCTTGCGTTCGTTGGCCATGGGGCTGGAGCGCCCCTGTAGCTGCTGTGTGCCTTCAAGTCTGGAGTTCATTGCCAGTGCAGAATTTCATTGCTCGCCTCGCCTTGCCTCACCCAGCACACGCACACACTCACAAACACTAGCACAGTGCACACTCGCACACACACTCACACACTTTCCAAAAGCTTGCAATTTTGTGTTATTGGGTTTGCGAGTTCCGCGTTCCAAGGCCTTTTCGTTGGTTTTTTCCTTTTTTTTCTTTTTTACTATCGCCCAGGCAGGCACTTTCTTTTTTTCTTCTTTGCTAATCAATTTTGAATGTGTGGGAATGTAGAACGGAAAACAGTTTTTGGACCACTGCAGTGCATAATATGCGTCGAATCTGGGAGAAACTCAATAACAAACAATAAACAGGTAACGTTTTCTTTGACTATTTTTATATTTTCTTTTATTTTATGTTTATGTGTAGCAAAAAAAAAATACAACAACAAATGACAAAACAGGGTGAACAGCTGTCGCAAGGTGCCAGTGTTGAGAACACAATATCGTTGCCTGTGCTGCAAAAGGCGCAAAGAAATTCAAAAATAAAATAGATTACTTCAAACGACTAACTAGATTAAGCAGCAAATTGAAACCAAGTTACGTGCTTAGTGATTAATTTAAAAATAATGTACACATTAAATTCATTTTTATTTTAATAAATTTGATTCATTTTTTTTAATGTTTTCTGGCAACGCTGACAGTGCACAACTGATTTCAACTAGAGTTGAGATTTTTACCAGTTCACTAATCCGTTCATTTCAGCTCATTCTTATTTATACGACAACTCTATCCAATTGCAACTACATGGATTTTCGCTCACTCGCTTGCTTAAATTGCTCAAATAAATGCAAAAATGTTGAAACGAAAGCTGCAGCAACAAGAAGCTGCAATTGATCAGATAAAACCTAAGCTTACAATACTGCCTGGCGCTGTGAATTCGGAATTGTTTTCTCAACCGTTGTGGATGACCTTCTACGCAGTGGAGTGCGACTTGAACAAGGAACTAGCCGAACTGAGACCACCCAGCAATATATACTGTTTGTATAATCCAGTGGAATATGCTGCCGCCTTGCATTGCGCCTACTTGCGGCGATATTTAAAGCAAACAAAGCGGGTTATGTTCGTAGGCATGAATCCCGGTCCGAATGGAATGGGCCAGACTGGTGTAAGTGAAACAATACTTTCTCCTATTAAGTCTTATATAATGTATATTTTTGTTTGCATACTTTCAGGTACCATTTGGCAACGTTCGTACCGTGAGAGACCTTATGCAACTGAGTGGCGAGGTGCAACAGCCACCTGTTGTGCATCCGAAACGACCCATAAATGGACTTGAATGTAAAATCGAGGAACCCAGCGGTGTGCGTTTGTGGGAGCTTTTCGTTCAGCTGGCTGGCGGCAGTCTAGATACGTTCTCTGAGAAATGTTTTGTACACAACTTTTGTCCACTAGCATTCTTCGATGAAGCCGGTCGTAACATTACTCCAAGCGAGTTGAAGGGTGAATATAAAACCCAGATACGTGAAAAATGTTTGGCAGCGCTGGACAAGTTGCTGGAGCTAGTGCAGCCACAGCTTGTAATAGCAGTAGGAGATTATGTTTACACCACTTTAAAAAAGTCCTTATATTGTCGCTCAGTTCCGTTCATTCGCTTGCCGCATCCAAGCCCGCGCTCACTTAACAACACTAATTGGCCGGAGAAAGCCACCACTTTTCTGCAGGAACACAATGTAATAAAATTTATGCGTAACGAAGTGTAGGACGGGAGGAAATATAATGTAAGTTTTTCTTAAGAATACTTAATGCATGGGAGGGTGAACTTAAAATTAAATAATATAGCATTCAAAACAATATGACCTGAGTGGCCAGTGTAACCCTATTTTCAATTACCGAGTTGCCAACCATTTGACGGACCAGCTGTTTTCGCTTGTTATTCTTTTGCTTGATTGTGTGTGCTGTTGTGTCGTGGCGTCGTTACTTGCTTTGTTTTTGCCTGCAAGTGCAAATAATCTGCGATTTTTCCATGCCAAATGGCGGCTTTTATGGAGGAAGCTTTAGTAGAAGCGCGCCGTGCACGTGACGCCGGCGAGGTGCCCGTGGGATGTGTATTTGTCCTCGAAGACGAGATCATCGCACGTGGTGGCAACGAAGTGAATGTCCATCGAAATGCAACACGTCATGCGGAATTCATTTGCATTGATGCCACCTTGGCCTACTGCCGCGAGAAACGCTTGCCGGCACGCCAAACATTCAGCGAAATCAGCGTATTTGTCACTGTGGAGCCCTGTATAATGTGCTCGGCAGCCCTGCACACCTTGGCCGTCAAGGAGATCATTTATGGCTGCGAAAATGATCGATTTGGGGGAAAAACCGTTGTTGATGTTGCAGCCGTTGTTGGACAACAGATTAACATCACGGGCGGCGTGCGTGCCGAGGAGGCCATGGCCTTGTTAAAGGAATTTTACAAGGGCGACAATCCAGCGGCACCGCCAGTGGCAAAAAAGAGGAAATGACTGACAGAAAAGAGAAAAACAAATGGAGAAATTCTATAGTCAACCCTAAGATTCAGATCATTTAAACTCTTTTTGTATATGTTGTAATTTATTATAAACTTTAAGCATAGACTAAGCATATATATGGCGTTCAGAACGTTTGCTACATACAGAATACAATTAATGTGTGAAAAACAACAATTTGTTGTGTATTTTGTGATGAAAGATAACTGTTATAGATAATCTAAAATCGAAATTGTTTTGTATTTAAATTAAGTACTTCTTAAGTAATTGACCGACACCAAGAATTCTTATAAAACATGTGGTGCCCACACGCTGTAAAGTCTCTGCTCTGCGGCTGATCTTGTCTCCTTTTTCGTCTCGAGCAAGCAGTTTAAGCACAGCTTGCAGTATACTCCAACTGTTATACTCCATGTGTGCGTGGTCACTGCTTGTTTGCCTTGCTCCTGGTCTGTTTCATGCAAGCAGTCGACATAAGCGCTGCTTGTACAAAATTTCAACTGTTATACTCTACGATTGTGTCGCTCCTGGGCACCACTGTTATACCCATGTTATACTTATATTGTTAATTGCACTATAATTTAAATGCTACTTTTCGTGGCTTGTCATTTGCTGGGCAAGCGGTTTTAATGCTGTGCGCTTGCGCAGCAAACAATTGCATTTACGGTTACTAAACTATTTTAGTTGTGTTTCTAGATACGCAGACTGCGGCGTCTGTGGCCAAGGTTCATCCACTCCAGGGGCACACTGTCACCGAAGCTGTACATGATCGGAATGCAGGTGGTCAGTTTCTTGATGGGTTCACAGCGTCGACTAACATTCCAGTAGGCGAAGCCTTGTGGACAGCGGTAGATTTGACCCTCGATCTGAGCAGACTTCTCGGAGTGACTACACTTGACGAATACCTGACTGCATTCATTTTGATTGAGGGCAAAGTGTCCCTCCTCCGGACAAAGTGGCGCAGTCGATTGTATTTGCACCTAGTTGAAAATATCATGGGTAACTAAATTGATCAATTTGTTGTATTCCTTAAGGGCTTACCATATTTGTTGGATGCGTTTCCTCGAGCAATTGCGTGCGAATAGCGCTCTGTGTGCGACTGCAGCTGTCATTGGGCTCAGGTTTGGCACAGCGACATGATTTCTCCTGGTAAACGGTGCCCTTGGGACATTGGAACATTACAACATTCAGATTGGAGCTATCATTCTCATTGCATTGGTAGAACATGCTGCATTGTTTGGGATGTCGCCGGAAGCCCGAGGGGCAGACGAACAAACTTTGTTCCTCACTAATTTCCGGACACGGAGCAATTGAGCTGTTGTTGCTTGATGTTGGAGGCTTAGGGTTATTTTGTACTTCCGTAGTTACTGTTGTTGTTTCAATTTGTTGCGTAGTAGTTGTTGTTTCCACTGGACGACTTGTGCTGCTGGGTGGCATCGTTGTAGTTTCTGTAGGTCTAATTGTTGTCACTGTTTCAATGGTGCTGGTTGGTGGTTCTGTTCCTTGTGTGGTTGTCGTGCTTGGTGCTGCTGTTGTTGTTGTGGGTAGAGGAGGACGTGATGTTGTTGTTGTCGGGAGGGGTGGGCTCGAGGTCGATGTGGTGGGAAGTGGCGGCTCTGATGTTGTTGTAGTGGGAAGTGGTGGCTCTGATGTTGTTGTAGTGGGAAGTGGAGAGCTTGTTGCTGTTGTTGTAGTGGGAAGTGGAGAGCCTGGTGCTATAGTTGTAGTGGGAAGTGGGGGCTCTGATGTTGTTGTGGAGACTGGAGGGCCTGTTGCTGTTGTTGTAACTGGAGGTTGTGATGTTGTGGTGGGAAGTGGTGGGTTTGTTGTTGTGGGGAGTGGAGGACCTGTTGGCGTTGTTGGAATAGGTGGCTCTGATGTTGTTGTTTGGGTTGGTGGGTTTGTTGTGCTACTTCCCGACGAGCAGTTTCCGGTTACCTGATCCGCATAGTTACATGTCTCCAGCGATGAATCCCAAACGGTGCCCTTAGGACAACGGAACTTATAGACTTGGTAAACGTTATCGAACTTGGTGCATCGATAATAGATGCTGCAATTTTGAGGATCAGCATGGAATCCTTCAGAAGGGCAATTAAAGTTTATTGTTTCGGGCTCAGATGTATTACCCGAACCCGACGGTGATTCGGTGGTCGTGGGGTTATAGCCTGGTTTGCCTGTGGTGGGTCCCATTGTTGTCGTTGGGTTATAGCCTGGACGAGTTGTTGTAGTTTCTGAGGTGGGTCCTATTGTGGTCGTGGGATTATAGCCTGGCCTAGTTGTTGTGGTTTCTGCAGAACTCCCTGTGGTGGGTCTGATTGTGGTGGTGGGGTTAAAGCCTGGCCTAGTTGTTGTAGTTGCAGGGTAATACTCTGAGGTGGGTCTCATTGTGTTGTCAGTGGGTTTCATCGGATACTCCGTTGTGGTGGGTTTCTGTGGGTTGTCTGTGGGCTTCATTGGATACTCCGTTGTGGTTGGTTTCTGTGGATAGTCTGTGGGTTTCGTTGGATACTCCGTTGTGGTGCTGTATGGGGGTTTCATTGGATATTCTGTAGGCCTTGTTGGTACTACACCCGACATCATTGTGGTCTGTTCAGGATCTTCCGTGGGTCTCGAGGTAGACTGAGTTGTGGTCGGTGCTTCCGTTTGACCCGAGCACCTGGGAACATTGGCGATATGATCGCATGTCTGTATCTCCTCGTTCCAAGCGGTATTTTTGGCACACATGAATTCATGCTTGCTGTAATGATCGCCATTGTTCAGACACCGGTAAAACTTGCGACAATCATTTGGATCAGCCATGAATCCTTTACCAGTGCACTCAGTGCCAGGAGGAAGGTTTGGCACCGGTGTGGTACTCGATGGAGGAATCATGGTTGTGGGAAGATTTGGTTCACTAGTTGACGTTTGTGTGGACACTGTTGTGGATTGAGATACGGTGGTGCTTGGCCTAGAAGTCGTCGTCCACATTGTGGTTGTAGGTTGACCCTCAGTTGTGGTTGGTCTGGAAGTCGTCGTCCACATTGTGGTTGTGGGTTGACCCTCAGTTGTGGTTGGTCTGGAAGTCGTCGTCCACATTGTGGTTGTGGGTTGACCCTCAGTTGTGGTTGGTCTGGAAGTCGTCGTCCACATTGTGGTTGTGGGTTGACCCTCAGTTGTAGTTGGTCTGGAAGTCGTCGTCCACATTGTGGTTGATGGTTGCTGTTGTTCAGTTGTGGATTCCGTGGTCGTTTCAATTATTTGAGTTGAAGTACTTGGAGCTACAGTAGTTGTGTTATTGCAAGGTCCTTTGTCGGATTCGGTGGTGCCACTGTTGGGATTGCATTTGTTTAAATCGTGATTGCACGTCTGTAGATCCTGATCCCAAACGGTTCCCTTGCCGCAATCGAAGGTAACTTGATTGTAACCGCCTTTACCGTTACTAACACAGCGATAGAATTTGGTACAATCGTTTGGATCGCCAATAAAACCCTCGGACCTACACAAGTTTCCACCTGATTCTGTTGGTCTTTGTGTTACAGGTCTCACAGTAGACGTGGTTGCAGCAGAAGGTGTCTGTTGGGTTGATGTTGAAGCTGGCAAAGTTGTAGGTCTTTCGGACTGAGAATTACCCTGTCCTGGAGTAGTGTTTGACGATGCAGGACGTTGGGTTGTCGACTCGGTCGCGCATTTTGTTTCCTTTACTGCCCATCGATGATTACAGTTCATTATTTCACCATCCCATACAGTATCGGCACCACAAGTAAAGGAAATCAGCTTAAATCCTCCTCTGCCATCATTTACACAGCGATAGAACTTGCCACAGTTGTCTTTATCGCTAATAAACTGACCAACCGTCTTACAGCTATCAGATGGATTGGGTGCCATGGTAGACCCAGAGGTACTTGGCCTGGATGTTGTGCTGGAGGGATTGTTTGATGAGGAACTAGATGACGTTGTTGTCTCTTGGGTGCTACTGCTCGAAGGTGAAGTTGTGGAGGAGGATGTGGAACTGCTGTCTGGCTTACACTTCAAACTCTGCTGATCAACTAGGGCTGGATGGTCGCAGCTATTCGCCTGGGGATGCCAAATTGTGTTTGCTGGACACTTGAATGAAACCTTCATGAAGCCACCTCGGCCATTGTCAACGCAGCGATAGAACTTCGAACAGTTTTCTTTGTCATCCAAGAAAGTTTCTTCACTTTCGCATTTCTCCGCTGGCTTGAATGGTTTTTGCGTAGTAGTCGAAGAGGAGGAGGCTTGGTTGGAAGACGATCCTTGGTTGGATGAGGATCCTTGGTTGGACGACGATCCTTGGTTGGAAGATGATTCCTGGTTGGAAGAAGATCCCTGGTTGGAAGACGATCCCTGGTTGGATGAGGATCCTTGGTTGGATGAGGATCCTTGGTTGGATGAGGATCCTTGGTTGGATGAGGATCCTTGGTTGGACGACGATCCTTGGTTGGAAGATGATTCCTGGTTGGAAGAAGATCCCTGGTTGGAAGACGATCCCTGGTTGGATGAGGATCCTTGGTTAGAAGATGATCCTTGATTAGATGAAGATCCCTGGTTGGATGACGAACCTTGGTTGGAAGAAGATCCTTGGTTGGAGGATGAGCCTTGATTGGAAGATGATCCTTGATTGGATGATGATCCCTGATTAGAAGATGACCCTTGGTTTGAAGAAGATCCTTGGTTGGAAGAAGATCCTTGATTAGATGAAGATCCCTGGCTGGAAGACGAGCCTTGGTTGGATGATGATCCTTGATTAGATGAAGATCCCTGGTTGGAAGACGAACCTTGGTTGGAAGACGATCCTTGGTTGGAGGATGAACCTTGATTGGAAGATGATCCTTGATTAGATGAAGATCCCTGGTTGGAAGACGATCCTTGGTTAGAGGATGAACCTTGATTGGAAGATGATCCTTGATTTGATGATGATCCCTGGTTAGAGGTTGATCCCTGGTTAGAGGACGATCCTTGATTGGAAGATGATCCCTGGTTAGAAGACGTCCCGTGATTGGAAGAGGATCCCTGGTTAGAGGACGATCCTTGATTAGATGAAGATCCTTGGTTAGAGGACGATCCCTGGTTGGAAGACGATCCTTGGTTAGAAGAAGATCCTTGGTTAGAAGATGATCCCTGATTGGATGACGATCCTTGATTGGAGGATGTCCCCTGGTTGGATGATGATCCCTGGTTAGAAGACGATCCCTGATTGGAAGAGGATCCCTGGTTAGAGGACGATCCTTGATTAGATGAAGATCCTTGGTTAGAGGACGATCCCTGGTTGGAAGACGATCCTTGATTAGATGAGGATCCTTGGTTGGCAGACGATCCTTGATTGGAAGACGATCCTTGACTGGAAGACGATCCTTGGTTTGATGATGAGCCATGACTCGATGAAGAGCCTTGACTAGCCATAGTCCTACATTGCTCCTTTCGCACATCCGTTGGATGGTTGCATCCCTTCGATTCAGGATCCCAGACAGTGCCCGGGGAACAATCAAAGGATACTTTATTAAATCCGCCATTACCGTTATCAACACATCGATAGAAAATTGAGCAATTCGTTTTGTCAGCCAAATACGTTTCTGTACTTTCACATTCACCGTCGGGATTCAAGGGTTTCAATGTTGTGGTGGAGGTCTGGCCACTGCTCGAACTGCTTCCACTGTTGCCTTGACTAGAAGACTGACTCGATGTGCTTGATGTGGAATTATTTGATGATGAGTTTTGCTGGCTGCTTGAAGATTGCTGGCTACTCGAGGTGGATGATTCTTGTTGACTGCTGGACTGAGTGCTAGAGGAGCTACCTGTTTGATTGCTGCCACTCGATTGTTGATTAGAATTGCTGGAGCTTTGATTGCCTTCATTTGCTGAAGAACTCGATTGCATTTTGCATTGTTCCTTCTGCTGCTCATCGGGAAAAACGCAAACTTTCTCCTCTTGACTCCATATAGTACCGGGTCCGCATGTGAAGGGAACCTGCTCCAAAACTCCATCGTCATTCCGACGACATCTGAAGAATTTGGCACAGTTGGTCTTATCTGGTATATAAGTGTTCTCATCCACACACTCAGTGGGATCAGGTTTATTGGTTGCCGTGGACGACTGACTGCTTTCAGTCGATTGATTGTTTCCTGAGTTTTGGTTATTATTGGAAGACTGACTGTTTTGGTTATTACTCTGACTCTGGCTCTGATTGTTATTACTGGAGCTCTGGTTTTGGTTATTGGAGCTCTGGTTCTGATTGTTGGAACTCTGGTTCTGATTTTGATTGCTGGAGTTGCCCGAGTTTTGGTTGGAGTTTGATGATTGGTTGCTGCCAGAATTTTGATTAGAGTTCGAGCTTGATGTGGACGACTCCTGATTGGCACTGGAGGATTGGTTGCTGCCTGAATTTTGGTTCGAACTCGAGCTTGATGTGGATGACTCCTGATTGGCACTGGAGGATTGGTTGTTGCCCGAATTTTGGTTCGAGTTCGAGCTTGTTGTAGATGACTCCTGATTGGAGCTACTGGAACTGGAGCTTGTGGATGACTGCGAAGACGACGACGAGGATGAAGAGCTTGTGGACGAGCTCTGTTGACTGCTGGACGAGGAAGAGGATGAAGTCGTGTTCTGATAACTAGATTGCGATGACTGTGTGGATGTCTGATCACTGTAGGCATCGCTCAGCGGGTCGGATTGCTTGCGACAGCCGCCATTAGAGCGCACTTCGGATATATGATTGCAGGACTGCAGAGATTCATCCCAGGCAGTGCCCTCGGAACATCGAAATCCGATTTTATTGTAGCCACGTCCATTGGAGATGCAGCGATAAAACACGGTACAATCATTGCCATCAGTCATAAATCCATCACCAGTACACACCGGCGACTCATCCCCAGCTGAGCGTCCAGTCGATGTGCTCGTAAAGGAGATGACCTGGACACCTCTCAATCCGGTCAAGCCGTAGTTGGTGGGCAATCGATTCTCCCTGGCATAGCTGTGCAGATTAAGAGCGGCTTCTAGTTCCTCATTGCGCTCATTTGGGCCATTGACAAGTCCATCATATGCCAGCTGACTGTCCGCTTCCAAACTGCCATCAACATCATTGTCCGTGTACTGGACACATTCCCCGCGTCCGGCCAGCATGGGAGGCATACACAGCTGTAGGTTGCGGGAGAAGACGGTGCCCTCCTTGCAGGCAAACATATAGGGCTGAATGTAGTGCACTGTCCGACGCTCACAGCGATAGTAGATGCGGCAGTCGTAGTCATCGGGGAAGAGGCCCTCTTCCGGGCAGTAGAAGGATACATCGGTGTCGTCATACACAGACGAGTATGGAATTTCTGCAATAAAATTTGAGAGTTGCACATTTTAGGGAATTTTGTTTAAAAAACAGTGTGTACACTGCCAAAAAGAGCAAGTACTTAAAAGAGCAAGACTATAAATAACCTACAAACAAAATGCTTTTTATCTAGTAAGAATCTATAGTATAAAAACGAGATACTAATCAGATTTTACTGTTTTTATCTTAGGCACTCTTCAAACAAGAAAAAAGTTCTCAATGCTCAAACAAATTTTGTTTATGACTCGTTTTTCTATCGTTTTTTTTTGTCAGTGTACATATACGAGTAAATTAATATTGTCACGCCGAGAAGGATACTAGAGAAGGCCGAGTGCATTTTAGTCTGTATCGGGGCAATTCAGAAGCGACCGCTGGAACAAACCATTGAACTGAAACTTCCTGTCACAAATGCTCCTCTTGAATATATTTTGCTCAATTTTGTGTGACGTTATATTTTCTGGTATTTTTTTTTGTGCTTTCGGTTTGAAACGGGATTTTTCGCGCTGTCAAAATAAATTTGATAATTTATTGTCATTCAATGGATGAGCTTGTTTTTTCTTGCTGCTCCTTACAGCCGATATGAGTGTGTACATATATACTACGTATACTATATATCTATATGTATTACTCATTTTGCTGTCGCGCATTCCAATAAATTTAAATGCATTTATGGCCGTTACAGCGGAACAAATTCATTTTCAAAATGAATTGTGTTTATTTTTTTTTGGTGTGTTTGCCTTTTAGCCTCAGTTTCCCTATACCCTATCCGCTCTTGCCCATTGCGCCCTCTACCGTCAACAAGCGGCACTTCATTTGCCACATTTTTCAGGGCGTGTCCTTATGGAGTACAACCAAATTGTTGTTGTGGCATGCAAATCTGGCAAAAACATTGTAAACGCGCGTCTAAAAATTAGACCTCGCCTGGATCCTAGACATAAATTTGCATCAGTCAGTGCGAGATTTTTATTGGAACATGTATATATTTGGTACATATATGTAGTATAAGCCAAAGTCTATGCTTTATGGTTCTATACTATGTAGGTCCATTTATTGCGAGCAAATTGCCAAATCTATTGGCCATAAAGTTTAATTATGGCTAATGGTGTGCGCACTAGTCGACCTGAAATTTAAATCATGCTCATAATTTAAAAACAATTTTGGTTTTTGGTGAAGGAATTTGCCTAACACACGCATCATTGATTAATCAGTTTAATGATGTCTATATTTGAAATCTCTACCTTTTCTTTCGAAGCCAATCAAGTAACAGAAATCGGTGCATTTGAAAAGACAAGACCCAATGTGGCCAATAAATTAAGTTATTACATGGGTTCAGTGAGCGTATCTGTCTCATCATTGGCAAACAATCATGAATTCTTAATGCAAATATTTATACATGCATGAAACCCAATTGTCGAGCCCATTACTTAGGCAGACCAGGGCGGCAGGCTGGTCCGGGTTGACTGACGCTGAGGCGAAATTGACCGTTTTGCGATTTTAATAATATATGATGTGTATTTTAGAGCTTATGCAAAATGAAATGAAAGGAGCGACCGCAAACTTATGCGGCGCCCAACGTGGGCAACAGGCGAAACGTGGCCCAAACCATAGGCTGACCGCAAAGCATGGCCGCAAATAGTTTTGGATAGGCCATGTGCTGTTGCCGGTGCCTGTGCCAGTCCATATCCCTGTCACTGTCCCTCTTCCTGTCTCTATTCATGTCCATGTACAGGCTTATTGCCATATTTCGACACTGCCCCAAAAATATGTAGTTTGCTGCGTTAAAATTTCAATTTTGAGCATTAAGTCACATTACGGCATACTAAATGTAGTTATAAAAGTTTCAACTGAATTCCCTGCTAGTTTCTCATTTTTGCGTGATAGTGCTCCGCATTCACTTATTAAGCAAATGACAAATAGTAATTAACAATGTTATTTTTCTCTTTTCATTTTATAATTAAATATTTATTGAGCAGCGCTGCTTTACTGCTTTGCTCGGTTTTATGTGAGCGTAATAAAGAGGGAACTCGCCATTAAGCTTCTTCGCGTTGACCAACAATTTTCAAACAATTGCACGCTCGGTGAGCAGCAGTGTGCTGTGGGGTCCTACTGGGTGGTGCTGGGTGATGTTCGCTGCTGGGTAGTGCTGGCGGTAGTAGGGTAATTTGATGAAGAGCATGTTGCCGCACACTGTTGGCAATTTTAATTTTAATTTGATAAATTGAAACAATGTTTGATTTGTTACCCAACAGCACAAAGTTAGTGTGAGGAAGAGAGTCAGCCACAGCAATAGAAATAGACACTTTGAAACTGTGTATGAGAGTGAGAGTGTGAGAGATAGGAAGTGGGAATGGTAGAAAATGAGAGGGAGAAATTGCAAATATACTTAAGTCTTATTGCTTGCTTGGCAGTTTCCGTTTACGCCCAAGGCGCTCAGTGCGCTAACCTGACGTATATTTTGCGCTTTGCTGCATTTTGTCAGACGAAACGGAATTGCGTAGTGGCGCGCTTAATTAGTTATTAGAAACTGGTCTAGATATGCGAGTATTTCAAATTAGTTTTGTGCTGCGGGCGTTTAAAGTTGTCCTTCGATAGGGAATTACGAATAATTGGATAGTACGTAAGGCCTCATTGACTCGAGCACATAATTTTAGGATATTGTCGATAGGCAGCAGCAAATGCCTATAAAATAAACAGAGAACTTGGTGCCGGAGAGCCAAAAAGGAAGCACAGGAATAACTAAAAATAACGTTGTGAACTTTGTGTGTGCAAAGAATATAGTAAATACAGAAAGTGGCCACTTTAGTGATTTGTTTTGAATTCGGTGACTATTTTGAACTTTTTATAAAATTAGTTTACTGCTCCAGAACGAGCGCTCCAAACAAGCGAAATGAAAGAATTGAAATGTCAGTTTTCATTTAGGAATTTTGCACTCGCATTTCACAAAGCAATAAGCTCTCCTCTCTCGCTTTGTGCTCGACTAGTTGCTGCATGATGTAAATATAATATTTGGATTATTGAGCTGCCTTACAAGCTTCTCTCACGCTCCCTCTGTGGGTTGAGCAGTTGAGCAACTGTGTCTGTCCATGGACTTGAAGGTAATTTCATTTGTGTCTGCTGGCATTTCGTCGCAATTGCTCTAGCTTTCTTTCTTTTTACCCCTCACACCCTCTCCTTCTCTTATTCTGCATAGAGGACAGTGGCGTACGTGTGCTGCCAGTATGGTGTCAGGGATTATACGAACTATGGCTTGGAGAAATGAAGTAGAGTAAAAAACAGAAAAAAATGAGACGGTTCTGTACTCGTATTTACTTTCAAGTGTATGTGTAAGCCACGGCCTTAGATGCGCCAAATGACCAGTCAGAAGAAATTCAATTTATTATACAGCTTGACTATTTTTTTTGACATTCTTTGCGAGATGATAGTTTGCCTGCTTTTCTGACAGTTGCTTCGTCTGCTGGTTTTTAAAAAAGGAAATAAAACCTAAGAAAGTTTTAGTAAGGTGTGTCCAACTTGAAAATATCCGAGAATCGTAGAAAGGAGTTATTTATATGAAAAGGCGAACATACGGTGCCTAAAGGCCAACAAATAGTCAACTAAAGCTTAGCATGGGAAGTTGATAAACTTCATATAGATGCTACTTTATTTTTGAAAATTAATGAGTAATAAATTAACATAATTTGCTAAAAGTAGAAGAGCTTGAAGCCTTCAAAACACACTAATAGCTTTTGATTCAATCTACATGCAGTAAACTTAAACTTTAAATAAAAAACCAACTTTATATACCCACTCTGTGTTTTAAAAGGCAAACTGTAAGCTAATTCCAGCAGCTGTCGTTGTTGAAAATTCCCTTTGCCTTGTTACTCTCTCGCTTTCCCTCACACTTACACTTACAGTTCTTGCTCTTGCTCTTCCCCTTACTCTTGCTCAATTCCTGGCAGTTTTGTTGCATTTATTACAATTTGGAAATGCAATGCAGCAGCTGCGTTTGAATTTCGCGCTGCGCTGCGCTCGAACAGCTTTTAATATTGGAAATGTCCTTGAAATTATTGCAATTGCCCAGTGAAATACTTATTTTTTTTTGGGGTATGGGCAACACTATTACTCATACGCAACGTGTGACATAGTTTGAATGAGTTTTGGGGCAAAGTTCGTCTTTCATCGCTTTGACATCTTATGCATAATTCATTTGTTGATAAACTCAAAAGAAATTTGCTGACAGCTGCTATGAAAAAATATTAAATATTTAAATGCTTTAGTCTTGAAATTGACTTTGAGTTGACGGCAATTAATTTGAGTTTCAACAATTTAAGAGCCTCAACACTTATCATGTCAACTAAGTAGTTGAGTGGCAAGAAACTGTCGTCCGTCTGGTCGTCAGTCTGTCCGTCCATTCCAGCTATTGAACTCTTGCCTGACTGCCTTACTAAAAGCCTGAATGCTGGTTGCTAACTGCTGCTGTTGCTATCGTTGCTGCTAAATTAAACATAAAGCGCTTTTAGTTAGAATCACGTTCGTCTCAATTAAACTACATTAAATTCAATTAGCAAGCAGCAAAGTGTAAGCAACATTGTCATTACAGTTACAGCGTCCAAGGCGAAGGCGAAAGCGGAGGCGGGCAAAGTAAAAATCCCGGAATGAATCCAGTGTGAGATGGGTGAGGCAGTTACAGACCTGACCCACTAAGTATAGTTGAGGAAAACACGCTAGCACGTGACTGTGTCGCTCTTACCATGGCCTTTTCTACGTAACAATTGACTTTCATTACTTCCAACAATCATGCTGCATTATTGAGCGTTGTCATATTTGACAGGTCCAAGGAGATGACGACTCGACCTGGCTCGACTTGCGTTGTCTTGTCTTGTCTTCACTTGTCTCGACTTGTTTCTATCCCAAGACACAGGACACAAGGGCTGCGTGTTGTACGACGCGTTAGTTCGTTCATGTAATTAAGTTAAATATTTAATTTAATTGCATATACTAGCAGTAGACGCACAACTAAAATGACTCATAAAAGGACACGAACATGCACTAAGACAATGTACACTGTACAGTGTACACTCTCCTACACTCAAAATTATAATGAAAGCCAGAAGCAGAAAGCCCATTCCGAACAGACGAACACACACCCAGTTGCTGTCTTAGCCTTCACACCCCCACAGCCTGTTTTGGCCAAGAAAAGCTACCACCAAGCAGGATAAAGGCGACAGTCCATGAAGCAGTTCTATTCAAAACGTGTCATCTTGCAGCCAGTCTTCCAAGACCTTCTTCTTTGTTCTTTTCCCTTTTTTTTTTTTTGGATTTCCTGCCCTGTCAATGTCTTTGGCAGAAATTGGCCAACATCGTTACTTACATGTTTGTGTGTTGGCCGTGTATTTCTTATGCTTGGTTACTCCATTAGGTGTTGACCCCTTTTTCGGCCATATTGTTATCATTGGAGTTGACCTGCTTTCGACTGGTCACTTTATGTTTTTATGGTAGCATGTCAGCAGTCAGTTTGTGCCCTAAATGAGCTCAACTGTCGCAATATTAATCAAGTTGCTCTGTAACAAATTGCGTGGTAACTCAATGCCCTAAACTCCTCAATTTAGTGCGAATATTTATGATGGAGCAGATGTATATATATGAAAGAATATTATGCCTAATGACACTTGCAAATTGATTCGCTTTAATCAAGATTGTGCATAGTTTTTGTAAGAAACTAAATGAACTTCGATAACTTGGCCAAGTGGAAAGTATAGGCCAATAGCCGGCAGTTATAGCGTTGAATGAGTAACTTTATACAACATTATGTAGTTGTGGCCAAGTGTGTGAGCGTGTGTGTTAGAGAGTGTGTGTGTGTGTGTGTTTTGCCCGCGGTTCCTCAATTAATTTCATTTGTGGAGCGTCGCAACAAAGTGCTGCCAGCTATTACAAAGCACATACAAAAGTATCCATGTACTTACAACATATTCAATTAAGCTCGCAGCGACTACACCACAAGAATAATAACAATTACAAGCGCTGCTGTAATTCTATAGAAATCTAGAAATGTTGAAATATGTGTGCCCTTAAAGTTGTCTATGTGTGATTGTATTAAATTTCAAACTTTTCGCATTCAAGCCGCACAAAGAGCGTTTTGTGTACTCAGTTATGCCACGCCCCACGACCTACGACACTTGCTCCACTCCCTGACACACTTCCTGTGGTTCAAATCTTTCTAATAGAAATCTAGACAGGACGAGAGAGTGACAACAGCGGCTAGGGAAAAGCAAGATAAAGGGTAAAGGCAGAGGAGTAGAGGTTTCCCCTCTATATATATACTGTTGTCTTGAGTTCACCGCAAAAAAGGACGCCCAATGCTAACAATAAGCACAGCTGAATGCGGTACGCTGTACGCTGTATTCACTGTACTCACTGCAACTACTACAACGGCCGTGGGCCGACGGAGGTTACGAAAGTTGCGGTTTGTGCTGGGTAAATGAACAGCTCACAATGAATTAAATTTGTTCGAACTGGCAGCAGGAACAGCAGGAATAACAGCAATAACTACAGGGAAAATCAGAGCAGCAGGCGGTGAAATGCTGTTCTTGTTTCTTGAATTTCTGGCTCGCTCAAAGTTTTACTTTTGATTAGTTTTGCGTAAGCATAATAACTATAATACATATATAAATATAATTACATAGAATCGAAATCTAAGAAAACGTTGTTAGCGGCTTTTGGCTATCAGCTTTTATTTGATCTTTTTTTAGTATTTTCTGGAGTTGCTATCAGTTCAATTTAAATCAACAAAACTTTGCCCATTTAAGTAGCTGATCACTTACTTTGAAAAAATGCTAGCAACGTCTTCGTCGACTTTTCTAGAGTCCAGTCAAAAGGTCATTAACATTTATTTTCAACAAGATGCTGCAGACATCATTTAGCTATAAATTAAAAATTAGTATAAAACGCCTAAGACTGCTCGACAGCTTTGTGAGCTGTAAAGTGTGAAGTAAAGTGAAGTGAAGACTCTTCTTCAGTCAGTTTAAAACAATAGGTTTGGCTAAAGACCGCGGGCCACGGAAGTTATCAACTCATACTCAACTTGGACTTGACTGTTTAGCGTAAAAGCTCTACGAGAGTGAGAGACAAAAGAAAAGTTTTGGACTAACGACTTTGGAATGTTAGCCAAGACCTCTTTAATTGCCTACAATCAAAAAGTCAAGCAAGCAGCACCATAAACAGCATTAAGCCAGGCCAACAGCAACAGGGCTCACACTGCTGCCAACAATGCACGTGTTAATTATTTATTCGAGTATCATTCGAAGTGAACCTAGCTTGTTTTAGATATTCTAGCCAGATATGTTCACTGCAGCGTCTGCTGAAAGATTCCTCAGAGTTCCGCGAATAAATTATACAAATTATTATTTAGTTTGGTCTGCACAGCAAACGGCTTCAAAGTGGTTGTAACCATACTACTGGATCTTGGCTCTTGACTCTGCGATCCACTGAAGTTATGCACAGCAAAATCGCTTGCTTAGATTACAGGTGACAGCTGGGAGAGCGGAGTGGGAAGAGCCGAACTCAGACACCGTCGTAGGGAATGCAAAGATTTCAGCTGGCCATAATCTTGATTTGGTCAGTATGTGGCCAGCCAAATTGTTGTATTGTGTTACCAACAAAACGTCCACTAGAATTAAATAAAACCACTAACAGCCAGCAGGTAACAGCTACTAGTTAGTATATATACTTATGTGCTGCGCTTGCGATCATTTTCAATTAGAGCTTTGTGTTATGAGCTGTCTGCGCTTTATGGCTTTAACCAATTAGTGTTGTCTTTTTTGTGTTCTTTCTTAGCTGTTTAGTGTAAGCATCTAATCTGTGATCCAAGTGTAAACGAACCCAAACGAATCAATGATTCTTGACAGCAGCTGTCCGATGTGTTGGCCAGCATTTCAAGGATTACTTGAGTTGAACAGGCAAAAGTCCTGTGATTCTCAATGATTGCAAAACTTGGCTGCTCAAGCAACTGTGCAAAATAGAAAGAAAATGAAACGAACTCAACACTTTTGCCACGACTTTGCGCATTTGTCATAATAAAATTATCATTTGCCTGGGTCAGTGCAGTCGAATAGACAGTCAGAGAGACCGAGAGAGTAAAGACAAACAGAAGTCGAACCCTGCTAACGTGGCCAGCAGCTAAAAGCTGGCAACACCCAAAGGCTCTAACACTTATCAGCGTGTCGACAGTACTCGCTGTGTGAGGGCAACCGACCAGCAACAAACAGCAGCAGTGGCAGCAGAAATGCAGTAAAAGTAGAAACAACAAACAGCAGCCAAAAGGCAAATGCCTCAGCAATTTTTAGCAATTTCTAATTTGCTTTCATTCGCTTGTTTCATATGCCACTGCAGGCGTCGCTTCATTGATTTCAGGCTGGCGAGTTTCGCCTAGGGATTTGTCCATTTGTATTTAGAGACTTGGCAACGTTGGCTGGTGGCACTAAACAGCAGATATCTTATTTTATTTTAATTATACAAAGTTGCCCAAACAGCGCACGTTAAAGCGCCGAAAAAAATGAAAGACAAACAAATTGTTTGCTAAATGTCTGTGGGAATTGGGGGAGAAGAAAGGGGAAACTGGCAAGACTGGGAGCTAAACTAAACTAAACGCTAAACGGAGCGCCAACAAATTCAAATCACGTACGTTTGGCTATTGATATTTCTTCTGACCAATTTCACGCAGCTGCAACAAATCAAAAATCAGATACGAGTCGAGTGGACACAAGTGGAGTGAAGTGAAGTGGAGAGAAGTGAAGTGCAGAGAAGTGGGTAGAAGTGTCGAGTAGAGGAGACTCGTCTCGTCGAGTAGTGGTAAATAAATTGAAAATTCTAAATTTTAATAAAAATTGTCGCAATATGGCAATGAAATTGTCATGAGCTGTATGCGCTTCTGCTGTGTGAAGCTGCTACGACTGCATCCCAGTGGTGTATCTATGGCAATCACGTGATCAGCTTTCATTGCAATGCAATTGCAGTATTTTTATTTATATTTTTCATTCAACCAATACGATTACGATGCACACACAAACACTGTCACAGACACCCATACAAAACGTATGCATGCTGAATGTGTCAGTGAAATGAAATTTTTTGATAAATTTATTTTATCATCGTCTTTTCCTGTTGTTGTTGTTGTTTTTGTTGTGGTTACCGCGGGTGTATGCAAGGATTTGGTATATCGCCCGCGTAGCCCTCATGTAATCGCTGGTATTCTGACATACTTATTTGATTTTGTCATTCACATTTCATTGATAAGTCCTTTTCAGGGTTCTCAAAGTATTTCAATTTTAACGCGAGCTTTTTCTTCCCTTTTTTATACTCTCTGCAAGAGTATATTGGGTTTGTGCAAATGTATGTAACAGGCAGAAGGAGGCGTGGCAGACCCCATAAAGTATATATATTCTTGATCAGCATCACAAGCTGAGTCGATATAGCCATGTCCGTCTGTCCGTCTGTCCGTCTGTCTGTCTGTCTGTCCGTATGAACACACAGATTTCAGAGATGGTAAGAGCTACAAGTTCGAGTTTAGTCTCAATCGACTCGATATTTAGTCAGTCAATACAAGAATCTTTTTTTTTTTCGATGCCACGCCCCATTCGCCCACAATGAGTAAAAAACCCGTCACACCTCGAAAAAAATCTATGTTTTCGGCGAATATCTCAGTAACTATGGCACCTAGGAATACTAATTTTGGTACACGTGTTCCAAGAGATAGCATAAATGCAATGACATCAAAAATTTTGGGCTGCCACGCCCCCTTTTTCTGCAAGAATTAAAAGAAAATTTCAAACTTGCATGCCGTTTTTAAAGCATTTATTCTTATCGTATAGTGTTGTTATTTATGATTCGTTTGAAGACGTATCATGTCAAACTCTCTTGAAAGTTTCATAAGAATCCGACCATAAACAAGAAAGAAATGAAGCAACAAAGACTTTTTTCGAGAGCAATGAGAGCGAGAGAGACAGCGCTAGTCGTGCCGACCAATAGTATTCATGCACACATATGTATGTGCATACATTTAACGTCAAACGAATTTGTATGTACATACAGACAAACACATGTATGTTCGATTATGCTTAGCTTTTTTTTGTTTTAACGTGTTCTAATACAAGAACTATCTATTGTAATATCCGGATACCGATTTAAGCATTACAATTGGGAATAAAAGCAGAGAGTATTACACGGTCGGGCGTGTTCGACTGTACTTTTCTTACTTGTTTTGTTTACGTTATGCAAAGAAAATGTTGTAAAATATTTGGGTTTTAAATGAAATTTTTATAATTATAAAATTAATGCTGTTAAGGGTAGTGAAAATTAAATTAAATTTATTATACGCTAGTGACTAAAAGGCTGGCATCGATTGCATCAAAGTTAGCTGCTCGGAATTTGTAATATTCGATATGCACAGGCCTATATGCAATTTTTTTTTCTTTACCGATGCTATTGATATGCATACGAGTAAGTAAAAATATTAACAATGTATGTATAAACAATTTTCATTCATTTTTTGCATTTAATAAAAAGGTTTCGGATTACTTTACACAATGTCAGTGCGTAGCCTGCTGGAGCTCACAAGTGGAGAGAGGCCGTGCACGACTATAAACTATATTAGTAGCTAAATTTATTTTATTAAATATATATATTTATTTTAATTAGTTAGCAGCTTTAAGTTTGATTTGATTTTGCTACCTGTAGAAAAAATTCCCCTTTTTGCCTGTCTCTCTTTTTGTCGGTTTTACTCCTTTCATTATACCCTCATCTCGTGTGCTTTCATCGGGTGTGAAGTACACAAAAAACGGCCAAATTCTACAGAATGTGGCGCAGTGTGATTTTGACAGGTAATTAGTTTAACGCAATGCGCCGCTGGTAACACTTTGAAGTCTGCGCCAAATGAATTTCTTATGCATTTTACCAGCCAAAGTGCTACACAAATAAAATGAAACGAATTTGGCAGCAACGACAACAAGAGTAGAACATGATACTTGCATTTATTGTGTTGCAATTGAGTGGGTTCAATGCTTGATATTCAAAACTGTTGCAGTATGTAGTGTTTCATTTTACTTGCTTACCAAATAATGCATCATATGTAATGAAATTGATGACGTTTTAAATATGTGAATATATATATTCTTTTGCTTGTATACTCATTTATTTATAAATATAGTTTGGTCTTTGAATTATGTATACTATGCTGTAACTTAATCTATGTTTACCTCGAGTTGCTGCGGCGCCAATGCAAACGAAAAGCAGAAGCATTCGGCAGAGCCAGCGTATTTCCGCTTTAGATGCGAGCGTCATTGTTGTCGCCATTTTGTCGAGCTGCAGAAATGGCGTCATCTGTGGCGCCATTGCGTTTTATGTTGCCAAAATGTCACAACAACTGCAAAGAGATGGAAAGCAAGTGGTAGGAAGTGTTAAAAAATTTGTAATATACAACAATGGAGTTTTGTTAAAGTGGGAAAGGGAAAAAAGTAGGGAGTGGAAAATGGAAAATGATTTCGAATTTTTGTAAACATCTGCTAGCGCATAGAATAACTATGCAAAACATTAAGTTTCAATTAGAGTTGACACTCAGCCAAAAGCCAGGCAATTTTGCGCATCATAAATTTCAAATCAATTTTGCTAATTAGCAAAAGTAGCTGGCATTTAAGAGGGCCAAAAGCAGTACCAGGAGCAGGCCAACAGCCAGTACCAAGATGGCTGCTGCAAACCAATTGAAAGTTGCTGAACCCAGTCGCAGTTAAATGAATTACGCGACATTCTGCAGGAAGAAAAAGTAAAAGAAGACGCAAATTGAAGAAAGTACAACACGTAGAAGTAGTGTTTAAAGGAGAAGGTTGAAGAAAGGGGTGTGGTCAGCAGGAAGTAGTATGTGAAGAAAGTGCTTTTCATTCTGTTTTCACTCTCGGTTTTCTGCTGCAGTTGGGGCTTCTTGACGCCTTGTGCGCTTTCATTCACACAATTTGCACACGGATGTCCGTTTTGCTGTTTCTTCCTTTTTGCCAATTTGACTTTTGTTTTGGCCTTCAGCCCCACACAAAATCCCTTTTAATAAGTTAATTGTTACGGCGTTGCACTTTTGCCGCTTTTGGAATTTATGATTAGCCGTCGTGGACTTGGACTTGTCTTGGCCTAGGCTAAAAGTAGCGAATTGCTGCAGATTTTCTTTAAGTCTGTTACGCTTTGGCTTCTCTTTGGTCCAAGTTGGTACTTGGACATGGAAGCCAGTGCAGAACATAAATGTCAACTGTGGTTGTGCTGTCCTGCTGCTGCTGCTCTTTATGTAGTCGACTTTTATGCATTCCTAGTGCTTCCTCTTGAATAATATTCATAGCTGCGAATGCCACGCAAGGACATCCTCATTGTCATTATTATCGTCTGCGTTTTTCTTGCCACTCCTCTTACAGCTGACTGACTGACTGACTCTGTGTCAACTTCATAATAATGACGCGCTTTCTTTCTATCTTTCGCCCTCTCTCTGTCTTTCTCCCTAACGTTTTTTTTTTTCTTTGCCAGCGCAAAAGTTTCAATGAGAAATGTACTTACCGTGGTCTCAATCATAAATTGATACTCTAATTACTGCTAAGTTGCTAACATGTTTGATGTAATTGTATCTCTTGCTGTAAATTGCTAGACAGTTTTCTGTTCCTGACTAAATGAATTTTTGTAGATATTTGTACAGACTTTTGACCACTGTTGTTTCATTTATAGTTGCTTGACACGGCGTATAGCTGCAAAGATTCTATTAACCTAAGAAATTACGAGAAATGAAAACTTATTACGAGAAGTCATTAAGATTCAAAGAATTAAAAACTTCAAAAGTAAAACTCAAACTGAGGCAAACCAAGGCGTTCTGCGCTCTCTGTTGATGAGAGAACGAGTCCTTTATGTGCCAAAGTAAGCTTTACGCTATGGTTTGGTATATAAAGTGGAGTGAGAAAAGTGGAGAGCAGCCCTACAAACTGTTGCCGGCTTAAACAAAGCCCTGCGCTCGAAGTCAATGGCAGTGAGCTTTACTTTTTAAGTTGCAGCTACATGACGGCAAAAGGAAACTCATAATTGTTAATGGGCTTCTTTTTTCCTTTCGGTTTTTGGGGCCTTTGCAGCGAGTATTGTGCAATATGTACAGTTAAAATTCTTCAAACTATTTACTTATTTTTTACTGTTATGATTTTGGTTAATTTCTGTTTTGCAAAAAGGTTGAAATTGCATTTAAAGTTTGATTAAAAAACTTTTCATTGTATATTAATAAATGTTGTGCATTAAATCATTTAAAAGAGCACTCAGCATGATTCATTTAATAGTCGGTCATTAAGCCAGTCGAATCGAATCATCGCATCTCAACTTTTATCAATGTCGAGTTTCCTGCAACTTCGCCAACCACGTACCCAATGTCAGTGACAATTTCAGCTGCAGTTGCAATTGCAGTTTCAGTTGCAGCCTCAGTTCAGTTTCAGTTTCTGTTTCAGCTATAGTTCTCGCTGATTTTCATATTGCCTGTGCATTTTTATCAGCCATTTGCAGACTCATTAAGCGATGTCTCTTCTTGTACATTCTCGGCAATCACGTCTGTCTGCTGTCTGTCATGTCGCTGATGTCTGGACTGCATTTTAAATACGTCATTGGCGATTGAGTTTTACATGCTTTTAATTGACGTCGTCATGCAATGAAATTCAATTTATACTGCACGCCATTGATAGTAATTCATACTGATGCAACCACCTATTATGGCATGTACCTATTGTAGTCTCACGTACATCTACCAGCTACTGCCGACAAGGAACACACACATTCAGGTGCATCTCTCAGAGCATTGCATAAATATATGCAGCACCTGAGCCCCAAAGTACTTATACAGAATGCAGAGCTGCTTAAGTGCAACTGTTGGGGGAAGTCTTACGCAGCACATATAATGGTCATAAGACCCGTGGAGTTATGCAATCATGTCGATCATTAACATTAAGTTTGAACAACCGATTTGTATCTGGCGTATGCGTAATATTGATCGGATGTATACAAATGATCGTTAAAAAATACATAAAGTGTACAAATTGATACTAAAAACTGGTTATCAAAGACAAAATATTTATATATTTGTTTATAAACGAAAGTTAAAAGGTATGCCGATTGTAGAACACCCTGTACTTTCTCCTGCGAGTCTAAATAAAAATAATAAAAAAATTAAAAGTTTTGACTAATTATCCCGTAAGACAACAATTTTAGTACAGCTTCTTGTAATCACCATAAAAAGCTTGTAGACTAAACGACGGCAATCACTCAGTTTTTATCAGTGGCAACGTGCAAATGTTTTTAATACGCGAAATAAATGACTTTAAAAAACTTCAATGTGCTGAGAAATCAAGTCGAAAGTTGCGACAAACAGTTTTGAAATGAGTTTTGTGTTTATCTTGACTTTGTGTGCCAAGGAATGCAAATATGTTGGACAATAGTTTAGTTTTAGCAAATTTTTATGAAACTTATTTTCAAGTTCAAAGTTATAACTCGTTGAAAAGAGTTTCAAAAAAACACATTCGAATTGTTTTAAAATTGTATTATGTGGCTGGGTTAAATGTCTGCAATGAAAATGAAAATTAAAAATCACAGCATGATTGAGAATGTGACCAAAAAGTGTAATTAAAAACATGTTGTCTGACTCGGTAACAGTTTCGGTCATGGTCTCAGACTCGGTCTGGGGTTTTTTCAGTTTTAATGTAGATGTCAAATCTAAATTTGCTAATTTTCCAAAATATTAATTGACTTTTCATGGCAAGCGGGCACGAGGCATCATTAAAATAAAATATAATTACGTGACAATTTGATGTTGGTCCACTGTGATGCACACAATCCAAAAAAGGAAAATTAATTACGCTGCCACCAGAAAACGCTGTCCCAAACCCAAGGGATCAATCAGCAAACAGTCAGAAAGGTAAACAATAAAATGGAGTGGTAAATCCCTCAGATGCTTACACAAACATAGCCAGATCAAGCCAGTTCAGACTTTTAGACATGCCCGAGACCATAACAAAATAAAAACACAAAAAAAAAGTAAAAAAAAGGGTCGCTAGTCAGTTCTCCTGGTTAACTTTGGTGAAAAATTAAAATCCACTTGGGTCACAGCGACATCCAGAGCCGCATTTTTCAATGGCAAAATAATAGAGCCCACAACGTCAGCTGGGAGTTATAATCTGTTTGCTGCTTTTTCATTGCCGCCATTTGGCCGTTTGGTCAATTGCTTGGTCGTGCTTTTGGCCTTTTTTTCTCTCCACTTTTATTTTTGTTTTTTCGTTTCTTTTTCTCTTTTTTTTGGCTGCCCTTTTCGCTGACAACAGCTAAATGAAACGTAAATTTTGTAGCAATTACGCGGGTAAACATGCATTTAAATAAATTTGCATGTAATTATTTTTCGCATCAAAATCTAATCAAATTCATCAAATTATTCGCCTGTCAACGTTTATTGTTTTGCTGGTTTTGATGTCTAAACCAAATAATATTCTGTTAAAATGGGGCTAAAATAATTTAATTGTCGCTGTTGTGATATGAAGACTTCAACACTCCCCCTCTTCCTCTTTAAACTGAGTCACTTCTGGCCATTCGACTTGCTGCTGTGTGTGTGTGTGTGTGTGTGTGTGTGTGTGTGGTAATAAGCCAAAATGTTTTATGCAACATCTCATTTATCACATCTCTGATACATATATGTATTATACTGTATATATCGTTGAGCCTTATCCCAAAATCAGTATTGTGCCGGCCCCTCGCTGCTTTATGATAAATGACGTACTAAAAATGTCGTTAAATTTTAATAAACAACTTTTTGATATATTTATTTGTGTAGCACTCTGACAATTGGTAAATAAATGTATCTATTTATAGTTTCTATAATAAATAATTGAATTTTTAATAGTCATTTAAACTATCGATTGCTGGAAATTAACCATAAATTTTCCATTTCAACGGAATTTTTTTTTTTAAACTTAATTCGGTTGTCAAATAAAGTCGAGACTTTTCTTTATATATGCCAAGAATTTTACGAGTACGCGACATTTGTGCCAAGCTTACAAATCTCACTGAATACCGAGACAAAAGTAAATGAAATTGCACTAAATCTAGTGAGAATTTTCTTCGTACACAAAAAAAATTGTTCAACCTTTTGTCCCCAGCAGTTTTCTCTGAAATTGGCTTAGCAACGCGCTCAAGTTCTTTTTGCTGCCTTCAGTATTTTCAGCTTCAGGCCTGGCCTGTAAAAAGGTACGAACAGGCCTAGGCCAAAGTGATAAACCGTTTGCACTGACATCGCATATAAATCTGCGACAAAGTTGCGTTTGCCAGACACACGGACAGCTCCAAATCGTGCGGGATTTGTCATGCCAAATCGTTGAAAATGGCGTGCGTTGTTTATATGCTCTTCTCGCTCCTCTCTCTATGCTGCTCTGTTCATCTCCCCTTTTATCCACGACTTTGTTCACCCGCTATCTCTCTATTTCGCTCTCAGTTTACTCAGTGAATTTTGCACAACAACAACAAAAATTGCGAACAAGAAAGTTGTTCTGTGAGACACCAAATATAAAATGCTCTTTTGCAACCCTGCAGACAGTTATTTAATTACCAATCATAGATCGCTATATAATAAAGCTTATCAATTTGAGTAAACTTTATAAATAAAACTAAAAACTTGTGTTAAAATGTTTATTGAGATGCCTTTTCAACGGAAAATAGTTTCCCATGATTAAGTTGTTGGATTTTAATAAAAAAATGTCAGTATTCACGAAAAAGTAGTATTTTTGGAGTGCTTCGCAATAAAAAGACGTTTTTCTGACTGAGATTTGTTTTTCTTTCGATAGTGCCAGTGTCAGATATATGACATAAAAGTAATGGGACTCGTAATCGACCGTTTTTTAAAGTTAATTGCTTAACTCAAAAAAAAAAAGGATACTGTTTTGATATAAATAGTTCACTTTTTGTCCATATTTTGTAGCAAATTTATATAATAATGCAATTCAGTTCCCTGCTTAAACACTAGAGAATTCAACTTAATGAAACGCCCACTTAAATCCATTGCTAACTTCGTGACAAAATTACAACACCCTCCTCGACAAGGGTATAATAACAGCAGCTCGTCGTAAATCTTCAAGTGGCTTATCTATAACAAAACTGTGTGCTTTTTAATTCGTTGCAAAAGAAAGAGAAAAAAAATACAAAACGCACAACAAAAAATAAAATCAAAACAAAAGAAGGAAGGAAAAAAACTGAACAGCAAGTTAAAAAAAAAGAAGCGAAAGCGACAAGAGAGAAGTGAGAGCCCTGAAAATCTTAATGTTTATTTAAAAATAGGTATCTGTGTATTTGGGAGCGTATCCCGAATGCAAATATTATTTATCGAGGCAACAAATGCTACATAAACTTACAAAAAGAATTTAAAACAAGTAAGAAAGGCTACAGTCGAGCGCGCCGACTGTAAAAGACCCCGTACTCTCCTTGTATTCGAAATTAATATTTGAATACGACTGTAATTTAAAATTTAAGTTTTAAAATTAAATTGAAAAAAAAAATTTGAATCAGTCACTGATGGAATTCGAGCCCGCGCTTACTGACGCTAGTTCCATATCATGCTGCACCCCTACTAGTTACACAACACCATTCATTTGGCAGAAATTTGATTATTTTCATTTACATATAATAATGTAGTTATTTAAAAAATAAAAAAATAACTAAATTTCTGGGTCTGTGCCGGGTTCGAACCGCAGACCATTGGCTGTTGCACCAGTTAAAATTCTTTATTTACATTTTTGTTTGAAATTTAAAAAAGTAAATTCCACTGTCGGGAATTGAACCTGCGAACATATACGCAGCTTGCACAACGCGTCACAACCTTATCAGTAGCACCACGCCCCACATTAGACAGAGATCCGATTATTTTCATTTACATGTAATAATGTTATTATATAAGAAGCACAAAAAACAAAATTTTATTTCTGAGTCTGCGCCGGGTTCGAACCGCAGACCATTGGCTGTTGCACCAGTTAAAATACTTTATTTACATTTTTGTTTAAATTTAAAAAAGTAAATTCCACTGTCTGGAATTGAACCTGCGAACTTATACTCAAGTTGCAGAACACGCCGCAACACTACTAATTGCACCAACCCCTTCTTGTGAAACGGTTCCGATTATTTTCATTAAGATATAATAGTGCTAAATAATAAAAAAAAAAAAAAAAAAAAAAAAAAAAAAAAAAAAAATTATTTTCTGAGTCCGTGCCGGGGTTCGAACCGCAGGTCTTGTGTTTACAAAGAAGTGCGTTGCCCACCCGGACCACGCTCTCTTTGCAAACTATTGCGGCTAATGTATGTATACACATACAGTTATCTCTTTTCTTTTAACCACGTGCATTCACAACGCGCTTCATGGGCTACTTTGTTGTTTAATTGCTCAGTTGTTTATAGTTGGATTTTTATGCAACTTTCAGGGTAGTTTGATATAATTTGTCTTTAAACGAATCTTAAATTACAACACTGTACGATGAGGACAAATGCCTTAAAAACGGCATCGAAATTGAAAATTTTATTTTTTTTCTTGTGGAAAAAGGGGGCGTGGCAGCAAAAAAATTTTAATGGCACTGCATTTATGCTGTCCCTAGGAACCTGCGTACCCAAATTGGTGGTCGTAAGTGCCATAGTTACGGAGATATTCGCGGAAAACATCAATTTTTTTCGAGGTGTCTTTGGTTTTTTGCTTATTGCGGGGGCGGTAGGGGGCGTGGCACTGATTTGAAATAAACTTGATCTGCTCGCGAAAGTTACTGAATTTTTTTTACAAATTTGGTGGTTCTAGCTCTTGTAGTTTAAAAGATCCAGGTGTTCATACAGACGGACGGACAGACGGACAGACGGACAGACGGACATGGCTATATCGACTCGGCTGTTGATGCTGATCAAGAATATATATACTTTATGGGGTCGGAAAAGCTTCCTTCTGCCTGTTACGCACATTTGGCTTCTGACAAACCTAATAGACCCCTATACTCTTTTTAAGAGTACGGGGTCTAAAAATGAGTGTTGAAATTAGGCAAACTTTTCGCATAAAACTTGACTAGAATACCCGTCCAGAAGCCTCAGCGCAAATCGCTTGATTGCCTTGACTTGGCTCAAGCAAGCGAACATAACTTGGACTTGTCTTGACTTACAAGTATTACGTATACGCAGCAGAAGTAGGAATTGAATTGTGAAATGTATATACCCTTCGTTAAAAATGCTACGAGAGCCACAAAGTGCGCAGTCATGTAATTTGAACTTAAGCAAACGCCAACTCAAATAGCAGCCTGAACTGAATTTGCCGGGAAAGTTAAACAAAATGCAAAAATCAGCGTAAAATTGTGTTAATGATGCGCATTTTTAATTATATCCATATTACAAGAATACTCGTCTACGATATATATGTATTTAATTATCTGTTGCTGTTGCTTTTTCTGCCTCAGTTGGTGATTCCAAAATTTTAGCCAAAATGAGAGAAACCTTTTTGATGTCAATCATTCAGGCGCTTAAGAAGCTGTCAAGCTCGGCCTAATAAGATGGCGACGACGACGGCGACGATGGTGGCGTCAAAGGAATTTAAATTAGCCACGGCAACAGTCGTGTGTCCTGTTAGCTGCAATAGACTGTAGACTTGCTCTAAAGTTGCCCACTTGTCTGGCAATGGGTCTGATTTTGGCTCTGACTTTGGTTCTGGCTTTGGATTTGCGACCGGCTCTAACTCTGACTCTGAGTCTGGGCCCTGTTGTGCTAATGAATCCTGACGCCATTTTTTAACAGCTAAAGATTTTGCTTTCATTCTTTGGCTTTGGTGTAATAAGCGTAAAACTTTTTGGCAGCGCCAATTTTTGGTTTTCTTTCAACTTTTCAGTTCTGCATTTCAACCAATTAGTCGACTGTTTGTTGGCCTGTTTCGTTTCCCACTGATTGACAGTTTGAAATGTTTTTTTCTACTTTTTTTGCTTTCTGTTTTCCGTTTGCCTTTTTTGCCGGTGATAAGGGATGACCGAAAACTCAAGCACTCAGCTCTCCCCCTACCGACCGCCAAAAAGACAAGCAGACAAGCCGCATTCCGACACCTGACTGCTGACTTTTGGGTGCTCACTGCTGGCTGTTGTTTTGGGCGTTTACATTTACCTGTTTTGTCTGCGATGAGTGCGTGTATATCCACTTTTAAATTGGCCAATTTCGTGTTGTTCACCTTCTGTCTTACGCCCATTCGTGTACACGCCCACTCCACGCACACTTCCACACCCATTCCCACTCCCAGGCAATTGTCATTTGAAGTTTAGCTGTCAAACTTTTACTACTTCTACAATTTAAGTGTGTGTCATATGGCGCATGTGCGTCTAAAATGGCTTCTCTAGCTTGGCCTAAGCCGGTTGCCCGAGAAACTGTTGTCCTCGGAGTATTTCTTTTAACTAAAAAGGATTTGTCAAATGGCTAAAGCTAATGATAAAGAGGTTCCCCGAAGTATGCTAAAAAAAATAATTGTGCTTCACTTTGAAGTCGAAATTTAAGACTTTTTCTACCCTCTTGACATTCTCTTAATTTTGATGGTAAACATTTGGTACAAAACTTCTTTGCATCCCACAGTTCAGCGTAATTTGGGTTGCTTAAAAATAGTTTTACTCAAAATTTGTTAAACAAGCTTTCACCGAAATTCATTTGTCATATTTGGACTACAAGTAAAAATAGCAATCTTTGGAGTTTACTTGGCCCAAAAGAGGCTAAAGTTTTAGTTGTGTGGATTGGCGTATTGGTTTTATGCACGTGTTGCTCTCAGTCTCTATAGGGATGCCTTGTGTCACCTTCAATTAGGAGCAATCACTCACGTCTCGGGCTACAAGTTAAAATGACAATGTCCTTTGATTTGTTTGGTTTGCCCAATCTTAGCGCACGGCAGCAAAGTGGATTAAGGGTGCTAATGACAGTTCCGGCCAAATAAACTGGTGTCGTGTTTTTATGATCCCAGCAGTGGCAAAGGCAGCGTCAATAAGCAGCCAACAGCTTTTTTGTCAAAATTGACATTTCGTTTGTGTGAAAGTGTGTGTGTAAGTGAGTGTGAGTGTGTGGGAAACTGAGGGCTTCGTCTCGTGACAGGCCATAAGAATATATTGACATTGCCGTGTGCTGCTGCTGGTACAACAGTGCGTATGATTTTTATAAATGCCGTGTCGATGCTGAAACAGGAAACTCACAAAAATCGAACGACATATGCGCTTTTTGTACGCTATACATGAAGTATATACACACGTACACCCACTCTCACAAATACCCCACCTCCCACACATACCCACTTATACACACACACATAATAGTATATGTTTCAGTGTATAGCAGCATAAAAGCTATGAAAACACAGTCATGGCAAGGCATTTTGAGTGTATTGCATGGCATCATGACTGGCAGCCAAATCAATTGCTATGAATTTTTACGGTTTCTATTTTTTAAGTCGTCTGTTTTCGCAATGGAATTTTTCACTGGAATTTCACTTTATCCCCCTGCACTTCACTCCCCCACACAATCAATGGGAAATGGAATATTTGTATGTGAGTTTAAGAATTCGGAGCTTGATTTTTCATTTCTTTTTTTGGGTCACAGTTTGTTATAATTTTCGATGCTTATTACACAAATTGGTAAAACTGATTTGTCAGCATCAGTCAGCCAAAATATATATTTTCCTTTTTGATTTACACAATAATAAACATCAGTTTTTATTTGGTATTTTCATTGTGGGCGTTGGCCACTTTTGTCCAAAGGAAGTTGCCATTTTTTATAAGTTTTTCCAATTGAGTGTTATAAGTTTATTGAAGCATAAGAAATTCGTGGATATTAAAAGTGTTTTTTAATTATAATTGGGTTACATTTGAAGGTAAAAGTGCACTTATTTCAGCTCTTTTGCTGGGAGAATTTCGTTGAATTTTCGGTGTATGCAGAGCTGCAACTACAGTGCTTGGGATGACAACAGATGATGAGCAGATCCCCTCAGCCATGAGATAGCAAACAAAAACAGTCGCATAAACAACAATGTGAAACCAAGTGAATTTGCAATGTGTGCATAGATGCAGAAAAAAAGTGAGGAAAATGAAACGAACAAGCAAAAAACAACAAAAAACAAACAAACATCTCAGACCTTGCAGTTATGTTTAGAAAACTTTTCAAGCACGAACGGCCCGCAGCAACACGTTCAAGTTGCTCTGTGTGGAAATTTGCACGCTGCTTGTCAGTCAGTGGGTGGCCAAGAAGGCGTGGCAGTGTGGGAACGGTGATAGGTAGCAGGTATAAGGAGAAGGGGGAAAAGCTACGTTGCAAGCTGCCTGCGATGCTTTTTGTTGCCATATTTCAGCACCCTTGAGGTGTGAAATAGACACACATGTACATACTACCTACTCACAGCCTCTGCTTAAGTGTATATGTGTTAGAGAGAGTGTGTGTGTGTGTGTGTTTGTTGCTTTAAGTTGAGCCTTGCTTGAAATATATTTTTACACAATATATGCAATTTTTGTTAGATTTCAGTAAGCCAAGCACGCTCCTATACTAAATACAACAACTTCATTTTCTATGCTACAAATTGCGAAATTTTCAGAGAATTGTTTCTTTCAAGGTTTTCAGCTGCTGATTGCCCTGTAAAATTTTCGTATTGGTTTACATTCGACTGTACTCAATTGCAAAATTTGCACTGAAGGTTTGCGGTCTGTATGACTAATGAATTAGATACTATCTTAGTGTGTCTAGACAAATTAAGTGGTTTTGTTGCCTGCTTTCAGTTTCTAGCTGTAGCTGCCTGGCTGGGACAAAATAAAACTTAAATATATTGCAAATAACAATTGTTAGTCGGAAAAGGCAATCAACATATTTGAAAATATTTAATTAAAAACCTTTGCATTGCAATTCAGCTGTGTACACACAGCCACCTTGATTGTTCAAATACATGCAATGTGTATTTATTTATGGTACAAACACACACCCACACACACCCACACACATACACAATGTGTCGCCTATAATATCCAATTTCAATTGGCAATATCTTATTAGAAATTAGTTCATTGTTGTAAATACAAGTATAAATACACGTATCTCTCTATCGATTGAAACAATTTTCTACCTACAGACTGTGCTTAAATTTCTATGCTTTCTCTCTCTATTGTCTATTGTCTGTGGCCAAATGTTAAGCCTTAAATATACAAAAGTGTCTGTTTGAGTATGAGATTGGCATACATGGCGTATGCGTGTTGTTGATTTAGTTGATTGGCTAAACGGTGTGACCAATGTTGTTAACAATAATTGTTCAAGTATTTTCCAGCTATTTACTTTAGCCCATTTTGTTAGACAACAAGCCAATTTCTACTCCACTGTTCTATTAATTGTATCCAATTCAAGACAACAAAAACTCAATTTTCTGTCGATTAACTTATTATAGACATTCTTAGATGAATAGACAGCATTGTTTCCAGCTTTAAATATAAGTAAATGCGATAACTTCAGCTTAATTGAAAGCAGAAAAACCAAAAACTCGTAGCTCAATGGAATCAAAAAGGATTAAATTCTCTGATAGCTTCAGTTTTAGTTTATTTGTGGAGATGCTTGTTTGTGTGTTTTTGTCTTTTTTTTCGCTCTTCTCTTGTGTCATATGCTATAATTTTAGTGCAAACTGCTAGTGCTATATCGCTTAAACGGTTTTGCTCAAAAAACTGTCGTTCAATTTTGGATTCACTTGGTTTTTTTTTGCGCCATTCGTAGTGGACTTCTTTTTTTTTTTTTGTTGCCTTGTTGTTTATGAAGTGTCTAAAAATTCGTGGTGCTTGGACGTACAGGGCGTTTGTTTGTTTGTCTTTCATGGTAATGGACTTTACGCGCACATGAGCACGAGCCGCGGTGACTGGAGCTGCCACGGAAGCACTGAATTCAATGCTCTGGGAATGAGTTTTTCCTGAAAACAGTATACTGTATACACTCTACCGCATACTGTATATTTCGTATAACTGTGTGTTTGTGTGTGTTTGTATATAACTCGATATATTCATAGAGTGCCTGGGTGCTTGCAGCTGGCGCTATTTTCATTTTGCTTAAAGTTTTTCATCAACAGCAGAACGACACCGCGATAAAGTGTGCATCAATCTAACTGCAAATAGTTGGTTAAATTAAGAAGCCATGAGACACAATTTTTATCGACCATCACGTGGGTGTCAGTCTATGTGTGTGTGCGTTTGTGTGTGACTAATATTTATATTTGTGTGTCAGCTGCCAACAATTTGCATACATCTCAAAATAAGGTAGAAATATTTGATATATATGAGCGATATGAGCGTCATGGTCATAAAGACAGAACGTACATAATCATAAATAAAATTCAACACATCATCACGCACGCACACACACCATACCACCACACCATACACACACACACACTTCTACTGTACACGGCAAACGGCACATGCTGCTCGACAATTATTTGTGTTGCAGCAACACGCCAAATAAACATTTTTGTTGCTTTTGTTGTTGTTGTTGGCACTGCTGCTGGGGTTTGAGACGTAAGTCATCATAAAAATGAAATACAAGGCAATATGGATTGTTAAACATGTGTGTGCAAGCATGTTCTTGTCAGCAGTATTTTAATATATATTCTCTTCTGTGCAACAGAAAGTTGCATATTAAATATATATCTCTGCGCACATAAGTAGGCAACATTTTCAATTTTCACTTTTTACGCATTTTCATCGATGAGCTGCTCTCAGGTGGACGGCACATATTAATGTGCCCTGTATTTAATACGAATTGGGGTATACTAAGCTGTGCAGATACCTATTCGATTAAATTTAGTACAGTCTACATTTTGGGCTGTGTCAGGAACAGTTGTTGATCCTTTGATATCCTTTGTGTGTTAGTTTTGACAAGCAAACTTTGTGCCAGAATAAATATACCCTATACTTTTGTTTTGGCAGCTGCAGCTCTATCAAAGGCACATTCACAGCTTCAGCTCATTATGCATTATTAATTTCGTGCCATTCACAGATACTCTTTCACACACACACACACACACATCTGTTCATGCATATATGTGTACATATTCACATTTGCCAGCAGATGTTTCTCGGGTCGACAGCATTTTAAGTAAACAACTTTCTACCAAATATGGTCTAATAAATCACACATGTGAGTGTGCCTCCAAGTGTATGTGTGTGTGTGTGTTTGAATGGCCCTCTTGAACAACAAACTACAACAATAGTAACAAAAACTTTTGCTATATCCTTTGCTCTAGTCTACATGCACACACGGCTATAGCCCTCGTTCAAACCGGAAGTCAGGCATGGATCACGCCCATATGGCGTACTAATAAAATTCCATCGGACCAATGGCTTGCAAAGTTTTAATATCAAGCGTAAAAAGGGCAGAAGCAAACGTAAACAAACAGCGATGGCGATGCCACAGTTTTAATTAAAAGAACGCAAATCGAGCTCATTAAAAACTTGCCTGGTCAGCTGTAATTTTCAAGGGAAAGCTAAAAGCAGGCAACTGGCAACTGGCAACTGGTACGTGTAACAGTCAACTGGAAACTGGCAACTGGCATCAGGGAACTGGAAACTGTAAACTGGGCAACTGAAAACTGGGTAAACTCACAATTTAATTGCAACGCAATATTCACATGTCAGCGATGTCGTCAGATGATGCCCTGTCATAATGTCAAATGGATTATACTCGCAGGCAAATGCAGGAGGACAAAAGCGTATAAAGGTTTCAAAAGCAGCACAGTATGTGCAAACAAAGTGTGTACGGCCGCTCAGTACTCACTGCGCATCGTTATAATAATGGTTATCCGGAATACACTGAAAACTGGCGCATTTGTTTGCCCATTTGATTGGGGGGCAACTTTGCAATCGGAGCTGCATGTTGACAGTGACCCAAAGAACCATGAATTGTTTCGAAAACGAGCCGCGAACAGCAAACAAATGGATATCAAACAGTGAATTGGCGAATTGCTTCGATCACCTATGAATGAGTCTGCATATTAATGTCGCTCTATATGTGTGGATGTGGTTTGTGTGTGTGTGTTTTAGGTGTTGTAGTTGTGGGTCATTGGTGAAAACACTTGACATCCAAACAGTTGTTTTAATTGATAAAATTCAAATAATTACTTATTTGTTTAGCAATGCTTTGTTTGCCTTTCAATTTTGTCGCTTAAGGACTATTGCACAAATTTAAACAAGTTTTGACATGTTTGTGCGTGTCTGCTTTAAGCAAATAGAAATCAACTACTGAATTTCGCTACGAAATCCAGTAGAACTCAGTTTAAATTTGTATTTTTAAAGAATTATAACAATCATCGATATTCTAATACGCATTTTAGACTTGAATCAGTTTTAATTTGCTTTTGAAATGCCGAGTCAGAGCCAAGCATTTAAGATTTTTTTGGCAATTTTATGTGCAGCTCTAAGCGAGTAATGTATCAGGTAATACTTTGCTGCTTCTTCTCCTTCTTGTTGAGCAAACAACAATCGACACTGCATCCAAAATATTTCATTTTGTTATTTTCATTCATGCAAGTAACGTTTGAATAAATAACAACATGACACCATGAATTCCCTCTATTGCAGTCCCTATCCTTATCCCTTCGCTATCTCTCTCTCTCTCTCTCTCTCTCTTCCAATCTGCATCTGTTTCAGTCACTGATGATATTCAGATATTCAAGTAGGACGTTGTGAGGTTTTCCCAAATTTCATAAAGTGCAATTGTATAATATACATTTTATTTATTTATATGTATTTATTCATATGTCTAGTTATATAGCCATATGTATGAATACATGAATATGAATATATTTACACACAAACACACGCACGAACACTCGTGCACACACTCTACGGTTGCAAAAAGTGAATAAAAACCAAAAATGCAAGTTTTATTTGAAATTTTGTATAATTACTGCTGTTCATTTTTTGACACTGGGGAAATGCAATTTTTGATTTCCGTTTGCGACGTTTGTTTTGTCTAATTGTGCGTTTCATTGACTGCTTGTAAATTGTTCAATTAAATTTTATTTGAAGCATTCCAATTAAATGTTGAAAATACCTCTTAGTTTGCATTAACATGGAGTCTGTGTTTCAGTTTGAATTTAAAGCATAACAATCGCTGTTAAAAATATACATTTATGTTCTTTATGTTACTGAAAATGTATTCTCTTGTATTTATTTGCAAGCTTGTCCTTAAATGTTGTTAATATACGTAACAAGATGTTAACAATTGCCATGTTTTTTTGGTTTACTCTGTGAGATTAATTATATGAAATGCACAAAAGTATTTACAGTGTCACACATAAAGCAACGTACACGGACAACAATTGTACTTACATTCTACTAACTAACAATTGACTAACGTCGCATGTTGCATGTTGCATGTTGCAACAACTGTATCAACAACGTTGACCACAAACAAAAACCAAAAAACAAAAGGTTTTGCCAAAAGAGCACACATATAAATGCATTGTATATAGTATGGTCTGTGTGTGTAAAATGAGTGTAATTGTGTGAGTGTGTCCAGCGGAAGCGTCAAAATGAACGGAAATTGGCTTAAATCTGACAACAGCAACAATAAGCACAACGCTCACAATAACAGCAACAAAATTCGACTGATACGTAACTTTGTACGCTACGAGGGCAGTTCAAACAGTTGCAGTTTATTGGCTATAAAACTGCACAAACTTATGTAAACGTCAATATATTTTCTGTATGTTAAAAACTTAATAAAAACACAATTTTATAATTAATGCGCATTTCTGTTAATTCTTTTGTTTGGTATTTTTTTTAATGCTTGAAAGTTTTTGTTGACTTTGTGTGACACTTTTTGTATTGGTCAGTGGCATTAAGCGTCGGACGATAGAAGCTTAAAATTGATTCTACGGATATGCATTGCATCGTATATTTGGTTTCGCTTCGTTCTGTTCTTTACCTATACGCCGTGTATAGTTACACGGAGTTTCTGAGCCATGTGTCTGGGTTTCGAGCTTCCGTTGGGCATCATTTGCACAAAAATTGCAAAATTCTCGCTGGTCATCCGGACACAATGGCATAAAGTTAACTGGTGTTTTAGCAACGGTTTGTGTGAACAGCCCAATTGGCTTTAAGTTGTCAACAAGTTGGCTTTAAAGACCCATTTTCCATGCATAGACATCTCCATGCGTATACGTGATATTTCAAGAGCATATGTGTTTGAAGCTTTTATTGTTTGTTTTAAACTCAACTGCCAGTAAATGCAATTTTGAGCTTAGAACTCTTTTCAGCTGTCAAGAAAATTAAATCAGTTTTTCCAAAAAGGATCAATTTAAATTTTGTTGTAGTTAAATCAAAACTAGCTTCATTAAAAACATTTTAAAATTCCCTTTGTCACTTTTGTGACAGAATTATGAATTGCTAATTGTAAATTCTATTTATTTAATTGCAACTTTGTCTCGTAAATGTTTCTTTATCTGTTGCTAAAAACAATTTGTATTCATTGCTTGTTTCTACATAGTTTCACTTTTAAAAACGATATTTTTATGTTTATTTGTTGCACTCACCGCAGCTGCAGACTGTACGCAAATACGCACACTTATATACACACACATTGCAGAGCAGTTTCCATATGCTATAAGTGTTCACGGAAAAAAAAATTCTATTCAAATTATATTTTAAGGATTAGAATTTAAAATTAAGTAACATTTGGATTTGTGAATTCACGGTAGACTGAAATTCTAGCTTGACATTTTCTATTCATGCTACAAAATGTATAACTTTTTTGCGCTGTGTACTGACTGTGCCTGTCTGTTTTCCTATAACATTCGCTTTCTCTATCCCCGTCCATTTCTCTTTCTATTTCTATTTCTATTTCTATTTCTATTTCTGACTGCGCTCTTTTACCTTGTTGTTAACTGTTTCAAGTACTTGAGCTACAACGCTGTAACTGGTATACCTGGCAATCCTGCTGTTGTCCTTTAAATATGTACCTATAGATACCTTATATATTTGTTAAAGGTAACGCGTTTACTGATTCGTGCGAGTTTTGGCGTCCAAAAAAATTCAAACACATTTTTAATCCCCAGATTTTCTAAAGGGTATCTGCTAGTTGTAAACCTTTTGTTTTCACGCTGCGTTGCACTTTTTTTTTTTATCTGTTTTATATGCAAATAAGCACAGTATTTTGCTAGCTTGTTTGCAACATTGTCGCTTGCTCCGCTGTTTGTCAATGACTTGTTGATTTTACAACTTTTCCAATTGAATAAGCTCAGGCGCACAAGTCAACAAATGTTTGTCCAGTGTACAGTAGGAAAGAGAAAAGTGAAAGTGGAGGAGTGAGTAGTAGAAGTGAAATAATTTAACTCAACCATTTTCATTAATACCACCAACTGCATAGCTTGAAAATCCAACGTTACACATTAAAAACAGACATTTGGTTTCTTTTGACAATGAAATCAACATATATGGCAATTTCTTGACAAATATGCATCAAAATATCATTGCTGTTCCCATTTCAGTTAACGGGCAATTCACAACTGGAAAATGGCAACTGGCGTGCAACTTCAAAGGATTGCAAATCAAGCAAGGCACGTACTTGAGCCGGAATTGAAAAGTCCATGGGATATCATCTTCATTTTCCCTCCCAACTGCTTTCCCACTTTCCATACCACGCGGGGGGTCAGAGGGTGTCGACAGTATTCAGTTTTGGATAGTGAAAATGGTAACGCAAATAAATATTGAGCATGGCGACGACGTTGTCGTCTTCGTCTTCATCGTCGTCTTCGTCTTCAACGTCGTCTTCATCTTCTTCGACGTCGTCGTCATTGTCGTTTGTCGTCTTTGTCGCTATGGAGCCATGACTGTAGACTGTTATTGTGTTTGTCCTAAAAATATCCCAGAAATTGCTTGGCTCTAGATTTGTTTACACAAAGGCAAAGGCAAGCAGGCAGCACATTTGGAAATTGGGAAAGTGGAAGACGAGCTAAACAAAATAAGTATATGTACTACACAAAGTATTGTATATAGTAAATATACGTACGAAAGTACGCACTATATACGCTATATACACATACGTATACACTCAAAGATTTTCTAGTTTAAAACGGAGCCAAAAAGCAACTCTTTTAAACAATACTTTTTAAACAACTCTTTGCTTTTTATACAGCCCAAACTTTCTGTGGACTATAAATCTGAGAACAAGTTAAAATTTATAGGCAATAATAGTTTATTTATCCCAAGCATAGACTAACAGTTTTTAAAAAAGTCGGAAAACTGTTAACTGCTTAAGCTACAAAGCAAAAAGGTTTACAAATATTTCATGTATCAAAAATTGTTTAAGGCTAAAGCTTTTACCTTAAAACAGGTGTATACTTGAGTTACAAGTGTCAAAAGTCTGAACCTTGAAATGTCTGAGCCCCAAATTTGTCAGCTGCATACTCCTTTTTTTTTCAGTGTATACAGCACCCGTTCGCGGCAATGGATTGCTCGTTCCCCATGACAGTATGACAGGCGGCGTCAGTTGTCAGTTATTCTCTCGCGGTTGCTACAAATGTTGTGTGTTCGTCTTCTTCTTATTTCCCTACTTGTTGTTGTTCGCCTTGTTGTTGTTGTTCGGGAGCTTTTGGCAGCGTCTGACACTTGACACTTAATGTGCATCATTGCGCAGCTGACAATTTCAAGCTATTTCCGTTGTGTCAGCCAAGCAGCTACTCCAAAAACCGGAGTTTCTCGCTTCCTCTGCTCAAAAACTTTCATTCAACTTAAAGTTTTGCATGACCGTAAATAAAAGAAAATGGAAAATGGAATCAAATAACACAACTCCGTCTACAACTGCAACTGTACTTGCAACTGGGTGAATGGAAGGTTATCAGCAGAGGCGATGCCAATGTAACTGACATTTTTATGAGCAGCTGCAAAATATATTTGGCGTTTCAAATTCTTCGTCGTCGACAACATTCTTTTTTTTTGTTATCAACTTTGCAGTCTTGTTTTTCAAACCAAATTTGTTGTGCGTGAAAGGTTGCAGAACTTCAACTAAATGTTTTTCATAACAAAAACAGAATGAAACCAAAAATAAACAGAAAACTAAACAAAGTGTTTCACTTGAAGATATTTGAGTATTTTCTGTTGTATTTTGATCAATGCCAATAAAACTGTTTGGCAAAAGCCAAAAAGCGAACATAAGTCTTTTTGGAGTTGAGTAAACTACCTGTGCAGGTGAACCACTCAAAGAGCAAAACAGCTGTTAGTAATTTACTGCTGGCGGCACTGTAACAAAAAAAAAATAGGAAAAGGCGCGTCTTTCAAAAAGTTTGAACTGCAGTTTCTATTGCATTATGGGCAATGGTTCAGTTCCCCCTCTTCAGCATTCAATTAAGCTGAAAAGGACACAAGTTTTATAGTGGCACAAAAGTGCTCGTGATGCTGCTGCTAGTCCGATGCTGTTGCCTAGCATATTTCAATAAGTTTTGAAAACTCTGCTACGTACACTGAAACAACATAATTCATACTTAACTCACCCAAAATAGTTTCCGCTGCCACCCACGCGGCTGAAGGCTGAACAAAAGCGCCAGAAACTAAACTGGAAAATAGCAAAGCACAAAAATAAAATCACATTAGTCTACAGTTTACAGTTGGTAGTATGTGTGGGTGTGTGTGAGTTGCCAAAGATGTTGGGCCTGCTCATAAAATGAAATTAAATTTATGTACACTTGCAAAGTTGTGATGCTGCTAAAGTGCAGAGCATAAAACTTTCAAAAGCACGCAGGATGCGGCTAAACACGCCTCGTATACTGTACTCCACTGTATGTGTCCTTTTCTATGCCAAGGACTCACTCGTAATTCAAAATTCGAGTGGCAACAGTGGCAAAAACCAAAGACAGGATGCAGTCGGTGGCAACAAACGCGACTTCCGTGTTTTGCGGCATTCAACCAAAAAGTGGAAGTTGGCCAGCAATGTAGGCAATCTGTTTATGCCTGTTTTGACTTTGCCCTTTTGTCAGCTGCAATTTAATTTGTCCTCCCTTCAACACTCCCCTCTTCAAACCACACTTTTGGCAAACTGAAAGTGGTAGCGAGATAGAGCCAGAGTGAGCTCCAAAGTAGCGTATAAAAATAGCCTTAATTTTAACACTTTGCCAGAGGGAATTGTTTGGTGCCCTGGCCAACAGCTGCATTGACAGTTATTCTGAGTATTCTGAGTATTCGGAGTATTCCTTAGTTTTAAGTACCTTCAACGAATCCAAGTTTTAAGGTTCAGTCAGTTTTCTAAGTGCAGCTGGAGGCGATTTCTTTTGCTCTTCACAACGGCTTTGATGCGTTTTTCCAATTAAGTTATTGGGTTGTGGTTCAACTAAGCATTTCAGTTGTGGTTTCAGGGGCTGTTTTGTTGATTAAGGGCAGAGAGAGAGAGTGGGAGAAATGGATTGTGAAGCTTCTTAGATACAGACATATCACACCATTGATTTCAGTTTAATTTTGTTGAGGCAGCACAACAAACAGAAAACAAAAACACACAAAATAAAACAACAAACGATTCAATTTTAACTGAATTTCCGCAAAATCATTGCAGCAAAAGCAACTGGCAATTACTTACTTCCACAAACTTAGTCTGTTACTACAACAGCCAGTAAATTCCGTGTGGCTTTAGGTGCATTCTCTACTTATAACACTCCCACAAATTGATTGATCCAAATTTTAAGACAGAAATGTTTTAATACCAATCATAGATTAACTCATTTAAGCTGGAATTTAATAATAACAACAATGGTAGTGGTAGATTGTATAAAACACTTATTAACTTAATGCTAGAAATTAAGTCGTAAGTTTAGAAATTGAATTAAAATCCCAACATTTTAATGGCCAACACTTGAGTGGAGTCCTTCAGCTTTGCAGTCTCTAATTACTTTAAACGCTCTTTTGAGGCTGACTCAATTGTGCACTCGAACAAGTAACTAATTTAGTAGTAGCCTTGAAGTGCTTGACCGCTCGGAGAGATAGTTCAATTGCAAATGGAAATACTTCCCACAGGCTTTCACAAAGTTGTGCAAATAAAGAAGGATTGGGGGGAGCTGTGATATCCGCTGAGTAATTGTAAGAGGAAAACTCAATAAATACCAAAATATGGCAATACACACACCCGCACTCGTGTAGAAACATTTGTTTATCTGTAACCAATACATTTTCCCATCCACATTTCAATGACTATTTATACGTTTCCACTCACGTATCGAAGAGTTCAAATTGCAATAACGTTTATTGCATTTCTTGACAGTAGGAAAAATGTTGTCATACTTTTGTATGTGTGTGTGTGTGTGTGTGTTGTGTTTGCCTTGTCCGAATTGTGCTGTCTTTCACAAAATTAAATTTAAAATCCCAAAAAGGAAATGCGAAAATGTGAAAATTTTGTGCAAAGAGTACGCAACGTTTTAAACTTAATCAGAGCTATGTATGAGCTTGGATTATCCACTGAATGCGCTTAAAAAACCGAGAGAGAAAGGACTATAAAGAACTGGAGCACAGAAAATAAGTGCATACTTAGTTGCACAGCATTAAAAATAAAGTAAAACTTGAATTAGAGGTGAATAAACACAAGTGTTTTGTGCATTTTTTAGTTTTATTTGGTTTTATTCAGTACCTAAAACTGTTGTCAGAGTTTTAATCATAAAATAAAACTGCTAAATATCATTATACTTGATGTATTTCAACTGAAAAGTTTCTAAAGTTCTTCTCACAAAGAGGTGTTGACCAACAATATAGAATGTAAGTATGTGAGAGAAGAGTACATAACAATTTGTCGAATGTAGCCATATAAGCTGCTTTTTTCCTCATGGATTTCTATGCAGAACTAAGGCTTAGAAACTGCTCAAAGCAGACATATGTAGATACAAATAAAAGGGGTGAAAAGGTGGGGAAATAGGGGCACTTGAAGCAAATGGCCTGACCCAGACAGGCAAGCCAACAGAGACTTGGCTCAGACATAGTTATTTTTATGGTACTGCTTTTTTCTTCATTCCTTTTGGATTTTTGATTTTTGTTACCTTAAATATTTCATACGCAATTTCATAAGATTGGCTCCTGGCCTAGCCGAGATATCAAATCAAAGTATCTTTTCAAAATTGCATGCTTGGGGAACATATTTGTAATTTGCAAAATTGTGCCATAAATTGTTTAGCAGCCATTTATGTACACAGATTTTCTTCTAAATTATTATTATTATTTAAAACTTTTTTGTAGGTAAATTTTGGTTTAAGAATATTTAATATTCAATGGACCAAAGTTTGTCAGTAATTTGAGTGTGAAGATGTCAACGAGCTAGTTAACTGCAATTGAGAAGCGTTTTACGCACACTCAACTAATGTGGGTGTAGAAGTGTGTGTGTGTGTGTGGGTGTGGTTGGGTAGTCAATTTCATTATGGTTGAAGCACATTTCAGTTGCTTCGTTTTAACATTTTTCAACGCTTTTTCAATTCACTCACTTGCTACGTAGTTGATGTTGGGGTTTTTCCATTTTTCGTTTTTCACTTTCATTTTCTTTTTGTTGTTTAGCCTGACTGCTGTAAAACAAAGCCAGAAGTTGTTGTATGTTTGCTCGTATGTGTTGTCAAAATGACAGAACATTTTGCTAACATATAAGTAGCTTGAAGATGAACACAGTACACAGAACAGAGAACACAGAGCAGAGAAAACTGAGAACAGAGAACACACTTGACACTTCTCCATCTCAGTTCTCAACACTTGTGTCACTTGCACAGCACCAAAATCGAGAAGCAATATAAGTAACTGGAAATGATTTGGATGAGTTATGTGCAGAGTTATACGAGTAGAAAAAGTCGCTTATAAATCCAAAGAGTTTCGCAATGGTTTCAATTAGTAAGATCTTTTAACAATTACACGAAATTGCAATTAAGACAAAGTACTTTTAACCTATAGTTAACTTAAAGTATTTTAATACGTTTTACTTTTATAAAATTGGCAAATTTGATATAAATAAAGCTATATGGTTTAAATAAATGCGCCACAATTAGTAGACAAATATTTATGGCAACAAATTGCTGTAAAAATAAAATAAATGTCTCTGTAAATTGTTAGTTATGTGCTTAGCCCAAAATTATAATTCTAACGTAGAGCAAGCAAATAAATTTCACAGGCAACTATTTAATAAGCATCAAACTGAGCAGCCATAAATAAAGCTTCCATTTTCCGTACTATTTTCCTTACTATTTTCATTTCCATTTTCATACAGATTTTCAAACTAAAGACTAAAGTAAAGACTTAAGTATTTAATTGCTTTGTTTTTGCGACACTGCGTCAAAAGAGTGCAGTTTACAAGTGGAGAATGTTACATATGTAACACACATACGTACATACATAAATATGTTACATACACACAAATGACTATGTCTAATGAATATGTACGACTGTGTATGAATATTCTTATGGCTGGTATGTAAAGTGCACAAAAAAAGGAGAAAAAGCTAAAAACAAAGCCTTAACGGAAGTGTCACTGCCTGGTCCACTGTCTGCTCAAGTGGGCTAACAACAGCAGAAAACAACAACAACAACAAGATGTTTGTCATGCTTTCGTGCCTCAACTATGCGTTGACTCCACTGCATCCCATATTTGGATGATGTACAGTGCAGTGCGGCCTCCAGCCTATGCGGCCAAAACTGCAGTGGACAGTGTTGTGGCGGAAAAAGGGGCGGAGGGGCGTTGGGGGCGTATAGGGGGGAGTACTGTGTCTGAGTCGGAGTCCGAGTCCGAGTCCGAGTCTCGAACTATACAACTTATTTATGTTTGCTGCGTTGCGGCAAGTCTGTCTCGCTCTTCCGTTGTCCCTGTCCGGCTGTCTGACTGATTTGCATCTTTTGTGCATTGGCTACAAACGCACACACACACTCACTCTTATACACACTCACATGCCCACTCATATAAATGAAACAATTATTGTACTTATGAAATTCAGTTGGAGTCTCGCAGATACAGAGCTACAACTGTAGCTACAGATGCAGATACACATGCGCTCAGTGTATCTTTTTTTTGTGGAGTGTGTGTTTGTTGCTCTTGCGTTGCTTTTTTGGCATTCCTCGCTGCCACCGCCACCCACAGCAGAGGCAATTATCGTTGAATGAAAAACGCCACATTTCCCCCATTTGACCCCGTCTCTGTACTCGCCCTCGCCTCTTTGCGGCTGTTGCTGTGGCGGCCTTTTGGGCGGGTCATAATTTCTGAAATGTTTTGACTTGCACTCGCCTTTTATGCTGATTTACTGGCTGTTGCGGTTTTGTGACAAATCTGTTTTGCTCACTTGATGTGATTCCCTCTTCTGCACGAAGTCTCATCCTTCCCTATTCTCAGTCCTTCCCTTCTTCTTGGCCCATTTGGCTCTTGGCCTGCCTTATTGCGGCTTAAAGTTGCACAAAAGTTTTATTTCGAGCAATTTAGTTTGATATTTATTTGACTTTCGCTTTTGCACATGCTTTTAATTTGTTGCCGACATAAAATTCAGGCCTAGCCATTAGCTGTAAATCAGCATATAGTACACATAAACATATAGTACACATTTACACAGATTTAAACCCGTTTGTAACCAATTTACATGCGCATAAATGAGTTTGGCTTAAACTGCAAAACTTATTAAATTACAAGTCCAAATGGGCGTGGTTAAGATTATGCCGCATTACGTATCAATTTAAAAATTTTTTAATACTTTGGTATTAAAGAGGATTTTCCAGTGAGTGCGTTCGCCTCATCGAGCACTAAACTGACCTGTTGCAAATCATAGATTGATGCCCCTTGGCTCAAAAGTCTGCATTAAATTCAATTTGCAACTTACTGGGCTGCGTTTTAGTTCCTTGTCTGTTATTATTATGAGTTTTATTGTTATACGCGAATATCCAGTACAAAAGGCACTCATAATCATAAATAATAAATAGTGGCAAGAACAACTCGACCGCAGAAACCCCTGTACTTATTCAGTTTTGATATTTTAAAGGCTTGTCTCTAACAACTCGTCTTAGATGATGATTTTAAATATTAATTTATGATTTATAGGCTCAAAAATTCTTGAAATATATATAGTTAGTTATAGTTTAGTATCTAAAAACTTAGCAACAAAACTTATTAAACCTGCTTCAAATTTTCGAGTACAGGGTCTACAAAAAAAAATCCTAATTGCCTAGCAACGCAGTGAGTTGATAATTTATTGTCTTGCAGCGGTGACGCCCCGCGTGTCATGAGTTTAAAGCGCGGCTTATACTAGCCAACTGCAGTCCAAGGTCGTTGCAATAATAAATGCAGGCATTCTTTGCTTATTGTCCAGGAACAGGATGCAGCAGCAGTGCTGCAAAAGAAGTTATAAAGTTGGACAAGAACTGACTACATTGTGCGCTACGTGGTGTTAATTCAAGTAAATTGCTCTCGGGTAATTGTCGTTGTCGTTTTCGCTTTCCGTTTTATTTTTTTTCTCACTCCTGTGGTCGATGATGGTCAGAGCAGGTCTGAACGGTCTGTAGGTCTGTCGGCCTGTCGGCCTGTCGGCCTGTTTGGTTGTAGCCACTCCTTGGCCCCTTTGGCTATTTTGTGTCTCATTTGTGCATGCAATTTGCCGACATATCTGCAGCAGGACAAATCATAGCTTTCGGCCACATTTGTCCTATGTAATTGTATTTCATGTTGAACAGTGTATAGTGTAGTACAGTGCGGTATGATAGTGTTGTGTGCAGTCTTGCCCATCAGCAGTGGTATCAGTGTTGTCATAATAGCGGTTTCTGATACTGCTGCGGCTGCTGCTGTGGCTTTGGTTTTGCACTTTAAGCTCCTAAGTATTTACACATCGTTAACTTTGAATTACTGGTACATAAAATACTTGTCTTAGAAAAAGTACAACTCAAGCAGCTGACCAGTCATTCAAAGGACTTAAGCGTCCTTTCATTTCACTCTCTCTCTCTTAAGCTCTCACTCTCTTTTTCTCTCTGTTCCACTCTCTGTCCCTCTTGGCATTCTTGGAATGAGGGTTTCTGATATGAAACCGCAATTTTATGAGCCATGCCCTTGCATATTCTTAGCCAATTTAAAGCGCCTTTAAATCGCATAGTTTCGCATTGATGTCTTTTATATGATTTCATTTTTTACTCGTCTTTTTATGATGTCTTCTCCTCTCACTCTTCCTCCTACTCTTCCTTTTTGTCAGACATGCTTCTGTGTGTGTAAATATTTATATAGATATGTGTGTTTATATATATATATGTATATATATATTTATTTTCATCTTTGGTTCTTACGGTTCGGTTCAGTTCAGCTCAGTTCAGCTCGTTGTATGCACTGAAATTTGCGGCATCTGCGGCCTCTTGTTCCGGCTGTTTTTCTGTTGTTGTCGCTTCGGATGTTCCGGTTGTTGATTCACTAGTTACATACACTCAAAATATGCGTATTATAATGTCAACATTGGGTCATTGTTCATTGTTACTGACTGTGGGCTTGCTACAGGACTTGGAGTTTGGTCTCTGGTCCCTACTCGTATCAAACCGCTCGTATCCAAACGTTTTTCTCCTCTTTTCTCCCGTTTTTTCGCTACTTTTGGCTTTGATATATTTGTTAGTCTGACCATAAGCTTTCAGCAATAAAATTGTCGAAATTTAAGCCGAAAATTGACATGATTAAGAATAATCGAGTGAGTTCACGTTTACCCCAAATAAATATTAAATAATTTATGAATTATAGTATACATCTTTTGTTTAAATATTTGCAAAGCGTATTTATACCCTGTAGAATAAGAATTTTTAAGAGTATGCTAGGTCTGTTAAAGAAGATAAGAAGGGAAAGAGGTTTTCTGACTTCATAAATTTGATACATTCTTATTAGTAGCCATATAACTTTATTAACAGTTAAATATTGGAGAGAGAAGTATTTAAAAAATTATTTTGAGAACCACATAAATTGTAAAAAATAATTGAGGTTACTTAATCAAAGTTGTCTAAAATATTTTAGCACTTTTTCCATTTTATTTAATTCAAGTACAGGGTCTTTGCCAATCTGCTAACCCTACAAAAGCCCTTCGCACTTGATTCTTTTTATGACTCGCAATTTCCCAGAGCAACAAATATTCAAGGCGCACAATGCGCAGAGTGTGAAGAATACTGAATTGCATTTATTCTTCCAACTATTATTTATATTCATGATAACGGAAATTACAAAAATCAAATCGAACTAATCTATGACCACAGACAATAACCTTAGTCTCTGTCTTTGTCTCTCTCTGTCACTGTCTCTCTCTCTCGGTATCTCTGTGGTGACTCACGTCAATATCCATAGACATCAATGGAATAGAATAGACAGTGACAATACAGTTCAAGCTTATCTATGTGCCTCCCATTCCTGTTTGGCCAAACCAATGGATAAATATGGCCCATTTGGTTTGGGCCCAGTAACCTGAACGCCCAACTTGTCAATTGGCAAGTCTTTCAGTGTCTCTCTTGAATGTCCTTATGCAACGTTTTGTGGGCTAAAGTAGCAAAAGCAGCAAAAGTAGCAAAGATGCAAAAAGAAAATAACTTAAATGTCATGCTTACATTTCAGAAAACAAATCTGCCACTCGTTGTTTGTAATAGATTAAAGTCTCTTTAGCTAGATACAGATATATATGTATCTATATAGATAGATAGATAGATATACATGAGTATAAACTAGGAGTTGGCTCAAAGCAAGGCTTAGGCTCTGCTGCCAGCTGGCAGACACTGTCAACTCCAACTGTTTACAGTGGGGCGTACAGTGCGACTACACTCGCACTACTGTGACTACAGTGGCTACCAGTGTTCAATGTCCGCCCAAATGAAATTGAAGAAAATTGCATTTGCACGAGAGACAATTTCTAAACAATTGCAAAACTGTTTGACATGCTACCTGTGATGCTGCCAAACAGTTTAGCAGGTAATGCCTTATATCGATACCGGTCTATGTCCATGACGATGCCGGCGAGGTTATGTCCATGTCAGGAGAGGGGCGAAGTGAGGGGATTGTAGAGCCACCAGTCGTGCTTGGCAGGCAGTTGATGCAGTTAGTTGACTATTGACTGCCAGACAAACTCCCATTTTGAGTCAGAGATATCGCGTCAGTTGCAGCCAAGGCAGTCAGCATTCAGAATCGAGAGTTTTTGGCACATCTCAGCCATTTACCTACCGTTTCCAGCCCCAAAACTGGCAATGGGAACAGTAGCAGGAACGGGAACGGGAAGAGTAGTTGAATAGAGTTTAGAAATTGCCATGTAGCAGCGTAGCTATAATTTTGTTAAAGACAAAATGGAACAGCAGTGCCAATGGCCAATATTCGCTCAGTGTATAGTTCTCTTCTTCTCTATTTTTTTTGGGCAGGACTATGTCCAAAATTGGTATATGTATGCACATGTTGGCCAGTACGAATTTGATGCCAAAGCGGCTTAAATAGATGACAATGGTTACAGACTGTAGTTGCCTGGGGCAATTGCAAAAACGGCAAGTCAACTGCATAATTACTTAATTTGCTGCCAGTATTTGGTACTTGGTATTTGGTACTCGGTATTTGGTACTCAGTACTCGTTACTCGCTACTTGATATTAGGTCTTGGACATGCTCATAAGTTTAGAGCCATTAGCATGCATTGTGGCTAATAAACAGGCAGCGGAGGGTAAACAGGGGGGGACAACTTTTCATTCAACTAATTTACTTGAGTTTCTCGAGGGAAATTGCTTAAAACCAAATTGCTTGTCTTTTTCTCTGGGCCACATTTGTGTAGTCACAATTTCGAAGATTTCCCCAATCGGCTCACAAAAAAAAAAAAGTAGTCTAAAGTGTAAATTCGTGCAGAATGCGACAGGACGAGGTCCTGACACGTAACAAATACATGCCAATGCCAAAAACGGAACAACATCGAATGCTGAAGGACTAGAAAACAGATTGGGTCCAACGATCGGAGTATTGGGTTAGCCAAAAAATTGTCTCGCAACAACTTAAGACCAATTCACATCGAGTCACAACGAGTCACACTATTTCACTGTGTGTTTCACACTGTTTCACATTTTTCTCTCTTTGCTTTTTTCCTGTGCTTGCCTGTTTTATGGGCTGTCAAGTTGCCGTTGTTATTAGATAAGGGACGGGCCAGTGGTCAACCTTTTGGTTTCTTGTCTTGGCTTGTCTTGGCTTGGCTTGGCTTGGCTTGGCTTGTATCTTGGCCTACACACCTGTTGCCAATTGCTGCTTGAATGGGAAGTTCATGTTTATAGTTTCTTTTTGCTTGACATTTTCTTGGCTTTGGTCCTTTTTAGATGTCATAGAGTTATACTTTTATATTTCTTTTAAATAAATTTAACATGCTAGCTTTTATGCAAATCCTATGGTAATTGGCTCAAACTGTTGTCCAACAAGCGCACACAATTCACAGAACTGTGTAGCAGCTGCAAATTGGTAACAAAAGCAACCGAATGCTGATTCATGAGACGTGAATGCTGAGAAAACCACAGAGCAAAAACAAAAATTACAACAGAATTTCTGTTATTTTGTTTAATACTTTTTTTTGGTAGGCTTGAAACTCATATAAGGTGTGGCCGAAATCAACATCTTAACTTTCTCTGCATGAGTGAGCGCATTAGCAAGTGCTCAAGAGTCATAAGTTCTAGCTAACTAGAGAGCAGCGAGCTGCGAACTGCGAGAGATGCGAGATACAAGATACAAGATACAGCTACAAATACAAGTAGCTACGTGCGTGTTTGTTATGCTCGTTGATGGCTGTGGTTTTTGTCTATCTACCTCACCTTGTCTAATCGATTATATCATTTGGAAATCGCGTGCCAGCTGTTAAACATTACACAGAAAACAGAGAGTTCAAGTTGAACTTTAATTGTATAATGCGATTGCTTTGTTAATTTTGTTTATATTCAGTCAAGACTGTAGCACAATGTCAGCAAATTGTTAAACTTACAAATTGGTTCATCTGTACATCACTTCAACTGTTCGACTGTTCATCTTGTTTGTTTGGTTCCCTGAACGCCTCGTTACACTTTGAGCCAAGTCTAATTGAAATTGCATCAAGTTTCCAACTCAAAGCAGAACAAAAGTATTTTTTCTTCTCTTCTCTTTTTATTTTTATAAATACTCATTGTTTCGTTGTACTGCCTGGAATGTGAAATATGGTGAAAGCCTTTCACTTCATTCCCAACTGTTCGGGGCTTGCCAAAATTTGTAGAATGAGCGCGTAGCTTGGCACCAATAATTTCTGTACTCGTTTGTTATTGATTGATCGATTGCCTGAGCTGTCCGTAATAAAAGTATTATAGTAATTGGGTAGTAAGTTCTTTTTTTAATTGGCTTTAAGATAACACATGTACATAGTTGTGTCCTTAGCGCGTTGCTTCCTGCTTGGCCCAAAGACAATTAATTTGCATAAAGCACAAAATATGTAAATTCCAATAGACCCAAAATAAGCAAAAAATAAAGAACACTGTTGACTTGAGTGGCACAAATCATGTTTACACATCACCAGTAGCTGGATGCCGTCTCTGACTCCCACTCCCATTCCCAGTTTGGGTCCATGTTTGAGCTCGTGTCCGGTTTGACGAGGAGTGGACTAAACCCAGAGCAATATAGCCATTATACCAGATACTATACACCCCAAGTTGTGCTTGTGCTTATTGGCAGATAATTGACACATAAAATTAGCATAATTTTTGAACCTGACAAGTGACAAGTGAGTAGTTATGGCCGGAATACAATGAGCCGCTGATAGCCATCAGAATTCGTAATGACCAAAGTCGAGAAATCATTTCACTTTTTCCTCTTTCTGTGACATTCTGTCTCCTCCCTAATTTCTTGCCATTTGCAATAAAAAATATTAAATGTGCTTACAGTTTTCTTACTGTTGTTGTTGTTGTTGCTGTTGTTATTATTATTTTCTCTGCTGTGTGTGTGGAATTTAAATTAATAAATTAAATTCTCTTTTATTTTTTTTGACATTTTGTTGGTCGCCTGTTACTGTTCTCACATAATTTGGATTTGGATTTGGATTTCTGGGTTATCTTCTTGATGCCTATCTATGCAAATAGCCGACCCAAAAGAAAGTAAAGAAAGTGTGGTAATCAATGCGTGCGAATTTCAAGTTTATTTATCGCCAAAAAAAATTATCATCTGATCTAAGCACAAGCCCATGTGTTTTTTTGGTTTTCAGAGTCTACAGTTACCTGGGAAAAATATGAACGGCTCGCTGATAGATGGGCAAACGGGTAAACCAAGTTCATACACTGAGAAATTATGTTCGCGGTTTAAAATTTTCATTTAATTTAAATATATTTTATTGATTTAATTTAAATTATTTTTAAAAGAAAATTTAAATTTGAGTGGAAAATACCTGACTTTTTCTTCCAGTGTACAACTTGGCACACAGAATAAGCGAAGCCACCTGTGAGAGAAATCTTATCGCTTAGTTAGCTTAAATTGCAGGTGGGAAAAGTCACACACACATCTCCACTCACACAAATGTATAACTCATAATACATCTAGAATCCGTCAACACGGCACTTGGCTTTCAATAAGCGCCCAAGGCCGTCTCCTGCCACGCCTATGACTGATTTATGGCTAAGAGTATGGACTACCTGAGACTCTAGACACCAGTGAGACTAGACACCAGACACACAGATACACACATACTAAAATACACCAGAGTAGAGCAGTAGTAGTAGATGGCTAAATCGGAGCAAATGTCAGAAGAAAAATGCCAAGAGTGTTGCCGACAGTGGCTGCTGTCAGTGCTGTCCTGTGACAAACAATTTAATTTATGAAAATCGCTGAAAACTAAAGCAGAATGCCAAACAAAATTGCCAATGTGAACAGACAACTACAGCGCCAATAAACAGAGCTAAAAGAAGGAGCTAAAGACAAAGGGAAGTTGGCTATAAAAAAGTTTACAAACTTGGCGACATTTGAATACTTCCATATGGAAAAAAGAAATTTTAAATATTTAAAATATATAAAAAGAAAACAATCAAAAACTTGTGCATTGCAAACTAGTTTTTAGACAAAATAAATAAAGTATTTAAATTATTTTTTATGCAAATAAAATTTAGTAGGGTATAGGCTATTCTATGTATTAACCCGGTGTAACTACTCTTTCCTGATTTTCTTACATTTGACAGTTGAGTGCGCAATGTTGCTACTGTTTCCACTGCCTGTGCTCTTGCTGTTCTTGGTACTGCTTGGTTACTGTAGCTCCTTGGGCAGTTTGCGCAACGAATCAAATTTAAATTTCTTGATTGTCTAGTCGAGTGGCAGTCCAAACTTGGTAGCTATAACATTGAGTTCTCCAGATCCCTTTGCGATTTCAGCGCATAATAATAATTTGAACGACGTGCTCTGAATTGGTGACTGAATTGGTCACTGCCAATGACGACTGTTTCGCCCAGTTTCACTGCTGCTCTTAATGTAAAGAAAAAAAAAACCAAAAGGAAAATCGTGGCAACGGCAAAGTGCTATCCGGGCTAAGTGACTGATGGACCGTAGGACCCATGGACTGGTCGATGACATGGGCAGACACAGCCCCTCCCCAATCTCACTCTCTGCCACCCAACTCTCTAGTCGTTATCTCCTTTGGCTGTCAACGCTCAGCAGCAGGCACGGCAGCAAGCCATGCTGTTAAATGTTAAATGGAGCAAAAAGTGTTGCCCGAACAATGGTGTCAATTAAACATTACATTGTTGTTTCCACTATGATGGACTAAGGGATGCAGATGGCAAAAAGCAAAGGCAATGACGAAAAAGGATCTTCAATTTCAAATGCGTGCAACTTTTTTTATAGCCCAGTTGGCAGATGAAACCAAAGGCTTATGTGTTGCTGGTAACACTGCTTTAATGAGTGGAGCGATGGGAACTTAGGTCTTGAAGAACATAATTATTTTATGTCCCTCAAGCTTCATTGATCTAAAAATCAGGCAGAAGTCTAATGTAATGAAAAGTCTAAAGTAATTAATATTTTAAGGCTTTTAAGCTAGGCTTTAACCGGTCGAGCAGTGCTGACGTATTCAACTTAGTTTTCAGCGTTGTTTTGCTGTTACCAAATTGAGTCTAAGTTGTGCGTGTCTTGGCCTGCTTAACAATAAAAGTCTATTAAAGCGCAGTAGTTTAATGCTTTTTGCTAGCTCAGTGTGACTTTTGAGGTTTCCCTTTTCCTCAGATTTTTTACTGTATTGAGTGACGTCCCGTTTCGGTTTTTAGAGCGTCTGTGAAGTATTTTTTGGCCCCTTTTTAATGGCGGTTACGCGTTGATGAAGGCTTTAGGGTGGACATCAAATGTTATAAATGTCTCCGGAGTGGACCTTAAAGGGCCCTACAAATTTTGTATGCTGTGTCTTTGACTTTGGCTCTGTCTTTGTTTTTGTTTTTCATTTCACTCGAGTTTGGCTAAGATGAAAGCACATTAAAATCAAATGAAGATACAACACGAAAGACGTTACACAAAACTAACTCAATTAGAAACTGAACTCGCCAACACTTTGAAGTTAACAGTTAAAACATTTTAAATGTTATTTGCAGAAATTTAATTTACACTCACCGTTTAAAAAATTCAATAAAAATTATTTGTTTTTTAAATTATTAATTTTATTGGCACTTTTTTTTGGCACAGAAATTTCGAAACCGTTATTCACTTAAGTTTATTAAAGTTTTCTTGTTGGTTTTGTTTTTTATGGAATCGATTATAGTTTTTTGCAAGTCATGGCGTTAAAATGCGTTACACTTTCGGCAGGATCACAAGCTATATAAATTTTGTACTATACTATGGATCCAGAGCTCCACTTGAACGGCGCACGCGTGACCGACCCGAGAGTTTGCCAAATGGTTAACAGGGCCAGGTTCTTATATACCCTCGTGTCCCGCTCGCAGCGCCAAATCAGCCGGCGTAAATTTCTTTTGGTCATAACGTTCTTGCAGCAGCGACTGAGACGGCAACGCCGACTGTGGCAGCGGCAACGACTGCGCAGCTGCCGAGGGCTGAACACGCTGACGATTCTGCACTGTTCTCAGCTAGTAAATTTCGCGACTCCAAATTCACTTTGCGCGAAAGCCCTGCGTCGCAGCAGCGGCCGCAGTCGTCGTCGACGTCAACGTCGCAGCGTCTGGCATATAAATTGTAAGCGAGCTGTTCAGCTGTTTAGGGAGATTCTTAACACAGACGCTGACTGCGCTGCCGCTGTCTGTGTTTGTCTTTGCGTTATGTTTTGTTGTTTGTGCAATTGTGTTTGTTATTGTCTTTGTGCTTTTGCCAAGGTTGCGCTCTCTCACACTCTCTCTGTCTTTCGCTCTCTCCGTTTCATTCCGTTTCAGGTTGCTGCCGTCTGCCCATTTGCAGCGTGGTCTCTTCTTGGTCAGCGAAAATGTCTTTTTTTTTGGCGCTGTCTTTGCGCTTTTGATTGGTCGGTCGCTTAAACCCCCACCACAATCGGTTACCCCGCTCTCACCATCACTTGGTGTTGCTGGGGTTGCCCTCAGCTGTTTGTTTTGCTTGTCTTTGGTTTATTCTACAGTTACTCACTTCGTTTTTGGCTTTTGTTTTGTTTTGATCTCGGTTTGCGTGATTTATTGTGGAAAATTATTGTTTCTGTTATTGTTTTGCGTAACTCAGCGTTGACTTAACTCGCAGCATCGTCTCTGGCGGGGATTCAACAAGTGAATCATGTGTTTTAATTAAATGAACATTAACTTCAGTATATAAAGTTGCCTAATTTTGGATATAGTTCATTGACCCCTTCTTCTATGTACTGCTAGGATTGTTTTGGGGAATTGGGGAATTTACTTATTTCTGATTTTTTTTATATGTTTCTTTCCTTTTTGATGCGAAGTCGTCTAATCCCTGCTGTAAGCCAATTTTGCCATATCACCGATGAACGTGCAGCGATTTGAGTTTGAGTTTGAGTACCTCAGTATTTCAGTGTGCCAAATTGAAATCCTCCCGACGACGCCTTTTCTCATAAACATAAAGATAAAAATAATCTGTGCCAAATTAATTCCAACTGCGGCGGAGTGAAAGCTTTGACAGCCACATTTATTTTGGCCCTCAATCGAAGATGGGGCCCAGAGACCTAGAGCGCCTATCAAATTTAAATTCTCTTTTATCTCTGCAAAGGGCCACACACAGATTTCTTTCTTTTTTTCTCTTGATTTTTCTTTTCAAGGCTTTCCACTCATAAACGCCCATTCCAGAGTTGAGAAAATTTCAATATGATTCCCAGCTGTAGGTGGTGACATGGCGCCATACTTACTTGTCTAACTGTGCATCGATGTATCTATGTATCTGTATCTGTATCTCAAGCCTAAACACCTGGCACAGGTGCCTTCAATGGCCAATGTAACCCCTGTTCTTGTTGTTTGTTGTTGTTGTTGTTGCTACTGTGTTGGCTCTTAACGCGTAAACGTGATTTGCATTTCTAAATGGCTAGAACCGAGCGAAGATACGTCTGTATGTGTTGGCCTGAGTGGCTGTATGTATGTGTTTGCGTTTGAGTGTGTGTTTGCGATACACAAATGTTAAAATAATAAATTGTTTCAAATTATTGTCACTTTGGCACTGATCAAATTGATTGGTAATAACAATAATAATGCGACAACAACATGGAAAACACTTCAGCTTCATCCCTCTCCTCACTCGAGCTCCTTTGCGTTCCTTGAGATCCTTAAGTCCACGTCCATTGCCCAAACAAATGTGCAGCCCATAAAAATATTCTTATGATTTTCAATAATCACACACATTAAATTAACATAATGCGAACATTTTCAATATTGCCACGAATTTTCCAGTTTTCCGACGATTATATATATATTTGAGGGCGTGTAGCATTTAGGCAGATTTTCCATTTCAATTTTAATGCTGTTTTAAATTTAGTTTTTTTTGTAATATATCTTGAAATTTCTCTTTAATTTAAAATTTAATTAAAAATTTGAAAATAAGTGCTTGACCTACAAATGCTTAGAATCATTATAATTATATCTTGGTGAATAATTGTCATATATAAATCAGTTTACTGATCTTGAACCCTTTTAAAAAATCGTGAATAAGCAGTCTTCATTTTGATTTGTGGTTCTGGAAAACAAAGTGACTTAAGTCGTATCTTATTACAACGGCAAAATTTAAAAATAAAACCCAAAAACCAAAAATCAACAAGAAAAAACCCAAAACGACAAACATTGATTATTCAATCGCAGCAGACAAGACAGAACAAAAAATAAAAATAATTACAAATGCGAGATAAATTTCGTAGAAGACAGCACTTCTTACTTTCCAAGTGTTACAGCTTCTGTGAGTCATGACTTTCGGCTTTCTCAATCCAAGAATCGACAGATCAAAAGGTAGTTGTCACAGATCATAAAGTTACGAAATTTATTCTAAAAACAGTTAAGTAAATTTCAATGTTCGACAAGTTCACTTGAAGGCTCAAAAGAAATATGTTTATAAAAATCAAAAAACAAACTCAAAATTGCCCCAAAACACTTAATGGCCGGTAAAAGCAAAAACCCCAAAAAAAAGAGGCAAAAAATAAAGAGCACTTGAAGAGCGCGAAATTGTGCATAAAGTAAGCAAAGATACGAGGCCTTGGACAGATTCTTAGGAGAATTGAACTGAACTGAGCGGAAATATCGGAGGCGGCAATAAAGTCTCAGAACTTTCACCGCTCGGACTGACTCTATAAACCGATGCATGATGATGAGGACGATGACAACGATGACGGCAGCTAATAGAAAGTTCTCCCAAATTAATTATTTTCAAGAAATTACCGAAAAGAACAACAGCAAAGCAAACAACTCCCAAATCAAACGAAACGAAGCTCAAAAGACAAAACATAAAAACAAAAAAACAACAGACATTTGTGCACATTCGAGCATATTTGGTTATTTGGTTAAGCATACATATGGATAATATGCTAAAGATACAGACCATTAAAACTAAAACCAGTGCAAAAACTCGATCCAAACCGAGACGATTGCTGAATATTTTATGAACTTGTCGCGTCGCAGACGTGTCTCACTTCTGTTGGTGTTGTAATTCTTCTTGTTCATTTTCTGTTTACTTATTTTTATTTTTACGTTTTTATTTTTATTTTCATTTCAGTTTTGTTTTATTTTTATACTTACGCACACCCTGCCCAAAATTTGTGCCACTGACCGACAATTTGCCGGCAACGGCAACGGAACGCGAACGCCGACACCTATGAAATACCCGCTCAATTGAATATTCGGTAGCATTTTTAGACCAGTCGAGGTAGGGAAATAAGAGCTTATATTTTTGTGTTAAATTATATATAAAACTCGGTACAGGCTTGTAGTTCCACTTTGTTTTAAAATTGGCAAACTCTTAGCCACTTTCTGGTCAACCGATTAAGTCTGGAAATCTTTAAGTCTTAAAGTTTAATGGTATCATAAAGTAAAAGGAAATTTGTTATTCCTAATTTGTATACGCAAGCTGGGCTTTTAAAAGCCGAACACCTTCAGTGTAGCCTGTTAACTTGTTGTTTAGTCTCCTGAGTCTTGAACTTGAGCAGCATCAACTGTAAAAACCGGTTGGAGAAAACAATCGGACATGTAATTAAAACTAAACTGATTTGATTGCTGTGTGTTTTTTAGGGTATTGGCCAAATAAGGTATGGCTTACTTTGGTAAACAAGATTGACATGGAATAGAAAAAGAAATCATTCTTGCTGCTAAAATATATAACACACATTTATATGGCGATAGCGAATTAGTTTGGGAATTAATTTAAGCATTTTCCAGCACTCATCTTCTTCGACTAACTAGTATTCATTTAAATAACCAAGTGAGTCTTTGAATGTGTGCTAATTTAAGTAGCTGTAACTAAGAGCTTTAGTCACGATTTAGCGAAGTCGTGGTTAGTAGATATTTATCTCTTTAAAACACTCTGACAGCTTCCGAGAAGCGACACTCTGTGAGGAGATAGAACAGAATCCAGATAGAAGTTAAGATAAAATATTTGGAGTAAGAAAACCGCTGAGAACGGAGCTTAACTGTCCAGAAGGAACAAATTGGTTTGATTTATAATTTGTATTCATTTTTCATGCTACCTTTAAAGGCCTGAAAATTGGAAAATTATTTCATTTAATATTGGCTCCTTTTTATGACCTAATTAATATGCATAAAACTTATTAGGCATTTATGCAAATTAGTAAATTGTAAATTGTAAATTTGTAAACCAGGTGATTTCTTCATTTAACTGGGCCACTACTACTTGTTTTCTCCATTAAGTTATCCATAATAAAATTAGCATTTAAAGCACTGTGATTCTCGCAGATGTTGCTCTTCTGCTTACTTTTACTTTTCGATGAATTATGTAAAACATTAACAATTTAAATTTATACATAAATTTTTTATGGCCTGCATACAGCCATAAATATGCTGTAAGAAGAGTGCTTCAGTTGTGCTTAACAAATAGGCAAGAAACTTATTGGTTTACCTAAACATTAATTAGCCCAAGAACACAGAGTGAGAGTGTCTACTTAAAGCAAATTACTGTAATTTGAGTAACATAATCAGGCGTTTGGTCATGTTCGCATCTAAATATAGACACAAAGGACGCTAAAATACCAATTATAATTGTTGTTATCTGCTGTTCTGTTGTGTTCCAAGTAAAACTTACAGATCTCCCAAGCGCATTAGCTGCAGCAGCAGCAGCAGCAGCCTGTGATGACGATGATGAGACGAGAAGGAATGCCAAAGGACAATTAGCGATGACTAGATTGTTGATGGCTAGTCGGATACACAAACAGGACGGACTGGAAGGACAGACGGACAGACTGCCTGTGGGACAGACAAGCCAAGAGTCAAGTAGCCAGTTGAGTTTGGGTTAAGATCAAAGACCAATGGCTATAAAAGGCGCAGTAGGAGCAACAGTTGTAGCTAAATTTAGACAAGACAAGACGCTAAAGGAGCTTCCTTTGGTAGTAGACAAACCGACAGAACTGAAAGACAGTCTGACTGTCCCACTGAAGCGTTGACGATTGTAAAAGTGTTTGTGGCATTTCCGCACTGCAGGCTAACTGAATTAGCCAAGTTGCAACTCGGCTATAATTAGATGAAATCATTATGTTTTCATTTGATGGCATTTTTGATTTCATTATATTGTATTTTACGACCCACTACGACACTTTTCCTTCCCAGCAGCACTTTAAAACGCCTTAAAGCCACAATTCTTTTTATTGGCCTTATCTTCATTGGTATTTACAGCTTAAACGCGAACTAAATGTCATTGGCAAACTTAAACATGTTGTTAAATTTAAGCTGGTCTTAAACTCTCTGCTCAATTTAAGATAATCAGCTATGTCTGAGTTCTGTGCATAATAATTATTGGTTCTTAGCATTTATTGTTGTCTTATTTTCAATCAATCTTGATTAACTTGGCTTTAATGGCGTTTTATGCTACATAAAGCCACAACAACATCGATAAAAAATGTTAAATTGCGCGAAATTTATTTATTAAAGCGAATAATCGAATATGAATATAAAGTTTCATTCGTAATTAAATTTGTTTTTGCTTTGGCAATTTAATAAGTCAATTCCTTTGTTTGTGTATGCTGGTAGAAGAGTAATTATCTAAGGACATTACCATTACCATTATCATTACCGTTACCTTTACTCCAACTGAAGTGCTTGCACAATGAAATGCCCTAGCCCAAAAACCACAAAAACTCACATTCATTTTCCTTTGATTATTTTTGTGGCCATGTGTGTGGCACGCAACCCTTTACTATTTTTTAAATTAAACAAAAAAAATAGCGTGAACTGGGTAATTTTTGCATTAGGCAAATTATTACTTAATTAGTTTTCCATACATATTTATTTACATAAACATACATATTTTTTTAGCCCTGTTTAAAACCGGTTTTGGAGAGCATTACTGAGTTGCGTGTTGAGCCTGTCCTGGCAATTTCATTCTGTTCTTTATTTTTTTTCAAATGCTCAACGAGGAGCTGTTGTAATTTATTAAATTAAATCATAATAAATGCGACGTGCCCATAATGCCAGACCATAAATAGAAATTATGACACATTTCGTGTGGACACGGAAACCATTCAAAGTTTAGTTTAGTTTACGGGGCTGGCTTATTAATTAAAGCAAATGCGTGCGGTTGCAGATTGTGGTCGCATACACATAGTAGCACCCCTAACCCAGTTACAGCGTACCCAAAACATACCTCCCCACTAGCCTCTCTTCAAACTCTACGTCTCTGCTCACTGCAACCTTTATACACTTACGCATCACGTGCTCGCTAATGAGCGGTCGTTCTTTTCAAATATTTGTAATATTTATTATTTTGTATCTCGTTGGAATAGTCATCGTCATTGGCATCGTCATCGTCAGTGTCACGCATACGCCGTGTTGCCGTTCCGTTATAGCACTTCAATTAAATTTTATTCACTGCTTCTGACCAAATTCCTCATCAATATTATTCACTTTTATTAAGAATCATTGCATTTGTTTGTTGATGTTGTTGTTGCTGTTGCTATTGTTGCTGCATCTGCTTTATCGCTGGCTGCTTTTAGAGCTATTTTCTAGCAGCGTTTTTTATGTACTCATTAGCTGCACTTAGCTCATTTTTACTTATTTGCTATGCTCTTTGAACTGCACGAAATTCATTCGTTCTCTTGCTTTTAAGACCCTGTACTTTGACATAGAATAGTGGTAAACTTTTGTAGTCAAAGAGAATTATGTGTCTAATGGGCAAAAGAAAAGTTTTAAAGGCTAGAATTTAGACAGAGGCAGAGTCGGCGCATCTGGCCTAAACTGCAGCCAAATCAAATTTGTTATAGACTTTTGTTACCCTTGCTAAGATAGACTAGCTACAGGGACCTCTACTGTTGATTTTATTGCTTTTTTTAGCACTTTTTGGCAACTGTTATCCGCTTAATATGTTTCCAGTTAAATTCTATTAATAATTATTGAATTAAAATTGTGCACTGGCATCAAAAAGATTGAAAGGAAAATGCAAATATTTTGAAATAAATTTTGCTTTATATTTTGTGTTGAATTATTGCATGAAAACATTTAATAACATTTTAATGACGTCATCCCAACTGTGTGTCTGTTCTGTAAAGAGCTTTGTTATTGCTGCCATCATTTGTTATTTTTTATTATCCTGAATTCGGGCAATTGTTATTCCTTTGAAATTGTTATTACACATTTTCTGGTCATTTAAAGTTTTATGCTCCATACATATGGACGTATACTTAATTATGTTATGTTGCGCAAGTCCAGGAAAGTTTTGTCATTCTGTAAATAAAATTAATTAAAGGGACAAACGCATTATGAGTGCTATTATCATTAGTTATGACCAGACGAATGTTGTTTTGGGTAGGTACAGGGCCCCGCCCTAATAGACATTATGGTGGAGTGAAAGCTGAAAACCTGTACTGAAAATGTCATAATATTTACATGTGTGTATGTGTGTGGGTGCTTAAGAACTAACCAAAAATTAAAAGGTCTGCCGAGAATACTTGTGGCTTTTAGCTTGTACCATAAAGTCGATTAACATCTTGATGTCCAACACGAGTTGCGATCGAATAAACTGATCCAATGAATTACAGTTTTAATAGAAAGCCGACATTAAGTGTGTGAGAGTTAAATTTATTGTACAGAATTTGCATATTTATTCAGTTACGTTAATTGTTTTTGGTTATTATTTAGCTTAATTATGATGCGATTGTGGCTTTAAATATGTCACGAAGATCCTCAAATCGCCATTGACCCACACACAAAGGAACATAAACAATTGTGCATTATGTGAACTGAACTGATTTCTGTTGTCCAGTGTTGCATTGTGTTCTGTTGTGCTCTGCTGGAGCTGAAGCTGAAGTTGAGTGCATTCGAGAGATATGAGCTCCTTTTTAATATATGTATATTTGTTTGAATTCGCACTAATTTATCAAGCGGCAAAGTTGTTAAGCTGCATTTTAAATTATGCATTTTTAACTGTTTTGAGTTTAAGCAAAATATTTGTCAGGGTGTTGTGCCAAATACAAAAAAAGGTTGACAGGAAAAAAACGAGGAATACTAAAGGGCTGGCACATGTGCAGAGTAAATACTTACACTACAGGAGTACAACAGCAGCGAGAATATAATTTTTTGCTTTTGGGTTTTTGTCTGGGTTCGTTGCTCGTTGTTTAAGTGCAAAAATGAGTCCCAGTTTCGGTTCCAGTTGCGCTCTTCGCCGCTTAAAAGTTGTTTTCTTTTGCCTTTTGATGTTTTTTGCTACTCTGCCTTTTGTTGTTGCTGTTGTTGTGATGAATGACGCTGCATTTGGCTGAGTCTCTTCTTTCTTTTTTTTGCAAGTCTGAACGGAATAATTTACACGAAACAACAAAACATTAGCAGCAAAAAGGAGACAACAACACAAACAAGCAGCAAACAGTTACATAAAGTGACTTTAATGGATTTTGTCAGGCAGCGGCAGGAATTAGACGATAGAAATTGCGCTGGATATGCAGCATAGCATTGTAGACTCGTTACAGCGTGTAACCTTTGACCTGTGGCTCATTAATTCAAATCAAATCAAAGTAGGGACAACGAACATAACTCACTGCCACGAACACATTTAGAATGAGACAGAAAGGGAGCAGGGAGAGCGGAAGGAAAGGAAGATAGGCAGAGAGTGAGGAAGAGGGATTCAGATAAATGTTGACCATTTAAATGAGCTATTGTCAGTTTAAAGTCACATCTATCGCACACACATCTGTACTGAATTTATGTGTAGCACTTTACCCAAGACATTTAACACCTGCAGCCCAGGTGCACGCCCCCCATTTGGGCTATCTTCAGCGTCCAATCAGATTTTTCAGCAACAGCAGCAGTAGCAGTAGCAGTAGCTGTAGCAGTAGCATCAACTACTAAAACGATCATCAAAATAATTTATGATGCACATCAGCAGGCATCTAGAGCCAGCAGGGATGAACTTCGTTTTTGTTCAGGCATAAACCAGTAGCAACATCTAAACAGTACACACACGCACAACATGCACACACACACACACACTCCGGCACATACTTAGCAGCAGAGACCTGCATGCTGATGGTGTCCGGCAACGTTGTCCATTTTTGTGGCCATAATGCTCGACCATAAGTTTTTCTCGCTGCAAAACATAAACAAGCTAAATCAAGTCAAATGCGCTAATAAATCATGGAAGCGTCGACGTTGACGTCGTCAACTTGTGAGTGTTTGTTGTTGTTGTTGTTGTTGTTATTACGGTTGTTGTTGTCATGCAAATGACAGGAATACTCGCATTGGTTCGTAGCAGCACTTGCTGTCTAGTTACACACTGCGTATACTTAACACCAAAAGTACCAACAATTTAAGTTGATTTATGAAGCTAATACAAAAAGTCAAAAAGAGATATAGAGAATTTAACTGATAATTGAGTTAAACTGTATGAACTTTGCAAACATTGCAAGTCAATTAAATGGCAGCATTTTAATTGAAATGTGCACGCATAATTAAATCTCGACCAGCAAAACAACAAAATCTAATTGCTGCCAGAGTAACGCTGTTTGCAATTGAAATGAATTTTGACTGGCAACTCTTATAGTAGGATAAGAGGACATTGTTACAATCCCAGCAACAGTTGCTGCTGCTGTTACTGGCAGCAGTCGTCGTCATCGTAGTCGTCGTCGTCCTTTGTTATTCTTGGCGCAAGCAGCTCGTTAGCGACAGCAGAAGCAGCAGCAGTAGTAACAACAGCAGCTTAAGTCATATTGACAATACCAAAGTTGTGTAATCCTTCGCATCGCCAGTCAGAACCAGAAATATAGATACAGCTGTTAAGACTCTGACTCTATGACTCCGACGCCGACGCCGACTCCGACTTGGACTTGGAAGACAATCCGATTTGCATGGAAACTTAAACGCTACTTGGAAGTTTAGTTCAGCTGCGGGCAGCATTTGCATTTAGTCGTCTTATGTCTTTAAGTACGAGCCAAGTCACAACATATCATTAGTCCAAGTGACCCATTTGCCAGTACTGTTGCTGCACTTAACCCATATTTGCGATGAGTCGTTGAATGTCAGAAAATTTTGTTTGTTTTCGTTGCACAGCGCTTCCGGCACCCAAATTCTTTTTTTGTCTTTTTCGGTATCCAAGTGAAATGCTTGTGTTTGCCTGATAACTGTGCTATATTTACATAATTTTGCAGTTAACACTTCAGTGAAGAACGAAGCACCGAATCAAGGCAAATATCTAAATGATGCAAGCATTGTTTTTTGTGCTTTTTGTGCTTTTTGTGCTTGTTTTGTTGAACAAAAAATATGTAAAAATCAGTCAGAGACATTCCCAGTTTTGATAGACTTGAAACCAGTTGTGAATTGCTTTAGAAATTCTCGCACGTTTGACGTGCGACGAGCGTTCAAATAAATTCATCATTTTATTTAAAGTTTCACATACGATGACAATTTTATGGCCTACGAATTGTGAGAGCGATTCTTTTGTTACGTTAAAAGCTGGAACACCCGGACTACTGTTCACTACGGACGACAGACTACGGAATACGGAGTATGGACTACGGAGTACTACTAACCGAGTGCCTTGAATGTTCATTGTTGTAATATTTACACAGTTGCTTTTGGTCTGTTAGCGTACAATGTTTGAAATGCCATATTCGCCCTGTCACTGAATGGGTGAGAGTTTTTCAGCAATCTTTGCAATCACCAGCTGCATTCTGATGCCCGTAGCATGGCCCAAAAAGAGAAAAAACAGGGCCAACTCGATACGGAATCGGATACAGACCCAGAAAAAAAAGGTAACAGAAACTGAAACCGAAACTGAAACCAATGAAAAGGAGAACAGGCAGTTGTAGTATTGTCACACCTGTCGGCGTATCATTCGCTTGGTGTGTCCACATGGGATGCTTGTCATTCATTTAAAATTTTATTATAAATGTTATAAATGCTCACAATAAAATTGTAATTTACACGTTTCTGGAAAGAGAAAGTCCTGTTTCGTGAACGATACGTGATTTCATTTATATTTAAGTAGTTCTACATTTGGATTTCTTTCGCAGTTCCGCGTCTTCTGGGTGCTCAGTTCCATACAATTTATTTGTGAGAACTTTGAATGAATGGTGTGTGTTCCTCTTGTTTTTTGGAGGGTACAAGTATTTTAGTACTTGTTTGGCAAATGACACGGGCAATAACATCAGTTTTATGTGCCATTTTCGTTTGGGTTATGCTAATTTGTCAAACGTGTGTTACATTTTTAGTTGACTTTGATTATATCTCTGAGGCTTGGCACAGTTCCTAAGTACATACTACAATGTGCTATTAGGGCAAGGCAAACATAACTGTAGATTGTTCTTTTTTTTATTTTTTGAGATATTTTAAAAACATTTTTAAGTGCAACTTCTCTTTTTTGGCTGTCAATTTTCTTTAGTTAAACTGTGAAATAATAAAAGTGTTTTTTGAATACCATAAACCCAGATGATGAACAAAGAAACTTAAGATTTATTTAAGATTTTTAACAACCTTTTGAGCATTTGATGAAGTTCACTCACCTCACAAACGGAATTTCAACTCTAACAAAATATGTAAATTAGTTAACTTTTACGTCTATCTGTTAATTACAAAAGGATGCGTAAAAAAGTTTGATGTCTAAAGTTTAAACACATGTCATTACAGCGGCAATTGGTCCCGGGGGAAAACGAGATTTGGATTTCAATTGATGACATCTTTTTTAACACTTGTCATTGATTAACTGTCGTTACGAAATTTAATTTAATAAATCAGTTTTTTTGTACGTTTTGACATTAGTTTTGCACTCATGAATGATTGCTTTATAATTTAAGCTCATCACTGAATTGATTTATGCAATCATTTCCAAGGTTGAAAGCGATTTGTATCTAGTACATTTTGTGTATCCCACTGGAAATAATTTAATATATGCAGCAAAACTGTTGACCATTTTATTGTTCATGTTTTTTTAGACATTTTGTTTACATTTGGAGTTGCGTTAACTTATGCGTGGCGACCACAGATAAGCTGATAAGACTTGGCCACTAAAGCCGATTGACATTTAAAATGCACCACTATCCACTGTCCAGTGTATCTACTGTATCTACTGACCAGTGGCTGTTTACAGCACTTGACATTAAAATATGACAGCAGAAACAGCAAAAAACTAGCGCCGATTTAAAACTGAATCAAAAACGAGAAGAAAAAAAAAAGAAAAGTCTGAAACGTGTGTTGGGTTCTAATTGGGTTATCAAAATGCGCTGCAGCGAGAATTGGAGGTGGAGTAGGGGAAGGAGTACGAGTAGGAGTATGAGTGGGAGTGGAAGTATTATAGCCAAATCCCGACTGGGCCAAGACCCACACAGCACTGCCCAGCAGGCATTTTACATGGCCACTAAAGTTATGGCACGCGTTGGGGAACGGGAACTAGGGACAGGAGGCGGGGAGTGTGAGCGGAGCGCATTTTGTAACTGGCAAATGGGCAAAACTGACGTATGCTTAATGCCGGTTTCTGCGACTGGCAAACGTTTTAATTTGCCGCCATGTAACGGTTTGCTGCCAAGTAGCCAAGTTATCAACTTGTTAGCTGTCTCTACTGCATTTGACGGCTGTGTGTGGTGTGTGTGCCGTGTGTGTGTGGGTCGTTTGTGTCTCACTACAGATGAATTAATAAATAGTAAATGAATCCGTCTTCACCACTGACGTGGGAAGTCATTTGAGTTGCTTACCTTAAATCCACATAACAAAATTCAAGTCTTTAACTTTAAACATTAAATTTAATTTTAAGCCACTCGGCAGTTATTAAAGAGTATTTAAACTTCGTCATGTGCTGCCTGCTTTCTTTTTCTGCTGGCCTTTATTTAAATGAGGGATTTTAAACAATCTCAACCAGAGCAACACTTGTCGCTACCAAGAGAAGGCCCGAACATGAGCATATAAGTATAAATTCAAGTCGAAGTCTGACTATAAGTATGAGTTTATATTAATATTAAACTGTTAAGGTTTCTCCAACTGCTGTGACCTAATTGAAATGCAGCCAGCATTCTTACCAACTTATTATTGGTTATATATGTGTGTGTATACACGGCTTCGAGTTGTGGGCCTTTAACTTGGCCATTAAGCTGATCGGCGCAGTAATCAATTTCAGACATGATTTCTTATTTACTGCTATTAAATGTGCATAAACTTTAAGTACTTAATTAACTAGACCTTTAATATATATGGTATTACTTTGTATTTGTAATTATTGCTCTAACTGCTGTTGACAACTTGGTTGCAGCTTAAGCTCCACTGTCCACTGCCCACTGTCCACTATCCACAATCCACTTTCCACTATCTGATATCATCTGACTGCTGTCGAGAGTCTACTGAGTCCACAGTCTGATGTCCTTTTTCCACTGTCCATTGTCCTTAGACTCGACCTATGTCACTAATTACAAGCTGCTGTTTAGTTGCCATCGTAGACGGCGAGGCGCCAATGACAAAGTCGACTGCCAGCTGCGGTTCTCGCTAATCCATTACCAGCGTCATTAATCTAATGAGCTGCTTCTGATGTTATAGCTACTACACTGAAAGAAACTTAGGTTTGTGTTCAAAACTAAGAAAATTGATTTGACCATTGTGTCTATCTTATAAAGGTGTTCAAATGTTATTGATTCCATAAGGAAAAAGTCATAAATATATAGGGTACAATCTAAGTTAAGACTTAAGAAATCAGCATTTTCTTTCAGTGTAGTGTTGTGCTGTTTGCAGTAGTTGTTCTTGCTGTTGTTGTGATTGCTGTGGTTGTTATTGATGTTGTTGTTTTCTCTAATGTTCTTCTGGTGCCAATGGCGAAATGTGTCGAGTTGCCAATGCAATAGTGTTGCCGTCATTCCCATCCATTTGCCATCCATTTCACAGCCATTTGTTCATCACTTTGCTTACACATGTCAGCGGCATTGGCTAGCGTTCATCACCATCACCTGATCCCCATGTGCCAATATAACATTACATCAATGCATCAATATACACGTGTGCGAGTGTGCCGCTATGTGTGTGTGTGTGTAGGTATGTGTTTGCTTGTGTGTATTATTTGCCACCCAGTCAGTTGCATGCCAGAGGCAATTAAGTGCGCCAAGCTAAACTGTTCGCTTCTCATTGATTGTTTTGTGGATTGCGTATACGACACGTGAGCTATAATTTGAGAAGTTCTGTTATACAGCGAGTAAAACAAGTTCTCAAGCTTCCTGCTTGCACAAAATTCCCTAACATTTACTTTAAATTAATAAAGTTTCCCCCTGACGAATTGAACTTTGTGGCAAAACTCTTGGCCAACTGTCTGCGTGTATATGTGTAGGAGTGTGTGTGTGGTAACAAATTGCATTTCTTGCTTCGACAAACATGCTAATTTTGATTGCGAACATTTTCAAAACACACACACACACACCCACATGCACAACAATTTCAACAAACAAAACATTTAAGCTTCAGCAGCCTTTTTTTATTATTTGTTTTTTGTTTTTTGTTTTCTGCTATTTGCCATTTCTATTTTTGGACCACTTTCGTAGGTTGTTGAAGTTTTTTGGTTAAGTTTTGTCGACCAAATATTTTGTCGCCAAAAGCATTCCTTTAATTTAGTTTTGATTCAAGATTTACTTGTTTAAATTTATTTATATACAGCAGACATAACTAAGTATATAGTTGTATCTGTTTTATATATGTTGTACCAACTTTTTTCTCTCTATCTCCCTAGTGTTTGTTGTTTTTGCTCACTGGTTGGTTGTGTTTTGCTTTGTTTGGTTTCATTTGGTTTCGTTCGGTTTGGTTTAGTTTGGTTTTTGGGCAAAACTTTTACGTTGAAAACTTGTGGCAAGGCAGCAAAACAAAGGCGCAAATTACAGTTGCAGTTTCTGGTGTTTTCTGCAGCACGAAAATATGTATATCAAATGTATATACATCTATATATAGAAATGTATGTACAATTGGGTATATAAGTTTATATATTTGAATGCTGTTTTGTTCTTATTGCTGGCGGCAGACATTTCCGCAGTGGGCAACGCTAAAATGAAGCATTTCCGGTGTGTTTACAAGAAAACACTATGAAATTTCTGCTTCGTTTCTTTTACAACTTTGTTGTCGGTTGTTGTCGTTATTATTATGATATTTTTGCTGTTGTTGTTGCTGCTATTGTTGCATTTCGCGCAAAAGTTTGTGCGCCTGGTTCAAGACTCAAGGCTGAAGTCTCGATTTCTTTTGATGATGGACAAAAAGCCGTTCGCTGTGGCTAAAGGCGCCTCGGCCACTGGCAGGACATTTCCTGCTGGGCTAAGCAAACTCCTCAGTGGGTAACTAAAAAGCAGCGACAACAACTCCAGCCACCAACAGCACCACCAGCAACAACAACAACCAGTACAATAACAACAACAAGAAAACAATTACAGTAACTAATAAAGGAACATTTAAAAAGCAAAAGTTTGTTTCATAACTGTGGGGCTTTGCGGAGTGTATATGGGTCGTTGTTGCTGAGGAACGGCTCTCAAATAAGGACTTTAAGGCGTAAGGGGGTAGTAGGGGGAAAGGGGCAAGTGGAAAAGGGAGCGCTGTGCAGGGGTTTTGGCCCTGCCTGCCCTGAGTTTTCGATCTGGTACTCTCGCTGGATGTACATGAATAAGCAATTACAAAGTTGTTATTAAAACGATTATGCAAAATGTTTATATTCCTTGTTTTTTTTTTTTGCTCTGCGCTTATTTTTCATTTTGGACGCCAAATTGAATAAAAGTGCAGTGCTGTGTAGTGCCAGCTTTCAGCTTTTAGCTAGTGCTCATAATTGTTACTGTACCTCAATCAATTCCCATAGATTACCTAAATACAATCCAACTAGGGAGTATTTTATTCCAAGCATTACTCACTGGCCAACACTATGAACTAGTAATGCAATCAACACTCAAATAGCCGCTGGTCAAGTATTATTCGCTGCTTGCTGCTAGTTACGTCTCTGCTTGACCTTAGTCGGTCTGTCCGTTGAGTCCGACCGCTTGTCCGTCTGTTGTGAACACTCGAAACCGCCGTAACCGCTGCTCAATTTTAATTTGGTTTGCCGTAGGCAGATTGCACGCAACCTTGTGCCATTTTCACATACAGCTCACGGCTGATTTTGCTGTCTAGCTGTTGACGATGCCAGGAACTGACGAGCTGACGAGATGAGAAGCTGAGGAGGACGACGAGAAACTGAGGAGCAGGTTGAGCGTTGCCACTTGGTTTATTTTAATTAGTGGAAAAAAAATATAGAGTCGGCATACGGTACACCGTGTACGCAGTGAAGTGCTCCAGTTTGCTCGTTGGGGCCACATAGCCGCAGGCCGCTTGCTTGACTAACTGCTAACTGACAAGGCTGCTTTGTCAACCCCAGAAGGGGTTGGGGATTTACATTGTTGCAACAAAGATGTGCAGGCGAGCATGAAAGAAGGCAAATGCATGACGCTATAGTTTCCATTGGCCTCTAATGGTCCGACTGGGCAACTTACTCAGAGACTTGGCCAGCACGGAGTGCCTCTCCCAGTCTCAGTTCCCTGTCCCCTGTCTCCACCCCAATGCATTGTCGTAATGAGCACACCGCAATTTGTGTTGTGTGCTGTTGTCGCTGCGGGCCGTTTGCCATTCATTTGGCAAAAACAACAATTAAATGTTTTTGTAATGGCCATCATCATCATCATTATTATCATGGCTGCCAACGCTGTCTTCCTGGCCAACAATTTACTCTTGTTTTTGGCTCTACTGTTGTTGTTGTTGTTATCTCTACTCTTGTTGTTGTGATACGGTAAGGCACGTTACGTTGCTGCAACTGTGAAAATAATTGCTGTGCAAATATGTAGCTAAATTACAACATTTTCTATTTATTTTAGCTGGCCGGTTCCAGCTGTTTAACTGTTTACAGCCAAGGCAAACCAAAGACAATTTGATTATAGAATTATGCTTATGGAATCTATGTGTTTTAAATATTCAGTTTAAAGAAATGAATCTTAACCACAACGTGTTGTGGCTGCATTTGAGTTGCCTTTGCAGCGGTTGCACTTGTATCAATAAACACCAACGGGTACTTCAAAATTCCCTACATTTCTCCTTATCCCCCACACACCCTTGGAACACACCCCACTGTACATGTGCAACGCTCCCCAGATCTAGACTAGCGCAATTTGGTTTATTTCCGGGGCAAAAATAAACTTTCAAGGATAAACAAACTTTTGGCTGCTGCATCCTTAAGCAAATTTCATGAAATAATATTTTAGTTGTGCCCTGGGCAATATGTGAAGTCATGGTGCACACATCCGCCGACAACCACGCCCCTACACTATACCAAGTCCCACTTAATTCTCCATGCTGCTCCCTTCAAAAAAAGTGTAAAACAGTCCCAAAATATTTATGTGAGACTTTGGATTTCCATGCACCTTTACTTCAGCACTGCTCAAATTTGAAATAAATGCAGTTTTGTTTTTTTTTTAGTTTTGGTTTTTAAGTATTCCCGTTCTGGGATTATACAGCTGGCAATGTTTTTGAAGCACTCGCAAAATATTTGTAAATCCTCTGAGCAGCTACAGAGATTAAATGCCAACAATATGAGTATTATAGAAAAAATATGTGGGTTTTGTTTAAGTATTTATTTTTCACTTATTCCATATGCAGTTTAATGCAATTCGCATATTTAATTCACAAATAAGAAGATGATGGCATTTAATTTATAATAAAATATGTATTTTTTTACCATCTGCTTGTTTGATTAAATAACCAAATTCTAAATGAAAATAATAAATTTCTTCTTTTAATTGCTGCATTTTAAATATTTTGTTGGTTAAAAATATGAAATCAGTTTTAATTTCAAAACGATTTAAGCTCATTCAGCTAGCAAAGTCTTTTGTCAAGTATAAAGTAAAATAAAACACATTTAGCTTTTCACATTCTTAGCAAATTCAATTTGACTTTGCTCTATTACACAATTTTGTGCTCTACCGCAATTGCCTTTGGCCAGATAGACTATAATTGAATTGAAATGCGTAAATAAAATTGTGGAAATAAACTTAGAACGAATGAGAGCAATCCAAAGAAAACAATGCAATGAAAAGTGCTCAAAATTCTTAAATATTTTTTATTTATAACGATAACTTTCATTGCCAAGAATGAAATGATTGAAATTTAATCCCATAAATATTTTTATTTATATAACATTTATTTAAGGTAATTAGAAAGCCAACAATTTTCAGACAATGCCTTGTTTTTATACATTTATGTGAGTCTGATCCAATGTAGCAGGTGTATTAGTAGTATAACAAAAGAAACGGAAATTAAGTCTATTCTTTGTGTTCTATCTTTTGGTTGCCTTTTGTTTTGTTGTCACTGTTTCTAGACCAAGATTTAGAGCAAACCAGTGAAGGAAGTCTTCTCTGTGCTTCTGTTTCTTTGGTAGCAGCGAACGTTTTTCTTTGGAAACCGGAAAAGCGCGCAAATGAAATAACATTGTCAATTGGAAATTTTAATTACAATTCAATTGATTTAGGCCTGTCTTGAAATATATTGTTACAGTCCTTTTTCTGCAGCTCCTCTGCTGATTCGTTTCCACGATAAGTTGTTGAAGTTGAAACTAGAGATGCGCTAACGACTACAGCTAGCGACTAGCTACGAGTCGTGTAACAAACATGGACAGGTCATGACGTGCATGGTGTGCAAAAGTGTGTCCGAATTGAACGTGAAAATCCTTGAAATGTGCCGCGTTGCACAGCAGCTCTTGTTACTTTTGTGGAATGCTTAATTCAGCTGTTCAAATGCGGTTTAAACGTTAATAATGTAGCTGTGTGTGTGCTCTACTGACACTACCTCTTTCACTGTCATCAGGCACTGCGTTGCTATTGTCGTTGGCAGTATTTGCTTCGCCGTCACACGGCGTATGCGTAATGAGCTTTTGTTCAGCCGTGTATGTTTTTGGGGGGCGCTTGTTCTACAATTAGGTATTCCATCTATGGAACTCACGTTGAGTTGAGCCTACGTGATTGCATCTCATGAATCCAACAACAAGAATTTAACAAACGCAAACAGTTGTTGAAGCTTTAAGGGTCCTCATATTTAAAATGAATTGCAAATATCTTTATTATATTATCATAGTTTTTTTCTTTGATTAAAATCATTCAAATCAATATAACTTATTAATGAAACTCTACAAAAAAAAAAATGAAATAGTGTCATCAAAAATTGGAACTGGGCATTTCAGCGTCGAGCACTTGGCACTGAAGCACTCTTAACTCTCCTTTTTTTTATGCAACATTTGTTTATTAAATTCAATTTTATTACTGTTTAATGAAATGACCAATTTGCTTTTGTATATATTTATTACAATATTAGTATTTATTTGAAATTTGCATAAAATTAAATTAAATGCAAATTACAAGGGCAAATAAATGTGCAGAAACAAAATTCAAAAAATCAAATGCACAGCCAAATTGAGTTTTATTTTTTGCCCTCTATTTAATTTAGCTGTACATATGATAACTATACTTTTATAAAGTATATTGCAAATTCAAATACATATCCGAGAGGGAGAGAGATAACAAAGTGGCTATAGTTAAGCATCGTTATGAAAGCCAAATTTAATTCTGTTAGATAATTAGCTCTTTGCCCTTTGTTGGAACCAAATTTATTTGTGTTTAGTTGTTCATAAAATTAAAAATTGCATATTATAAATGTGTTTGTTTAATTAAATTTTTGCATATCGTAATTATAAATGCCAAAAATGCACATATGTTAGAAAAGAAACCGAATTGAATATAATGAATATATAGGTATTCATATTTAATAAATTTTGATTGCAATTTGGTTTGGTTGATGCATTAACGAAGTTACATTGTTACCAAAAACTCATGGATTCACTAACCCGGACATAAAATGTTCTATTCGCGCTACTAATGAATGATTTGCGATTTTTGCATTGTGATTCATCAGCAGGTGGAATGAACCTACGAGTTTTGGAGAAGAGAAAGAGAGTGGAGAACCGCGTACATATGTAAATACGCTGCTAACATTTTATTTGCCAAGTTCAGCAAATGCTATTACATAAAAAAATATATGAAATGCTTGTGTTATGTGGGGAGGAGGGCAGAAGTTAAAGGTTTGATTCCATCAAATATTCAAAGCATGCAATATCAATTGTTCGTGCATATTTTGCTGCCAGAGTTAAGTGTGTTTTAAACGCTAACGAAGCAATTGTCCGCCATCGCATAGAGCTGCTGAAATCACTCGCATCCCGCATCAGGAATTCCATTTACACAAATGAGACCACAAGCAGCTGGAACACAAAATGGGTTCGTTCGGTTTTTTATTCATTTTTGCTTTTTTTTTTGGTGTAAAATGCAGGAACAGTTTTTTCATTCAATTTTCTGTAATTCGGTTTTGACATCAATTTGTTATTCAACCCTGGATTTATTAGGGATTGAGAGTGTGGTAAATTCAATGGAAATTGGTTATCGTTTTTGTAGCATACTTTTAGGCGGGGGTTTTAATTGGTTAAAAGCTAAAAGAACAGTTGTGATGGGGAAAGACTTTAAATTCTTGCCTTTGATGCTAAAATTGATGAGAGTATAAATAGCTAGTAACGGCTATATATTATACAATCGTAAAAGATCGTAAAGCAAATAAAAAAATGATTTTATTTAATTTTGCGTGGGCATATCTCAGGCCAATGGGTTCGTATATTAAGCAAATATACTTTTTTAGACGCTAAACAAATAGGAAAATCGTTTGCAATCAAAATTAAATTGATTTGGAATTTTTTTAAATTTTGCGTTTTTTGAAAAAATTTATGATGTTACCCCTTTACATATTTTCGAAAATTCGAAAAAAAAAATTTTGTTTTAAATATGAAATATTTTGATGTCAATCGAGAGTCGTTATTCTAACGAGTGCCGAGATGTCTATCAATCAATGGCCGGACGTCTGAGTCCTTAAATATAGCAAATCAAAGTTGGAGAAAATGAGTCCTTGACTGGAGAAAAATTTTCATGTTTTCCTAACTATTATTGAATTCATAAAACGCCAAACTTTCATTCTGTGTCTATATTTTCATTGTTTAATTAAAATTGCTTAAACTTTCAAATGGAACTGCCAATATATACTTTTATAAGCTCTATTGAGCGCAGTGTGAAGATGTTCGATAGCAAATGACATAAAATATATGTGTTCTTTGCGAACCAAGTCGATCTCTGCTGTTCTGTGTTGTATATAGTTTTATTTGCTGCACATATATGAGGCTGCAGCATTTAGAAATAGTCATTAAAAGATAAAATCACAAAATCAATTAGCCAGAAACTTAAGCCGAAGCCGAAGCCAGAAGTTGGAAGCTAGATGCTGACTGAGAATGGGCGCCTGCAAGCCGGCTCATAAATTGCAACACTTTTATCGTTGTTCCTGGCTCGCCTGCAGTTGTCCTTTTGGTCCTTTCGGGTCTTTCGGTCCATACGTCCGGGTGCCGCCTATTTCTGTTGCTGCTGTTCTACTTTGGACGATTGCGCGCACAGTTGCAGCATCCGATTTCCGTTTCCGCTTTGTGGTGCCGCCTTGGAGCTGCCTGTTTGGTTTTTATTTGCCGCGTTCTTGCCTTCTTGCATAAGTGGGCAGAAGTCGGATGCTTCTTCTCCTATTTTTTTGTTGTTGCCATTTTGTGTTTCTTTTTTGTCTTGCCTTGGTCACATCGTTGTAGTGTATATATGCTATTTGGCAACGCATTTTTTTCATTACTTTCGACTGGCCGAGGGCCAAGTTGTGGCCCTGGCAAATGCATTTCCCTGTTAGTGTGTATAAGTATATGTGTGTGTTGTGTGTTTACGGCTGCTTTCTTCCTTCTAGCCTGTTTCAATTCAAACCAAATTTTTGTTCATTTTCTTGTGCTTCTCGTAGCCATTGGCCACGCCCCTAAAGCAAATGTACTAGCACTTGTACGCGCCACAATTTGAAATATGTTCATGCAATTGAAACGCAAAAAATGATTTATGCGCGCCATTATATCGCAAATTTGTACCCCCTAAAAAGGAAATGTGCTTGATATATGGTCACACGATGTATCTAAGATCAAATAAAATTTATAAAATGTATTCGCAGCAGTTACACATACATATATTTAAATACTAATAAATTTTAATAAAAACACTTTGCTTCGTAGGGAAAGCAATGCAGTAGATTGAATCAAAAAGTAAGTTAAGCACGAAGTCCAAGAATTCGTATGTAACTGAGCTAAAATTGTTGCACTTAACAGTGCTGTAAATAAGTCTTTGACCACTTTTCGTACATTAAAGAAAAAAGACAGTTTTTTAATACGTTTCGAATATTTTATGCTGTTTTATTTCAAATACATTTCCTTAGTTTAACAATTTTTTATTTGTGTTCGTGTGTGTGTTTGTATTGGTTTCATGTGTGTGTGTGTGTTTTCGTGTTTGTGTTTGTATTGGTTTGTCATTAATTTAATTACTTATTTTTAAAGTTGATATTCAAAGTGTTATTGCAGCTTGTTATACTTTTTATGGAGTAAAATGCAATGGAAATAATAATTTATGCGATATTTAATGCATCATTAAATAATCCATTAATTAACAATTATTCGTATCTGTCTGTCTGTCCTGTGTCTCGTCTCCATTTCTCCGTGTGTATCTCCGTGTATCCATGTGGGTGTATTTTCACTCTAACGTACGTGCGATGGCTTACATAATAAATAGAACAAATATTTACAAAATCGTTTAATTTTATGTTAATGCGTACAACATGAAATGCGTTATTTATATAGTTAATTTTAGTCGAGATACATTTTTCTACGAGTATCTGCAGTTTTTGGTATTTTTGGTATTTTGATTTCATTTCATTTGGGAAGGGGTTTTAGGGATAGTAGGGATCGTGGACGCTTAGTTAAAATGCAAGTTGCTACATTATCTAAGCCGTTATCTATGCTATAAATGCTATACACATTTCATGTCCAAGCTGTACTATATGCAATGGTGGCTAGAATGTATTCGATTTGTTGTTTAGCTTCCGATTCGTATTAGCCAAAGCAAGGGGGTGATACAGCTAATGAAAAAACTGCCAATAACATTCATCCTGCTGGCAGCTGAGTTGATGAAATAGGTTTCGAAGAAATTCCTCAGTCCCGAGTCCGATGAGAGTGTAACTGCAAATGTGGATTTTAATGCGTTTGTGAATGAATTTGTAAATGATATTTCAGTTTGTTGTGGTTTTGCAGTGTTTGTTGTGGTTGTTGGCTTACCTCTGGCGGGCACCGGATCCTTTTGCGGACTGCCCAATTCGATTTCCTTATACTCCTGATATAAATCACCAATTTGAGCCGTGCAACGTAGCATGAGGCCACCTCTGACATTGCCCAATGCATTTGTCATCTGCACATTAGTCCCTCTTCCATTCACATTGTTGGTATTGGTGTTGATATTGCTGTTACTGCTAGTGGGGCCAGTGGTGCTGCTGGCCGCAAAATGCACTGCCTGTAATTGCAGTTTAAGGCTCAGCCTGGATGCTATGAGGTTGTCAACGGTGCGAATGTATTGTGTTTCCTCGCTTCCCACCTGTCGGAAGTAGATTTATGCTTTAAGTACGTACTGTGTACAGTGCTCTTAATTAAATGCAAACACCTAGACAACAATAACTAAAACAAAAATTAAACTGTATTTTTCTTTTGCTTTTGTTATAAACAAATACGTACTCAAGACACTTTCTGTCTGCCTTATGCACATAAAATGAGTGCTCCTAAAAGTATGCTTTACATTATTCATAACCCAAATGCAACAGTATTAAGCAGTATGTGTGTGCGAGTGTGTGTGTGGAGTAGTTGAAACACATTTTGCTTTTCGCTTCCTCTGGACAAACTAAAAATATATATTTGCTGAAAGCGACAAAGTCTCCCAAAAATACGACTGTCCGCTCCGAAAAGAGTATACAACCAACTATGTATGAATGGCCAATTTGTCGTCTGAGGGTGTTACAACAGTGCCCAGCCCTAGCCCCAGGGCTGACTGTCTGAGAAGCAGGGTCTTTGGCTTTTGCCTACGGCATAAGCTGCAGTGCTGGGAAGCGGATACTGTGAACGAACGAACGGACAAACGGACATGGTATGTCATATTTTGTTATGGTTTTTTTTTAAATTTTGTTTTTTTTTGTGCTTTTTATGTTGGCTTTTAAAAGCAGTTTTCAGTGTTTCAGTTTTGCAGTTTTCTGTTTCAAGCGTTACAGTGTAAACAGTAGCAATAGCAAGAGCAACACTCATACGCCCTGTTGGCTCTTTCTCTTTGCGCCTTTGCAGCTGTCGGACACATTGTTTGAGTGTCTGTTGTTCAAGGTTGTTTGTTTGATGTTGGTGTTGTTGCTGATGCTTCGCGTTGTTGCATGTTTGTTGGTTAGTTTCTGATTTTGCTGTGCACACTGTTTAAACAAGCCTTTTAAAGACTGTGAGCACTGGCAGCAGCTGGCAGTTTCTGCCTTCTGTCCGTCCGTCTAACTGTCTTTCCGCCTCTCTCAACGCCTTTTTTCCATCCAAACTGCAGTGTGCATTTAAAAATTTCATTTCCGTTCTGACAGCAACATGAATGGCGACTCTTAACAAAAACGCACCTAAGTCTTGTCCAAAGCACTCTGCAAAGCCGCTGGTCTAGCTGAAGTAAACAGCATGCACGTACTCATATGCATACGAATCAGAATATTCGTATTCACATTCATATTCATATACATTTTAGCCTTTTTACACTGCTTTCTGCTTCATTTACTGGAGATTCCGTCTAGTGGGGCACATAATTTCCGTTTGTCGCATCTTTTTGCCAAGGAGCGAGAGTTTTATTCACAAATGGTTTGTATGCTTCGTATGGTTGGAATGGTTAGTATGGTCTTTTGGTCGTTTGGTTGTAGTGTTGGCCATTGTTGTCCACAAAGGAAGTGCAGGCATCATTTTGCAAATGATTGTGACGTCATTTCCCTTTGCTGCATGCCCTGCTGCTACTACTATTGCTGTTGCTATTGCTGTTGTTACTGCTGTGCTTTTCCTACTGTACTGCCACTGTTTCTAATGACAACCCAAAGGTTTCACTCCTCCACCCCTGTGTAAACCGCTGGCAATTTAAATACAATAAATACGCATTTCATTTCCACTTACAAACGTTTGAGCACCATTTACTTATACATGTATTTTACTCTGTTTAGTGCCCTAAAAAGGTGTAAGAAATGGCAGAATGAAGCCAAGGTGCTCCGCTTAAATTTGGGTCAACGTCGGTAAGGAAACAACCTGCACTGCCCTCGACTACGGAATACCCTGTGCTCAGACTTAATTGCTGTTTTGCGACAGTAAAGCACTTTGCTTTGAAATCTGCTACTCGGCATTACCTTTGTGTGTGGTATCTTTGGTGAGCGGTATCCACAAAAGGAGCTGAATAATGCTGTTGGTTTTTTGGGCGGAGCCAATTCTCAAGCATTTCACACACCCACAACATTAAAAAGCAAAATCGCTTTATTGTTGTGCGTCTAGTTGTTGTTGCTGTTGTTTTGTGCTCTGCTCTGCTGTGCTGTGCGGCTTTAACCCTTTTTAGCATCCCACACACATACACTGATACACAAGCAAACTTCCAGCAGCACACATACACTCACACACACACACACACACACAGCAAAAGGCATTTTATTTTTCTTCTTGTACGTTCTTTGGCTTAACTTTATATTTGAATTTTATTTTTATTTTCATGCTGGCAAAGGCACAGCGACATAAAAAGCCATTTTAGTTAACTCGTTTTCTCACACTCTCTGCCTCTGTGTCTCGTTTTTTGTCTCCCTCTTTCTCGCTGAGTTCTTTTTATGTTTGCTGTTGTCTTTCGGGAATTTAATACCACGTAATTTACGAGAAACTCTTAAGACGCCAAGCGCTTTAATTAACCATGTGGCTGAAACAGCGACCCAAAAGTGTAAATACCCTCATATTTCTTGTGATTTACCTTTACAGCTTTGAAAGTCCTCCGAGTACCCATACCCATACCCATACCCACCCCCAATACCCCCAGAGTGTGTTGCCCTTTCCCTGAACCAATGTTGGGTCATTAAATGAATGTTTGGCATTTGCTTGCGTAAACAGTTTGCAGGCTAATTGTTTTCTAGCATTATTACTCGAATAGGCAAAAACATTGTTGATTTTATGCCATGTTGTTTGTTTTTGTTGTAGGCCAGGTTAAGTTTATTTTCCCAGCCCTTGGCGACAAAACATTTAAGTTTGCTTTCCAAATGGGTTATGACTATTTTGAGAAAATAGTTTAAATAAATACACAAACGAGTGCGACTTAATGCTTTAAATAGAAGTTTTCTTTACACAGTTCATTGATTTTCTTGGGCTAATGGAAATTGAGCTTATTTCTTTAATATAGTTTATTATCGATTTGCTGTTCTCCTTTTCTATTCTTTTAGAACATCTGCTGGGGATTCATTAATCACAGCCACTTAAAGCTGCCGTTCAGCTTTATTCGCTGTAGTTTTAGCTATATCCTGCTAATGCCGTATAAATAATTTATCATAAAATCGATGTTTAATGGCCACTTGTTTCACACAGCACCCAGCAGCCAGCACTGTGGACAGCTCTAATCCCAACTAATTCCCATGATTCACCAAAAAATTTCATTTTCAGTTACTTCTTCATTAATATGACAAAAACTTTTCAACAAATTATGTTAGTCGCCTCGTTGAGAGCCAACATGTGGAATTATTTTATATTTGCCTCATTTCTGAGTGCGAATATCTACGAATACTATGCGAATTAAATAAGTTTTCTTTCTTGATAAATTGTTTAGTAAATTACGTTTTGCTTTTATCAAACAAAGTGCAAAAGTGTGCTGAAATTAAATAAAAAACTTTTGCCCAAATGGGTAATGGGTACGGTGTACATTAAATGCATTTAATGAAAATGTACTTATGTAATTGATTTGCAACAAATTCAATAAGATATTTAAATAACTTATCCAGGCGTACTGGTGAGTATCTGAACATATTGTTCTAAGATATGGGTACATATAGTTTATCTTCTATGCGGGCTTACTCGTAAGTCAAGTCAACACATAGCCAGAATATTTGAAGCCGGCATTATTTATTTATGACTCGATTGCAGAGGCAGTCAAAGCCAAAGTCGCTTGAGGTTTCGCCTTTCTGGGCCATTTAAAGAGCGAACAGCCAGCCAGATCATAATTCAATATCAAGAAAGCATTTACTCTACTATAGCCATATGAAACTAAATTGCAATGCCACCAACGGCAACAACAACAACAACAACAACAATAGCAAATACAGTCAACGGAATGGATGAAAATCGTGTTGTTGGTGCTGTCTGCGCCAACATAAACACAACAGACATAAAATTTTATATGGAACGCCGAGACAAACGGATAGAGGGACGGACGGACAGTTAAACCCAACTCCCTATAACAGTGCCCCCTTCTCCTCTTTACTCATTTATACACACACGTACACACAAGCAGCACACTTTTGTCTCGGTTTTTGTCATTAGTTGGTTGACTGGAAGTAGAAGGAAGCGGCAAGCGGCAAGTGGCATCAAGATAAAATGTTCAACGGCCTGCATGTGCTGATGTGTGTGTGGCTGTGTGTGTGGCTGTATGTGTGGTATCCATATATGCATGTATGTGCCCCGAAAAGTAGACAACAGCTAGCGACAGATACAAAATGACTGGATAAGACGCACAAATGGCAAGACGCAAGATGGAGGATGCAAGACGTAGGATGTAGGATATAGAAGCGAGTGAGGAGAAGAAGAAGGAAGATGAAAGATGAGGGACGGCGGATGAAAGATTCGAGGAGACACCAACGTACCATTGCCATTGCCATTGCCAGTGCACGTTATGTCTGATGATGTGGGTAGACATAATATAAAAATTTATGAAGCGTTTAATAAGTTTTCTTTTGCTTGGCATTCGACGGCATTGGACAGACTCCACAATCCACACTCCACACTCTACAAAGCTCACAGTCGACAGTTGGAAGTTGAAAGTCTTCTGTCTTCCGTCTTCCATCTTGTGTCTTCAGTCGGCAGTCGAATGCTCTTTACTATTCGGGTGGGCGTGTCAACTGAAAAGTGTTGTCTCGTAAATTCATTTGGAAGACCTCGTCCGAGTCAGGCAATTTCGTTGCAGAACTTTAACGTAATTTATTTTATGTCGTGGCTATGATTAATAACAGCAATGCGACAAAGAAAAAGGTTTTCTTGCCCTGCGGTCAAAATGGGATACAAAAATGAAAGCCATTTGCTTTCATTTCTTTGTACTTTTTGTTGTATTTTTATTTTTAAAACGCTGACCCCGCCTACTAGCTAAGGGCAACGTTAGCATTTCATAGTTGATTTATGCAACTGATTAGCAGCAGTCGCAAACATTGATGCAAACATGAATATGCCGCCAAATGACTAATGATTCGGTTTTCTGCGTTTGCATATGACTGTGACTACGACTGTGACTGGGAAGGGGAAGGGGACTGTGATGGGGACTAGGACTACGACTACGACTGTGACCCAAGTGACTTGTTTGCTTCCTTTTTCTATATTATTTTGCCTTTTTGCATAATGATAAATGACAGTGGCAAATCGCACAATCAAATCAAAGGCGAAACCCTTTCTGCGTTTATTGACTCAATTTCTGGCAAAACGGGTAAAAAGACAGGTTTGAGGCTTCAGACCCAAATTTTAATTAAGTACAAGTCGCTCTGTCTCTTTGTGTGTGTGTGTGAGTGGGTGCCTGTGGTGTGTGGGTGTCTGTGGTGTGTATATGGTGTCATATCCCTCCATTATCTCATTTCAGTAACATCATATTCATAAATAAATGACAAATTTCATGGCGCACGTTGGTTTAAATTAGACGAAGCCTGCCTGTGTCTATCACAATCACATGTGTGTGAAATGAGCTCAAGGCTCAGCAAATGGCTGATGTAATTACAAAGGATTTACGATCCAATTTGCAAAGCCCTCGTAATTTTACTAGGCGCCAGCAACCCAATTGACAATGTCTTACCCCACGCACTCAAAAAAGGGTCAAAAGTTATCTTCACAATAGAAAACGCTAAGCCAATTGCTCTGTTCTAATCCAAGTATGAAGTACCAAGTGGAACTCGGCTACACTTACCGGCATATTGTTGATGGTGAAACGCAGCTCTGCTCTTGGTCTTGACGGTGGCGTACTGCAGTTGGCCCGCAAGACATCTCCCGGCTCGTAGCGATTGTGTTCCGTAAAGAGCTGGGGGCGTTTCTCCGGGAATTCTGAAATAATTGTAGGAAATAACATCTCTATAGTAGGCAGTAAAGTAAAATTTGCTTTAAAATTTAAAAATATTTGCATAAAATTTTAAAAATATTTGCTTAGAAGTTTGGGCACATTTGCTTAATAAATTTTAAAATATTTGATAAAATAGTTGAAAATATTTGTTTGTAGCCAAATATTTCCTAAGTTTTGTTTGCTTTAAATATTTGCGGTATATTATTTGATAACGTATTTGTTAGCCCAAATATAGAGCAAATACTTGCTTTATGTAATGAATTTATTTGCTTCTAACACCTCTGAAAAATATTTGCTTTGCTATTTTCTTTGCTCATACCAAAATAAAATGTACCGTAATAAAAAGTTAAACATTTTCTAATACTAATTATTAAAGTTAACGAAACTGAAAAAACCCTTTCCTTATAAGATCAACGTTAAATATATTTTTTTTGCGCTTATACAAACTATCTTTGTTAACATTGCTCATACGCAGTGTGTCATTTCAATTTATTTAAATCTCCTGATATGTTATTACTCACCCACGACTTGCATTTGCGCATATGCGGTGGCTGTGGAATACAATGGTGCATCGGCAGTGACTTCACAGCTAAAATTACCGGAAAGTCCAAAGCTCACATTGCGTATGAGTACCAAGGTGGCATTCGAGCTGCTTTCCTGTTAGAGTTCAATTGGAAGAGGATTAACTAATGGATTAGAGTTCAGATCGAACACGACTTACGTCCACCTTGATGCCGGGATATTGAAAGACTTTTGTGTGCGGATACTCGCCAGGAGTGAAGCGATAAAATTCCAACTGTCCGCGATAGAACTTAATCGAATAGAGCGGTGCTCCGTCCAGCTGATATTCACAGCGCAGCACCACCGACTGACCACGTCGCACCGCCGGTGGCTCAACGAGCAGGTTGACATTGCGCAGCGTCGCCTGGGTGGCATCTGGAAGTGGTTTGAGTAAAGAGGCGATATCAGATTTATTCAAATTGATACAGCGTGCATGAGTATGCCATAAAAATGGGAAAGGCGGTGCAGGGATGTGGGGCACCAGGAGGGAAAAAGGAAAACGTTCCACAATTTGCCAGCAGGTGCCAGCTATCCATTGCATGTGTCTTCTGCTGCTTCAGTTCCTGCCTCAGCTACTGTTTCACCTGCTACCACTCCACTTATACCTCTTACTCCTCCTTCTGGCACTTCCACTCCATCTCCTCCCCCTACTTCTGTTCATGTTCAATCGCACTGTTATCGTCCTGTAGAAGAGACAGAAGCTGTTGCCTGACTACGTGGTCACATTTGCATTTTCGGCACGAGATCGTAAAACAATATTGATACGGCGTATGTCCGTTCGAATACCGAGTACGATGTACCATGTACCGTGTACGGAACCGGAGTCCGGTGTGCTATCATCCGTGCTAGCAATAACATCGTCATCGCTCCGCTTTTCATAGGCACTGGCCCACATTAAATGCAGGGATTAAAATCTGCTACGATTCAGCCATGAATTCAGTGCAACGTTGCAGCTGCCTTGTAGCTAAAATATTTTGGGCGTTGTCCTTAAAGCGTAACCAGACCTTGGCTTTAAAAAGGGTTTCGGATTTTTCCCTTTTTGCTTTCCACTCTGCTCACTTACCACTTACAACTAATAGCAGCTGCAACAACAGTCAATGATGGAGTTGACATGCATGCATGGCCAATTGGACTGACTACATCAAAAAGCAATTTTCCATTTGTCTTACCATTTCTCGCACACCCACACATACACCCAACACACACACAGTCGCGTGCATGCTGGATTTGATTCTGTGCAAAGTGTGTTTGGCTTTTTATAAACTCGCAAATCGTTTAAGCCATCTTACGAGAAGTTGTAAACCTCTTTGCCTGTTTTTCTGTTGTTTTTTCACTCTTCATCTCCTTTTCGATTGTTTCACCCTTTTGTTAGTCAGTTGGCATTATAGACAGCACTTATACCCTCACTCAAAGTATCTGCGATAAGAGTGATTGATGACTACTAGGTCTTAGAGTAAATTTGTGACACCCCTTTTAATTGCTGTTAGTTTTTCTATGTTTTTAGCTCGTAGTGTATTTAAAAACCTTTTCAATTTCGATACGTTTAACAAGAGTATTTGTGCTTCGACATGGGCACTACGTAAATTCATGTTTTGCGGCTCTACTTTTGATTCCGAACTGAAATCTAGATAGCAACGCAATATCTCCAGCCTAAGTGACTGCTTCAATTTCGCCACAGTCTATTCTTCTTACTCTTTCTTCCATTCGTTCTCTCTCTCTCTCTCTCCATTTCTCTTTTGGTCTGCACCCCCTATGCGTATCCAACTGGGTTGTGAGCAATAACTGTTAGACTGCGTCCATGTTGCTGACTGTTGTGCCGCATCTTTGTGGACAATATTCTCGTGACTGACAATGTTTTGCTTTTTGCATCGCATGGCTTTGGAAATTAGGCCAGGCTTAACTCTATGACCATTCAGTTTTGTAACATACTGTGGGAGGAAATTCGTAGATTTCTATTCAACATGCTCCCATTGGCAAGTCAACAGCAGAGAGTAGAGAGAGAGTATCATATTGAAGCAGAAGTAAAAGTACAAACTGAGGAGTGATTTGTTTTGTGTTTGGCAGTGCTGTATATCACAGCAGATTTAGCAAGAACAGATACGTATACGTAATAAGTGTGAAGCACAAACCTTCTTTAACAAGCAGCGTATAACTTGGCTACTTGATACAGTTGCTATCATAGTTTTGCGAGCTGCACAAAGCTAGACAAAGCTCTGAAGCTCTGTATATAGGTATCTGTGTGTGACTGTGATCATAAACCGTTTATTGACTGCACAATTCAATATATCATGCATTCAATATTACCCACATGCCAATGGCTCAACAGGCAGTCCACATATACTATAGACAGACAAACATAAACCGTAACGAATCCAGCTTACATATGAGTGGGTGGCTGGTATGGAGGTAGAGGGCGTGACAACTATGTTGGGCAAATGGTAAAGCAGCTGCTCTGCGAACTTTTGCAATGGAGTATGCAAGCCATGTGATGAACTCACTTGTGATAATTTATGGGTAATATTTTTACTGTCAAGCAGTTACAGCAGTCAGAGCAGCATAGAAACAATAACAGTGGATAGGAAGAGCGGCAGAGTGTGTGAGAGTGAGACAGCATAGACTCACTAGACCCTGTGTCGCTACCAAACTAATTTAACTTATTGTCTGCTCTGCCTCAAGGCAATCTGTCTGCTCCTAGTAGTAGACGCCTCCTCCATGAGCTGTCTCGGGGTAAATCCTCCTGCTGATTACAACGTTTTCCATCAGTTGGAGCTACTACTAATACTTGACTGCTGCTTATTTCATTGGGGTTTCTAGATTTTTTTTGAAAATTCTTTCGCAGAACTTTAAGTGCTGCAATTTGTACATATTTTGAAATTGTTTTAGAATTTTTAGTGCTGCAATTTGTACATCTTTTGAAATTGTTTTAGAATTTGTAGTTTGTTTTGCTCTTGCAAATTCTTTTTACTTTTGATTTTGCTACTGCTCAATTTGTTTAGTAGCCAATAAATATTTTCGCTTGAAACTTTTACAATTTTCGTGCCAACAATAACGAATTTTTACACATGAATTCTTCATGTAATTACGCGTTGCCCAAAAGTAAACAAGACGCACTGAATTAAATTTTGTTGAGTTTTACACACGCTCGAACATTTTGCTAACTGTGCCCAATGGCAATAATAAAATTGGACAGCATTCTGTGATAATTAACGCAATATTTTTGTCTAACACAAATTGCCAGAGAGACTAAAAAGTTTTTAAACTGCCACGTCCCTGGTTTCTGGTCCTCAGACTCTGGTCTCTTTTCTCCCAGACTCCCTTTGTTCAATTATTTAGCATAATGCATAAACATTGCAAATAATATATTTGCATATACACGTACTCGTAAACAGTGCCTGCAAAATGTTTGCATAATTTGTGAACAGCAAAATTTGAGTTCAAATCTCATTTTAAATCGCATGATATTAGTCGAGGGATGGACAACAATTTCCCCCGACAAATTGGCGCTGTTACAGTTTTCAAAAGTTACACACACTTTTCCACAGAGGAGAAGAGTGTAGAGATAGCAGTAGAATTAGAGAGACAGACACAACTATCGAGATATATAATTATGTGTTGAATTATGAAATGAAATGTGGAAAAGTTTTCATAGTTTTCATTCGTTTCAAAACTTTGGTCTTCAGCTATCATTGTTGGTCAGTAGACTACTGCCAATTCCATTTTGGTGGACTGTCATGTGTCTGCGGATGAAGTTTGTTCAACGATTTGAAATAGTTTTTACGTTATTTTAATATACATAAATTTGTTTAACTAAAATGATTGCCATTGTGGACATTTTATGGCTTCAAAATGACTGTATTTCAAATGAATGACTGCAACAGTGTCAACGATAAACACAATTGCAACAACCAGTACTTTTTCAAGAGGGCAAAATATTAATTACTCTACGCTTTTTGTTAAACCATTTTAATTATAATTGTGGCAAGATAGAGTTGTCTGAGAAGTTTATAATTTAATGCTTAACTCTGCAGGAATCGAGTTTCAGCACTGCTTTGAACAGTAGGACATCACATCTTTGATTGACAAACCTTTTCAGGATTTTCCACCATTTGTCTGGGAAGTTAGCATAAAATTGGTCACTCTTTGCTGGTTTTTCTGCTATTTAACTTCATTATTTAAAGTACATTTAAACCTATCTCTGTTAACGTTATTTCATTGGTAGCTTTTATTTGCTTTGTGAGAAATTCAGGCAACGCTGAGTACATAAAGTTTTATTGGTAGCAGCACAAAGGCCGAATCCAATACAGCTTATTTTTATGTGCATTTTCTCCTGACAGTTTATTGTTTGAACTGATTTTAATAAAAGTCAGAATATTTGTTTCAAGCACATATTCAATTAATTGCACGAGAATGCTGTAAAAATGTAATAGGGTTTGTTACATGACCAGAAAAGTAGAAACAGAGTAATAATTCAATAAATGTTAAAAAAGTGTTAAGACTGATCAATAACTATGATACGATTTCGAGCTTAACACAGAGGTTCACTTGTAGGGTATTTGAAATTCGTTGCTTCTTCCGTTAACACACATTTTTCAGCATTTGTCATAAAGTCAAGGGAATGCTGGTCAAAAGGCTGCGGAACGTGGTAACAGCTGTCAGAGTGGCATGTCATACTCCCTCAAATCGTCAATAAATATCCAAATTTATTTGAACTGTATGGTTTGCTCTCTTTTGTTTTGTTTTTTTCCGTTGCCTATGAGGATTGGCAGAATTGATTTGTTCATATACTCCAAGTAGACGTTTGAAATGAATATAATATTTCACGCTTGGTAAACAATGCAGTACAAAGGGCTTTGCAGAGTGCGATCCAATATTGTTTATTAAATTTATTGCATTGCTGTTATTATTATTTAAGCTCAAATATTGCAGAAGTAGAGGGAGCAGCGGGAATGTGTGCATTTTCGGGCATTTGATTTGAACCGGCGAAAGTAATTGAGAACTAAACCTAATTGTAATGACTGCCAATGGGCATTTTTGGTTTAGTTGTTTTTGGCTAAACAAATTTGTTTAGGATTCCATGCAAATTGGCTGATAAATGCGATATAAACCCCCAAAAATAACTTTGATAATTAAATGTTGAGAACATTTTGCACACCACGCCCACGTTCATGTCCACGTCCACGTCCACGCCCCGCCCACGCCAATTCGCATCGCGTGCTCTATATTTAATTATTTTTTTGATTGTGCTCTTAAATAAATTTCAGCATAATGTACGTAATTAATGCGCCAAACCGAGCCACCAGCGTTTTATATAAATCAGCTTGAGTTTGGGGTTGAGGTTGGGTTTGGGGAGGGAATTGGTTTTGGGTGGGAGGTCGGATTGGATATGTTATTGGTATTGGTGTACACATGTGGTGTGAGTGTGTGAACCTGAATGCGTATACATTTATCTGTATACACGTGTATCTGTGCACATTTGCGGTCAGCCTCATGTTGCACGCACAATCAGTCGCCTTTCGTTGCTTATCGACTGGCGCCATTGATTGCAGTTCATTAAGCAGGCTCAGTCCCACCCCCTACCCCTGTACATTAGCCTTCATTTCTGCCTTGGCCCCAGGCTGAGATAAATTCTTTGCCGTTGTACGAGTTGGTACTCAGTGTAAGTATACCTGGATTCATTGGATAGCGGGATTCATTAGCTTCCCATAGTCCATCTTCAGTCGTTTAACGGGTCGCTTGACCTTCTCTGCTCTGTGTCTCTGGTCCTGTTTACTTAAACGCCAGGTGAGCTTTCACCTTTGACGTTGACGTACACAGAAAAAAATGTTTTGTAAATTTTATTTCTTAAATAAAGACTTAATTATGAAAATATGAAACTTCCATAACATCAGAAAATATGTTAATTATAGCATGTTTTATGTTAGAAAAAAGGGAAACTTTCTACACGATCCCAGTACAAGTTACAGTACTCTTTCTTGCAGTGTAACTGTGCGATACTTGAGCCTTCCCTTGTACACTTTGTCGGGTCTCTACTGTCAGGCAATTGCTGTGGCGCTGGTCATTACTGTTGATTGCTTATTCATGCGATCATTAATTTATTCATATGCCTTCAACTTTTGTCTGTCGTGCTGTGTTAAGAGAGAGTGTTGAGTGTTCAGAGTTATCAAAATGAAAGCGAAGGGCAAACTCAGCACTTAACGTTTGGAGACGTTGCGTATACGTAATCCTTAAACAAAGGGCTTGACATGGCTGGTTGGTTGTACGTCTCTGCTTTGTGAAAATTAATTGCAACCGCGTTGCGTTTCATGTTTATATTTTAAATTAATTATAAATATTTATTTATCCTGATTAGTTGAGTGGATTGTGGTGGCGTTGTTGCCTTCGGTGGTTCAGTGGTTCACTGTGGCTGAGTGCCTTGCCTGCTTCAGCTTAGCTAAATTGATTTCAGTTTATTTTAGCATAGAGCAGCGTTTGCACTTCAATGCCCGGCTAAATCGATAACAAAACTTGGTTTTAAACCTAATAAAGCCGCAAGCGAACAACTTCATTTGCTCTCTGGTCATTACTCTTGGCTCGGTGGTTTCTCATCGCTAAGCGAATTCGATTCTTTGCTGCTTTTCGTTCTCGTCTTTGGTTTTTACATTTTATTCTGTAATAAATTGCAGTATAAATTTCAATACGAAATATTGTACACAACACCCCTTCACACCCCCTAGCTCCTGCCTCCTGCCCTTAACCACCACACACGACTTGTCTGATTTGGCAGCTTCGTTTTTTGTTGCTCACTTTCGTGCGCTGGAGTTAATTTCATTCTTAAGTGGTAACAAGAGCAGCTGCGAAAAAGCCACAAACTTCAACTACAAAATCAAGCCAAATTATTGAAACTGTGAAATAAAAAAACACAAAAAAAAACACCAAAAATAAAGAAAATACAAGTCAATTTGTCGTCCCTTCTCCTTGCTCTGCTTCGCGAGCAATTGTCCTGCCCTTAATCTTTTTTTGCTCCCTTTTCTTGGCGCTACCTTTTTGCTTCTCAGGCATTGCCCATTTCCGCTATCCTTGATGTAACACATTTCCTGCTCTTTTGCTTTCATTGCTGCTGTAATCAAAGCTGCAACGTCATTGGTCTATGTTTATTTTGTATAAGCTTGACTAGGGTATTTGGCTGTCGAGTATTTCTAAAAAGCATTTAGCGTAGCGTTTTAGACTTTGGCATGAAAACCGCGCACACACAGACAGTGGCTGTGGCATGTGGCAAGTGGCAAGTGGCAAGTGGCATGCGGGAACGACAGAAGCGAGCACGTTCTTTTCATTTATATCGTCCTGTCTGTGTCTGAAACACACACATAAATGCATGTGTGTGTGTGTTTATCTTTTTTTGCAAAAGATACACAAAAATGCACAGAAATTCATCTTGATTTGCGCTGCGATTTTTTAGGTTTCTTTTTTTTTTGCAAGCCACCGCAGATTTAATGCCGCTTCACTTCGCTTTTTTTCGGCCAAAGTTTTCTTTGCCATTTCTAAATCACTTGACGCTGTTGGCTTTTTTGTGGTCCAATAGTCAGAGACATTTAAGCGCATTTTGCTAAAAGTCATTCATGTGTTAATGCCAAGCTCATTGGCTGTTTGTGAAACTCTGCTGCGCTGCAGCTCTGAAGCTTTGCAGCTTTGTAGCTTTGCAGATTTGTAGCTTGTGTATGTTGTACTTACCGCACAAAATGCACAGCATTAAAATATAGTGCAGGATGCTGCTGCCAAACTGTCTGGGCCTGAAACTCTGGCCACAACTTTGACGCCGACTGCGACTGCAACTGCGACTCCGGGTGCCACTCCCACGCGATGTGTCTGCCCCTCTTGTTGTTGGCATTGTTATGGTTGTTGGAATTGTGCTTGTTTCGGTGACTGCGGAATTTGATGACAACACTTTGGACGTGCTGTCGTTGCTGCTATTCCTGCTCCCAATCTTACTCCTACTCCGACTGCCACTCCCACTTCTCCTGCTACTACTCCTGCGTTGACTTTGCACTTCCGTGTTGTTGATACTAATGCTGGAACGCTGCTCGGACCAGATGCAATGTCTGAGCTCACACTTGTAGCCAGACACATGGGCTAGTAGCGTGGCAACCAGCGAGTGTGATGAGGACGCGGTTGATGGTGTCTGCCACATTGTCAGCTTGTCGCACTTTTTGGACACTTTGTAAGCGTTTGTCTTCCGTGCTCTACACTTGCCCGCTGACATTAATTAAGTTTGAAATTAATTGAGCTGCACGTTTCGCTGCTGCTGGGGAAAGCAGATTAATTTGGCACGCTGCTGTTGGCCAGATTATGCTAGATTTGCGAATTCTGTTGCGACTTAAGAGCTAATACGAGTGCACATCAGTTATGTTGAGTATTAAACATTAGTTGTATTTATTTCTGGTTTATTATTTTATACACTTAAGCTCTTTTCTCAAATTATTAGTTTTTTAATGTTTTTATTTGATTTATTTTTATTTCCTTAGCACTAACACAAACTGTTGCTTTCTTTTGCTGTATTTTGCTTAACCTCAGAGACTACGTCATTCGGCGGAGCGATAACGCAAGCGACACGTATCCCACAGATACAGATACGCAGCCGACAGATACACGAACACGACTAAACATGCCCGAAGTCAGTGTGGGATGTTGTGTTTGGCTTGGCAATAATTTTCAAAATGTTGCCACTGTCATCGCTTAGCAACATGTTGCCGAATGTTGCTGGAAAATTGTCTTGCTGTCTTCGATTTATTTTCTCTTGCTGCTCGTTAGATTTTCCGCAGTGCCAGTTTTCCGCGAAAATGTTTGTCACTTAACATTTTGTAAGCGATTTTTAGTGCCGCGCCTAATTGCTTTAAGTTCTAGTAATATATGACTTTAAAATTGCACACACATACACACACATTCCTGTACTAATGAGTGTCATGGCAATCAGCTGGAAAGAGACAGAGAGAGAGGGAAGAAAATAAGGAAAATGTTTAAATTAGTTGTTGACAAAGCTGTTAGGGCCAGAAAGTAAGTGCTTACAGCTGTTTTTTCACTTAAAAGTACAAACTTTTAAATAAATAATTTATGTCTGCATACAAAAATCATTAAAAAATTCAACACAATTCACCTTTGTCCACTGATACTTATGTGTGTGAGGGTGTGAGTGTGTTTGCGTACTTTGCGATAAGCATTTTCCATTGACCTTTAAATTGGCTTGTGCCTGACAGTTATGTTTATATGTGTTTATATTTGTCTTTGTCTATTTATGTATAGCTTTGTGCATATACAAATGTATCTCTGACTAATTAGTCAGTTGTGTGCCAATCGCTTTGGCTTAAGCCCAATAGCAGAATTTCTAATTATTTCTGTCAATAGATTTTAGAGTCGAACAGTAACATTATTTATGGCATCCCATTTCTGTTTAATTATGCGCTGCAAATCGGGGAAACGCACAGTTTTCAAATCCTTTAAGCCTTGTCTCACTTTAGTATCTGCGTCTCTGTCTTCTTCTCCTTTGGGCAGTGTTGTTAGTGAATATTTGCATAATGTCCGAGATACACATAAAAAATCAATGGTTGAAATGTAAACCTAAAGTAAAGTAAAGTACCGTAAAAATTGAGGTAAAAATTTATAAATTTTCTGAGCTAAGAAACTCACGAAAAATTTTAATTTTCTAAACTTTAATTGAAAACTGCTGTCTCTATATAAGACCACCCCAAACTCTTGTGACATATTCTATCATTAATTTTACACCCAATTTTTGTGGCTGTATATCTTTATTTGCCCAGCAAAGTATCTGAATCAGCATAGTAAATTTGGATAATGAATGCAGACTAGTTAGCCAACGAGCAGCCAAAGTGCAGCCAAATGCATTCTTTTGGCTATATAGCATAACGCGTTGTGCACTAAACCCAATAATCACTTCCGGCAACTGCACAGGGGAAGTGGGGAGGGGCTGTTAAAGGATGGGCAGATCCCAGATCGGCAGAACTTCACACATCATTTCCTATGCTCAACATTTGTTATGCCTTTTGTGCGACCAAATTGCCACAATTACTCGACAATACTAATGGGGAGAGCGGATTGTAGGAGTAGTGGAGTGAAGTAGGGGGTAAAGGGAATCTAAATTTAGCAGTGTGCTACCCCCTACACTTATTGTTGTCATTGTTGTCGCATTGTTGTCATTGGCAGTTGTCTCTGCTGCAGCTTCATTTATCACATTTATCCCATTGTTTGTGGGTTACCAAACTCAAAATGTTTTCCACGTTATTGTCTTGTTGCATTTTTATTAATTTGTTTCACGTTTGTTTATTGATTAAAATATGCACACAGAGCGAATCTCAAACTACAGCGAAATATTTTCAGCTGGCAGCAGCTGTTGCTACTGTTGGCGTTGCTGTTGTTGGTGTTGCTTCTGCTGTTGCTTCGCGGTCGCTTCGCGGCAGCTGTAAACATGTGTTGGCAGCAACATTATGATTGCTGCTGTCTACCCGCCCTGCTGTGTCGCTACGCTTTCCCTTCCTTTTCCCTACTCCCTCTTCTCTACAAATATTATTTTTACTGTCTGCCCCGTTCCATAATTTTGTACAGAGTGTAGCTCTGCTCGCTGTTCTGGCATTTTTAATAAAACATTGTTTTTATAATTGTTGTCACTCTCTCCATTACTTCTGATTTATCTGCACCTTTGTTCAACTAGGCAAGCGGTTGTATTGGGCTTTTGTTGCCCCTGCTTAAAATCTACTTCCTCCTTTCGTGTTCCGTGTTTGGTTTGTACAAATTATTATGGGAGAACATTTTGTCGGTTGCATTTTTCATTCATTATTTTATTCCTTTTTTTGTCGCACTGTTTTGTCTTTTATGAATTTTATAATTAATTATGTTTGTCACTTTTAACATGAACCTAGTTCTTTTTTTATTTGGTCTGTGTTCGTTTTATAGCTTGATTGATTTCCCATAATGTTTTGCCATTTATCATTATTCATGTGCTTGTTGCGGTCAGCTTAAAGGAATAACAATTATTTATGCATAAATATTTTTTTGAAATATTTAAACATAAACATAATTGTTTAATGGCATTCTAGTGGAATTTAAGTATATAATGAAATCAGCATACCACTGCGATTTAGTAGACAGTTTTCTCACAAAGTCAATCAGTGCTAGACATGAGTTTGTTAATTGGCATCACAGTCAAATGTCGTGTATCTCAGATATAAAGATACAAATACAACTTGCACAGATACTTTGTCACATATAAATAAAAATGGAGCAAGTTAAAGGCAGCAGTCAACAGGGATCGCAATTAATTGGGTCAGGTTGACTTGACTTGAGTTCAGTTCATCTCAGTTCAGTTGAGTTCAGTTCAGTTGAGCCGTAGACGGAGTAGTCCAGAAGGAGCAAGAAAAAAGCTGATTAAAGCAACGCTTGATGCTTTTAATTAAAAGCAGATTAGCATTGCGCGTGCAATGTATTTAGGCAAGGCGTGGCAGCGCAGGCAGGGACAGAATGGCGGCGGGGTAGAGAAGGAGCCTCCAAACACCACGAACAGGTCCATAAACAAATTATTGCCAAGCTTTGTCATGGAGACATTGACAGAGTCAGCCACAGTCGCTGTAACTCAGTAAGTGGTTGCTCACTGGGTGCATGAATGGGTAGATTTGGGTGGTTGGGTGGCAAGGTCTTTGGCTGAATAGCTAAGTGGGTGGGTGGTTTGTTGGCTGCCTGACTGGAGTTAACTGACTCAGACAATTGCTGCTATAAAGCCAACGCCATTTTAAGTGACTCCCTTTGCCAAAGTAATGGTTGCTTAGTCTACACTGCTGTTGTTTCCAGTCTTAACTCATGTGTTTCAGCCTACAATGGATGTTTAATCTGCGTGTGTGTGTGTTGTTTGTTGCTGTTTGCTTCAAAGTTGCCACATCAGTCACCGTTCACTTGACACATTTAGTTTGCCATGCAATTGGCACGAAGATGTTCTTGTCACATTGTAATAAAGTCGAGGTGTCAACCAGCGAGTAGTTCGAGTTGGAGTAGCCAACGGCGACAGAGGCAGCGGCAGTGGCAGAGACAGCGGTGATGGCAGCAGCGACGACACCTAAAAATAACTGCAAGTTTTTCACACCAGAAGCAGCGACGACAACAAATTGAAATGTTTATTTCAAAGTGTTTGGCTCGCTTTTACGACCAGACACAGCAGTTGTCAGGTGAGAAAAAGACGCAGAGAGAGAGCGAGGGAAAATGAAGAGCTCGAGAGGGGCACAAATTCATCTTGGACTTCAGTTTCCCCTACTATACCCCCTGATCAGATCCATTAGCTCGAGGACTTATCAGACTTGCTTAGTACGATTGCCATAAATCTGTTGCGCTAGAGCGCACCCAGAATTGTGCACTGGGTAGCACACAATGGGCACTGGGTTTTTGGGCATTGGCTGGTTCGGTTCGGTGTTTGGGGTTAAGCTTTTGGTAGAGCAATGTGCTGTTTTATAGCCGGCTGTTGTCAGTGTTCGCACCACATCAAATATTTTCACATCGGCTTAATTACTTCACGGGGCTGTCCCTCTGTCTGATGTAGCCGTGAGAAGCCCTGCGACTCTTAGAGGAAACTTAGAAGCAGTCGACATGGCTTTGTCTCTATAAAATGCTCGGCATTAACTGCTTAACTCTACTTAATTGCCACTAAATGCGCATAAATGCATTTTTATTAAATTCGCTTTAAAATTGATTTTGTCCGTCCTGCTGCTAGCAGCATGTGGTTTTCCAAACGAGCCACAGCCACCGCAATCACACACACTCACACATACTCCCATATACGCTAAAGTGCCACACTTGCGGTCGAGTTTGTTCGCCCTTTTCATGAATGGATTTTATTCATCAAACTATAATTTTTTTTATTTTTGCATTTTTATTGTAAATTATTGCATTGACTTGCAACTATTGCGTTGTTCTCTGAATTTTTTCTGCCCTGCTGCTAAGAATTAATTAAAAGCATTGCAGTGCAGTCAATAGAATGGCTTTTATTGTTCCAAGAGACACGCCCAATTGACCCTACGTACGCCCCTTTTGCCTTTTAATATATCAAAATACAGACCAAGAAAATAATATATCATAATTCCACTGAGTTGGTGTCTCTGCCTGAGTCTCTGTAGATTTCTCTGCTATGAAACTTATAAAAAATCAAATACGAAAAAGAAAGCGGAAAATAAAGTTTAGCTTCCATTAGCCGTGGCGGTATTCTGGCTAATTGGTTTTACTTAAGTTTTATGCGTATTGCAGCCAGAAACTCTCCCAATCCCAATATCCAATTACGCAAAAAGCCGCAGTGAGTTAGTGTAGTTAGGGTCAAAGTTGAGTCGTCCATTGTCCATGGTCCATAGCCCGAGCCGTACTTGAAATCCAATTTTGATAATAAGTGCGAAAAAAGCAAAATACCCCAAAATACCAAAAAGCGGGTGCCCATTTAATAAAAATGAAATTTGCGCACAATTATCTTAACAAATTAAGCTTTAGCCACATTTTGTTCATTTTGTTAGCAACTTCCGAGCCGTAGCATCCAAACGGTTCGAGAGCCGTACATAAGTGTCCCTCTCTCTCCAACTCCACCTCTCCCTGTCTCACTCTCTTCACTCAATGCATGTAATTAAATTGAAATTTCAATATTGCTCATGGCGTGGAGCCTTCGTGGCATTCGATGGGACCACGATGGGACCACGATGGGGACCCAAAACCAGCAGCTGTCGCCGTTCCATTGCGGCACTCGCTCATTTTTTGTCCATACATTTTTTTTTCAACAGCATTTTTATTTTTGTGTGTCTGTGTGTGTGAGTTTTTGTTGCTTTGTGTTTGCAGCTCCTTTCGAGCACATGCCGTTGATTTATAAGCCGTGGCCAAAAAATGTTGCAAAATTAAAGTGTAATTTATGTGCCGCATTTGCCGCCGCGCATCCGGTGAATTCGAGTCCTGCTTATCCGCTTCATGTCTCACTTGGCCAAGTGAGTGCGTAATGCGGGGCGACCTTGTGGCCCCAGTGACCCGAGCAAAGAAAAACTCACTGGGTTTAATGTGGCCTGGCCAACTTTGACCCCGCGCTCTCTGCACCTGCGCCTCGGCGCCAGTTCCTCCGCGCAAAGTGTTAATGTGTTTATGTGAATGGCGCTGACTCGACATGTCTCCCCGCCTGCTACTCCCACTGCCTCTATCTCCGGCCCACTGAATCCCGTGCTACCTTCCGGCTGATTCTCGTATGTCAGCGTCTGTGTCGAGAGTGTCCTTGCACTGTGCTGTTTGCCACTTGAGTTATTTAAATTGTGTAGCTGCGATAGGTGATGCCGGGGTAATGAAAAAAGATTGATAAAATATGTTAATTGCGTCCCTTTAACCTGCCACCTCGTCCACCCCCTTTGATCCCCTCCACCGCCTTCCCATTCAGCTTAAAAGTCAGATCTTGCATGAAATTGTCGCCTACAATGCTGAAAAGTTAATTTTCTTGGCACTTAAACGTTGAGTCAAAACATTTTAATTATTTTTACAGCTCGCTTCAGGCTTCTGGCTTTCCTTTTGATATATTGAACTGTCATACAGATTTAAACTTCCTATTAATTTGTACTTCATAGCTATTTAAATATTTCTTAAATTTAAAAAATATTTTTAGCGCATTCGCCTTTAGAGTTCGACAAGCTTTGCACAATAAGCGGCTTTGCCACATTTTTAATTAGTAATAATACATATTTAATGCAAATTAGAGAAAGAGCTTGGGAAGGGGCAGAAAGGAGGGTAAGTCAAACAGGAAAATAGAAAGTTTTGTTAAACAAACTTAGAGCACTCAAACCCTCCCGAAAATTCGGTTGTCATGGTACTAAAGTTTTCCTTTCACCTGCTGTCTAATTTGCAAAATAATCAAAAATCTTTTAGTTGGCTGCCTGCCTTGTTAGTTATGGGCATATCTCATTACATATTTTATTGGCAGACTTGGTTTTCCTTACACTAATTATCTGCTAATGAGTTTACTTAACATTTCAAAACGATGTGGACTGAGTTTCAAATCTTTACTGCTGCTTCCGACTTAATACTTTTATTTAATAAGAAGCAAACAGTTTTTAATTACCTTTGTTTATACGAAAATGGGGCATGTTAAAGTCGAAGTACCGAATTCTAGGCTTTTCATTACTCATACGCCATGTATTTCGTGTACAAATTGCTTCTATTTTTAGAATAGTAAACGTGTCCTTTTGTCATTGGCCTCGTGGCTGATGCACTCTTCTGTCTGTCTTCAGTTTTTTACACGCCAATTTCATGAATCGAATACAGGACTTTATGTCCTTGCATTGTGTCTACTAAACCCTGTAGTCTACAAGCTAAAGGCGTGTCAGGCAGTATGAGGAATGAAAGAAATAACGAAACTTGATACACAATTATAACCTAATCCTTCGATATAACCAAATGCCATAACCTTGCCCCTCTGTGAACTCTGCGAACTTGTGTGAACTGCTGCTACTGCTGCTGCTGTGGCAACAGCGTCATGTATGTGCGTCACATTTCTTTTGATTATATCGCATAAATGTTTTTTAACAACAGCAAATCAAAGGCTATCGGTAGAAGTGAAAGCTGAAATTGTTCCGAAAATTAACGAAGAACGAAAATCATAGCCATTTGTGGGATTCTAGCCAGAAGGACGGAAGAGTGAAACGATTGAGACGGGCATCCTGATCAGGGCACATAAACAAGAGTAAATACGGTTGTGCCGGCCATTGAGCATATTATTGGAAAAGCATACTGAGTTTCTGATTTGGCATGCATAGAACGTCATGTGTGTTCTTTTTTTCCTCTCCGTTCCTTTCTTGCCTGTTGTTATTTTCAATCCTTTGTGTCAATAAATTTTTATGGTGGCTTATTGGAACCCTTTTTGGATTTGTCGCCGCTATCAAGCCCAATGTGGTCTAATAGAGTTTGGGGTTTTCATTCACTTTGATTTAAAAATATGTTTTACACATTTTCGGAGCTGTCCACTTCTCCAAGTAAACAAAATGTGGGAGAAATACAAAACAAAATACATTCGGACGCTTTATAGTCCAAGAACACATTCCATTTCGATTTTGTATCATTTCCCTTTCATTTTCTATATTAATTTCCCCTGTTTTATGAGTATTAAAGCGAGTTTTCTATATGAGAATTAAGATGATTGTTAAATGCGCAAAGATCCATTTGTGTTTTAATATTCGTTGTTTGCTGTTTGTATCAATGCGATTACCGCTGATTGTGTACATTATTAATTTAATGTGCTTCCCAGTTAATGTGGCTGCCTTAAAATTTATGGCTGTATTATATATAATGTACTGAGTAATTTACATATATTCGAATTCATGCGAATTGTCGGCGTTGTGACAAAGCGAAGTTTGTTGAATGAAAAATTAATGTTTCATTTATCGCTCGGTCTTTTAGCTTGTACAATTGTTTATTTGTCTGATTGAAGTCATAATTAATTAATGGTAAATAAACAAAAGTACATTGATGCCGCGGCTGATTAAGTACTTTTAAATAACAATGTTATACAAATAAATATGTAAATACATAATGCTACTTTGATCTATTCTAAATTCTGTTGATGGTTAGTTACGGCTTAAAATATTTGACAAAAAAGTCAAGTAAATCGCTGGGAATGAAATGTTTTTTATTTGCCGAATATTCAACTTTTATAATTTAACTTTGTTTTAACGTTTGCATTTCTGTTAAAGTTGAAAATATTTTTATACGCAAAGTTTTGGTGCATAAATTGAAGCGCTACATTAAACAGCTGAACTATTGTGCTAAAAGTAAAAAAAAGGCAAATCAAATGAAATCAAATTTGAATCAAATGAAGGCAACTAAATAACAATATAATCAACAATAACACAATGTCAGAGTCAATGAATGAATTGTTATCTGCAACATCGAAATGGGTCTATAAAAAATAATAAAAAAAATGTAAGCGAAACAAAAAATATGATGAGGCCAGTTGTGGACAGACTCAGAAAATCCAGAACTTTCGGGCTTACAATTTCACCTACAACTTGTCTCTGCTCTTCTCCCTACTCACTTCTCATTCCCGAATTTCATCAGCGTCATCAATGTTATTGTTATGCGTTTACACATCACAAATACACACGCACACGCACACCCACACCCACACCCACAGATATAAAGAAATGTATATACCTTCTGTGTACATGTGTGTGAGTATGTAACACATATACATATATATAGAGCATATTTGTTACATATGTATACCCCATAAATTTACATTTTTATCGAAAAAGTTTCAGAGCATTCGCTGTTCTGATGATGATGTTCCTGCTAATGTTGTTGTTGCTGCTGCTAGTGGTGTTGTTGTTGGCGCATTAAAACGGAAATATCAAAAATAAATCTCTTTGCTTGTTTCCGTTGTTAGAATGGCAAATTCCGAGTCTAACGCTTGTAATTGGCACACACACACTTATATTCATACTCTCTCTCTCTCTCTCTCTCTCTCTCTCTCTCTCTCTCTCTCTCTATCTCAGTGTGTTTCACTTTCCCTCTGACAATCATAATACATGTTTGAAACAAAAAGATCCATTTGCGACTTTTAATGCCATCATCATTGACTCAATCAGTTGTGGAACTTTCATTTGCCACATTGAAATCCCGTAAAATACGCGAGTAGCAACTGTTTTATATTTTTTACGATGTTTATCTTATAATTCCTTGTACGTCACGTCATCGAATTGGTTTTGGGGACAGGAAAAATCCAAAGCAAATGATTCGCATGAACCCAATTTGAGTGACAGACATATAAAATGTATCTGTAGTGGGTAATAGACATGATATATTTTTAATTATCAAGGACATTATTCTGAGCTTGAAGACTTTCGGGCAACATAAAGTTTTCTTTCCTCTTTTTTTTCCTTGGATTGACAGTCATTTGGTGGCGATAAACTAGACTCTAGTGCACCTCCCTAATGCCAATGTCAAATTGAATGATTTGTTGCTGTAGTAACTTTTGCCATTCTCCAGTTTCCTGTTCCCATCGATATATATCTACATATTTCTGAAGTTCAGTAGCAAATACTTTACGACTCCCCAATGTCCTTAGTCCTTGGTCCTTATAGGACTAACTCAGCTTACTTCTTTTCATCCTATTGTCGCAGGCTCTGCGGTGTTGTCACGATACGTCCTTGCTTCATTAGATGCCTTCTTTGTTACAGTGCTCAATGGCAGTATAATTCACTGTTGTGTTGAGCTGTGTGCCGCATGTTCTTTAGCCTTGTTTAACAATTGTTTTTGTTTTTAGCAGTTTATTGCTGCTTGTTCCTATGTACAGGTGTTTGGGTGTTCAGCTGTTGTTCCTGTTGTTGTTAGCGTGTATTGACATGTGACGCACCTTGCGTGGGGATAACTACTCAATGCGTTCTCATTAGTTACCAAAACTGGCACTGCCTCAATTCCCCAAATCTTCAGTTTCGTGCTGCATGTCATTTGGGTTTTTTCTGTCACCGGTCAGCGAGCCATCCATTTATTTGGCCAGACATCTATTGTGTCCTCTATTCTGGTATTCAATGCCACAGGTATGCGGACCAAAGACAGCAATTTGGCAGTTGAAAAAGTACAAAAAGAAGTTCTGGCTTTAGTTTAAAGGCTCTATAGCTTAAGCCAATAATTAAAGTAAATTCTGTTGCCAAAAGATTAAGTTATAATATTAAAACTTGTGTCTAAATAAAAACCTTTAATCGTGGCAGCATTTTATGGCTTACTTGATATATGCTTTTAGTTCTTTAGCTAGTTTTTGTTGGCTTTTGGGTTTTATCATGTTTTTTGTTATTGTCACTTTTAGTGCAGGATGCGAGAAATTTAAATTAAAAGTTCGGCACTTTGCATTTTATCCTTGACTTTATGACTTGGGTTAACATGGCAATGAAATTGCTGCTCGTTCCTCGCTCCTTTTTGCTGTAACGCGTGAGAAACTTTGTTTCGACATTTTGCGATTGTAAAGTGTCAAACGCTTAAAACTTAAATCGGTTTTTTTGCTTCCCTTTTTTTTTGTTTTTGAGTTCGTTTTTTTTTAAGTCGTCGCTGGGAGCTACACAAGTGAAACGTTTTTGCCATTATCGTTTAAGTTTTGAGACTCGAGCTTATTTGAAAATCTAAAACCACACAAACCAGTTACTCCTCAAAGACTCCCTAATTTTTATACAAATTGCCAGCGAAAGTTGAGTTGTTTGTGTGTTTCATTCAAAACGTGTAGAAAACAAGACTAAAAACTTTTATTTTGTGCTTTGCTGATATCAAAATGGTTTGTTAAGCTTGATTACAAACTGATAATGAAAGCAGCAGCAGGAATTTATTATTAGCCGTGAAAAGTATCTGAGCTCTCCCGTGTAGCAAACTCGAACTTGTTGAATACATTTCACTTCTTTTTGGTCTGAGAAATGTATATTTTAAGCTGAATATTGCATAAGTGCTTATCGGGGAAACGCTTTTTGAACTTATTATACATTTGCCATTCACACGATATTTTATAAAATATTTTTCTACACTTTTCTGTAGCAACTTTGATGTTGAAGCGAATTGCGTGGTGACTTTGTGAGGGTGTGTGTTTGTCTGTCTGTCTGTCGGGGCACTAACATTATGCCTTGGTCCTGGACCTGCTGCTTCCTCTTGCAATTGCATGCCTTGGCCTTTAGCACCCATCTGCCACAAAATTTGCATATGAGCAAGTAAGTGTGTTTGTGTGCTGCTGTGTGTGCCCGTATGTGTGTGAGAATTCCAGCGAGTTGGTATTCATTTTGTGTTGAAATTTATGCAATAGCTTAAATAAGTGCAAAAATGGCATTTTTCCGTTGGAGAAGAAGTGACAAAAATTTCGTGCGTTTACTGAAAATAATTATACAACACGAAAATGTTCGTATGAATTTTGTAGAAGGTAGAAGAAGCTTTCAGTTGAGCTAATGGGGAATTTGGGAATAATTTCAAGCAAAACTTTCTACACCACACATACTGCTTTTATAAACATTTTGCTATTGGTCTTTGGCTCTGCATGAAATTCAGTTTTGAAAACATTTTTCGAGTCGAGTATTTGAGCCACAACTGCTAATATGTGATAGTCTCTTGCTACCAATAACACATGTTGGCCATAAATGTTTGTGGCAAGTGTCTGGTGTGTGCATAAGACACCTTATAGCACACTTTAAACCGTATGCAAAGTAAACAACAACAACACAAGAAATGTTTTATTTGAGTTTCATATTTTGCACTCTAACCTCAGTGTGTTTTTCAATAAAATCTTTGGATTTTTTTCAGAACATGTCAAAGTGGTTTACACCTAGCAACAGAATGATGTGTGCTCGGTAAAGAAAAAGAAAACAGGGTAAGTTTAACAGAGCTCAACTTGGAGATACCCTCTTAAGTGGCATGCATCGTTTTCGGGACTTACCTTTCTAAATTTTGTTGAATTTATCTGATACCTAAACTAAGCCACCCTTGTCAACAATTTTTACATGACATTGTGTTGAGTCCTTAAGGGCAAAAAATAAAAGCCAGAACGTATCTCAGCGAAAATCAATTTCCTGAAACACCGAATGAAAAGTAAGAAACTTTTGTATTAGTTTGGCAAAGTAAGAATCAAGCTTGGACAACAACTTGAAAGGTGCTACCAACTTTCACCTGGCGCTGCTGATGCTACCGTTGCTGCTGCTCTTACCGCTGCCACTGCTGCTGTGGCAATAAAAAAGGATCACAGTCAAAGTGAAATCCTGTGCCGCAATCACCCAAACAATCAATAGTTTGATTAGCTTTGAGCGCCACGTGTTGACTGTTGGACAACAACAAAAACAACAACGAGGAATACAAAAACAACAAAAAATCAGCTCTAAGTTTGACAGTAGGAAACTTTTAACTGTTGCTTATCTGTGGGCGCTTAAACTTTTACCAGAGGAGGAACAACAACAGCAGCAGCAGCACTTGCCCGAAGGACTAACTTGTATTTATTTGACTACATATGCTTGTACTATATGCATATATATGTATTTATATATAGAAATGTATATTTATTTTCATGCAGAACACAAGTTAAGGTCAAGTATGGACAAAATATGCACATAAATTTGACTGTTTCGGCAAACAGATGGAAACTGCAGAGAAAAAACGTAAAAAATAAGTTGCAAATGTGCAGAGAGATAAGCGCATATTCGAGCAAAACAACAGCAAGTACAATGTGATAATAAGCATAACCATCGTTGTCATCATCATTATCATAATCATCATTACTATTAGCCTGAAAGTCCTGGTAGATATCATGAATTAAGCAAAACTGCAAAGTCTCACCTTGCGGCCAAGTTGGAGTCTGAGTCTAAGCCAGAAACAGAAACAGATTCGAGTCTTGAAAAGTCGCTTTGAGTTATTGTCGAGTGGGATTCAGAGAGGCAACTTTTTCCGACTGCCACGCCTTCTGCTTGCCATATACAAATGAGTTGTCTGGGCGCAAAACAAATGACAATTCATGTAAATTGCTTAATTTATTAGACTTTTTTCTTAGTGTTCCTTCCAACCCAAACCCAAACCCAAAGCTGCTGCCTCTTTCACGCCCCTCCTCAGTACACTTCCCTCCTCTACCCCCCAGCTCAATCCAAATGGGCGCCTCACATTTCCGGTAGAGCCACACGGCTTCCTGACTTTGACAACGTCGCGACTTTGGCTTAAGTATTTCAATTCGTACTAGTCTTGTTGTTATGAATTTTCCTACTGCTGTTGTTGTTTTTCTTGTTGCTACTGCCTACCCGCCTTTTCCTGCAGCCCTACCGTCCCCCAGCACCCCAGCACTGCCCTCCCTTGGGCGCTTGGCTGCCTGACTTTTCTATTTGTGCGCTGTGACAATTTCTGTGCTCGGGCTTTTGTTTTATTTGCCGGTACCAAAGTTTTGCAGCATTTTCTTGACGCTGTTTTCCTTATGTATGTTTTTTTCCTGTATTTTATTTTTTTGGCCGTTATTCTTTACGTTGTTATGCGAATTTGTTATCTTAATTCTTGTCATTTAAAAAATCTGCCGCCATTTGTTTTTAAATAAAACTTAAGGCAATTGAATTCGTTAGCGCAAAGTTTTATTCTCTTCCCCTTGGAGTTTTATTGTATCATTTTTCTGGCCTTAAGTTGCAAGTACAAACACACATCTACTTAAAGGAAATGTATAAAAAAGCAAGTAAGAATGCTTGGAACAAGTGTTCTTGGATTTGAAGAACACAAACACACACACAAATACAAGTACATAGTTTAATATGTGTGTGTTGGTGGGTGTGTGGTGTATAAAAGTGTGTGTATACAGTTGACTGAACAATTCTACACGCAGCAAACTGTAGTTGCAGCTGCTTCGTTTCTCTGACACGGCCTCTCTCCCACTGTTCGTCCTCTCACTCTACCACACAGCTATATATTATTGCTATCCGATCGTTGTTGTACTTATTTTTCAAATAAGTGAAAAATATATAAGTGAAACTTAAAGCAACTCACGAGCTGAAACACATTTATTCTATACCCCTTTCTCTCTACCACTGCTTGTCTCGCTCTCTTTCTTTCTCTTTGTCCCCATCTTTTCCATCATCTACCTCACTCTCTGCTCCACTCTTAGAAATGAAAGCCGGCACATAATGAAGAAAACTGTGAGGTAAAAGCACCATGTTTTTCAAACTGAACACCGTCACTGCTGACGTCAGCTTAATGGCAGCATTCATTGAAATCAGTTGTGCCTGGCTGCTATTGCACTTTTCAGTGCAGTGCAGTTTTCAGCTGTAGTGGCATGAATAATATGTACACGGAAAATACCATAAAATGCATAGCAGGAGCCAGAAAGCAGCTCGAGAAACGCGTAAGAAATGCGCGCCAAGTCATTCACACACAAACACACTATCCCACACATACACACACACCCTTACATACAGGGACAGAGTGTAGTGTGACACGAGTTGCCGAAACTAGGTTACAAAATGAAATTTGAAGCTTAACACTGAAATTCAAGCGTTACTTTTTGCTAGTGTCTGAAGCGACTGATGCTGCATTTACTGCGGCTGCTGCTACCGGTTCAACAAACAGTGAGCACGAAATTAAACAAATTTTGAACATACCCGAAAGTTAGCTGGTCCATTTGTTTACAGTGCGCTGCAAACTGCATGCGGTCGTGTTATACGCGCCTCAAAACACTTTTATTAGCATGCGGCATGCCACAATTTGCTATCACTGGTTATCAGTGGCCGTAGCAGTCGTTCCGCGGCACTCGACACACAACAGACGGCAGAGGAGACTCAGAGTCGAACTTGGTTTGCTGAGCCGGCTAACGGCTAACTGCTCCACGCCAGAGACTTGGCTCGAACTGCTTCACTTTGTTGCCTGCTGGCAACTGGCTGCTCGCTTTTCGCTGCGTTGCCAATGCGGCGAAAAGGCGCCGAAAGAGCCGATTGACTTTACCGACGCTCGTTAGCGGGTTTTGTGGAAAAACGAGCGGAAACCGACGATGCTGCCGTTTGGAAACTGTGAAGAGAGATCACGCATACGCTGTGTGCACCCTCTTTAATGGTATAACAGTTTTCAACTCGCTCTGTCATTGAGTGCGTGTGTGTTAGTGTGTTTGTGTGTGCTTAGGTGTGAGTGTGCGAATGTGTGTGTAAAATTGTGTCATTAGGTGCATTTGTTTTCATTGTGCTATCTCAACTGCTGGACCTGTCGCATTTGCCGCCACTCGTGTTGTGTTTTTTCTACCTTTTTCTATTTTATTTCTCTACTTTTTTTTTTGTTAACGCTTGCTCACTCCCCATAAGTATTACCCGTGTAGTTACGTTCTCGTATTGGCAAGTGACTGGGCATAAAAAATTAATTTCTGTGTACACGTGTCGGAAGGTATGTCACGGCTCAGTCTCAAACTAAAAGCCAACAATTATGTTTCGGAGTCTCATTAGTTGCAACAGTTTCTGACAGTGTACGGTTAGCTGTAGTGTTGGTGAGGCAAAAAGAAGATGCTCTGTGTAAATGATGCCGTTAATGATGTAAATGAAAGCGAGTCAAGCGTTCCGTTTTGAGGTCGAGTTCGTGTGAGACAGTCTCATAGGTTTGTTAATTGGTATTAACTGCTGTCATGACTTACAATTTAAGCATATGCACATAGAGTAGTTTATTTTATTTGCACTGCTCTCGTATTCGCTCTAATCCCAAACAGATATCGCAGTGCTGATAAACACAACGAAGGCTAAAACAACGGGGACAACTAATCAGGCTGACGTTGACACAAAATCATCAAAGGCAACAAAAGCCAACAACCACACCGAAAAAAGACTGAAAAAAGGGAGCAGTATCAAAAGCAGCCACAACAGACAGGCATAAACATGACTCGAAGAGCAAAGATCGCATGCATGAACGTGTTTAATGAATGCCCAGTGTGGAAACCAGACCAACACTGGTTGATAGTCCCCATGACCTACCTGTTCACCTCCTCCCCCAGCTCTGTGGAAACTAATTTAAGTAACGCCCGTTATAATTACAGCAGTTTCAGCCAAAAGGTAACAAAAGTGCTGGAAAATGATGCGCACGTGACATCCGGCTCGCTCTACAGGGCTGCTACAGTTGTTGCTGCTGCTTCTGTTACCTCTGGTAGTATGAGACCGAGTGCAGTACGAGCACGAGTGAGACTTTAGGGCAAAATGTTTAAAAAATCAGTCAGCAAGTTGCCGGAGTCAGAAGAGACCGAGACAGGCATACAACAGTGCCTGCCAAAAATCAAGACCACATAAATGCGCAATAAAAACAAGTGAAAGCACTTTAAACTCAAGTGACCGACTCCCTTTCAGAGCAGTTTTAGACCAGTTTAGAAACGATTTAACTTTATCAAACTGTATTGAATTTTACACTGTTTGCAATTATTTATTCTATAGCTTTAATTCTGAAGGAAATTTATGTTTAACATTAGTAAATTAAAACCTTAAAGCAAATTGGCAGCGGAAGGAAGTAAAAGGAAAGCGGGAAAATGCATGCGCTGAAGAAAATTAGTCCCGCTTTTTGCGCTTTTGTCGGAAAATAATAAAACTGAAGTGTAAATCTAGTTCCGCTGCAAAAATATGGGCGATGTGTTGACAGCTCCCGGAGCCAGCTGGAGACTGGGCGTGCCCCAAAGCGTTGAGGTGGACGCTGCAACTTTTTCTAATTAAGCGTACGTGCGACTGTCAGCGACATCAGCAGCACTGAAGGCACTGAAAATGGCACGGACCGGGGGAGTAAGTAGTGCTGAAAAAGGCACGGAGCAGAGGAGTGCTGAAAAATGTATGGAACAGGGCAGCTGTGGAGTCAGGGGCAGTTTGCTGCTTGTGTAAATTATTGTCGTTGACAATTGCTTTAATTGAAAAGAGCCAGCTTCGCTATATACATAAATATATAGTATACACAGCTATATATATTTCGATGTAAAGTTGTGTGCAGGTAGAAAATCTTGATGAGAATTTCAAGCGAAGTTTAAGGCGACTCCTGAGCAATAACAATAACAATAACAATTCAATCAACCCCATAGTTCGGCTAACAAATGCTGACTCGTTTATTTAGCTAGACCAAGAGATGGCAGCTGGCTGATGGCAGACAAGAGAGCGAACACCCAGCAAATACTTGAGACAACCTTTTCCAACATTTGTAAGCATTTGTCTTGCCCCGCGGCATCGCACGGGCTCTTTACAGTGCCTTCCACTTGACTTTGTGCGCTCTTCTGCTCTTCTACTAGTCTGCTCTTCTGCTCTTGGCTGACCAGCTCGAACTTAACAACTGCATAGTTCGCCCGAGAGCAACTTGAAGCCTTAATTGAAGTTGTAGTTGCATTTGCCATAGTGGTTGTACTAGTAGCTGTAGCTGTAGTAGCACGAGCCGTTGTAGTACTGATTGTAGTCACTGTGTGGGTGCTAACGGCCTTTGCTTTGGCTTTCCTGCTAACGCTTTGGCCGCATAACTCAAGATGTGCCTCGGAATCCATTTCCTGTCACGCCGTTGCACATTTATCATCAAGCACTGTACACAGTGCCTCATAAATAAGCCTACACACTGTGCAAACAGTTTGCACAGTTACGCTTTACAACAGTTTTCTTAGCCAACGTTTAATGATAAGTTTCTCGCAGTGTAAGATCTTGTCACCTTGCTGTTGTCGAAAATCGCTTCATTTCCCTCTACACTGCAAAAAGTTTATCCTTTGCTTGTAAGCACCTGCCTGAATGTGTGGTTTCACCTTGATTGTCAAGTACCTAGTGCCGAGCACGTTACTTTCCCAACTGCTTTTCGCGGATATCAGCTAAAGTTTTCATGACTTTCCCATTCGTATCTGCCTCATTTTCCCCGTTTACAATCGATTTGCTTTGCTTGCCAATCGGTAATTATAATCCGTTACTTTTCATGTTTACGGATTAAGACTTTAATAGCCATAACATCCGATTTCAGTTATAGACTTGTTAGCTGAGAGTATGTATTTCCAGATTTGGCAACTGTCGCGTTTTCTTTGATTTTTGAGCGACAGAAGTTTTCAGTTAGTTTTGTTTGTTGGAAAAAGTTTTTCCTAGTTCTCATTTCTTTTTTTTTTTTTCTTTTTTTGATTGCATTGCAATTGTGAAAAGATTGCGTATTTGATTTGTGCTGATTTCTGTTTGCCTTGGCAACACTTTGCTCGACAGCTCATGTTGAATTGAATATGAATATATATAAAACCAGCTGCTAGCTGGCAGTATTTGCTTTAGCACAAAGCTGAAGATTCAGTTGGTAGTTGAAATAACTTTACTTCCTGCTTTGAGCTACTCTGCAGCTGATACTAATTAGAAAAGTTATCACATGCCGGCTAAACACGAGTGAGCGAGCATTTCCCGCTACCAATTTCAACTTCGAACGCCTATTAACACAAAATTGGGTTTCACTAGACTCTTAGGTTTATGTAAACTTTAGCCAATAAATTTGCAAGTTCAAAATGTTTAAAAGAAATGTCAAAAAAGGAGAAAAGAAAGGAAGAATGCACAAAAAGGATTCAAAGTCTGTGCGGTCCAGTTAATTTGCATTTAATTACAAAGTTGTACAAAGGGGTAAGGCCGGGGGTGAGGGTGCTAGGAATAACACTACAAGCGGAAAATCCTTATAATAATACGAGTGTAGCCAAAAAAATAAGTTAACTTAAAGAAAGTGGAGTTAACTTGCGAAAATTCGGCTTGACTTTTCGAATTATTAAAGTAGTTTTAATGTAGTAATTGTTCCCAAGAGAGCACATTAGTTTAATGAATTAAATTTGTCCATAAAAAGTGTTTTAATGTTTCAAGAAAATAAAATATTCCAATACTTAACTCATATACTTTTTCATTAATTACATTTTTTAATAATAGAAAAAAATAAACAAATGAGCAGCATTTATAAATAATTATGCCTTATTAACTTGATTGCTAAGTCCATGTTATCTAGCATAAATTAATAAAAGTGGCGAAATTATTTGCATGTCCTAAATTATGTCATACTTCCGGTTTGTTTCAACAATTTGAAATTAATAAAAACCACATATTTCCCAAATTAGCCTTAGTAGCCTTAGTATCCCTAGTCAGCTACACTTCTTCTGCCCCAACCCCATTCATAATGTGTTTCTCTACTCTCCTCTTGACCCGCATTTTCTGTCAGCATATTTGCTCATTTCATGCACGTCCTGTCGTCGAGGTCCTGTGTTCCGAGTCCCGAGTTCCGTGTCCGCGAGATTTTGTGAATTGCTTTTGCAAATGAAAGCTATTAAATGGCAGCTACAGAAACATTCCATGCCCCTCCTTCCCCTTTTCAGACCCCCCCTTAGTCCCCTCCATGCCATAGTCGCCATTACCAGAGTTTGTGCAGCGCAGGAAAATATATATTTTTATGCTGCAACTTACGCAAAGTTCCCATTGAAGTTTTGATTGATAAATGTATTTTTATCGCGCTCGCTTTTGGCTTTTTTATGACGTGCCTGGGACGTGAGCAGCGTCAAAGCGATGTCTTGTATTAACTTACTTTTCAAATTATCTGGCCAGCCTGAGTGCTTTTTAATTACAAATACCATGAAGCTACATTCAGCTCCTACTCTCCACCTAGGGAGGGGTCTCGCCAAGCAGGATAACAAGCTCTTCATATATTTTTTTTCATTTTATTTCTTTACCCTAATATGCGTCCTTGTCGCCTTGTCGCCTTGAGTGAATGATTAAATAAATTGGCATAAATTAAAAGAACATGTCACCATGCCAACAATTAAATCAAAATTTCCTTTTTCAAAGGCAGCCCTGCTCCTTCAAAAGATCCTATGCGTTTTACTTCCTTATTTACTCGGTTTGTATCTAACCAAAACTCTTCGTTAACAACTCTGATGGGTTAAATAGTTAAAGCACATGACTTTTAATTAAAAAACAAAGAGAAAATGACAATTTTGTGTACTATTTATTAGGGTAGAAACAAATTAAATGGTAATACAGACACAGCATACCCACTTCACGCACCACATAAGGTATAAACATCATAATTAGGCTTATAAGTAAGGAAGCCAATGTCTGCAATGTATCTTTGAAGTATTTACGCTCGAGTGTCTGTTCAGTGCCAGCGACAACGTATACAAAGATACATTCTCAAGCTGTTATACATTCGCTGTGATACATTCGTGTAATCTGAATTCCAGCTACAATTAGCTCTTTGGCAAAGTTGTGTAGAATAAATAAAATGTTCGCAGTTGTGTATACCGAATTGTGGCACATATTCCCCGACTATATATGAATATTCTAGCCACTTAAATTTCTGCAACCTCATCACACATAAATAATCGAAGAGCCAATGATGTGTGGCCAAAATCGATTTCGAAAATGCAATAAACGCGAAAGTCTACTTTTGGACTCTACTCCAATTGCAGTTGGGTAAAAAAGTTTATTTTATTTTTTATAAATTTTTTTTTTTTTAATTGGCTTTGCTGAAATTGAAGCCAAGTTAAGAGTGAAACAGCCAACAACTTTTGCAACTACACCACAGTTGGTTCATTTATGTGTGGGTAGTGAAAAAATCAGTGCAGTTTTTCACGGTACTAACCACAGACCATTTTGTTAAGCAATTGTGCAAAGAATGTTATTCAATTTGCCGGAAGACAAACACAATTCGTAATGAACTAAAAGCCGAGCAAATAAAATGGTTAATAGTGTACCAAAAACAGAAACCCAAAAGTGAAAAAAAAACATTAGAAGAGAATGCAAAACGTTTATTTGATTTGAGAGTGGAAAACATGTTGAGTTTTTTTTAGTGGTGAAAAAGGATTTGAGTTTTCCGCCGCAAAACGAGGAACATGGCAAATTGGTTACTGTACTTGTGTGTGTCCTCCTTCACAGAGCTTATAATTAAATGAAGATTAATTAGCTTGCCACAGGCATCAAGACATTGTGTCTGCCACATGCCCCTCTACTCGCTCCCTGTATAATTACTTGAAATTTTTAAACATATGTGGTGGAAAACAGATCTCAGATGTGTTAGCTAATTAAACAGTCTGCGTGATTTGCATTTCAATGTGTGTTTCGTGTAGTTAACAAATTTGTTGTGACACGCGAAATTAGTGCATTTAATTTAAAGGGAATATAAATAGTTTGGAATATGATTTATAATAACAAATCAGCTAGAAGTTCCATATGGCTGAAGAAAGTTGCATAAAAAGGCGAGTTCATTGTAATGCCGTTGGCGTCTGCTAGCCGTGATCATGCTGACAAATTATCCTGTTTTATGCGATTTTCGTCACACGTATACACATTTACACCTACGCACTTGCTACTGTTGGGACAACATCAAGATAAACGCACGCATGAGAGACAGACTGAAAGACAGACAGAGTGATGGACAAACACACTGAAGACAGAAGACACAAGACATCGCTTTGAGACGCAGTCAAAGTCGACCTGAAGTGCTTGTTTTTGTGGCCTGGCCTGGCCTTGCCTGGCTAGGCAGCCGTGTTGCCATTGCCTTACCAATTCCTGTTGCCATTTCCCTAGAGCATTATCTGTATGGAGACTGGTGAAAATATTAAATGCGCCTGCCAAAGTGCCTGCCACAAGGATCATCAGGAGACGGACTCCGGAGCATGGAGCATGGAGCGGAAAGGCATGAAACATGTGAAACAAGACATGCCGCATCGTAGTAACTGTTAATATTTCAGTTGCGGCAGTGACAAAGTCAACGGTGCCCACCCACCCCACTGGCACTCCCCCCCTCCCCATACGTTCCATACACCACCCACTGGCAAGAAGAAGAAAAGACAACGCTGACGTGTAAACAAATTGACAGCTTATAAAAACCCGAACGTCATGTGCACACAAGAGAAGCGTTTTATTATGCAATTCAAGTTATTTGCGACACGTTTCCACCTCACAGAACTGTGAACTCGGCGAAAATTAATAATTAACAACGGAAACGTGTCTATCATTTTTAATAAAAACCGTCCCCGCAAGAATATGGTAATATTTATGCTCAAAGCAGATTTAATAATCCATTTTATACCTCATTTGCAGCATTGAATATTTATATGTTTGAGTGGATTTCCATACAGAAATATCGCAAGTCAAACAAACTTCAAACTGCAAACGATTATAAACGCTAAACAGCTAATTAAATAATTTAGTGAATATGATATCAATATACACTATATGCCACTATATTCCACTTCCAACTGTCTGTTGTGTGTGTGAAGCCATATTCACATATTTAAATTATGCATTTCTAATGAGCATTATCAAATTTTGGTGGCGGTTTTGAATTTTGCTTTGACTTTGGCTGAAGTAGTGTGCCTAACGGTAAATGGCCTACGCTCCCAGGGAAATTAAATAGTTTTGGGCTCACTTTGATCTTGGGCAACTATTGACTAATGCTGATTCTGGCCTAAACAAATAGGCAGCCGACGTCGCCGCATGGGAAAGTCAAACAAACTGGTCCCCAACAGCGAATCCGTGGAAAAGCAAATACTATAAATGAGCTCTCAGTTATGTATGATATGCATATATACACGAATATACATATATATATATATATATAGTATATACAGCCGTCTATTCGTAGAACAGGACAACGATTATATCCTTGATTGCGTGTGGCGTTTAATATTTATATTTTGGCAACACTTAGCGCCAGTTTGCTGTTGATTTTGTTGTTGGGTAAATAAGCCAACTGTAATGTTTATTGTGCAATTTAATACGTTCGGCTAATAGCTTTTGACGGCAAACATTTGACAGTTGGTCGAACGCTTGCTTTGGGCCAACTCACGTGGCTCATGTTGCGCTAGTGAAAAATTGCGTTTAATTTCTGCATTAAACATTAATTGTTTATGCTAATTGCTAGCATGAACTCTCCTGTGTATTGCTTTAAAATTAAATAAGGTTTATAAATTAGTGAGTGGAATATTTGGTACATGTTTTCTTATATTATTGATACTGGTTACTGGTTAGTGGTTCTCTTGTTATCCATCTTCGGACAGGTTCAACATGTTCTTGGCTAAGTATGCGTCTGGCCAATTTGTTAGCTGCCAACTTCGCCGACTCTGTACATGTGCTTTTCGCAATAGAACCGTCCAGTTTCTCATTTGTTTGTGATACATGAGGTTTTTCTTTTCTTTACTTTACTTTTCTTCTCTTCTTTTTGGCCACGAAGCAAATTTGGTGGCGAAGAAAAGGAAATTTATGCTCGTCCATTTATTAAAAAGGCTTGCAAATGTGTATTTATTTGCTTGATTGCCCCCCAACCCCTCAATCCTCTTCACTCCTCCAACTCATCCTCTTTTCGTGCTATTTACTTATCAGTCGTTTCTCTTTGATTTGTTGTGCCCAGAAGTGAATTGGCCGCAATGAACTGAAGCAGGCCCCAAGTCGATTTTGGCTTTCCTTCGCAAGCTGTTAACCCAAATAATTATGGCTTCATTAACTTGATTGTGTGTGTAAGTGGTTTTTTGATAAAGCCTCTGAGTTATTGTAGCCAATGCTGTGACCCAATCTCATTGCAATGGACCATAAAGAAAAACACAAATAAACAAACCTAAAACTAAAGAAAAAACTTTGCCGCAAATGACACAAATTAAGCAGAGATTAAAGTGCTAATTTCTATGGTGCAACTGAATGCTGCCAAAGGGTTCCTAGAAATTGAATACTACTTCACCCACACTGTACACACTCCTACACAAATACCAACATTTAGCAACACACATTTTGTGCCCGAGGTGTAGTCTAATCCGTATGCTTCCCAATTACAAGCCGCTTGTCAAACTCGTCCAAAACAAATACAAAAAAAAACAGTCTACACGTGTGTGGCTCTGAACTTAGTAGCAAATGTTTGTGTAAAATTATAAAAATTGCAATACACGACTATGAAAAGATGCTTAGCATAAACTGAATATTTAAATACACTGTAAATCTTTTCTATTTTTAATAAAAATATAAACATTTTTATTTTTTAGCTTAAAATCAACAGTTTTCTTGTTTGGCAACATAATTTTTATCCCAAAAATGATGAGTGCTAAATCAACTAAAGGTTTCAAACATTGGACAAACTGAAATAATGTTATAAATAAATATTATTTCCGCTTTAGTTGACATTTCACACAAATTGTCATTTATTTTGACACTGTAATCTTTCAAAGCATTTAAAATGGAGCTGATTTCAAATATTTCTCAAAAAATCAAAGTTTGTCAAACTACTAACAGCTTTTGATACTGTTTTAGCCCAGCATCCCGTTAATTTTAATGTTCTTTTGTTGCATTCCCGATAAAAAAAGCTACTTACCCCTTTTTTTTTATTTATTTTCTTTTTATTGGCGTAGAGTATAAAAAATCAACAATAACAACAACCACACTATTATTTTTAAGGGCCAAACATTACAAGCCGCTGGGACAACAACATAAAACAGAGAAAGAGAGAGACAGACAGAGATTCAGTAAGTGAGAGGGGGTTGGCAACATAAAAATAAATAACAACAAATTGGCAGGCAAATGTTTAGTTTGCGGCACGCTGCCATGTTTGTTACCCCTATTCGTGTACATCCCCTGCAGCAATGGCGGAAACGGAAGCAGCTTTAAATTCGAATAACTCTCTCTCAGTCTCACTCACACTCACTTCTGACCCTCTCTCTCTCTCTCTTTGGGCTTCCCTGGACAGCTTTTGAGTTGCCTTTGAGCTATTTTATAATTAGTCCCAGGCATGACAAAAACTTTTGGCAGAACAACTAAAGCGCCAGGCGCTCTTTTGGGTCCGTTTTAGGAAAGCAACCGCACGCGGAGCACAACAACAACAGGAACACAGAAAGTACACTACGAAGATGAGAACAACAATGGCACACACACACACACACTTTGAGGGGCAGGTAGAGGTAAGGAATGTCCTGCGTAGGTGCGCCAGTTGCCTGATGTTAAATTTTATGGCAAATAATGGGCAACATATGGGAAAAACTTTGCCACATGCTTTACTGCACAGAAATTAGTTTTGGGGTGCAGCCAAGTCAGCAATCAGCCGAGGCCTAACTTGGTAATACCGCCCACTGCCACTCCCCCAAAACCATCCACTTCCACTCCCATTCCCTCTGGTAATGGAAAAATTTTAAACTGCTAATTGGCCACTGAGGCCAAAGCCAAAAGGGCTATGTAACCTGGCTAAGTTCACGTTTGCTTTTGGCCATCTCGCCTCTGCTAATTGGCAGCTGCTCAAGCTTAGCCATAAACACAAAAAAATTCCCATTTTACCCTATAATTTAAATAAATATATGTTTTGTTTGGCCTTAAAAAAACTGTCGCTTGAGGTTAACGCTGTGTATAATTTCAATCAAATCATTTAAGAAATGCATTAGTGAAAACTCAGTGCAGTTTGTGGAGCGAAATGTGAAAATGCGAAAATATTCTGTGCCATAGTGAGGGGTATAGCGGCAAAGGGTAAGGGGCTTACAGAATGAAAGGTGTCACTTAAGTGTATGAAATTCATCAGGTGTGTCAGAATTGCACTAAAAGCGAAGCTCAGTAAGCTTACAGCAAAGCATAACTGAAATAATGTACAAATGGCAAATGTGCAGCTTTCAAGCAACAAGGATAATGCACACACACACAGACACACCCAAACACACACCCACTCAAACACCCTGCTCTGGTGGGTAAATGAAACAAGTTCACCTTTTTGGAGCTGTTGCCTTATAAATTGTAACATTCTATCAAGTGTCGGTGATTACAGTGACATTTAGCTGGCATGAGGTTTTTGCGGGTGGAGTTCTCCTTCAGCTTTTCCAGCTAAATTACGTGTCTTGTAAAATTGAAATGTTTTTACCGTGCAAAAGAGCATTGAATTAAAATTTTTCCGTTACTTCGCACTTCTAATTTGTATTTGAAAGCGAAGACACGGCAGGAAACGATAATAAAAAGAGAGAGGGAGAGAAAAAAGGAAAGAAAGGGAGAGGGAATGACTCTATATGCAAGCAATAAGTTATGCTTAAAGCCAGACTTGAGCTTTCTTTGATAATATATTCATTTCATTAAGGAAATTTTCAATTTTCTTGTCAATTAGGCAGCTGAAAACTTTTGACTATTTATCTTCGTTATCTCTCCGTTGGTTGTTGGTAGTTCACATACAGACAAACGTACATACATATATATATTCATCAATGCATATATGAGCGGATTTTCCAAACACGCCCACCCTCACACACCCCAACACACACACACACAAAAACACACTCGTTTACACTTTCGTAAACAATTGATAAAAACTGTTTTGAAGTTTTTGGAATTTTGTTCGTGTTTCAACCAAGCGAAAATAAGCAAAGTGAGTTTACTGAATTTCCAAAGCGGGAAATTACTTTGTCTGACAAACTTTTTGGCATCTTGAATGCTGCATATATTTCACATAATTACTAATTTACAAAGTATGTAGTATTGCAAAGTCATTTGGATTTTCTGAATGTGAGTTTTCCTCTAACGATAAATGTGTGTAAAAAGCTGAAATGCTTCTTCTACTTGTACTACTTGTAACTTTGTCGATGCATGTGTTTCTTTTACGAAGATTTTCAGCATTTTCTATTTTTTTCTATTTGTTGTATTTTTTTTTATATTTTCGTATTTCTATACTTTTTTTTTTGGCAATTGCTTTTGCATTCTTCCGGCTCGAGAGTTGTACGTTTTTGCATATTTTCAGCTGCTCTGGAGTTTTTGCTTAGCCACTTTTTCAAAATAAAATTGCAATATCCTTTAAACCATTTCCGCTTGTTGCTCAATGCTGCTTTTGTATAATGCGGAAATAACAATGCGCCTTGGGGATTTACTTAGAAGTGCAACGAGCACACACCGACTCTCACACACACACACACATGCACTTGCACTTGGAAAATCCAAGGCATTTCCATAAGAATTCTGCTGTCCCAAATATTTAAGCAGAGCAATGTTGTTCCCATGGATGCTCATGATATTTGTGAAATCTATTTTAGACTGTCTTGAAGTATTTTGCCGTGTTTCATGTTGTACTTTTATCGTACTTTTACTTTTCACCAGCTTTGCTGCCAAGGACAACAGTTCAAAATTATTGCTGCAATAAGTGTCCACAAAAAGACGCTGAGCAAACAAAACACATTAATATTGCAGTTCAGCACCTTGAAACTTTTATTTTCCTCTTGGTTTTCGTTTTCATTCCAATCTAATAAGGGGCACCCAAATATCGCGTTTAAAACTTCTTTTTGTTCTTCTTCTGGCCAATTTGTATTCATCTTTAAGCCAAGTCGGTGGGCATTTATTTTGGCGTTACGCCTAAGTGACTCGAATCAAGTCCGAGTGGGTCCGTCCGTATGTCTCTGTGTCTACTGTAGGCGCCAGTGAATCATTTTACTAATTGTCTGCATTTATCAAGCACAAAATATTTCTCCAACGAAGCTAACAATTTATTCAATACACACAAAATAATTTAATTTATGGCCATTGTTTTACAATTATTAATCAAAATAAAATAACTGTACAGAAAAAATCCTTTCACTGCACTTTTAGCCCAGCTCACAAAAAAAACTCAAGGGTTATTATGTTGTGCTAATCTCCGGAGACCTGGCATTCCCATATGCGAAGGATTAAGTGATTTGATCTGCGCAAAATTATGTTTATTATAGAAGCTGGGATCGTTCTTCTACTTCCCCACCTCAAATGATATCGAAACTGGGCTTATAGCAGTCCATCATCTCCATTCCAGCTTTCTTACTTGCTTAACAGTGCACTACAAATATTTAGATTTTCACATGCGGCGCCAGTTTTATTGAATACTCTGGAAATTGGAGCAGCGTCTGGTGCTAACTGACTACAGTAAGTATTTAGCCAATTGGCAATACGAGTGTTATATAAGTTTTACACTACTACAGGCAACTTGATTTATACAACAATTGCTTTTTCATGTCCTACAACTTGGCACACACATGGCTTATGCTCAAAGACAGAAGTGTGTGTGCGTGTGTGTTATTTTGCACTAATTTGTAGTTAGTTTAATAAATGCTTCACAGCAAAAAAATTGTAATTACAAGTCGCAAACTTTTAATTTCTTATTTGGCCAGCATCGTGGTGTTATAAATTTAAAACACTCGACTCGACCGAGTCTCAATGTGTCTAGAATAGAAAAAAGCAGCTTTCTAAACTACATTCAAAGTGTTTAAATTACACAAAGCCCATTAAAGTAGTTTTTCCATGCTAATTATTGCTAAGCAGTCAAGGCAACAGTTGTCCCTCGATAATGCAGGACACGTTTAGTGTTTCATTTTTAAGATAACACTGCCTGTGTTCTGTTTTCTTCACAGCAGCAATAAAAATGCAAAGCAACTGCTAAGACGCCATCAAAAACAAGGGCGCAAAAATATGAGCTTAAAAGTATGCAACAAAAAAAAGCAGCGGAGGCGGATACTATAAATTGCAGTGTATAAATTAATGGCTTCGTGTGGAACTAAGAGTTGCCAGACGATAATAATTACAATACAACTGAATGTTCAACGCTATGAGTTCACAGTAGTTGGCCCTTAAAGTCAAAGAAGTGAATTAAAATAGTTTAGCACGAATTGTAAAGGTCAAAACGTCTTACTAGGCTTACTGAAATTCAATAAGAGTTGAGGAATAACTCTCTTTTCAATAGAAAATAACCAAGAAATTACTTTGATACTATTATAGCTGAGATTGAATAAGATGTGTGTACGATAAAAGTAACTCTTCTTCGCTGAACGCGTAGAAATTTAAATCAGCAGTCCAGCAGACAGTTGAGCAATTAAGCTACTGGCTCCAAAGGATACTAAAGTTTATATCAGATTATCCTCCCAAGAGCACCAAAGCGTTGACAGACAAACAATCAAACCGGCTAACAGTGGAACCTCCAGACAAACAAATGCAAAATAGTCAAAGCACAAAGCCTGGCATGAGCCAGAGACAATGTGCGAAAATAATCAAAGGTGGAAGCCAAAAGCTAAAAACTAAAAGCTAAGCTAAAAGCCCAGCAACCATTGCATTGTTCCAGTACCAGCTGGACACCTTTGTGTACTAGGTAGCCAGGTGACAGTATCACTTGTGAAACAAACGCCAAGCGGAAAACCAGGAAGCGAAGCTTATTATGTGCCCACCTAGTTGTTGTTTTTCTTGATTTTTTTCAGCGTTAATTTTCTTCTTCTTTTTGGTCGATTTTTCTCGTCGGACCTTTTCTGTGTAATTTTTCTCTCGTTGTCGCTTTGTTATTTCGATTTTATTTTTCAAACGATGCTCGTCGTGTGATTGCACACCTTTTTGTGCTCTGTTAGATGCAGGGTGGTTTGCTGAAGGAACTATCAGTTTATATCAGCTTTCTATTTAAGATGAACGGAATTTCTTGCAGAAGTTTGGGTATATTTAAAGCGGCATAAAGGGTATCTTATAGTCACTCATTTGTTTATCCACTTGGCACTAGCCGCTGCTGTCCCATTGGATGGGGTTATAAATATGAGCAAGCATTTCACGAGATATCCTTAATTAAAGTCATTTCCTCCTGCCGGGTTGAGATGGGATGAGATGGGATTGGAACAGAACAGAACGGAATGGTATAGCATAGTATGGGATGGATTTCGCGCTTGGAGCGAGTGCACAAGTTGAAATTAAATTTGCAAAGGACAGCTAAAGGAAATAAGCTCCTCACATAAAGGTACCACCAAAATATGGCAGCAGAATGACCCAGTTATTCACACACACTCACACATACACACTTGCCGCTCTGGCCGGCACTTACACACATGTGTATGTGTGTGGGTGTGTGTGTGTGTGTGTGGCAGGACCCTTGGCAAAAGGTTAAGAGCGAAGCTTCGTATGGCCATTAACATGAAATTTTTAACAACAGCCACGCAAGGAGTTCTTTGGTCCACGTGTCCGAAATTCTTGTTAGCATTTGTTGTTGTTGTTGTTGTTGTTGCTGCTGCTGCTGTGATTGCGGTGGGTGAACTCTAACGACATAAGCAGTGCGCTGGTGTTACAAGAGCAGCTTTTGTCTTTGCCTTTACTGCATCATTCTTCTGCTCTCTTTCCTTTTTTCCGTTTCCCAATTCTCCCCTTTCATCCCTTGTGCCCTTTGCTTTTGTTGTTTTTCAACTGCGTCGCTTTGTTTTTAAGCTCTGCACTACGTACGCTATCTCGCTCACACTCCCTCCATCTAGCTCTATCTCTGTCTCTCGCTCTTTATTTTATTTTTCCGCTCTCTTCTGTCCTTATTCTTTTCTGAGTCGGGCTGAACTCTTTAAGCCGAAGCGTGTGTCCTTGCGTCACATCCTTTGCATTGTTTACGCTGTAAACACTCAGAGCTGTAGGTACTTCGTACATACGGCAACAACGAATATACCAACAAGCATTTTATCTGCAATGAGACGGCTGCTGCCAACCACCAACCACACCAAGTACCACCCAAATGCCCACTCAACACCCGCCCAACTCTCCATAGGACTCTTTATCCTTGACGCCTTAGCACAGGATGCGTCGCTTATTTATCGCATTTTTATGTGAAATAAACGGTTCGGAATTGGCTAGGTAAAACATTAATTTTATTGTGGGCGAAATTGAGACGGCAAAACGAAACAACAGCAAAACAGAAAAACAACAACACAGCAACAGTATTAAATGGCAAATAACTAAGCCAAAAGTGTTGCATTCTAAGTTTGATAGGAAGTTGGAACCAACTGAATTCGATTTGCAGCAGCGTCTCTAACAACAAGCACAATCTATTGGTTACACACCGCAAAAAATGTCTGTTTTCTGGCCAAGACAACTGCAGTAGTTGCCAACATCTCGTAGGAAATAGTGAAATGACAACTAATTTTGGTCTCTACCTTTTGGTGATGCTGGGCATCAATGGCTTAGCCAGTGCCCTACCGTTCCCAGCAGAGTCTACAATACCAGCAGATCAGCAATCCGGCAAAGGCTCCAAGTGCAAACCCAATGAAATAATGACCAAATCAAAGGGCTGCGTTGATCGCGATGAGTATTTGGAAGAACAATTAGTGAACGTCATGAACAATGAGACTTTTGATGCCGTCAAAATGTCAGCAGAGTCTGAACTGAAATACAATTGCGAAGAGGGTGAACTACGCACTGCATTTGGCTGTGAACCCATGAAGCGACAACTGCGAACCAATGAAGCGGAACGGCCAGAGCTTCTGCCTAGTCATCTGTATGGCAACAAAGTGTTTAGGAGCAGCGATGGCATACCCAACTTGGACAAGAGCAAGGAGGCAGGCGATAAAATTCTGGACTTATCCATAGAAAATTACCAAAAGAATAGTTTGGTCCCACCACCGCTTAGCGACATGGAACAAACGAGCAGATCTACCAACTATAACGAATTGAAAGGTGATCGTATTTTAGGCCATAATCGTCCACGATCCTATGTTTTTCTGCCTGGTCGAAGGCTGCAAACCCATCGCAAGTGTCGACCCTATGAAGTGCTGGCCAGAAATAAACGCTGCATTCGCAAACGTGGAAAAACTGGCATCTACGAGCACGAGGATCATAAGTATAGCATTCAACAGAGACATCGCCACGAAGCCTATGGAGCTGAAGATAGAGAAACTGAAGATAAATAGATTTTTTGTTTAAAAGACAATAAACTTGTTAACTTGTCTTGATGCTTTGGGTTAAGGGTTTGGGTTGTTTACTCTTCCGGGTAAGTAATTTAATCAAAGTGAAGGACAACAATGAGTATTTTTAATGACATTTGCTGCAAATTGGTTATTCGCCTTAAGCCATTAAATGTGAACAAATTAAAATAGATACGTGTTGGGATTCCTGGGGCTTTAACAAATTGCCTCGTTTATTTGCAAATATGTGTAAAGCTTATGAGTGTTTCATCTCAAGGCATAATTAAACACGATTTTAAGTTGGGCACAATAACAAAGCAAAGGGGTTCGAGATACGTACCTTGAAAGAGGTTACATAATAGCTTGGCTGCTACAAAATGGATGGCTTTGACATGCTAATTAGTTAACCTCTCGTTTCATAGTTTCACAGCTGCCAAATAACCGAGACTTGTGTACGACTAAATACCTTCAATGTGCCTTTGAGTACCTTTATTCATACGCCATCCATACGCCGTGTTAAACAGTGCTTAAGCGAAGCGTTTAAGTGCCAGCTGCCTGACACCAAAACATGATGAATAGTTCTACAATAATTACATTACTTGGCACTTTAATGCCTGTCTGCCAGTCTGACAGTCTACGAGTCTCTCTGCTGCTGGGAGAAAGTCACACGCGGTTGCCCTTAAGGGTCCCAGTCCCAAACTCAACCCCAACTACAGAATCCCATCTCATATATGAAAGCGATTTGGGTAAATGCTTTTTGCTTTGTAAATAACCAGCCATCAATGTGAGCAACGACTTGCGCGAATTTCGGCATTGGCAACATTAATCATGTCCTGGGTTAATTAACAATTAATTACATTTTCAAAATTTGAAATTTGTCGCCAGCCGCTGGACATTAGTTAGCTAAAAGCAAATTCTGCCGGCATCATAAATTATTGTCATATTTATGGAACCAACCCATAATAAGGCAACAACGAAGACAAAGTTGATGATGCAGTGCAATGAATTACTTAAAAATATCTAAACAAATACTTGCAGTTTGTTGAAGCATTAATTGTAAAAATAATTACCAATGATTTACTAATTGACAGTAATGATTACAAATAAGCGTTAAGAACTCTTGTCTAGGATATATTCTACTACTAATATATATATTCTAGTTTATGTAAAGTATTTATTTATTATCTTAATGTCACATAACTTGGTTAATGTTTTATTAATTTACTTGCAGCAGTTTAAAGCAAGAAACAAATTCAAATTTCCCTCAACTTAAACTCTGTTGATTTGTATTATCTCATGTAAAATTCATGTGTGCACATTTGTGATAGAGTCTGAGTTATCAACAGATCTCATAAATTTTATAAACAATATAAGTGCAACGCTTTAATGCAGAGAATTGTACTTGATTTGGGCAGTCGACAAGTGGCTGACACTTTGTTAAGTATTTAAGAGTGTACTGTAAATGAACGCGTATTCATATGTGCATACACAGCGAGAAAAAGGGGTTAAGAAAAATAAGTATGAACATACACCCACAATAAACATACATATAACTCATACTTCAATAAAAACAAATTTATATATATTAGTCTTTGTTAAAAAAAAAATCCATAACTACTTGACCTTTTCGCTCAGTGCATGTGCCAGCTGTTTGCTTTGACACAACCTGTTCGTTGGCCCACTATGCAGCAATTAATACATCATTGCACCTGCCCCAAATAAAAAGAACAAGTGCAACACTCAAAGCTGTCGTAACGCCCCCTTTAGGTGATAAAAAAAAAAGACAAACACACGCAAACATGTGAATGACACCCGTTTGATTTACCCCAAAACGCTTGAGATTTAAAGTGGCAATTACAACACAAAATTTTACTGACTGCAACTGCGAAATACTTACGACTGCGATTCTGCACTGTATTGTGCACTTTTCAGTCTCAATTTCATGATACATCAGTGTCAAGTGGCATTAAAATGTTGCAATTAAGCGTGTTTCTATATACATAAATTTCTTTATTTATTTGTCGGTTTTTTATTTTGTTTTTAATTATATCAACGCCTCTTAAATTCTGTTTGTACACAGCGCTGTTTGTTCATTCAATTTGATTAAATTAATTTATGGATATTTAACAAACACAACATACTAATTTGTGTGTAAATTTTCAGAGGTTTTCACAAAACTTTCTCACATTTAAAACTATCACTCACTGAATTTACCGTACACGTTTCTCTAATTGAGTTGAAATTAAACGGGTTTAAATCTGTTTAAGACTTAAACTGATTATCTTGTTGCATAAAAATATTAAATATTATTTCGCGTTGTTATTAATTTTATTGCGAATCTGTTTGCTGTCGTGTTTTTGACACTGAAAAAGAGAAGGAAAAACTTTAAATCGTGGAAAGGAGACTTTATTTTGTTGATAATTCGGTTCAAAAGTTTTATTGCTCTTTGTGTTGCTTTTCAAAATGTTTCAGTTTGTCGTAATAACTGTCAATTTGTGTGGCTTATTAAAATGTAGTTTAATTATTTATGACACAAGTATTTGTGTGTTCTTCTAATTAAACTAAATTTGTTGGCAGAAATTTGTTTTGTAAAATGTAAAATTGTTTTGAAAACATGCTTATAAAATTAAGGTATAGTTGGTCATAAGCGTCTAGATAGAAAAGTTGTGGATTGAAAGAGCAAACATTTAACAATAAAAGCAATTAAACAAATAGTTTATTTTCTTGTATGTTGTACTGAAAATGACATGTAATAATTTTCTGTCCCTGTTTGTTTTGGAATGTGACACCAATTACACCATATCTGTTAGTCGAGTACTAGAACACACTACTTACATTTAAGAGGCTGTCGTTTAATAGATGCAGACATATTTTAACCGTGTTTTTTTTGCCTCGTACATCTGGCTAAAAGTGACGCAAACCACACCGCATGTTGTCCCACATCCCATGTCGGATGTCCGTTGACCGCCGTCCACTGTCCACTGTCCTCTGTCCGCTGTCCTCTGTCCGCTGTTTAGTGATTGTTGATGATTTGATGTTGGTGTCTTTTGGAAAGCGTTATGCGTGACGGAACTGACGCTGTTAAAAGGCATCATCAAATAACTAAACGCTTGAAACGAGGCCAAAAGCCGACGGTCGCCGTTGCTTCACACAAGCCACGGCCAATACGGCGGAGAGTGTAGTAGTCATAGACTTAGACTTGTCGTCGTTTTGGTGTCCGATGTCGTCCTTGCTGGTCCTCATGGTCCTAGTGCTGGCTCTGACTTGAGCATCATTTGCGGTTGCCATGGTACATTAAGAAGGACTCTTTCTGGCTGTAAATTCAACTGTTTTATGTGCTTTTTGTTACGCACAGCTAAAGTACTAGCCAACCAGGACCACGACTGGGACTGGCACGGGCACCAGGCTCAGTCTCAGGCTCAGTTTTCACTGCCACGCCTCACAAACATTTTCTGCAAGTGGGACAACCACAAAATAGGAAAAAAGAGAGAACAGGGAAATAGAAACATGAGCTTATTATTTTAATTAGATGCGAGACTGAAGTCAATTCAAGTCATTGTAAATTTCATTTCCCAACTCAGAAATACCCTAAGTCAAATACAGAACAAATCACGTTACAAACAACTGTGGCATCCCATCATACTCTAGTTTTTAAGTCTACAGGGTATACAGAATAAACACACATGGGACGCTTTGTTACATCTAATTGAATTAGGCAAATATCATTTCTACGCATTGCTGTCACTTTTTGCTTTAAATGTTAACATTTAAATGAGGCTATAACGGTTTAAGCTAATATAATTGGCCCAAAAGGTAACAAATTACAAACGTAAATAAGCAAAGAGTAACTGCTAGTCGTTCAGGCTGTCTGCTTTAAAAAAAACACCATCAATTTTTAATATGTTAATTGAAATGTTACTGTACCACGTCGAAATCAAGCGATTTTAAATAAGCTACTCACTCGTTGTTTGAACATTATTTAGATCACAGTGCCCATGGGCAAAAGAGGCCGAGATCAAATATCAATAACCCAATGGGAAACCAGATGGTATCGGTCACGTCCGACTCTATCTGTGGTCGACTAAGATATATTATAGCACTAGGCCACAAACGCATCATAGGCCTGCTACAACATAAATAAAAACAAGTAAAAAAAGTACAGTCGAACGAGCCCGACCGTATAATACTCTCTGCTTTTATTCCCAATTATAATCTAAAAATCAGTATCCGAATATTACAATAGATAGTTCTTGTATTAGAACACGTTAAAACATACATATGTTTGTCTGTATGCACATACCAATTCGTTTGACGTTAAATGTATGCACATACATATGTATGTGTGTATGTATACTATTGGTCGGCACGGCTAGCGCTGTCTCTCTCGCACTCATGGCATTGCGGTCGAATATACACTTTATTGCTTGTTTTCTTTTTTGTTTATGGTCGGATTCTTATGAAACTTTCAGGAGAGTTTGACATGATTCGTTTTCAAACGAATCATAAATAACAATACTGTACGATAAGAACAAATGCCTTAAAAACCGCATGCAAATTTTTTATTTCTTACGGAAAAAGGGGGCGTGGCAGCCCAAAATTTTAAATGTCAATGCATTTGTGCTATCTCTAGGAACATGCGTACCAAAATTGGTATTCCTAAGTGCCATAGTTACTGAGATATTCGCCGAAAACATCTATTTTTTCCGAGGTATGTCTAGTTTTTTGCTCATTGTGGGCGAATGGGGCGTGGCATCGAAAAAAAAAAAGATTCTTGTATTGACTGACTAAATATCGAGTCGATAGAGACCAAATTCAAACTTGTAGCTCTTACCATCTCTGAAATCTGTTTGTTCATACGGACAGACAGACGGACAGACAGACGGACAGACAGACGGACAGACGGACAGACGGACATGGCTATATCGACTCGGCTTGTGACGCTGATCAAGAATATATATACTTTATGGGGTCTGCCACGCCTCCTTCTGCCTGTTACATGAATTTGCACAAACCCAATATACTCTTGCAGAGAGTATAAAAACGAAGGAAAGAAAGAAATATGTATAAAAAATGAGGTAGAGCAACAAAAGACTGTATAGACTGCAGTGTCTATCTATCAAATACATCAAATGTCTGCCTTGAACACAGAGCAAACAGCAAAGAAGCCCAAGACAACAGAACTGACTCCCGACTCCTGATTCCATCTCTGACTCAGCCTCCTGACTCCTGACTCCTAGTCTAGAATGTGTATATCATTGGGATTGATTGCAGGGATAGACAAGCCGTGAAGTATTTTTGTTTGCTTGTGGCCAACTGTTGGGAAGTTGCCCTTCAACCCATTGTATGTGTGTGAACCGGATATGCTTTGTATGCCAAGGAGGAAGGTTTACGTGGGACACCAAGAAGATGCCAACAGATGCCTTCGTTGTCACACTTGGATTGTTGACACTTCCAACGGCGTTGTAAATGAGTTATGAATTTTGGCTTTCATGCATTCCTTTGTCTTAACAAAACACAACAAACTTGGCTTGTAGATATATGAACCATCTACATATGGGATAGTACCTACAGCTGCTAGTAACTCAGCTGAAAAGGTTTTTAAAATTCAAATTCTTAAATAAATCAAAAGCTGTTTTATTTTTAGCTACTTTCAATTACTTTTTGACTTCTTTTTTTTGCGCTTTAGTGGCGCAAAACTATGGTACTATGGGCCATGATTTTGTGAACTCTGTAAAATTGTAAAGTTCAAAATGACATTTTGGGAATAGTTGAAAACAATGGCAAGCAACAACAGGACGCAACTGCACAAAGTGTTGTAAACACACACAGATAGAGACAGGGACACACAAACACACACATGCAGAGAGACACTCGTGGCGAGCTCTTGAAGGAACCGCAGTAAGCCAGCAAAAAGATGTCGACGAAGTGCAAAGCGCTTCAAACGATTTTCCGCAAAGTTGACTGCTTCTTGCAGTGGAAGGTGTTTCAATGTGCCTGTGGGCGGGTTATTCCCGTGTTTGTAGCTGTGTATCTGTGTGTGTATATACACACACATACATGTATGTTTATGGCCACAACAGAGACAGTCAAAGCAGAAGAAGAAGAAGAAGCAGCAACAACAACATCAGTAGTAGCAGCAGCAGCTGCAGAGCCTGAAATAAAATGTTGTGGAAAAGCCTTTAGGTATTTCACGCCAACAAAATATGCGAATATGTCAGATACTAGGAGCAGGAGGAGCAGATTGTACTGGAGTGGGTGTAGAGCATCATTGAGGTTGTCTGCTGCCAAGTTCACACCCAATGGCGGCAAATTTTTGGCAACAAACTTCGCTCGCACCGAACGCTAAAGAAGCTGAAGAAGCAGCAACACTAGCAAAGAAACAGAAGCAAAGCTGAATACGTAGCTTCGATTGTGTATGGAGTGTGCAAGTGTCTGTGTGTGTGTGTAAGTGAGTGTGTGCGTGTGGCAGCGCAAGCGAATGTCTGCGAATTTATTGCCCAGGGAAGCATATCTTTAGCATGAAGCTCTGTGTTTTTTTTTCCCTCTCTGTTTTGGCTTTTTTTGTTCGCTGCTTTTGCCAGTGCTGCAACATGTCTCAAAGTTGTCGAAGCGTGGGCGGCTCAGTTGGCGCTGCAAGGGGAATAGAGACTTTCGCAAGTTAGCCAACACCAACACCAACATCAGGAGAACAACAAAAAACTAGAAGCCGCATATGCTTTAGTGACACAACTGTGCTGACAGTTGTGTAAAATATACGCGCTCTCATAATTTATATGAGTATTGTTAACTTAACGTGACTGCGTCGTGGGAGCCCAGCAAGTTGCCAGATGTTGGCCAACATCAGACAGAACTCAGAGCCTTCTCTCTGTGTCTCTATATAGACCCGATCATCGAGTCGCCGCTGTCTGCACGTTCTAGCAATTAGCCAAATGGTCTCACGACCTCACGACCTCTTGAGTGAACGACTTGTCGACACCTCTTCAGTCGAGGCTAGTCGTCTAAGGAAAGTAGAATTTATTAACGTTTGCTTAAAGAGTTTTTTTTTCTTTCTTGAAGGCAGAGGACTTAAGGAAAATCTTTACTTCTAACCATAACTCAATATCCAAGGGTTTGTCAATTAGTGGTCAGGTCGAAGCTAGTTCTAGTTTAATTAAGTAAGCTACAAATGACAGGAAAAGGGATTGAAGACAGGCCACAAGCACTGCGGTGTAGCCGTTATTATCCAATTAAAAAACTTAACTACAAGCACTGTTTGCACTCGGAAAATGTATTTTGACCACACAACCCGCAAATGTCATAAAATTTCCAAAGGAAAAACCCTCCCTTTTTGGCCAAATCAAAAAGCACACACTTGACTTTTAATTTAATTTTATTGTCCATTTAGTTTTGGATTAGTGGCTGGATTCAGAACTTCAAATCTTTCACATGCCAATTTGGCCATAAGCTCAAACCACAAAACAAATGACATGGCTTATAATCAGCATATATATTTGTTATAGTTGGCAAAGAGTGTTGTAATTAATTGAGGGACTCCAACAAGTTCAATAAGACCGATGCAATCAAGAGAAACTCTGATTAAGACAGCCAAATGCAATCGAATGTAAGATTCGAAGATTGGTAAAAGAAAAAGTCACAAACAGTGTGAAGAACAACAATCAAAGTAAATCTCATTATTCTTCATTTAATTTCACATTATTATTATGCTGCAGTCCTTAAGAAATACGAGCTCATTCGAATGAATCGCGATTTTATACACATTTCGCTTTTCCGCATTTCCTTTTTTCCACATTTTCACATTTCGCACAAAAATAATTTCTCACTTCTTCTCATTGTTGTGATAAATTTCAATTAAATAAAAATCAAATAAAATTATACGACGACAGCATTGATGGCCACGTTCTTCACATTCCCCACCCTCTTCACGACCTCCACTTTCCACAACCAGATAACGATGCTCATAATTGAAATCTTCAAGGTTCTCTGATTTATTTGTTATGGCTCACTGCCATCACACCATCGTTTAAACGCTAGAATTATTTTATATATTTCTTCGATTATAGCCCTACATATATAAATCTTGGCTTGACTTGGTTTATAAGAAGTCCGGTTAATTATAGCTCGAGTACGTTGCTCTACTCAACGTAATTTCGCTTTTGCAATCAGCTAAAAACACTGCCTAGCTTTCTTTCTGGTGTGTTCGTTTCTATTTTCATTTTCATTTTTCTTTTCGTTAGCATTTTCATTTGTAGTTGTGCAACTCAATTTCAATTTGATGTGATTGCAAGCATTTCTCAGTCCAAATTGACTAGAACTATGCAATGTCGGTTGCAACAATTTGGTTGTGTTTTTTTTAACATTGTTTGCAATGTCCGTCTGCTGTCGGCTGCCTGTTCACTCTGATCACAGTTGTCAGGCATCGCTTGTCGCTTGTCGGTTGTCTGTTATTGTCGCTGATGCTGCACCCTTTGTGACTCTTGGGGCACATAATTTGACCCCTTTTGGATATGCATTGAACTACTGTTTGAGCTAAACTAAGCAATCAATGACGATATCACTCGAATGTCAATTGCTATACCCTGTGGCTAAACTTTCTCGATTAAGGCAGCCGTTGCTCAAAGCATTGTTAGAGCTCTAAATAGTTTTCCTTTGTTTTAGTACCACAGTGCGTATGATTTATTTGGGTATGCATGATCAAAATAAACGTATTTTAAGCGATTTAACAGTTAGAATTCCACTGTTGACAGAAAACAGCAAACTTTCTAGTTTTTTAAACCTTCAATCTTTACAATTATCTGGCAAAATTCCAGATAGATCAAACTAATCGGGTTACTATCTTGAAACCCAATAGTCTAATTAAATACCGCTGACACGCAGCGCGGCACTCGTGACACGAAATGGCGAAACTGAAACTGAAATTGAAACTGTTACAGTGACTCGGCAAAGTATTTGCACACGGGCGTTGCACAACGCGGCTGTCGCCAGCAGAGTCGACTGCGGTTTGGCAGCCGTTATGCTTTAACTAAATTGCGGTACTTGTGGCTAGAGGGGGTTGCTGTGGTGTGTGTGTGTGTGAGTTTCATGCTACGCTTGGCGCACAAACACTCAAGCAATTAAAACTACAAATTCTGAAAACTTTTTGCATTAGTTTTGTGTTGATGATGCGACTGAAATTAGCAGCGCCATCTAGTATGCAGTAGCTGAGCGCACACAAACACACACACACACACACGGGCAATTGCGATAACGCACAAGTGTCCAAATGTGTAAATGTGTGTGTATATGAGTGTGTCTGATGCTGAAATGCATTCGCTTGTGTTTAATGTGGCGCGTCAGCGCTAAGTGTCGTGGTTTCAAAATGGCGTTCGACTTGCCTCGACCCGACACGAGATGTGCAACACACACACACACATGCACACTCTACCACACACACACTGCCAGTTGGCTATGTTTTGCAGAGCTTTTTTCGGCTCACAATTTCGCATCATTTTGCCAACTCTCAGCACTCAGCACTCGCTTGCCAGCTGGCTGAATTGGCCGAAACTCTCAAGCTAAAGCCTTCTGCTTTTGGCCAAGTTATGCATGTCTTTTTTTTTTTTTTTGCTTTGTTTTCAACTCTGACTTGAAACATGCACGAGAACACATTGTTGCATACTTGTTGAACCTGCTGCAAACTACTGCTGATAAGCTCAAATATGTATGGCGACCATAAAATTACATGCATCGCATTCAAAATTTCAGCAGACAAGCATGAACCTGTCAATATCTCGATTGTGACACTTCAGAGTCCGAAACACACACAAAACAATCTATGGCCAAGTTACAGACTATTGTCCAAATCCAATGAATAGATGCTACGTGGCTGTCGCTGCCTCCAAGAGGCAGAAACCTCGGCATACTTCCATTCCTCTTGGAGGGCGCTTTTGTTCAATTTCAATTAGGCTAATTACATATACAGGTAAACATAATCGTCGGGACTAATTTACGTTCCAACTGCCTCTGAGCCGTCGCTGTGTTGATGGCATTTCAGGCGTGTGATTGCCGCATTCTGAATTCAATCAGCACAATCAGCAAGCAGTCAACGGATTTTGGTTGCCAAGGAATTTCAAGGCTTAGCTAAACTGAATTAATTTAATGTTAACAATCACTTAGTCTAAGTTAGTTAAGGCACAGTTCCAGGCAAAATTTAATCTGCTGTAAACGCACTACTTTAAGTTGATTAGACTGAAACTTTTACTTGAACTTTCACTGTAACAATTGAAAAGTGATGGAGTGTAATTAATTATATGTCTAAAGGTCAAAGCTAATGACTTTAAGTAATGTATTTAAACATATAATTGAAATGTGTCGGCCATTAATTTTATAGCTATTTGTGATTTTATTTCCCTCGCGGAAATTCAGCTGGAAATGCAAGCGATAAGCGCAGTCAAAACAGTCAAATTGTATGAGTAAATACAGATAAAGCTTAGGTTAAAACACAGGAAACGGAAACCACATGATACACGAGGCAAGCACATGACTTGCAGTTTCAGAAAGTTTATCTACTACAAAATACATGAATTTGCTGCAAATTATCCAATAATCATATAATAAATGTTTACCAAAAGGGTATTAAATAATCTTATAGGAAACAAAATATTTTTTATAAAAATATATGCAGAAATTAAATATTTTATGCATGTAAAAAGTGAATGATAAGTGCTATTCCATCTTTACGAAAAGCCTGTTCGATTTCGAGGCGAATGATTTGACTTCTTATACCTCACTTGACTTTCGCTATGTCCGTTCACTTCCATTTGACTTCATGTCCATATTTACGTTATCATTTTTCCAGCATTTATTTTGCTAGTCACGTTCCTGTCGCTGACTTTGTACTTGATGATAAAAGCGTAAGAAAATATCCATTGGGGTATGCCAGTTTCTCATCTCCACTCAGTCAGCCAGTTTGATGCTTGAATTACACTCGTCTCTCGACAGCGAATAAGTGAAAATTTATGAGCGATTATGTAAAAGGTAAATTAAATAATCTGTTATTAATATTGATTTCAGGTATTAAATAAAGCAATACGTGTGAGACATTTGCAATTTCGGCAAAATTGCTCAAGGCCAATGAGAGCTACTTGCATTTGTGGTGAAATTCCAAATTGCAATCCATTCGCTGGGGGAGTCGAAGAGTCGAATAGTCGAACACCAAAGTCAGTCTCATGGCAAACTAATTTAAAAGTGTAATGGAATTAACGAGAATTTCGACAGATTTTTTTTTCACTCCTAAAATAGAAGAAGCAGAGCAAACAACGCAATATGCAAAATTGCCAATGAGTAGAGCTAGAGATTCCAACAGACAGACAGAGAGACAGATAGAAAGTTACAGCTTCTTAAAAGTGGCATTTAAACTGAAATTGATTCACTAAAACAACCGACCATTTACCAAGCCCCAATTCCCGCAATGCCTCAACTTCTTATATGGCGCGATGGCGGTGATAATTTAATTTATTTTCAAACTCACTTTCAGACATTCTCCCTGTTTGTGATTGTGTGTGTGTGTGTGTGTGTGTTTTTTTTATCGCGTTTTCGACTTGATTTTGTGCATTTTTCTTCTGTTTAAGCAACTCCTGGGATGGGATGGGAGATAGTAGATAGTAGCACAGACAGAACGTGAGTGAACCGGACTTTATTATGTCCAGCACTTGGCTGTCTGGTGATTGCCTTCCGTGCTCTGGGAATTCTCTACTCTACTTTTTTGGTAAGCAGACCTCTGGTATACTATATATGCCAGCACAAAGTGGAATTTTCACAAAAATTGCATTGTTTTCTCTTCTGGTTTTCGTTCAGTTCAGTTCAGTTTGGTTTAGTTCAGTTTTGTTCTCTTTGAAATAGCCTTTTGTGTTGTTTTGCTTTGGTTTCCACAGAGAGCTAGTTCTGCATGGGGCACTTGACTGAATTCTAATTGCTCAGATCCAAAATTTGATTCCCTACAGTGGAATATGGAGCATACGGTTAACATTTATTCTCACTTCAATTGAGTCAACCTTTCTGCACCTGAAAATTTGTTGGAGTTTGACAATAGCAGACTCCAAGCTCGTATGCGATTTTTAGGCTACCAGCAGGAAAACTACAAACTTATATAAATTTAATAATAAACTAATAAATATAACTTTAAACCAATTAACTTTAAATAATATAAGGAATGCAAATACGTGACATTCATTATAAACAATAGAAAGTTCGTAGCAGTAAATAAACTCAATAAACAAATAGCTTCAAACTGTTGATAACTTTATAGAATTCATGGAAAATTCAATTTAAAAACTATACAAACTTTTCTATAATTCAATATATGCAGAACTTAATACTTTTTGTGTAGTTTGTTTATCAAATTATCTACTGTTTTCAACCTTTTTACAATCGTTTTAAAGTTGTTAACAAATGGGTAACTGAACTTTGTGGAAACGTTCCAAACTAAACCTGTACAGGGTATCTTAGATATATATCTAAATCTCTGTTGTCTGGAGCTCTTAATGCTTGTTTTCAATTGAAACACAAAAAGTCTTTCCCAAGCTGCTGTAAGTTTTATTTATCTTCACAGTTCACACAAGAAACTATCATTGCAATCATTGAACTAGAAGTTCTGAGTGAAATGTGAGAAAATAAATAGACAATATAATCTGAGTTTTGAAAAGTTTACTATAAGAAATTGAAAATCAAAGTTAGTTAGAAATGGGAGTTATGAAGTCCTTTGTAACTTGAGCTCAGTGTTGTCTCAATGTCTTTGGCTTAAATAGCTACTAGCTAAGAAACATGCTAGATTTATCAATAGTCCTAATCCTCATTAGTTCAAAAAGGCATACCAATCGATACCTTACCAATTAGTGTCACAAAAAATTCCAAATCAAAATTGCATTGAATTGAACGAGAGCAGGAGTTAACTCATAAAACCTTTCCAAAAACATGTTTAGTTTTTCTGCCAGAAATAGCCAATTCACTCTTAAAAATAAATAGTTACATTTTCAATCTTCGAATGTAGCTATAAAACAGCTAAAGTTCCAGCACTGCGCCAACCTAATTGCTAATGTAAAAATAAATAATATTTAATAGAATTGTGTGATTTTGTACTTTTTGGCAATGGTCCAAGCCGAAGCCAAGTAAATTCACATATGAGCCCAACACTGCTAGGGATTTCATTTCGTTGTAGTGTCCCCAGCGCAATTCTGCAGTTCTTGGAATAGTATTGCTTAAATTCCATTTGAGTTCTGCATTTCAGCTAACTTTCGCCCTTATGAGGAGGGCGCATAATGATAACCCTTGACTGTCGCATAAGCAGCAGAGGAGGTGAGAGTGGCGGACGGAGTGGCAGTATGGGAAAGTGTGTTTGGCAAACAAGAGAGGCCTAACGAGTAAAAGCAGCTTTTTGTGCGTTAAACTCAACAAGCAGCAACTGGCAAACTGGCAAATGATGTCAACGAGAATGCACGCAGTAGAAAGAAGAAGAATGTCCCACGAGAATGCGAGAACCAACAGGAATTGCAACAACAAAAAGCAGAACAACAACAGCAAGTACAGTTAGAACTGAAGTGGTCCATGCATTGGCAAATAGTCGTACTTGTAAAAAGCGAGAGAGACAGAGGCAGACAGAGAGTGAGAGTGAGAGTGAAACAAGTCAGTCATTCAGATTCATTCGGATCCATTCACATTCACATTCTAATTCGATGGCACTGATAAGCGGCGCTAATTTGTGTGATTTGAGCAGTTGAGCTGCATATGAACAGGCCCCTAAATAAGATTTTTATGTGCAATAACATTTGTGGTTTTTAAATTCAAATGTTAAGACACAGAAGAAAGGCGCAAATTGCTGCCGGGGTATGTATGTGAGACGAACAGGGAAGGGGAAGGGACTGAGTGGGGTAAGGCAGCAGAAAATATGAGCTAACTCAATGGCATGCCATATAATATTTTATGCTGATAAATTGCCTTTTTTATTACATTTGCTTTTGAGTGAAAACATTTTCTTGCCAGCGCTGTGCAGGTCAACGGTCCCCGTTTTCGTCCTCGTCCTCCTGCTCAGAAATATATATCAGTGCAGAAGAAAAAGGCTAAACCAAGACCAGACAGTCACGCAGAAACAGGCACAGAACCCACTTCCATACCCTCACCCGATCCCGCATCCCATACCGGACCTCACCAGACCATACCAGACGTACGAGTAAAGTGTAAAAAACTCAACTGACGTAGGAGTCGGTTTTATTCAGTTTCGTTGAGGGACTGGAATTGGCTGCTGCTGGGCACCCACAATTCGGTTGCCAGGATCGTTTGTTATGTTGCTGATGTTTGATTATTATGTTTGATGGCATTTGGGAGCTGATGTTGATGCTGTGCTATTGCCGAACAAGTCAAAGGAGTGTAGGAATTGGGGAGCAGTGCTTGCAGGAAGGCTTTGATGAATGATTTGGCACTTTGCTGCAGGCAGCAAGCAGTGAGTGTTACTTGAAACTGTCCGTTCTACTACCAGAAATGCCAAAAAGACAAAAAGAAAATCCAACAGCAAAAAAACTACAACAACTTGTCTCGCATTAACTGCGTTTCGGAATCGCAGCAAAGTCTGAGTTTCTTTATTGTTTGACATTTTAAATGCAAAGCCAAAAACGCTTTATTTCATTTTATTTTCGCTTTTCACTTAACCGTGTTGAAAAAAAAATAATAAAACAAAACAAATTGCAAGCACAAACGCCGCAGTATCCACTTTCAATTTAATTTACATGCCAAACGCCACAAAAAATAAAATAAAAAAATATGAGCAAAAAAGCGCAAACCAAATGAACAGCGACAGTTGCAAAAATAAAGTCTCAACTGTCCAACTGTCTGCCATTCTCCCCCTTTTCCACCACTACTTGATGCTACTTAAAAACTAACTTTTCAGCTATTTTTAAAAGAACTAGTAACAGTTGTTAAACCGGGTACGACTCGGTAAATACCCTATGCCCACACAAACTAACTTGCCGTGAAATTTAAATAAGTGGAAAGTTCCCTGTCGTCCAAGCTGGCATTACGGTGGCTACGAACCGTAGCAATCAATTACTGAGTCAGTTTAAGTGGCGATTCTCAATCTGCATTTAAAAGCGCTTCAAAAATGCATTGCAGTGGGTGAAACTGGTCGCATACCTTTGGCAGTCTGTCCAACCCATCGGGAATTGACACCAGCTGCAACTGCATTCAATTAAAACAACTCTTTTTACACCCCAGGCAGACACCAATGGAATGGAACCCTTTATAATCGGAAGGATAAAACCGATAGCTGCAATTACAATAAGATGTGTGTGTGTGTGTGTGTGTGTGTGTAAGTAGTGTGTGTGTGCTCCACTTGAGTATAAAACAACTCATGAAATCATTACTTTTATAAATTCTTTGTTTACTCCAGATACTTTAAACTATACTTGCTTTTAAGGAAATGACTTCCCCTTTGACATCAATGATTGGCATTCTGTTTTTATCTATTTTGTGATCAAAAATGCAACCAACTATCCCATGTCTTACATAATTACTTAGCCAGGAAGTTAAGTTGTTGCTGCTGTCGTGCTCTATCTGCTTATTGGCAACAACATCTTTCTATTCATCCCACCCTTAGCTTTTAGATAGATAGTAAACCACTTTAAAGCAAGAAAAAGAGAACAAACTTCCTGTTGTTCTATAAACCGATTAATTTGTAAGCCATTTAAAGCTAACGGTTTAAATTTAAAAACGGTTTGTCACTCACCTTTAGCTGCTTTTCAGAATAAAATGATTTACTAAATAGCTTAGAAATTCAGTAGTTTAACTAAAATAAAGGGTCACACCATTTAAAACCATTAAGTAATTACCAATTTGGCAGTACTTTCAGCTACCAAATATCTTACCTTGTACTGCGCAAGTTCATGTTACGCATACGCCATGTGTGACTTCATTTGAATTCACTTTGTCCCCTCGCTGCACCGAGCTGGAGAGACAGATAAGCCACCATTTTGCCATTCTGAATGCAAGCTCATATCCGGCACTGTTTACCTAAATTTCCGCTGATTGTTCTTCTGCCTTTGGCAGACAACAATTTCCGCCAGAGACGAACCAAAAGCCGTTAATGGAACCCTAACCCTTGAGCCAAATTTATCTCACTGTGCGAAAGCGTTTCAAATACCTGACTAGCTGTATTACATGAGCCGAAACTGATTGGTGATACAAATATAAACCAACATAGCGATATTGACTTAGTATTACAGAACGGAAGTTAGTGTTAGGGTTCTGTTAAAAAAGCTTTTATTTAGAGTATAAATAACTACACTTTTAAGAAACTAGTAACATAGTTTAACTAACTACAATGGACATATGAACCCACTTGCCAATGTATTTTATTGTCAGCCTAATAGTCGCGTGGCGTTGAGTGTTCAGGCCAGCGTGTGTTTGTGTATGTGTGATTGGTGTAAGTGGTGTGAGTGGTGTTGCTAAATGTCACGAGTGGTTTGTGTATGCGATCATAATCCGAAAAAAGTAAAAATTCAAAAACACTTCATGTGTGAAGCACTTTTCACATGCGATTTGTGTTGAAAGTCGTCCTTGGACATTATTTAAAGGTGACAAGCGACACGAGATCTCCACTCTGAAGCCACAGGAGCAGAAAACTACATTTAAAATTGCATGCCTCGGCCTGAGTGCCCGAGCTGGATGGAAATGGACGTGAGCATGCACCTGACTCAGGTAGCAGGCAGCAAGTAGCAGGCAGCAGCTACCAGGTAGGTGCATTTTAGAGTTCACAAAGGTCACTTAGTCAACTAGCAGACGACAAGAGGCAAGACATGGCAGGTGGGGAAAGCTGCATTGAGTGTGTGTGTGGCACTATATCTTTTGGCCTTCAGAGCTGCTCAACTTGAGTGAAGTCGCCTCACTGACCTTCTGTTTAGACCAGCAATGGGGCCAAAAGGCCAGAAATCTTTAAACAAAACTTTAGTTTTAAAGATTTTGATATTTAATTTGGTTATGCAAATGGCAGTTGCTTTGCTGCGGCTCAAAGCATTTGCCAAAATTTGCATTCATTTGTTTGCCTGACGCAGTCAGGTAAGTTTAATTAAACCGCAACCGTCAGTTGTATTAGACTTGAGGCAAGTGTGTTTTAAGCCGAGTCAAAACTCGAATCATTTGTCAACGAAACATGCTGTTATTAATATTTGCAGTACTCAACTTGTCTTATCTGGTAGCGTTCTGTCTGGTCTGGTCTTGTCGTTTGTTGGTCGTGTCAAAAGACACAGTTGATTAAATACTATTTTCCAACTAAATATCAAAAATCGATTTGATATCTTGGGGCTAGATAATTAATAAGGAATCTTAAATTTAAATCTATTTGATGAGCCATTCGTAGTAAATTATTTATTGATGCAAAAACCAAATTGCATAATCTTTTCGTCGCGATGCAATCAAAAAGTTTATAGATTTCTAAATATTATGCCATTGAAAGTCATCAAGTTGTCGACTCGTGTGTTTGCCCAAATCAATATATATATAAATTTCTACTGTATGTGAGTCGGGATTTGTGGAATTGAGATTGGGCATGGGCTTCCGGGTAAACATGTGGCAACTAATAAAATGTTTATGTCCTCGTACCAGAAAAGGGATTGAAAAGCAATAAAATGTTGAAGGCACGCACCGAGGTCGTAACTTGATGTGAGAGAGTGACCCACCGATATTAAGCCTTTGATATTTGTTTGAAATTTAATTTATGTGCTAAATTTACGATATTTACAAAATTAAAATCAACTCAAAGATTCTTGATTTCCTTTCGTAGCTGCCACTGCCAATTTCCCTTCATTTGCCGCAATTTAAAAACATACAAAGTTTTCGCAATCACGTAACTTTTCTTCTCCTTGCACGAATTTCCCAAAAAATCAAACAAACTAATGTTTGATTTCTTCATAATGGTGCTGATTGTTGGCTTCGATTGTTGTTGTTACAGTTTGCTGATGGATAGAGTTAACTTTGGCTTATTTTGAATTCCGTGCTCACTCTCTCGGCCATAAAATGCGATTAATAACTTCCATTTGAGCTTCCGCTTCAAGTATTTTGTTTAGTTTAGCTTTTAAAAAGCTATTTCCAGTGCAATGGAATTTAGAAGCCAAACTAGAGTTGAAGCATTAGCTTAAATTAAATGTATTTGCGAGTTGTTTATTAAAAACTAATGTCTGCTCGGTGATTAAATTGTGATGGCCAAGTGGAAGAGAGAGTTGGGAGAGGGAACTGATAAGAGGAAGACAAAATGTTGTAATAATGTGCTTGAACGCAACACTAACCAGGCCAACGAACAACAACGAAACGTGGTCAGCAAGTTCAAACTAATTATGTTAAAAGCTTTTCATCGTGGTACCATACTGCAAATAAGTGAATTGCGAGTTTGGCCTAAAACAGGAGAGGACGGCACAGGATAGGACAGAATCTGTTGTCGGCATCTAACAAAACATGCAGCCAACCATAAAGTTTAGGGGCATGCTACATTTAAACAAAACACGCAGCAGTTGTTAAACGCTACTAAACCGCGTAGCCAACTACAACAACAACTACAACTGAAAACATTAAGAACACGAATTATTACTGGGCTTAAAGTCTCTGTCGGTAAATGAGAGGCAGGACACCAACTACGCGGCTACCATGATACCAAGATACTAAGTAATATTGCTAAAGTCATCAACCGTGCGCTCATTTCCATTCAAAGGCAAGACAATGTGTCGAGCTTAAATTGACTGCGACCAGCGAATCCAAAAAGCCTTATTAATGATTATATATTAAATTTAGTTTGTTTGCTGCTTCCTCCGCTGCTAAGACCGCTGAGCCGTTAACAATTTATTAATTTATTGGTTTTCACATAACTTAAAATTAATTGTACGCTGGTAAAGTAAGCGGGGCTACAGGCTCTTACAAGCCCAGTTTTCACACATTTTTAACTTAAAAGATTTAAATCTGCCTTAAAAGAATTTAAGAGCATTACAAACACTGACAAATTAATATAAAACAAATATTTATTCTTAGTAAAAAGTACTTGTACTAGTATTTGTATTGTTGCTATGCTTGATTTACATTATTATCTCACCCTCTGGCTTCTTGAACTGCGTTCACTTCATTAGCTTAAAGTCATACACAATAGCAACATTTGTATACTTGTTCCTCCACTTTGGTTTCTTCTCACTGCCCGGACTTTATTTGCAACTGCTGTAAAGCGGACAGAAATTGTTACAGGGGCCGAAAATGCAAACAAAAGAATTCATTTTGTAGCACAAAAGAATTTCAATTGCAGTGCATACAAATTACTTAAAGTAAACTTTGTACAACTTTCTCGTTCAGTCTGCCGTCTGCCACTGGCGACTTCGGGTACTTTGCCTAAAGATTCTACAAATTTCGAATCTTTAGGTACAATATTGAAGTAGTCGCTTAAAAGAGATTCAACTATATTGGAATTGTAGTCAAAATAACTACATAAAACACACCAAATCGAAGCTTTGAAACGATTTTAGTAATGTGCTCGAAAATGATAGCTGATAAGCCGATAATCCCAGTGAAAACGTACATCTTAAGGCAAATTTGATTATGCGAAAAGTTTAGAATATTTGAGTGATTCCTTGCTTTTTGCTACATAGTAATTCATTATGTCCTTTTTGCCCAAACAACAACTAGAATAACAACAACAGCAACGGCATTTCCAATTCACAAGTTAGAAAATTTGTGCTCAAATTAAATTAAGTTGTCACTTGCTCTGTCCCTCTTCACTTTTCACATCTCACATCCAACTTTTATCCCCAACACGCCCCCTTCTCTCCGCCCACCATAAAAGTATAACACTCAACTCCCGGCCACACAAAGTTTCTTAGCAAAGTGTCAAGTTTTAGTTGTCGTAGACGATGGCGAAATTATTTTTTGAAGTTTATTACATGAAAGGCGTGCGCGTGTGTTCGGATATGTTGTGGACTTCAACTTCTTCTTCTTTCACTTCTTGAGTATAGTACTCAACACACACACACACGGCTGACTGACCAGAGTGCTGTCACAACTTTGCTGTAGTTTGAAATTATATCATCACATCGTTGGTGGGCATTCATTTGAGGCGCTTGTCTCGGACTGTCTGTCCAAGACATGATAAAAGTTTTCAAAGTGTAAATTCAATAAGCCAACATTTTGCATAAATGGCACAGGGACACGAAAGTTCTAAATGTTAATTTAATGACCCCTTCTACGCTCCTATGCTCCAATGCTCTAGGTTCATTTAAAAATAAATAAAAGCTCGAAAATTAAGTTTGAAATTCGCAATTTGCAAAATGGTTACTTCCAGCTTATATGCAGAAGCATTTTGGCCGAATGGTAATATATATTTTTCGTAGACACTTTAATTAATTTTAATAATTTTTGTAAAAGTTGTTTGACAGTAAATTTAATGCGAACTCTGCGCTAGTAGTGCTCCATGTCCTTTTCGCATTAATCAACGCATTCATGCACAATTAATACACACGTTAATAACGCATCAACTGGCCATCACACTTTTCCCGCAGATTATCCACTTTCCACGGCTGGCATTTCTCACGCATCCGCATCCACATCCGTGTCCACATCGCATCACAACGCATCGCATCGCATGTATATATAGCACATCCGACGATATGGACTTTGGTCTTCAGAATGCCAATAAAAATGAAAAAACAAAAGAGCAACATTTCGTGTTTAATCATGCTTAAACGATAATTAAACAGAACTTTATATTTCGAGGCAATATCAAATGAGACATTCAAAGAATCTTTTCAAGCTTTTATTAACACAATGCAAATTAATTTACAATATACTTACTATGCTTGTATTGAAAAACTGTAATTTAATTTCAGTGTTTTATACCAGATACTTAAAGTGTTTTTTGTAAGTAATCCCACAGAAATCGAGCTCTTTCCGTTACTAAACTGCAATTTTTTTTAACTTTTGCTATTAATTACAGTAAAAATTCAAGAGTAATTTTCAGCTTATTATTAAAATTAACACTGTTTTTATTTTATTCAATTTTTCACCACCATTCACAATATGCCATTACAAGGCGATTATTTCACAAGTTTCTATTCATATAATTTAATTAATTTGTTTAACATATTTTACAATTATTTTTTTTACTATTTGTTTCATCATTTTTATTTTATTTATTTTTTAACACATACCTTTTGGTTTCTTGCTAGTTTTGCACATTAAATAAGTAATATTATTTCCATTTACTTTTGTTTCTTTTTTTTTTCTGTTTGTTCTTCTGTATTTTAATGGATGCATTAATATTCCTTGATTTTCACATTAACAAGGCTAAATTCAAATATTTTCTTAAAAGTACTTTAGTTTTTAACTCGCTATTATAGACACCACATTTAAAAATGTAGAGACGATTAAAAACTATGTCAAATAAGTTTTAAAACAATAAATAAATAATAAATCAAGTCTGCAAACTGAAAAGTAAAGAAACTTAAAAAGTTTTAATAAACTTTCCTTATTTTATTTGCATACAAAATATATTAAAATGTATTTACTAATTAATTAAATTAATTTGCAATGCGTAAACTGAGATCTAAATGCTGCCCATGGCGTGGCCTCAAGCGAATGCTCTCCGAACTCTTCGTCTCCCGTCCGTCCACTGCATTCGCATCTTGGAGCTGCGGCAGCGTGGACTGAATCTCAGTAGATTTGGAATGTGCGATAGGTCGTCGTCGTCGCTTGGTGTCCATGCAAAGGACCTGCTGGGTTAGAAATGAGAGGATGGAGAGCGGGGAACAGCCGCAGAGCAGAAACGCTGCTAGTGCCATGCACAATGGCGTGACGTCATGACTTCTAGTCGCTGCCGATGAGGAGAAATAGTTGGTGAAGAAGTTCTTCATGCTGGAGCCCGAGGAGTGCGTAACTGCAGCCGGACGAAGTAATGGAAGTGGACATGCAAACAAACAAAAGCCGGAAATGGAAACGGAAACGGAAGTCAAATATAATATTGCATAATTAGTTTAAAAAGATGAAAATTTGTAAAATTTAGTTGAGAAAACTTACCGCGTGCCGGCACCGGATCCTTTTGCGGTGTGCCCAATTCAATTTCTTTGTACTCCTGATACAAATCGCCAATTTGTGCGGTGCAACGCAGTACCAAACCACCCGGATTGGGTACGAAAATAGGTCCTCCATGGCTGTAAATAGAATTTGCACCGTAGCCGACATTATAGATGGCTGCGTTGGCACTGGAAAAGTGCACACCCTGTAGCTGTAGCTTTAGCGAAATGCGTGACGCAATCAAATTATCAATTGTGCGAATAAACTGTGACTCGGAGTTGGGGATCTAAGGGAGAAAGAGATGGGAATATTAGAATTGAAACAGAAGATAGAAAAAAAAGTATTTTTTGAGAATTGCGCCTGTTTATTCAGTGCTTGCAAATGCATTTGCATATTTTAAGCAGCTCAGACTAGGAGAACATTTGGCAACGCTTAGCCGTTTACACAGCACAACCGTCATACCCGTTTACCCGGCACACCCCGCATACCCTTTACACCCGTTTCCCCATTTTGTTTGTTCGGACAAGTAAAAAGTTTTTTGCCAGCTAACATCTTGTCGCCTTTTGCAAGTTGGCACTGAGTGCTGAAGAGGCTAACACAGTCTCAGCCACACATGTGCAGTTTTCAGTAAATCCCGCCAGAAAGCAGCCAACAGCTACCAGCTACCAGCCACCAGCTCAGCCTTCTGGCTAGTTCTGTATGCATGGAAATTATGTATCAAGGAACTTTATCTGTGTTAATGTAATGCAGCAAAAAGCAGTACGGCAGACAATGTCTAAGGGAGAAAAATACGTCGAGTAAAAGCGTCTTACAATTGTGCACATTAGTGGCACAAGATGTAGGCAGACAGCCAAACGGATGCCAAAAGAAAGACAGAGGACAAGACCGAAAAGACGAACGACAAATTAATGAAAGTTTGGCTTGTTTTTTCAAACAGCTTAGCCTTTAATTTGAATTGTATTTCTGTACAAACATTTGTAGATAAAAAAGGAACAGAAACGAATGCGTGTCCAGATTCTAGATTCAAATTCAAATCCAATTCCAGTTTCAAATCCAAAACCATGTCCGTTTCCGTTTAGCTCCAGTGTGCTCATGTTTGTTCATGTCTGCGTCGGTATATATATACAGTTATATATGCTTAGTAAGTCCACTTTATTTGCGACAGCTTGAAGATACTTAAAGTTTGCAGCCAGCAGTTCTTTCATGCGAGAACCGCTTTTATGCTTAATGGCAGTTATTTAGTGCAGTTTACTGTAAAATTGTAGCCACATTCAGTTCCCTCCCTCCCCATGATTATGTGTGCATTTTCCAGGGTATGAGACAGGATTTATATGTGCTGAAAACTTTTGTACCCTTTGCAGACAGGCCTTGCCAGCATTTTTATATTTTTACTTATTTCGCATAAGAAATTTGTATGCTTGGATTTCCCCGAAGAAAAGTTTTGAAACCTGAGAGTCTTAAAGATTTCTTAGAAGCAAACATCTAGCATAGTTCTGATTATATAAATACTGAAATGCAGCATTCAAAGCGTTGAAATAACTATATTTTATATGCCCAGCTCATGATATTTGCAATTTGTCGACTGTTTTTCTTCTTCTTTTCAATCGAAGCGAACACAATACATTGCAAACCGTATCGATAGCAAATAAATTTTGGATGGCACTGCAATATCTACGGGGATGTTGCCAAAAACTTTGGCACAAGAAACTTACCAGACGTTAAGAAAAAAATATATAAGAACTCACCGAGAAGAGAATAGAAGCTTTTTTCAATTTTCCGCTAAATTTAACAGGGCTCAAGTGCTATTTGTCTTCATTAATGGGTCATTGCAAATGCGCCTAGAAATTGGCAATGCTTACATGCGAGTATATGGCCAAAAGTGTATAAAGTTAGAGGTTCGTTGTCCTCAGAGTGGGCTCAGTTTCAGCTCGATTCTACAGTCTACACACTCCGAACACAACATTTTCAAGCCAAATGACATGCAGCAGTTATTAATTGGCAATTTACATGCCAAATGATTAATGTCTGGCTTCTGACGGAGGCAGCCAGCCGAAAACGAAGCCACAGCAGCCCTAAACCCAGGACACATATGTCACGGCAAAGGGTGAGTTTCTCTCTATGTGTGTGTTCTTAGACATGCTGGAAATGGCTATGGGTATTACCCTCTCACCCTCTGCCTCTGAGTGTGCTCTCCAAATTACTGATGTGGCTTTTTACCGCAAAAACTTTGTCAACATAAAGTTGTGCTCAGGTTCCAGATGCCGTTGGAAGTGCTCCTTCCTCAGCGTCTCCTTCTGCTACCTTTTTCCCAAAAAAAAAAACAGAAAAATGTTGCTATCGTTTGCTGCTAAAGTTTCAGCTCCTTGCCTCAACTAGAATGCTATTGAGTGTGTGTGTGTGTGTGTGTGTGTGTGAATCCCCTACTCCTTCCCTGCCTCTTGTTGATTTGCACAGCATGAAATATTCATTTGTTTCCTGTGATCGGTAATTGCAATATATCTTCCTCCTGCGGTATCGTTTTCTACTCAATTTTAGTCAACGTCTGCCACATTTGCTCAGAGCATTTCGCACATTCGATTTGGTTATGGTATTGGTATTGGTATAGGTACTGCTTTTGGTATTGATACTGGCCTCGCAATTGTTATTGGTATTGGTATTGGCACTTGCTTCTGACTTGGCATTGCTGATAACCTATTATTTCAATTCCAGGCATCACCCGATTGTTATTGTTATTTCTAGTTCTGTTTGCTACCATTTCGAATACATATCTTGCCTCTTGCTGCATTCCAGTTAGTCACTGTGGTACCCAACTTCAATTTGAATTCATTTATCATGTTTAATGTGCACAGCCTGGTGAGCTACTGGAATTTTGCAACCATTTACAAAAGCAATGAAGGCACCTTCAAAATGCTTGAAGAGCAGAGACAAGAAATTCTACAAAGCATAATCTATCTAAAGAATAAATGCAGCCTCTTGTTTTTATAGCTACATATAAACGTATAAGTTGTTTAGCCCAATTTTCATTGAAGTTCACAAACAAATTAGAGACTTATTGGGTAAGTAATTGGAGTACTACAATTTGTTATTTTCAGGTAAATCTTTTCAACTTTTGTGTGTGAAGTACTTAGGTGAGGCATCTGTCTGAGTGAATTCATGAGCTAGAGTCACTAAATTTAGATAGTAAGATCGATAGGCTGTCTTTAGTGCACGCAAATCAAGCATTACTCCAATTAAAGTGCAGCAAAAAATCTTTTGAGAGAAGCGACACTATATATTTAGTAAATTGTTATGTTATTTATGCGCTGTTTAAATTTTTTTAGAATCAGTTAACTATATCATATAGTAACCGATGAAATTCGATAGCTCAAGACGTCTCATAAGTTCCAAGATTTTCTGTTTTTCCTTCTATTAAATACAGGGTCTTTCTACAGTTTAAACTTACCACCATGTTGTTTATTGTAAACTTAAGCTCTGCACGTGGACGTGATGGAGGTGTGCTGCAATTGGCACGGAGCACATCCCCGGGTTCGTATCTCGTGTGTTCCGTGTATAACTGGGGGCGTTTATCCGGAAGCTCTGCAAAAATACAGAAAAATATTTAATTGTAAATCGGTTAACTTGGTTTAAAAGCATGACTAAAATGCGGTAGATTCAACTGGAGACTGTCAATTCAGCAGTTTTAGCCAAGTCGACCCAACTTTTAATTAAGTCAACTAACAGCGAAAACAAAGTGAAAGTGAAAGTCAAAAGCAAAGCAAAAAAGCAGCAACAGTAACAAAGAATCTAATGAAGAAAGTAATTTCCATGAAAAAGGGGCAAAAACTTGAGAATGAGATTGGGAATCCAGGCAGGGCCAGGACATAGCTCAAGGCAACTGATTTTATAATCCAGGCGTACGCACAGTACTGACACAGACTGTTAAGCCCAACTACTTCTTGGCTGTCGCTGTTGCTGCTGCTTTTCCTGCGGCTTTCCACGGTTTGACCTTCTTCATTTGGCTTTTGCAGTGCTGGACAACGTCAAAAGGTTCTTAATGAGGGTCAGTTGGTCAGCAGACATAGAAATGAAAAAGGGGGAAATGGAGTGGAGGATGAGGACAAGTTTCAAGTTTAATTTAGCAGCTGACCAGCCTACTTTACACTTGGCATTACATTTCGCCATGGATATCCGTTTGCTTGACCTGTGTCATTAAGTTGTTAAGGCTTAAGCCCTGCAAATGTTTGCCAACTATGTACAAAGTTTTCTCGAGTATGTGCCATGGCTTTTTTGGTTTCTTGCCGCGCCCAAAAGCCGCCTCCACAGACTGTGACTTAATGAAAGCATGAATTAGCATAACTTTGGCAGAAACTGGCATCGCTTTTCATACAATATCATCCCAAACAGTCTCCCCTTTTCGACTTGGCTTTCATAAAGACTCAAGGACAAATTGTTTAGTTTGTGCGTCGGTTTACGCATTGCTTTTCTTTTAGCGTTAGCGTTAGCGTTTTGTTGCCACTTAAGCTCATTAACACACGGTTAAACCAACTAAATAACAAACCAAAATTTCATAATGAAATTTCTTACATTCTCGGATTTCATTTCATTTCCCTAATCATATTTAATGCGTAATAATAATGCACTTTCACAGCACATTTAACTCAACTAAATTAGGACAAAAACACATATGCTAACTATCAAGTTTCGTTTTAGATATTTGCAATTATTTGACTGTAGTGGCTGTCAGCTATTAATGGCTTCAAGTCGAGCATATTAGATATAATAACATAATTCTCACACACAATTTGTGCCGCCACAATGGCTTATCTCATATTGATGTATGTGTCTAGGAGTAGCAACAGCAACAGCAACAACAACTAAATTAAGACAACAAGAAGAACCTCAGTCGTAGCCATAACACTAACCAATTAAATGCCGCAGCATTTAATTAAACTTGAATGTCCAAAGGCAACGAAGGCGCTGAACGAACGTCCTTGAATGGCCTCGAATGGAATTTAAAGGAAATGCTTGATCAAAGCTTTAATCCCCAGATGCCAGTTAAGCGAAACCGGCCAATTAAGCGAGCCAAATGCCGTGTTAAATATACGATTGAGCGAGCGACTGGCAAGCTCACAGCAAGAGACCAAAAGACGATGATGCCTCTGTTCTTACTGGTTACAGCTTGAGCTAATGGCAATTTAATAAAGGCAGCTAGAAAGCGCCAGACGCGGCATCTAAATGTTTAATGCTGATAAGCCAAACACCCTTCCATATTAATGCCTCTACCCACATTTCCCATACCCTCAACTAAACCAAGTGCTGAATCATACATTCATCAGTGTTGTCAGAATTAAGCAGGGCTAAATAGGTAGCCGAAAATAGCTAAGAATTTATTACTATGTGATTGCTTTAAGTATGTTATTGTTTATTAAAGGTAACTAAATAAATATCAAGTGGTTTTATAAAACTTTATTAAGTGTTTCGTGGCAATTTGCAGACAAATTTTATTGCGGATTTAATTGCTGTAATGCTAACTATTAAACCGCATAAGAGTTATACTAATAACAGTTTTCTAATTTTTGAATGATCATAACTCAGTCAAATAATCTCATATTGAGCTAAGTAATACTCTAGACAACTGGGACTATCAATGGACAACAAATTTGACTGATTTAAAAATTTGACATTTTTTGAAAAATTTTATGATGTTACCCCTTTGCATTTTTTTAAAATTTGACAAAAAATTTTTTTTTTAATTTTCAATGCTATTTGATAGTCCCATTTATCACGAGTCGAAAAAGATATGACAATCAAAAATCGGACGTATGAGTACCAAAATATTAAAAATCAAAGTTGCATTAAGAGGAGACCACTTTCCATACATTTCCATTTTCACAGTGATTAATCAAGCAAATGTCTGCTACTTCTTTTAAATAGCTTAGTAGCCAACACTGACAAAACAACGGTTAAACATACAATCGCTTGTGGCAAAGAAACCAAGAAGAATTGCTCTCAAAGTTGGTGAAACCGAGTGAAGCTGTTAGAACGAATAACTTGAATATGTAATGTCAGTTGAATAAATGAAGCGATTAACTGATTTGCAAGCCTTCTGTTGCTGCTAATCAACGCTGTATTTTGCCCTTGGCAAATATCACGCATACGACGAGTGTGCCATGAATTAATTCCACGTCTTTGGCTATTTAATAATCATTCTGTTGGGACTAACAATTATCCCGACATCAATAGGACAGCAACCTTTAAGCATGTTTAGCTCTTAAACGTCAGCTTAAACTGTTCAAAAGTTATATTTAAACTTTTATCTTATACATTTTTATATTTTAATTTTGTACATTAACTTACCTACAACCTGCATTGCACCCAGCGCCGTAGCTGTGGAGAAAAGCGGTGCATCGGCGGTGACTTCACATGAAAAGTTGCCAGAGAGCCCGAAGCCAACGTTGCGTATGAGAACTTGGGTGGCATTTGAACTGGTTACCTAGTCAGCAGATGAACAAAATTCAAGAAAGTTACAATTAGTTGAATTTATTTCATTCTTTTTTTTTTTTTTTTTTTTTTTTTTGAGAAACAAAACTTTATAATTAAGCGAGAAATTTCTTTTGAAGTGTACAGTTTACCACACCCTTTGAAACATTTCTACTTTCATTAACTAGGGAATTTTGTATGTCAAAAACAAATGATGAATTCACTAGCTAAAGCCAAAATAAATGGTTTTTTACAAACGAGCATAGTCTGTGCTACTTTGTCAGAGACGTAAAATTTCATTGACGTCCCTTTTCGGAGCAGGATAAAGTTTTTCAATAATCAAACCAAAGGAAAATTATCTGAGTCGACACTTGGGCCCTTGATTCCTTAGCGCTCGGCATACAAAAACTGCAGTCGCTGCACGCAAAAATTTAAATGAAAATATTTGGGGAAATAGCCGATAGCGTCGTGGTATTTCGAAGCTTGCAGGTGCAAGCTTTTGTGCAAAGAGTGGGCAAAAAGGGTAGACACGGGCTGAGCGGGGTGTTTGCTGAATGGCCGCCAATAACAATAAAACTTTCAAACTGAATATGCATGAGGGAAAAGTTATAAAATATACAAAATAAATAAATGCAGTGTGCTCGCAATTAAGGATGTCAAAGTAACACCCTCCTCAGCTGAATCTGCTGGTCAGACAGCAGGAGATACCACCTACAGCTCTTACTATATATATTGTCATACTTTCCGATCGATCGGCAGCTGCATTTGCATTCAACGTGAACGTTCACTTTAACGGGTTAACAAAGTTATGGAAGCCTTCACAAAGAGTTAATAAACTCTTCATTGTTCATTGTTGTAGTGCACCTACAGGATACTTCGACTTTAATACTCACATCAACGTGTATGCCCGGAAAGGGGAAAACCTTTGTGTTGGGAAATTCACCGGGCGTATAACGGTAAAACTCCAATTGACCACGATAGAATTTGGCCGAGTAAAGCGGTGCTCCCTCCAGATCGTACATGCAGCGTAAAACAACATGTTGACCTCTTCGCACCGCCGGAGGTTCAATGATTAAGTTTACATTCCGTAGTGCGCATTCAAACATCTCTGAAAAAAGAAAAAAAGAAACAAGAAATTAATATAAATCAGACAGACATTAATTATATTTAATCGAGCGATTTATTAACACAATCAACTTATTTGTGTATGAATGAAATCTGCTTTTAAGTTGAGTAATCCGACGACAGTAATTTCTTAAGCTCCGAATTTGAAATCCACATATTAAAGTCAACGCTGCTAACTTGGCTCTAACAAAGCTGGCTAAGCGAATAAATGTTTGCACACCAAGTTTTATTAATTGCCAAACAATCAACGCTAATTTCTGGTTTTATGTCCGCCATTCGAAAGTCGTTTGTCAACAAATATGTAACATAATTCACAATGTCGTAGACGTGGCTTGAAGGTGTGTGTGTGGGGGTGTGTGTGTAAGGGGCAGGGGGGATTTTACAGTCAGTAGCTGCAGCCAAAAACCTTGCAAGGCACTCAAAATTTTTTATATCTTATTTGGGTCACATTTCATGCCGCTGTACACTTAAGAATAATGGCACATCATTTGCGGCTTTGTGTCCTGGTTGTGGGTCTGGGCCGGGTCCTTCTTCTGGTCCTCTGAGAACACGCCTTCTTTGGGGACTTTGTGTGAATTTTTCCCACGACGAATGAAATAATCTTGTTGTTGTTTTTGTTGTTTTATTACAGCAGCTGCGTGGTGGAAATTACCTTTGGGACTTGTTTGCATATCGGGCCAAGGGCAATGTCTGCATCTTCTGATTATCGCTGCCCGACATGGAATGTATGATTTTCATTAAATTGTGTGCAGATTACTAGCTAAATATCTCATTGCTACAACGTTCTGTGTGTTGTGTCTTATTCGAATACTTCAAAATGGTTTTGTGGCATAAACATTTGCAAATGAAATTTGGAAATCAAAATGTTCTCGGTTCGACAATAGAATTAGTATTTGGGAGGGCAAACAGCAAGTACACTGTAAGAAAAAGTCATGTAGTTCTGTGTAAACTATGTCCAAATATGTAAAACATTTCTAAACTCAAATATCATTTTCGATTTAAGATGGAGTATTGTTTCAGTTGATACCTAATTCCAGTTAGTTCAAGTTTATTTAAACTCTTCCTCTTTTCTCTGCGTGTAGCACAAAGTTGCTGCTTGTGAAAATCAACCGCAAAATTTCTTGCTTATCGTATCGTTTGGCAAAGTTTGCTTGTTAGTATTTTGGATGGTAAGTGCAGCAAGAAATCATACCACAGTTGCATGCCACAGGCGCAGAAAGGTGCACCGCAAACAAACCAATAAAAAAAAGTACACACTGAGAAAAAAAAACCTACCAAAGAATGTCTATAAATCTACACATACTAACACAAGTACTTACTTACTTACAGTAAGGTACAAAGTTTACCAAAAACTTACATATTTACTCTATTCGACTAAGTGCTTGCTTACAAGTTTCTTGCCAGCACACTCCTGTCGATTTGTGCACACACACACCCCCCAAACACACACGCACACCCTCAGATGCAACCACGCCCTGGTGCCTGGTTCCTGACCTCAAAGTTCGACCAATACACAGCTAAAAATATCAATGAAGTTTGCTCAATAGTTCGCTGTTTTCAGTTTTCTAGATTTAATCACATTTTTTATACCACAACTGACAGTGGGACAATTCCATCTGTGTTTCGGTTTTGGTATTACGGTCATGATTTATGGAATTTATGATTTTGCTGCATTGACAAACTAGGCAAGTGTGAAACGACTGTGAAAGACTCTGTACTATACATTTCAATCCACATTTTCAAAGCATTACAGTTTCTATGCCAACCTATCCCCCAAAATATCTAGTAGTTTGAGGGGTTGGATTAATTGAAACGTGAAAACATGTAGATGAATAATAATTTAAAGACTGCATCGCATGTTTGAGTGAAAAGCAAACAAGTGCCACATGCATGTATACTATGTAATCCTGCATACACGGATTTGTTGCACATTCAAAGGGACATTGTTGTTTCTGCTATTCTCGTTGATTGCCTGAAATTGTTGCTGACTTGGTGGCAATATTGAAAGGTATCGTGTAGAGCTCATCAGCAGCAGCAGCAAACCGAACCCCAACACGAACACGAACCAGCTAGCAGCATTAGGGTTAAATGAAACCAATGGAAACCCAAATGTCACTTCCCTGTTGCTGCAGTTAAGGTGTGCACAAAGACAACACACCTTGGCTAGCTAACACACACACATAAACACACTCATATGCTTACTTATGTTGACAGAAGGAACACGGTGACGCACATAAGTATGCAACATATAATGGAATTTCTAATAAGCATTGAGTTTGTACAAAATTGTTGCTCCTGCTGGCCCCTACTTGGCTAGGTCAACAGCATTTAAAGCCCAGACAGAGTCAGTGTCGTAGTCGCAGTCAGAGTCACAAGCAGATGTAATCACTGTAAACACCAGTGGAGTGAGTTTGCTTACATTGCATGGCGGTAAATAAGGATGCAGCCAGTTGGTCCTTTAAGCCATGTTTATGCATACATTCACAAGTCGAGTGCACGAAGTAACGCCTCCAACATCATCCACTCAAACTGACCACAGTCACCACAACACACACACATACACACACAAGTACACACAACATACACAGTCCAAAACAATTTAATTAACATAAAAACGCAAGTTGCAACACTCAACACTATAAATCAAAGGCCCAACCTAAGTCAGGTGAACAAACTAATAGTTACCCTTTTTATATGCGCTTCTTGGAAAAACAAGTCGAAGTACTCGACTGTTAAGTGCCCAGTTACCGTATAATCCAATTTAATTTGGTGCTCGCGTTACCCGTGATTGCATGACGTCAGCGAAAAATAAATCAAAAAATCATTTTGGTTTTTTAAGCATTCGGGTTGTCATAAAATTTTGTGTTTCTAAGATTTATAGTCTCAAAATTTCACAATACAAAACCAGAAACTCTTAGTTACCTTTCCAAACTGGGCTAAAAGCGTTTCTTTTTTGGCTCAAAGCTCGCAATCACTAGCGTCCAAAACGCAACAATTTGTGTCATTATTGATGTGTTTTAATATTATGCTTTGTGATAAGTAGACTAAGAGTGGATGGGTGTATTTTTTCCAGTTAAAGGTAAATTAATCCACTTTGTTGGCTCCTGGCCAATCCCATGAACAGTTCCAGTGCCAACCCCCTAATCCCATGTCTGGAACACATCAGCATAATAACAGCAAAGCTCACGCCAATATAATTTGTTTATTCTCTTTTTTATGGGCTTGGCCCAAAGCATACACAACACAAACCACACACCACACACCTTTTTTTGCTGGTTATGAAAATAAAAATATGTTTTCTATGTGTATATTAGCGAAACAGTTTTAATTTAGTTAGAAAGTTACTGCAAATTTCTTGTTGTTTTCAAAACTCTACTCTTGGCCCTTAATTTGAACATGGCCAACAACTTGAGTGACCACAAAGAAAAACAAAACTCTAAAAACTCTCAAAGGCGACACTCGCGCTGAGTAAACATAAACATAAACATCAAAATCAACCAAATATAAATGCGTTAAATGAAAAAATAATATGTAGTAAAATATAATCAGAATGTTGTGAGTGTGTTTCAAGTGTGTGCGTTGTGTGTGTGTGTCTGTCCTTGTGAGTAGATGTTGATGAAGTGACATAACATACTAACATTCACACATACTTTCACCTACAATCCCTGCTCTGCTCTGCTCAGCTCAGCTCAGTCGTCGTTTGTTTGTCTCATGATAGTCTTTCTTTGCACAGAAGAGCTAAGCAAATAAAACAAAAGGGATAACAGCATAAATATTGTGAAACAGACAAGGGATTTGCACACACACCCGCACACCAAACACACCCACACACTACCAAGTTTATATAAAAATAAACAAACAAATACATTTATATACTTGCTCTGTGATTATGTATGTACCTTTTCTGTATGTTTTTCTGTACATCTGTCGGTGACATTGTGCTGCACACAAGACGCACGCTTATTCTCTATATACTTATGTATATTCCTATTTTTTTCTGCTATTTGCCAGTTTTCATTTACTGTTTGCTCTGCTCGCGTTCTGTACATTTCTGTATTATGTGCTGAGTTTAAGTACCAGACATGTTGCTACATGCAGCAACATGAATGGTTTTGTATGTGTGCATTTACATGCTTGTACTAAGTTTATTTTATTCTTTAACAGCCGCCACTTGTCACTCCATGCATTTTGTACACTTGAATGCTTAGAACGAGTGCAGTGCTGATAAGAGCTAGAGATGGGAGCGTGAGGCACGACACGAAAGGAGCTGGAAAATCACATAACAGAACAACTTTTTTAATGAGCAAGAGTGCTAAAAAGGTAAGCGATAGTTTAGTCACGAGCTGTGCCCATTTCTAGTAATGACAAACTTGATGTTATCTCAGCAGCCGCATCAATGACGATTTTAGTTTGAATTGCTTTTACTTTACCACAACTATAAATGTATGTTTGCCGGACTTTGTGTCATTTTTGCATATTTCCTTTCGCAACTCACCGCAATTCTTATCACAGCTGCCGCATCTCTTATCTCTGTTGCCGCATCGCGAATTGCTTGTAAATGGCATTCAGAGAAAGACTCTAATGGAACTTTTCAAAAATGTTGATGTTGCCATTATAATGGACATTCAAACATTTATTGCAGCACTACTTTTTACTTTTTCTCTTTTTTTTTTGGAAAATATTTTGAAATTTAAAAACTCATACAATGCAGCTTGAAGTCCCCAAAGCAATTGTCTTTTTATTTAAAAGCTTTCTGGCTTAAATCTAACAATGTTTGAAAACAAAACAAATCTGCAGCAGAAATGAAAAGTTATCTATGCAGCAAAAAGACAGAAATGTATCTAGATAGCTTTAAAACAAAGCGAGAGAGACAGCAATAAGTACGTATATATCCTTATATATGTCTTACTATGATAGAAAACGGTTGAGTGTTGTGTCACAGCCATTTACTGTTTATCTCAACTGTATTTCAAACGGAAATATGGCCAAGGCAGCATTAAAGCCAACACAAAATCAAGTATACGCCACAGTGGAACATATTGGAAAAGTTCAGGTTTTTGGGTAAATAAATCAAATGCAAATGCAAATTCATGGCAGACACTGAAACTTTTGCGAAAGCTTGGAAATGGGAAAGGAACAGAAAAGTATCCATTTCCTGCTGCATTTTTTTTTTTTGGCGGTCATCAATGCGTTTTTGTGCCACAGATTGTTTGTGTGAACATTCGCACATCCAGCAGTCATTTGGCACAAAAAACATTCATAATCTTAATTAAGTTATGGAAGAGAGCGTTTAGCCCACACACAGACACACACATACACACACACTGATAGCCATGATCAATGACTGTATTTGCTGGCTGCTTTCCCCTTCCTCTTCCCCGTTCCCCACTTCCCCACTTCCTGCTCTCTGCTTGTTTTTGCTGCCGTTTCTAAATTAAACTCCAAATTTATCCTCGAGCCTTATTAGTTATTTACGTCGTATGTGTGAGTGTTTCTCTGTGTGTGTGTGTGTGTGTGTAAATGTGTTTATGCAAACGCCCTGGCAGAATTTGTGTTGCTATATTTCCTACCCCTAGAGCCCCCTCTTCCGCTACGTCCCCTTGCCTCTACCCACCCGTTGCAGATTTATTGCCCGCAGTTGTTTTCAGTGTTTTGCCTTTTGTTTCCCTTTATTTTACTGTATGTTTTTGCAATTGTTCAAAGTTTACGGCGTTTTTGCTGCGGCTGCTGCATTTTGCATACGATTTGCACTTGTTCGTTGCGCTTTTTTATATATTTTTTTTTATTTTGTTGGCTGCATATTTATTTGGTTGGCGCGATGGAACTGGCAGCCAAAACATTTTTGTGTCACACAGTTGCCATTTTGTCGCCGTGATTTTATTCATTTTTTACGTTTTATTATACATATTTATTTCTTTTATTCATGGCTTTTGCAGCTTAATTAAACGTAAAATATTGAAATTCCAGATGGTTTGAGTGTTGCGAGTCTAGTACGTATAAATATGGGATGAGAGCATAAATATTAGAATACCTATACAGTGAGAAAAACAACTAGTATGTTGCGGCATGTTTTATAGCTATACACTAAAAATAACCTCTGTTTTGGAAACTGGAATCAGCATTTTGTTGAAAATTTTACTAGATTTTAAGCAGTATTTTCCTTACTCTGAATGTAGCGTCTTTAAGTTCCCCTTCAGTTCAAATAATAAGCGAGTTTTATAAATAAAAATCAGCTATTTTTGGCTTTAATCAAAATTTGTGGCTTTTGCTTTTTTTTGTATACACGTGGCAAAGCTGTTGCATCCTCGAATTAACGCGTGTACGCAAATAGTAATGTATCTAATCAAAGCATCCTTAATTCGCAAAGAAAATTCCTTATGACCTCAGACATATGCACTAATTGGCTAAATTATTTCAACTATTCAGGCAACCAAAATCTTGCAGGCTTCCCCACATCGCACACACCAATCCATACACACATACACCACTCTACTCACACAACACTCTACACACAACGCATTCCGACATTGCCAAATTGCGCTAATGATAAATAAATTATGTGCTGGCACTGTGCTCTTCCCCCTTCCAGCCTACTACACCCTACCCTCCACCACTCCCTACCCCACAGCCCTGTAGTGCCTGCAGGCTTTCAGGCAACCACAAACAGAAAATAAATAAACTCGATGGCATTGCTTTGGCTGAAAGATAAGTATGTGCCTCGTGCAGAGTAAGGCTTCGGCAGGGCCGGGGAGGCAAGAGGAGAGAGAGAGAGCCCAACAGGGTCTAGAGAAGTGACGCTGGCAGCACTAAAAGCAAAGCGCACACTCGTTAATAAGGAAAATCTGTTGCTAATGTACAATGTATAAGTTAATTATGGCAAAACACAAAATACGAAAATCTAAAAACGCACTTTTCATGGTGACAACTTTTCCAGCATTCCAAATTCGAGCTGACATTTTGTGTGGGAGTGTGGATGGGTGTGCGTGTGGATGTGTGTTGAATCCGTTAGTTTAATAATTGAGCTTAAATGCAAAATTGTTGTTATAATGTTTAAATTCTCGTTATGCGATTTGTTTGTGCTGCATAATTGCGTTTTATGATAAATACAAACAAACCGCATAGTGGCATATTCAAATAAAAGCAGATCCTTGTGCAAGACGACAGACTGCATGACAAAAGGACTAAAACAATAACAATAACAATGTATATATATTACTAATTGCAAATGCAATAAACAATCAAGAGCCGATAAATTTGCAATTCCAGCGCACCCTGTATTATGCTGCCAAATATTAAAAGTATTAAATTCTAGTGGAATTTAACATGACACTTACATTTTTGGACCCTGTAGCAACACAAATAGTAGCAGTAAACTCTCCCACTCATACTGCTTACTTTAAATGACTAATACAGAGTCTTTTGCTGTCGATTTGCTTTGCTTCTAAAGTTTTCCCCGAAAGTTTTTAATTTGTTATCTGCGTATCAATATTATTTTGCAATTAAAATTTTAATAATATTCTCCAAAGGCATTTTTCCAATGCTATTTTATTTTATTATAGTTTTCAGTTTGATTTTGCTTTTCAGCAATCCGCAGTAGAAACTCGTGTCGCTTAATAATATTTTTAGCATTTTATTCGCATTTTATAGATATTCAATCCTGCTGACAATGTCAGTGAGCAATTTGTGTGTTTTTATATTTTTAGCGAACGCGTTTGACTGAACAAAATAGTTTGTCAAATTACAGTTGATTGTTTCGCTGTCCATGCAATATGCTAAAATCGATTAAAAACTGTCAATATAAATTTGGCTGAGCCAAATGGCCAAAATGGCTAACATGAATTGTACAATAACATAAAATGCTGTTATTGTTGTGCACAACATGCAAATAATTATTCAGCATTCGTTAATGAGTAAAATTGTCTGTGTGTGTGTGTGTATTTTTGCAGTAGAGCGGCAAATCAAGTGAAATGATTTTATTGTTATGAGTTACTCACTTCTGGGCTTAATTACGTCAAAAAATACAACAATAGTTTTATTTTCAAACGATTGCATAACGAAAAAAAATAAAAATAAAAATAACAAAGAGCTTTTAACTGATACACTGCAATACAGTGTATAGTTCAAAATTCTCAAACAACTCAGCTTCATAAATTTCATATTGAAAAGATAACACACTATCAGCTAAGCAGTATATATTTGTAAGGGTCGTCTTTACGAGTGTCTACTTTACTTTTCTTTGTTGTTTGACTGCAACGAACAGAAATTCAGTTATTTACTAGCCGCTTATCAGTGAACTGACCGAACGCTTCTAAACAGCCGTTTGTAGTCTACGAAAATTGCAAACAAAGCAAAACCCGAAACGAATTGTAAATGAATTGTAAATAAATATCATGATTCAGTCTACTTTACGTAGTCAAAGCTGCTCAACGTGTTTGTTATAGTATCGTTTAACAATGTTTCTTAGTAGACGAGTTCAATATGGTTTAGAAAGAATCGTAAGCCTGTTGTTGTAAATGTATTTTATATTAAAAATTAATATACGAAGTCTTTTAATTTGTCGTGTTTTTTGTTTAAATATAATATATACTTTCAGCGAAATTTTTCAATTTATTTATCTAACACAGTTTGATAAATGTTTCAGATTAAAAGTTTTCGTTTGAGTGATGTACCCGTCTTGGCCATTGCATTGTTTTATTCTTTATACATTCTTCCACGTCTGCAGGGAAAGCCATGGATGAATAATCTAAACTGTTTTTTGGCTCTAGCAACGATTTCATTAGTTAAGCTTATGGGCTATCGGTGAGAATTATATAATTAACAAATAGTCAAAATGATTTATATTCTATTCTTTTTATTAGTATTCGACGCTTAGGATTGATTCAGATTAGTTTGATACTTATATGTGTGGGAATTCAATTCTTCAAAGCGGAATGGGTGTCACTTGGATTGATTTCTATGCTTGGGGCAAATTTTTGCTTTATTAAAGCATTTGGATTACATCAATTTAATTCAGTGTTCGTATTATTCGTAATTTCATATCTGTTTTTTGTAAGTACTTAAGACCAATAATTTTCTTTTTAAATGTATAATTTTTATAATTTTAATGATTTACAGCGGACAGTTTTTGCCCCATATTTAGATAAATTATATGAGAAACATATAAGCCATTCCTAATGTGCTGATTACAAATCTTCTACATGCCTAATCTTTAAAATTAGTGTTAGTTTTAAGTATGCTGATAATGAATATTATAATGCTTATTTAAAATTAATTATAGTTTTTTAGAAAATAATATGACAAAGTATATTTAATTATAGCAAAATAATGCAGACACGGCTGCTCAATATAACCACAGCTATTTTTAAATAATTAGATAATTTATGTTAGCTTATAACAGGTGTTTCCGCTCTTTACTAGCGATGGCTTTTAAGATGCCGTCGAACCAACCGGCTCGTTGGTCTAGGGGTATGATTTCCGCTTAGGGTGCGGGAGGTCCCGGGTTCAAATCCCGGACGAGCCCAAGTAAAATCAGCTTTTTTAAATTTTTTTAAATCAAACTATTAAAAATTATTGATAATTTTTGAAATTTTGTAGCACAAGTAACGACTTAATTGTAGGTAATAATGAAAATGTTGTCTTTTTCATGGGTCGTCCCGATACCTTAAAAATGCCATTAAGAACTCAACAAGAACAGCCATTCACAGTAGCTCTAATTTCAAGTTCTATTTCGATTTCATTTCCTTCACGGAATGCCATCAACAGCATCTTGTTGTACTCCCCTACTCAACCCATTCTCCCCCCTCCCATCTATCTATATATCCATCTAACAGTCGATCGGTCGCTCTCTTGATTGCCGTATTGAAGCCTTAGTCTGAAATTCCCCTTTTCAGCTTGTCAATCCATTTAATGGTTTGCCGCTTTTAATGTCACTCGTTCTCAAGTGGATTTCAACTGCTTCGTAAATCTTGTGGACTATTGAGTGTACTCTTACTTGTATTTTATTAGCACAAAAGTGTCGCGCTATAATACTTTTCAGTCTCATTGTACAACTGTTTTACCACACTTTTTAAAAGCTTTTTTAATTACTCTTGCAAATATTCAGTATTTGGAACTTACCTAAACTTGTTAGTATGAGCATTAGCAGAAATCCCAGATGAATCCAGCAACCCACAATTTGGCTACTCATAGCATTTTGGAAGCGTCTTTGAGATTGCACAAATCCATGTCGTCTGATTGTTTGATTATTAATTAGAGGCTCTGTCATTTTGCAGGCATTTGCTGACAGCTCACTGGACAAATGCCGAAGCAACATAATCGTGATTCGTATTCGTGTCCGTTTTGGTGTCGAGGTCGGAGGGATGATAGAGGGGGAAGTGTCTTTCAGTCGTTGGCTGGCAACATTCACAACACGTTCAATAAACACTTCAACTTCACGCACAGAGACAGATTACAATTTACAGTTTATAGCTTACAGTTTACAGTTTACAGTTTGTGGTATGAGAATTATTAAAGCCAAACAGCTTCATTGAACACTTTGGCTGTTTTGTTTAGCTTCTTTTTCTTTGCACTCAAGAGTAATCCGCTAAAAATTGTTTCTCAAGTTTACGCATTTTATTGAACATTTCCATTTCCGGGTTTCACAGTAAAAATTGTTTCTCTTTTTCATTTTATGCATTGCATATTAATCCATTGAGTAGAGTTTAATGTTTGTTTGACTTTTCGGTTAATTGCCTCCAATCAGTTTGTAGATTTCTGGCATGCAACCAGCTGTTGTTGTTGTGGTTGAGAGAGAAGCGCTGCAAGTGTAATAAGTATAAACACAGTTGTTTAATTAATGTAAACGTTAACGAGTGGCACAAAGACACGAAACACAAGACACAAGACACAAGTTGCAGACAATCTGTTGGTCCCTAAAGTTGACAAGCGACTGAATTTCCTTTGCTTCAGATTTTGAGAGCACTGCCCACAAACCAAAACCAAAACACACCCCAAACATTTAACATTAAATGTATTCCAAAATTAGCACCAAATGTTGTGCAACATTCTGTTGGCAACATGTTGCGGAAGTGCTGTTATCTACAATGTAGCAAAACATGTGGGGGTGTGGTATATAAAAAACAACAAAATGTCAAAGAATAATAAATAATAAGCTGGTGGCATCAAAAAGAAAATTACATGCTGCTGTTTGTTTTGCGTTCATTTAAGAGCAAATGTTTTTTTCATTTTCCCGTTTTTTCTGTTTTTTATTCATTCTGCATCATAATGAGACCGTTGGCAAGTGCTTTCCACTTGAGCTGCAGCTGCAGCAACCAACTCAGCCTCGTTTTCCATGGAAATTCACTTCCTTGTGATAACAAAGCCCAACCTTAGCTGACACTTGCATCTCAGATTCTTTTTTGCCGCATTTAGTTTGCTTAAGTCGCAATTATTGTGCTACCCTTAAATTGACACGCGTCCCACCAAACCCAAAACATTTGCAGCTTTTGTTTAGCTGTATTCAAGCCAGTTTTCATAAGAACTTAAACGGCGCTACTTAAAGGTCTTTAATGTGTGTGTTTTCGGTTGTATTGTTTGGGTCACTGATTTTACAACATTTGTTTCAAGTGCTTGAATATGCAAACTATAAATACACTGTGCAAAAATGTATTTGAACGAAGGTTTTACAAACTGGTGTGGGCATAAAATACTTATTAATAAATAAAAACTGTAATAAGTACGAAAACTGTTTAACTAATAAATATAATATATACTAACATATAATAAATAATTCAAATTAATTTTTAAAAAATTAATAAATAAATAAAATGTTAATTTTATTTAACGGTAAAATAAGTTATAAAATCTAGAAATTTATACACGACTAATTAAAGCAATATTTAATATTTTTAATATCCAGTTAACATTTGGATGACTTTAGAGTTTGTAATGACTTAAATCTTTACAAAATTTACGCTGCTTTTTTATTTACAGTGTAGCTACTAACAGATTCTGTTTGGCACCAGCCAAACATTGCATTGCCATTTAAAAGAAACATCAAATTGTCATCTTTATTTCGCACGCCTGATGCACTAGCTGGCTGTGTTCCTCTCTCTAATACTCCCGCTCTTTCCTTCTGTTTCTCCCACCCCATTTTCTTCACTCCCTCTTTACTCTCGCTTCGCCTGGCAATGGCATTGAATGTGCACGTTGTCGTAACTGCAAGCAGCTCCCCTTTGTGTAATCGTCGCTTGCACACCTCAAAACATAAAATAAATAACAATTCACACATACAAATACATATTTATAAGTACTATGTTGTGCAGATGTTAGCGTCACACACATACATACACACATATATATATATATATACACAACATGCTCATGCACTTAGCAATTTTATGATGCCATTCGGATACAGAACCCCTTGACAAACGCGACACGTGCTATTTGGGAATTTATAAAAGTGTTTATTGGCCAGCAAGAGACAGCATAAAGTTGTTTTCATCCAATCTTGGTGATCCAATGAAAATGGAACACACCCACATAAAATTAAACAAAATATTACACACAATTAAATAATCGAAATAAAAGTGGATGCTGCTCGTAAACTAATAATTTCTTTTTTAGAAAACTTTTAACTACATATTTTATTTTGGTTTTATTTTATACAATTGGTAGAGTAGCTCAATTGTCCTTAGTAAGAAATTCATTATTAATAATTGAACTAATTTCATTGATAATTTAAATCAGTTTGACCTCAAGAGCAAAGCAGTTACCTCAATTAACCTGCTTTATTGACATTTAAAACCAAATTTTACATAACTCAAAGAAAACCCACACACATCAGTCTATCTAGATACACATTAATTTGTAACTATTTTTGAATTAATATTAGATACAATGCATATTGTTTAAACATTTTCAATTGACTTTTCAGCATTATTGAGTTTTACTTGCTTGTACATAAAATTTGTGAAATTCAAAGAATTTCCATTGAACAGCAGGCAGTAGAAGAAGAGAAGCATTTCCAAGACCAAGGCAACCAGAGCGGAGTATTCACGACCACTTCAAAACAGCCTCGAAAAGCCAAACAAAATTTGCAACATCATCTTGTCTCGATGCTCTAAATTTTAACTCGAACATTGACAGTGGGTATATCTGCATCAATTTGTAAGCAGAAAAAAGCATTAAACATTTTGTATGCTTCCGGACACGCACTTTTTAATAAATTGTTTACTTCCCCAAAAATAGAAAAACCATTTTCCGATATTTCAATAAGTTTTCTAATAAACATCGAATATCCCTCTCCATTGGATTTCCCCCTTCAACTTCAACCTGCTCCTGCTCCTGCCCCGCCTTTTCCTGCTGATGTTTTGACAAATTTTTGAGTGCCACCAAAAGGAAGTTATATAGTACATTCAATTGAATTTCAGTGTTAGCAATTTAATTTCTTTTGTTGTCAACGACATAAACATAACGAGATGCCAGCTGGCCACGCCTATACCCACGCGCACTCCAGCCCCCTCGTAACGTCTCGTCAAGTGCTTTACAGCTGGTATCGCATTTTGTTGACAGCAGGACAATAGCAAACACGCTGTGATATTCCGGCTCACAAAATTGTACAATGAAAACAGAAGAATTGAAGAATTGAAGAACCGAAGAATGGAGAACTGAAAACTGCGTAAGAAAAGGCAAAAACACACAACACTGACCCCGAAAAGTAATTCGTCACTGGGTATGTCTGCAGCTGTGTTACCGGAAGTACACAATAAAACCGAGTATAACAACAGGCACGAACATGATTGAACATGACGCGACATGCTTTAATAACTAGGCAACTGTTATTATAGCTTAGGGTAACATTTCTCGCATTTTTAGCACACATGTAGTTATTAATTTGCAAACTGTTATTAAATTAACCCTCAGAGAGTCTTTAACGGGTTTTTCAAATTAAAATATGGCTAAAAATTTAGAACCACTTGAAGACTACAACTTTTTCCTGCCAGTGTGCAGTGTTGTCTCAGCAACCGCATAAAACAATTGTTGTCGTTATACATTTGTGCACAGATGCTTGACCCAATAAGCCATGAAGTATGGCCTTAAAAAGGGTCGCAGGAGAAGGGGGAGTGGGGCTTAAGGGGTAGCCGAGTACAAGCCACTTCATGCGCAACAAGCCACGCAACGAACCAAAGCAAAGAAGGCCAATAAACATCTTTATCAAACAGAAAAGAAAATTTTGAAGAAAAAAAAAGAAAAGTGAAGAAAAAAACTGTAGTTGAGCCTGCACAGCTTAAAAATACTCTGTAGTGGTCAGTATTTAAAGCCGTGTCTTAAGACGCCAAAGGTCCTTAAGTTACGGCAACTATTGCAATGCGTAAATTGAGTATATTAAGTGTGAGCACTGAGCACTGCTCGGAACTTAAAGTGTTGTTTGGATTCTGATTCGTGTAATGCAATTATTGTCAATGCCAATGCATTTGAAGTTAAGTGGCGAAAACACTTACTTAATCGAAATTACTTAAGGGCCAAGTACTCGACAAGCTCGACTCGTACACAATCATTGCTAGGCCAGGCCGAGAGTTGAGCAATCACGTCCCTACAAGCCAGCAGAGAGCCAAGGACTGAACACCGAGGACAAACGTTGGCTATGAAGCCACTTGAGTGTGTCATGTCTTCCCGATTTTTACTCAAAATCATTTAACATCAATGTGCTTGAAATACATGCAAACTCCACACATACAGACACACAAACACATGGTTTGTGCTTCCAATTGATTGAAGTCGTCATCAGGACACATCAGTACACACACACACACACATACAGATAACTGCTTAAATTTTAACTTGTTTCTTTGCTCCCAAATGCCAATATGACAGCACGTAATATGTACGTGTGACTCTCCTACATGAGTGTGAGTCTGTATCTATGAGTATGTTTAGCAATTTCAAAATTGTTGTATTCAATCAGAACGACGGTTGTGCCAATGCCCAGACAAACATTATCGTCATCATGAAGAGCATCCACATTGATATCGTCATCGCCATCGTCATCAAAATCCAATGAGCTAAGAAGCTGGGCAGATTCATAGCTGCAATGCCCAAAGGTGTACAGTTTACAGTGTTACCAAATGTATTACACTGGTAAAAATTAAAGTGTGATAATCACAAAATTATGGTATAAAATTTTAAATATTTTAACCACTTGGAATATCTTTTATATGAAACCTTTTTGTAAAGCAGAAATTTTTTGAAGCTAACTTGGTCTTTAAAAAATGTAGTTTAATACCATATAATTTTTAGCTGATAATATAGGTATTAAAAATATTAAGCTATTTTCCCAACCAATTTGTTCTTTATCTATTTTTTTTAATTTAAAACATTTTTCAATCATTTTCAATGATTGATAATTAAAGACATTTAACTTTAAAAAAAAACACTGAGTTCAAGCTTTATTAAAACATTCGCAAATCAAAGTCCTTTACCAATTAAATATTTTACTGTACAGCCCACATAACTCTTTCCAGAAGCTTGAAAAATCATTGCATAATAAAAATGTCGTACTGACCTTAAGGGAAAATTACAAGAGACCAAAAACTTTACACATAAATAACAGAAAGAAAAAACAACAGCAATGACTCTTTGGGCCAGGTCAAATAAAACAATAATAAAAAAGCGCTCAAAGAAGCTGCTAACAGTTAAACTAAAACCAAAAACAAAAACCAAATAAAACAAAAAATAAAATTTCAAATTTTTTTCTCCCCAACATTTTTGCCATTTTTCTTTTATATTACGAGTATATTGCGCGATGCTGAGTTGAGTTGAGTTGAGTTGAGTTGAGTGAGTTAGCGTTGGCATTTGTCAGTTGCTGGCTGACAGAGCATACTTCCTCCACTTACAGACAGTATCTATGGGAGACCAAAGGAATAGACAGAGGATACAGTAACAGAATAGCACAGAGAGAGAGGGAGTTACGGAGATCGTGTTGTCCAGAAGTTTGAATAAACTTGCCAAGTATTTTTATACCCTGCATCCTGTTTAAAGTGGGTTATAATGGCATAACAGAGTTGAGCAATAAAATAAAGTAGGAAGCACCTCAAATCGTATCAGCTACAAACTAGATGATTCAATTATCCCTTTAGCAGGTTACAGCTGAGTTGCTCGACCGTTATGTGCCCAGTTTGTATCTACTTAAAAAAAGCATAGAAAAATAGCACTGTGTTCACTTTAAAGCCATCTCGCTGTCTCAAAACTTGGTCAATCACACGTCACTATTGGTAAATATCACTTAGGTTACTTGAAAGGAAATAAGTAAAAAAAAAACTAATTTTACTGTGAAGACATGTTTCTTAAGAAGTTATTTCCTAACAAGCTTTAGAAACGTCAATTTATGGTCATATTAATTTGCGCATTTCTGCACTAATTAGGTTAATCTACCGCTGTGTGATGCTGAAACTACCAACGTATTATAAAACATATTCTGACTACTAAAATATTTGCTCAATTTGGAAAGCAAGCCTTCAGAAGTGTACATAGTTTTGCGTCAAATGTGTGGAATGTTTGTCTTGTAGTGTTTGTATTTAGTAACTTAAAAATCTGCCGTAAAGAGCGATGCAAACACACGCTGGCGTGTTGTAGCTGCAAGTTGCAACACCCGCAATGTCAGCTCACTGTCTTCTACTGCCCCTCACTCAACACTCCTCCACTCTACGAATGAATCATTGCAACTCGCTGGTTTGGTTTGCCGCATCGCTTGTAAAATGTGTCGATGCTTGTCTGTCTAGCTGCTTGTTGCATACATTTGGGCGCACTAATTAACGAAAATTTGCACGACAAACAACGTAAGTGTAGCGAAAACGAAGGGGGACCCAGATGCAAGATGCTGGATGGAAAACTGAGGCGTAGAAGGTGATGCACACAAAGTAGGTAGTAGCAAGGCAAAATCGTTCCTAGCAAAGACTGTTTTGTAATTTGTATCTGTATATTTACCTTGTTGGAACATTTTGCATAAATTGCAGTGCAAACACTTTAAGAAATAGAACTGAGAATTTTCAGAGGCGCTGCCTAAAGCTTAAAATAAACTGTAGTTCATTAAGCGTAGAGAGCACCTAGTGGCTCACACAGTTATTTTTCCCCAATAAAAACTAGACAAAATGCTTAGATTTAATTCACAGCGTTATTTTTAGGCACAGTGTTTAACTAGTAATTTTATTACTCATATTTTATTACTACTTTGAGTTGCAAGTTTATTAAATTCACTTAATTGCTATAAGCTACACATAAAACTGGTACATCTTGCGTGTTCAGTGCTTTAAATATATGTAAACCACAAAAAAAAAGGGGTCAGCGAAATTAAAAACAGTTTTTTACCAAATAATTCACTTTCATTGCACAAAGAGTTTAAATGAAAGTGAACAGAAAATAAAGCTACATAACCACAACTTAATGAGTGCCTAAAACGTGCCACTCTCACGCCCCCCTACCGGTCCGCACCGCCCCGCTCATTAAAAGTAACCAAAGTGGCGGATCCAAACGAAAACGCAACGACAAATAGCGACCGCAACACATGAAAAGCTGCCAGAAAAGCAGGCAAAAAGGCAGCGTTTCAGCTGTCTCTCTTCCTCTCTTCCAGCTGCCCTCTCCCTGTCGCTTTATTTTGCTTTTGCTCCACTCTCCGCGCTTCTCAACAGTGCCATCAACGCTAATGACAAAAGCGCGCAAAGTTTGTTTTTGCTTCAGGGGGAGTAAGCGGCGTGTGGGGATTGTGGAGCGTGTGAGGGAGCGGTGAAGCAGCGGGGCGTGTAGCGACTGACACTAAACATGGCCACGGGGTGTGTCCGGCCGTAGAGCACAAAAATCACAAAAGAGCATAAAATTAGCGAGCTGTGCCGCTTCAGTTTCTCTAGCTACGTGAGTATCTTTTACCGCATCCCAGCGACCCTCCTGTGTCCTTCTTTCCCCTCTCTTCCACCTTCCACCTTCCCCCTTCTACTCATTGTCCCTTGGTCTTTGTATCGTTACTTTATTTTAAATTTGCCCACAAAGACTGCTGGCCAGGGGGCTTAGAGGCTGAGGGGTTGAGGGGTTGAAAAGGGGGCGTTTGCATGATGAATTCATCCCCATCATTTTACTTGTAGTGAAACTTGTGATTGTTGTTGTTGTTACTGTGTTTGTTGCTTGCTGCCACCGCTGCTTTTTGGATGTCGACTGCTGTCCTGATTTTTCACTGTGGTCGTCATCGTCATCGTCCTCGTCGTTGTCATTGTTGTTGTGCCTGTTGTTGTCCCTGTTATTGTTGTTGTCCTCGCACTTACACAAGCTGGTCATTAGCTGCGCCTGCCAGCGAATTATTTTGCTGGGTGTGCCACTAACGTACACAGCGAGAAATAACTTATGTACACTGTGATAAATTTAAACAGAAAAGCGGTCAGCAGTGCAATAAACTTGATTAAAGTGCTAAAAATAATTTGTTTTTCTGACTTTGCTTTTTATGCATTCCTAACTTAAAAAAAAAAATCCAATTAATATTAGAAAATATTAAATTTTTGGCAACAAAAACTCGAAACTTTAAACTTCTATCATGAAACTACTTCCAAAGTGGTCTAATATTTTTTTCTGTGTATTAAGCAAGCATATTGTTGTTGTGGATTTGGTAGCTTCCTTTGCTGCTGATTTGGCTGCTGCTTCTACTTCTTGTGCTGCTGCTACTAACCAACGTGGACGTTCTTTCACCTTTTTTTTTTTAGTCATTTATGATAATCATCAGTGGGCACCGCTGTATGCCTGGATGGAAAATCGCCTCGATGGCCAGAGTAGAACGCATTTTCGCGTGTGTTGTGCCATAAGTTTTCACAGTTTTCCCAGTCTTTCAGCTGGGCCTTGACTGAGAATCCCTATGGTTGTTCTCCTTCTTGTTGTTGTTTTTCCCACTGAGCGTGCTGTTGAAATTTTCATGTCAAGTGCTTTAACTACTGTTGTTGTCGTTATCAAATTCATAAGGGAGTAGCAGTGGAAAAAAAAAAAAATATATATATATATATATAATAATAAAAAGCTGGGCAGTTGCAAAATATACATATATTTTCATGTAGCACTCTAAAAAATATAAAAAATGTACGCAATTTGTATATTTCGTAATGCAAAAACACAATTTGTGCTACGCAATCACAGTCCGAGTCGGAGTTGGAGTAGCTTAATGTTGGTTATTAATGTATGTTCCTACTATGTACCACTATGTAGTACAGCCATATATATAGCCAACTAACGTATGTTTTTCTGTCAGTCAAAGTCTGAATTTAAATTAAAAATGTTTGAAAAAGTTTCGAAGAATCTGTGTAAAAAACTAAATCATTAAATTGAATACTTAAAGCTGCCAAAAATTAAATGACCTAAACTAAATCCAGAGTAAAAGGTTTCCGCAATATCCCAACAAAAAATTTGATCAGTAATTAAAGGCTTCCTTACTATGAACTTTACATAAAAGTTTACAAAATATTTATCAGCACCAATTAATAAATACAAAAGCTTAATAACAAATTTGCCGATAACTTAAAATGCCTTTAAATTGCCAGCCAATTGGGCACATCCCAGTCAAGCACTTCAAGTTTACCCATCTAATTTCTAAATTTAAAGCAATAACTTATTTTAATGTTAACTCAATTTGTCTGCTAGACAACTTGAATTTCATTTTCGCAGACTGTGCAACACAATAAACTGTATATACCCTAGAAAAATGGTAAATTATTAGACACAACCATTGGTTGCATTGATAAAAACTTTTTTCCTTTCTAATCAAAATGTAAATTTTATTGTTTTTAGATTTATTAGTTGAAATTTGGGTGACACAAAAAGTGAAACTGCTGATTTCGAATATATTTCGATACGGACAAAGGTATCTACAAAATATTGGTGCTATGCTGGTACCCTGTATGTGTGTGTGAGTTGGTGTGTGCGGTGTGTACTGTATACATAAATATATCAACGAGGTGCACAATACGACGGCATTTTTATGTCTCACTCGGATGCCACGTGGCAGAGTTTTTATGGTTCTGTTTGAAATTTATTATCGTTGCTAACTGTTTTTATGACTCTATTTGATGATTGTTTTGGTTTTGAGGCTTAGCATTTTTCTCCGCTTTCGCTGTTCTTTTAAAGGCATTCGATGTCAAAATCATAAATAAAATTTCGTTTTGTCTGCAAATGGCAGCTACAATTCGTGTTGTTTCCAAGGATTAGCACTTTAAGCGCGTTAGCTAAAAACACGTATTTCATATTATGCGATTTGACTTGAAATCTAATGAAAGTTAAACCTTTTTTGGTTTAATCAATACACCAGCACAACACAGCACATCCATCAAATGTGAGTGAGATGTCAAGAGCTCAAATTATTAAAATTTTACCCATGAAAATGTCTGTGATTTAACGCAAATTCCCTAAGCTTTCCGGCAATAAAATAATTTAATTTAGGCCAAGCCGACAGGATGTCTACGGGATGAACTGGCTTTGGCTCATCATTAAAATGTCAAGAGGCTCCAAAAATGCACAAATCTCGGCATAATTTAATAACGCCCTAGCATACTCTATAGGTGTCCAACGGGGGACTACGTGTCGCATAATAAAAACGCTAGGAAAACAGCTAAAAGCAAACAGCGAACAGGAAACAGGAAGCAATCAACACTTGACTCAGCTCAGCTCGCCTCAAATTCCCACTGACATTGCGTTTAAGCCAGCTAATTTATGAAATACACAACGTACGGCATAAGGTAGGGCGTACAGGCACATAAGCCGTCAGCTTGAATATTTTTGGATTAACTCGGTTAAAGCTAAAATTATTAATTTAAATTTCACAGCCTTCTCCGAGTTGTGCGAAGTTCATAACAAACAGTTGAGCTTAAGTTGCAAATAGAAGAGCAAAAACATTCGACTAAACTGTGGACAGATAAAGTATGGCTAAAAGAACAAGACAAGCACACTGATTTTCCAAGGAAACTAAAAGAGAGCCGGAGAGGTAGAGAGTGTGGAACAGTGCGAGTAGTCTTGACTCTTAAGTGCGAGAAATGTCTCGTCGATCGACTTACAAGTGCAATGCCAATTTGTGCACAAAAGATGATAAGGATTTATGTCAACTGCTAGCGCTGTTCGAATTTATCCAATGTTTTTATGCCCTGCAGCGAAGGGTGTAATAGGTTTGTTGAGCAAGAGAAGCAGGCAAAGGTGTACTAAGAGTTATCACAGCTTTTGTCCACAAGCAGCTAAAGCACTAAAGTGCCAATTCCTAAATTTAGTAGCTCTCTAAAGCTAAGTGTTGTGAAACTATACTGTGAGGTTCATAAAACATAGTTCTTAGCCAGCAAGAGCGCATAGCAAGCTCTTAGCAGCCAGCTATACAGCCAACAGTAAGCACATAGCAGGCAGCTCTTAAAAGAGCACACATATAAAGCCATGGACAGTAAATTCAAGAAAAGCACTTTACTACCACTGGGTACAACATAGTCAAGCGCACCCTACTCTACTCACTTGTTTATAGTTGACATCGCTGTGGCTTCACTAAAAATAAAACACCGCAAAATCGCTAGTACACAAAAGGTAGTAACTTTGATTTCTCAACTTTTAAAAAATAGCCCGACTGGGAAATGTGAGAAGAAAACTCTGAAAAGTTGTTAAGTATTTTTGGGCAGCAGCAGTTGTTGTGCTACTACTACTCACTCAATGTTCTTGCTCTAAACTTTTCAATTTCTCCAATCAATCCAACTTTGCACTTTGGCAAACTAACGGCTACTTAACTTATTAAATTTGCTATATTAACAACAATTTTCAAACGACGCTCATTAAAATTTTATCAACTTTTTTATGATGTTGTTCTTGCTGTTTTACTAGAATGTAGCTATCAGAAAGTAATATTGTGAAATCCCATCAAGCCTCTTAAAACATTAACACACAACTCACTTGAAACTTGTAAAAAGCAGCAAAAACGAGCAAATTAAGAACAAAACTAAGGAAAGTGAAGAGAGGGGTAGAAATAGAGATAGGAAGAGTGGGAAAACAAAACAGACCGAACCGGAAATTGTTGTATGCCAAGTAGCCACTAAATTTAAAGCGACTTTAGTTCAACGGAAGTCATGTTTAAAACTCATAGCGAGCGGCTGTACTTAAGCAAAGGCAACCAAATTCAATAAAGGAAAGTATAAAGTATGAAGTCTGCTAAGATATTTTACAAACAAAAAGGTCTCCAAAGCTAAACCCACAGTTTCTATGACAGCTACAAAAGATGGTTAAGTATTTCTTAGAAAAATTAGTCAAGTTTAGTTCTAATTTATCTAAAAATTTCTTATGTAATGCCTTGAATTATTCTTTTGATGCAGCTTTAAAAGAAATCTGATCTGCGTGCACTATAAAGATAACTGTTAGCCAACTTTGCGGACTCCAACGCTTAAAGCCTCAAAACTCTAGGTGTTGAAGCCACACAGCTTTAAAGGCAGACTGTCAAACTTGTCTATATAGACTCGTCTGTTCGATGAACAATATACAGCTTGAGAGGTGGAAAACCACCTCTTTCCGTCTGTTACACATATTTTGTACTCACTGTAACAACAAAGGACAGCGCTTCGAGGCTTTACAAGTTTTTGTGTTTTTGTGATTTTGTGATTGTTTTTATTTTTTGTATAGCTTGTTTTTTAGGCCGCCTACACACACAGAGAGATGCACACAGACAGCAAGACCTACTAGCAACGAAGAGATATACAAACAACCACACAAGGGACACTAGCACAACAAGAGTAATCAGTTTGCGGTGTACATTGTACAGTATGTCCAGCAAACTGGGGCAGCGACTGAAACTGAAAGAAGGGCGAAAGGGGTGGAACGAGGGGTGTTTAGGGAGAGAAACTGGGTAGGGACTGGGATTGCGGAGCGACGTCTACTTTGATAGAAATCATGCTGAGTTGTGAAACGTAAAATTGAATTTACTTTGTTGGCCTTTGCCCCGATTGCAGTTGTTTCCATTTCCCTCGCTGAAAGACTGCGAAAAGGTTTTGGTTTTACTGTACAGAAAACCTTCAACTTGGCAAACTGTCCGCGTTCATAAATCATTAGGCATTTTGGTATTTGTTATTTCGTATTTGGCATTAGACATTTGGCATTAGCTGTATGCAAAAGGACCAAAGCGAGACTAAAACGAGACTAGAACGAGACTGAAACGAGTCAGAAATGAGCCTAAAACGAGTCTGAACTTTAATTTAATGCCCAACGTTGTTCTACGCTAATCTAGGCATTAAATTTGGCTTTAACTTCATTGCATTACGATAGCAATACCAATTTGTGGCTGCCACCAAAATTGAGATGTAGCAAGATGTACTCCAATTCCCTTCACACCCCCAAATCTAGCCACTGGACACTTGCTCCCGGGTGTCGCTCCAACACCCACAACAAAATGGAATTTGCTGTTCTCGTTCGTTCATCGGTTTTACAACTAAGTTAATGATTTTGTTTTGGTGGTAAATTCATTGAATTTATAACGCATGTTATGTATGTGGTTCGTATCTTTTGGTCTAAGCGGCTTAAAGTAGCCACCGGACTTGTAGCATGTAAGTGATATTGATTTGAGTTGATTTTAGTTTCTGTAGTGAATTTGGCACTCAATTTGAATGCAACTAATTGAACCTGAAATCAGAGAAGCTTTAGATTGGAGATTAAATAATTATTGTTAAAAGGGGAGTAGAAAAGCGGATCATAGAAAGAAAAGTCTCAAATATCTTGCTAATAAATAAATAAATAATCAAGAAAGATGATAAATTAACCCAAAGACTCTTACATTTTTAGCAACGCAAAGAAAACAAAAACTTTAATTTAAGTCGTAATAAAATTATATTTGAGACTTTTTGCTCTTCAATAAAAGTTTTCAAAGACTTAAAAGTTTGATATTTGCATTAAAATTAAGCTAAAAATAGCAGCAAACTTCTTAACGTTATAAAGTAAGTTATTCAAAGGCAACAGAAATAACTTTGATGCAAATGAAGTTATTTATATTGTGTTTATTCAATAACTTAAGCTTTATTATAGCAACAAAATAAGCATTTTATCAATTTAGAATCACTAGATAATTCTTAAGTAATAAATATATTAACAAAACTAAAATTCATTACATTAAGAACTTTAAATATTTGGAATTTAAATTGATAACATTATTTTGGTCTCAAACTAAGACTACAATAAATATCAGTAGAATTTTATAGCACACTTGATAATTTAAGCAATAAGTCCAAGTAAATAATCACCACACAAATAATCCCTACAACAGCAACACAGCATCACAACACACACAACACTTTAAGAGCGAGTATTTCAAAATATATACACATGTAATTGTACATATGAGAATGCTCACATATTGCTTACTTTATATATATACTATACATAAATAAGAGCCAGAATGGAGAAAAAACAAAAATAAAGATAACGACTCAAATTAAGAATAGTAGTAGAAGTAGGGACTCAGTTTTCCAATAATGGAGAGAGGTTGTGGCAACTGACGAGGATTGTGAAAACTAAAGCGACGAAACAAATAAGACCATCAAGTGTTGAGTTCATGAAATCGAGAAGTCGGTCGAAAGGAACGTGAGCGAAATTTTCACTAACGAATGTTGACTTTGCCAAAGTACTCAAATCAAATGAAAATAGCAGCAGCATCAGCAGCATCAGCAGCACTAATAAACAATAGCAGGAGGCAGATCAAACAAATCAAACAAATCAACAAATCATTGTGCAAAAGTTTACAAATTGATGAAGTCAAAATGCTCAAACTCGGACATGAACAGGCAATTTCCAAACTCCAAACTATTTGGGGCAAATTAATAAAAATGAAAAAGGAAAATCGAAGAAAAATCGAAATAAAGATAAAAATTCTTATTTAAGTTGGCAGCTCTTTAGCATTTAAGCAAAGTAAACAAACAAATAAACCGTTGGCAAAATAAGCAACACATAAGAAACCAATAAAAATTAACTTGCTTCGGAAAGGCGAGCAGCTGGCACTGGGAATCCCAGTCATTCAGTTAGTCATTGAGTCAGCCAAACAGCTAGCAAGCAACAAGAGAAAAACAATAACAATACACAAATATAGGTTAGGCACACACAGACACACTCACACCAACACACATACAGAGCACGGCATGGCGCTGTTCTAAGATTGCGTATACGCAGCGTGAACGAATCACTGAAGAAAAAAACCTCACACAAATACATAAATGACTTAAATTGCTGCAACAGCTTTAATTTCAGTTGAACACAATTAAATAGTTAAGATATGTTAATGATCATTTACCAGCAATTTGAAAAGTCTGGCGTTGAAAATTGCCGAGGATCTTTGTCAGTGCGTATACGTAATATGCGCTTATTTTAGTAATTGTATTATCATTATGCGATTGAAGTTTGCATTATCAATTGCTATCACTTGTATTTGATTACTCTTATTGCACACAGTGGGACACAAATGTATCTTGACTAGCACACAGACACTAGCGCACACAGAGAAGTACACAGTGAGCGAGGTTGCCACTTTCACTGCCAAACCGACCGTTAAATTCAACGTTCGCCACACATCTACCAACTGATTTGCTCCCAACTGGTCGCATAGGCGAAGAGGCTGCAATCATATTGAAGCCATCAGGCATCGTGTCTCGCCGCACACGAAGCAGCAGCAGCCGAAGCATTCATTCGCCTCGTTTCTAGGCAATCGACTCGTGTCATTCTCTACAACAAAAGCTGCATACGAAGAGCACAACTCACGACTTTTTCTCTCTTCGTGTTCAGCCTAAAAGTAGACTAAATAAATTATACGTTTCAATAAGAGTAAATCAGTCGTATAACAGTATTTCTCTTGGAAGCATGCTCATGTGCCTATAAGCCATTAAGTATGCTCAAATAATGCCAGCTTAGAAATCGAAATTTCTCTATGCACAACGAGTAGTCGAAATATCCTATCATAAAGCCAAAATGTTGTGTGAATAACCCAAATATTTTGAAAATCGAAAACTTTGTTCAACATTGCATCGTCCACTTTGCTTATTTTACTGCGCACGCGTAGTAAAAGTTTCAGAAAATACTAACGAATACTCGACACAACACCGACTGGTGCAATAATTCTACTGTTGTGCAGTATTCAAACAAACTTTTGAATTGCAATGCAAAGAGTTGAACACAATAAGAACAGCTTCAAAGAAAAATAAGGAGAATTAAAATAAAAATATATTTTAATTGAACTTTAATATCATTTTAAAAATGTTTATAGGAAAAGAAATTGGCCAGCAAGTCTAACATTTAGAAAATATTTTTGAAATTTTAATAAAATAATTTTTTAATAATTATTTTACATAAAAATACAAATTCAAAAAGGTTTTGTTATAAAAATTTTAAATATTTTCAGCCTCAAAATAATTCTTTTTTTTTGTTTTAAATAAATACATTTATTTAAATTATATATAAATTATAAATACAAACGATCTATATTCACAAAATACATATTTTAGTCATAGGATGGGAGTTAGGCATGGATTATTTTTCAAGGTGTTAGTTACTAAATTCTTTCTTGAAAGCCCCATGAACAATCCTTAAAGAATTTGTGCAGAGTATTCACACTTTTTTGTTTTTAAAAAAGTAAACTAAATTACTACTTTAAAAGCCCTTAAACAAATTAATTCTATACATAACAAATTCTGTTTAATACACTTGAAAACTTAAGCTGAAAAGCAAATAAAGCTTACGCAGCCAACGCAGGTTTATCGTGGAGATTTTGATTTAAGTATTGCTGACTAATAAGCTGATGCACTTATCGGGCAGCCGAAAAAAAACACCCATTCCCCCACACACACACGCGAGCATAATTGGGGAATCGGAGATATATATAATGAGATACATTCATATATTGTATACCGCTGAGCCGTATACGGCATTCCAATGAGATAAAAGTTGTTTACAATATAGAATCGATACATACTACAAGTATGATGATGCATATGTGTGAATCACATACACAAACACACACACACACACACACCGACACACACATGTACATAAATATATCATAGCAAAGTGCACATCATGATTTTATTAAATGGACTCTGATGTATTTATTGTCCGGCAGCAACGTGACTTGTGAATTGATTTCATTAAACGTAAAAAGTTAACAAAGCTGGCAACATTCTTGGCAATGTTTGCTTTGACTTTTTCGCCATATTTCGCTATATAAAACATACAAACACACACACACATGCTTACACAAATATTTTCCTATGTCCACTGAGTTGTGTGTGTGTATTGACTTAAGGACATCTATCGTTAGTGGTACGCGAGCCGGTACAGCAGCAGCAGACAAGTAGCATCAATGGCCAATAGCAACAACGTTGAGCATCAGGCATGGAATATCAATGTGGTCAACTGGATGACTGGCCAGCAAACCGAAGCCGTCAGCTGGAGGAGAAACTAAGGCTTTTTAGGCTAAGGCTTTTGGCCTTTCTGCTGACCACAAATCGCTAAATTGTGCGGGCTTTAGCTGGGTTTATTTTGTACAAATAATGTTGATAAGGTCAGCTGATTTAACGCACAAAACACAGATTAGCAGCGGCACAGATACAGTGTTAGTGTTGGCAGTTCAACTAGCTTATAGCTAAAAGAGTAAGTTGTATATAGTGTTACCATATATTGTAGACGTAAAAATATGTTGGGACTTAGATATTTGTGTGCATAACGATATAAAAATATAGATATAGGTATGATATGATAAAGTTTTAGATATACACATTGTTTAAGATATAGGCTTACAATTAGTCACAGATTACGTTTGAAATTTCTAACCAAAATTTAAAAACCAAAAATAAAAAAACTAAATGATTTTTGAATTTTTAGAAATTTTTTTATGGAAGTAGAAAATCTTTATCTTTGTCCCTAAAGTGTTTAAAAATTTGTAACTATTTTTCCCACTTTTTTATCATTATTGAGCTATTTCTTACCACTCTTCTAGCCTTTTTAGCACTTGAATTGCTGGCAACACTGGTTTCGTACTGTGTGACACAATTTACCAATGCTAAGCTAAACTTGTAAATATTTCTCGACTTCAATTGTCTAATTTAAGTTACTTAAATGAGACTCACTGCATTTAAACATAAATTTAATTGTTATTGACTTTAAGAATATAGGAATTCATAAAGGAAATCAGTTAAGGATAAAATAAACAGACACACTATTTTGGTAAAAGCGTAAAAGTGTACAAATAGGCACAAGAATAGAGCTGCTCGACTGTTCGATGCCCAGTTTTCTAGGGAACTCAAACACCGGTATAAAATGTTTAAGATATGTGTCTCCACATGTTTGCTGTTTATCTCTTATACTTTAAATAAGGCCACAAATACATCACCTCCTAGTACCCTTTGGAAAGCAGGCGTAATACTGCAAATTGGCAGGAAACTAGAAAAGGTTTTCTTGTGAGTTTAGCTGGTTTAACGAATGTGTGTGATTTCTGCTCCTAAACTGCTGCAGTAAACAGAACACTGACCCTCTGTACGTCCGTCTGCCCTGCCAACTGTCTGTTAAGAAAGCAGAGGTCGGTTGCTTTAGACAACTTGGTAGATACTCCGTACATACTTTTCTGCCGCTCGGTAGTGCATTATGAGCTGCTCCCTTTTCTTTTTATAAATGTTAGTGGCAAGAACCACTTACATGAACCATTTGCATCATATTTCTGTTGTCATTTGTTGACATTTTACTTGCTTTTGTTGTTGGGCGACATCCTTGCTGTCTGCTATATGATTCTCTGGGTGTGCGGGCGTGTGTGTGTGTGTGTGTGAGTGTTCACTTGTTCGTTTGTCATGTTGGATGTATTCTTAATGTGCAGTCATTATTTTCAAGAAACAAGCGCACAAGCAAGCCAGACAACAAAAAAACAACAACAAAATCAAGAGCATGATGCAAAAGGCACCATAGAAAATAAAAACGTTTTAGTGCTACTATATAAAGTAAAAAAAATACACCACGCCCACTTAATGCGAGCAGGCGCTGGAGAATTGGATAACTGGCTAGCTGACTTTCATGCTGTCTGTGCTGTGCTGTGTGTTGACTGAATAAATATTAAACAGTCCTGAAAAGGCAGCTACATCATTTTTTTTTTTTTTCTACCATAGTTTGGCTAATTGTTTTAGCCCCGTCCGTCAGACAGGCTGGCCATTGAGTGCTGATCCCTGAATTCCTAATTAATTGTTTTTTTGTGGGCGTAAGACGCTAATTTAGCTTACATGTTGAGCTTAGCATTAAAAAGCAGCTAGTGTCTCTGATTTTTTTAAGACACAATACAAAGCAATTTTACTTGACATTTATGATCACTTTGAAGTTTAAAAAAATACCCTATTTGTGCTGCACGCAGATCAGTTAACAAGTCAGCTGGTTAGAGAGAAAAATGCGTTTTAAGTGATAAAATTTTTTTATTCACATTTATTTCCCTTAAAATTAAAATGTATTAGTTGCCAGACTTTTACTTAGTGATTTTAATGTTTTTATTTGTAGCTACAGCTGTGATTTAAGAGCTTACACACACTCACACAAACACACACAACACACACTCGTACAGCTGCAAAGTCCACTTGACATTTTTGTGCGGCAATTAACTAAATGACTGTCTCGACCCTTAGCTAATTTGGCATGGCGTCAAGCTTGGCCCAGTGCAACGCCAAAATGGCGTCAACGCCAGAGTCGCCATTTTGTTTTATTTCGTACGGTTAGCAATGGCGCCGAAAAGCCGTTTGTAATATTTTGCATTTTTTTCCCGTTGTAGTCTTGAGTGCCGCTGCAACACATTTTATGTATGCAGCTCCCACTACATTTATTATCAATTATATAAAAAAATATTTGTAAAAAGAAATGTAGAAAGAAAAAAATGTAAAAAAAAAAAAATGGAATTTATGATTATGGGCATCAGAATGCTGTGTCGGTTATTAGGTCTCCGTATTGCTTATCTTGCTGCTGCCGCATTGTGTTTAATATTCCTGGAGTCCCTCATATGCTATGCAGCGTTGCATTCGAATTTCACACTTAAATAAACAACTTCCAGGCGCTTGTGGCTTGCAGTTTGTCCGATTCCGATGCTGATGCCGTTGTGGAGCACAGAATCCGGGTTCCGTGTCCGGGTTAGGGTCTGGGTTCGGCTCCGGGTCCGGGTCCGGGTCCGGGTCCTGGTACTTGGCCTACTTTAGTGTCCGCAAACTGCTAACTGGCAAACACTAGAGAGAACAACAAGTCTGTAGTGTGGAGTATGCACGCATAAATTGAACAATGCCTAGTACTCGTGCCATGGGCTGTGACACGGCATAAAATGCTCCACATGTTGTGCATGTGGGCAGGGATAAAGGGTGTTTCAGGGTGTCGTGGTGTTAAGGTTGCCGGGGTATTTCAGTTGGCTTGGGGTTAACTTGCTTACAGTGTTTTTACTACGCTTAATTCGCATAATTAATTTTGTTAGTAAACTTTGCGCTAATACATATTTTTCCACTGCTTATGCTGTTGTTACACATGCTCATGTTATTGTTGTTGCCACATACACACACACGCACACGCACACACGGGTGCTGTTTATGTGCTTGCCATTTTATGTTTATTCATTGAATTTATGCCATTATCGTTGCCTACTTTGCGGCGTCAAACATGCCATGCCTCTGCCATAAATGCAGGCGCAAGCGGCTGTTTATGTGTGTGTGCGTGTGTGTGTGTATGTGTGTATGGGTATACGAGCTGTGATTGTATGTGTGAGAAGCTATGAGTATAACTGACTGTGCCCACCAGCCCAGGTAATTGCACTCGTGTTTTGCACTTACAGCCCTGCATAGTCTGCTACACTGAGAAAAATAAAAGTCTGTTATGCTAAAAGAGCCATTTAATATTAATAAATATGCGGACCTTTCAAACACATTCTACCTATAGGTTATATATATCATACTTTGACTGATCATAGCTCAACCAAATGAAGTCAAATCATACAATGTTAAACAGTTTTACACTCTAGACAACCAGTATAATGAATTGTAATCCAAATTCTACTAAATTGAAAATTTTAAAATTTTGCTGATTTTTTATAAATTTTATGATGTTACCCCTTTGCGTTTTTGTCAAAAATTGGACAAAAATTTATTTTCAATATTTTGATGGCAATCGATAGTATTAGTCTTCAGGAGTCCAAAAAGGTACAACAATCCATGATCGAACTTCAAAATCTTAAAAATTTGAAGTTTATAAGGGCAAGAAAATATTTAACCGAATTTTTTGGTTCATTTTTTGTTTGTCTTGGCCGAAAAATTACCAATTGAATCGGTCGAATATAAAACACATAAAATTGGCAATATTCCACAGGATTTAAATTCTGTTGGTTTTGTCAGTGTAGCTACTTCATGTTTAATACGTATACGTATTCGCATTACGTAGACAGTTAATGTGTGTGGGTGTGCCTGTGTGTGTATGTAGCAGACAGCGGCATAATAGTGGGTGGTAAGCGTTTATTTACTTTATTACTGCATATTTGCATGCAGGTCGAAATGTGCGTGATTTATTTACGCTAGTTTATGTGTGAGTGTGTGTGCAAGTGTGTATGGGTGTATGAGTTTTCACTGTGCCTGCATGGCAGCTGGAAATTGTCTGCTAACTGCTATTGCTCACTGTGTTAGTGTGTGCTGCTGTTTAACCAACGAGGCAAGTACTCTGCGCATTGGGTCAGTTGGCCCATTAATCGCTTCAATTTTAAGCCATTATCAGTTGCATCCAAACTGCATTGACTGCCTAACAGGTAATATGCTTAGAGAATAATTGTTTAAAGAAGATTAACTTACCGGGAAGCAGTCAAAGTCAAGTAAATTTGAATAAATTTTAGTGACGTTTTAGAGTGTGCGCTATTGTTTAACCAACGAGGCAAGTACTCTGCGCACTGGGTCAGTTGGCCTATTAACCGCTTCAATTTTAAGCCATTATCAGTTGCATCCAAACTGCATTGGCTGCCTAACATGTTGTCTGCTTAGAGAAACAATGAAAAATAATCCTTATTTTCATATAAAGATTAACTTACCTGGTAGCACCCAAAGTTAATTAAATTTTAGAAACTGTATACACCAACGAGCCTGACCTCTGCGCATTGGGTCAGTTTGCCTATTAACCGCTTCAATTTTAAGCCATTATCAGTTGCATCCAAACTGCATTGACTGCCTAACAGGTAATATGCTTAGAGAATAATTGTTTAAAGAAGATTAACTTACCGGGAAGCAGTCAAAGTCAAGTAAATTTGAATAAATTTTAGTGACGTTTTAGAGTGTGCGCTATTGTTTAACCAACGAGGCAAGTACTCTGTGCATTGGGTTAATAAACCGCTTCAGTTTTAAGCCATTATCAGTTGCATCCAAACTGCATTGACTGCCTAACAGGTAATATGCTCAGAGAAACAATGAAAAATAATCCTTATTTCCATATAATTGTTTAAAGAAGATTAACTTACCGGGAAGCAGTCAAAGTCAAGTAAATTTTAATAAATTTTAGTGACGTTTTAACCAACGAGGCAAGTACTCTGCGCATTGGGTCAGTTGGCCTATTAACCGCTTCAATATTAAGCCATTATCAGTTGCAAACTGCATTGACTGATTAACATGATGTCTGCTTAGAGAAACACTACAAAATAATCTTTATTATCAGAAAATTGTATAAAGATTAACTTACCTGGAGGAACCCAAAGTCAAGTAAATTTTGGAATCAGTTTAGGACAACACCATTGGGACTTCATCTAAGCTAAATATATGATAAACTACTTAGTATTATTAGCATAATTATGCTTCAGATTTATTGAAATAACCCATCAAATATTAGTAAAATTGAATTCAAAAATAAATTCCAATTCCAATACAAATGGATTTTTGGCACTAAATCGAATAAAGACAGTAACTAATAAGTGAGTTAGCTCATTAATTGTCATGAGCCCAAAAACTTTATTGGCTTTAATTTATACCACTACTAATTAGCACATAAATTAGACCAACACACATACAATGTTTTCAGCTCTTGGCCATAAATCAGGTCTTAAAGTACTTTACAGCACTCGAACAAACAATACAAGCCAAATGAGTGTAAAACATTTCAGTTAAAGCGACCTAATAAACTAACTAAATAATTAGTATTAATTAGTATTTAAATCTTCTTACAGAGCGACTAAAATAGAGTGTTATTCTAATAAGTCAATAACTATAGTTTGCAATCTCCTTTAGTGTTTAAACTGTTTATAAATTAAATTTAAATAAAAGACTTGGTTCAAATTTAAAACTGGTATTTATGTTGGTCGGAAGCAAACCTCACGTGTTAAAAAAAAATCGTTTTTAATTAAAAAACACCAACGCTGACAGCTGACAAAAGAAAAGCAGCGAATTTTACAGACCAAACAAATTAAAATAAAAACTTTTATCATTAAAGCAAAACTGAGAATTGAGCTGATTATTGGCTATTTTTTCAGCTATTTAGGCCGAGCTGCTAGCCGCTTACTTTGTTGCAGAATTATGCAAATGTGCATAAATTAGTCGTACTAACCCGCTGAAATCACACGCCCATTTGCAGAGTGTCTTACGTACCGATTTGTCCAGTAATTGCCATTCAGCTGTCACATTTACTAAAATTTACATGACAATCTTTGTTTGAGGTTGAAGTTGACCGTTGGCAGCTGAGTTAGGACACGCCCACCTCTTCAGCTGCATGTGGATTCTTTATTAATTATTAGCTTTGAGTACGGAAATTATGCAGATTTGGAGGAGGTCATTAGAAGCAGAAAATCAGACTTTAGAGATCATTTTATGCGGAAAGGACTGAGCTTAGAAACTCCTATTAAAAATGTGTTATAAAAATTTAATTTCTAACAGATTTCCAGTCTCTAAGCTTTCTAACGATTTGAATCAAAAAACTTTGTCTAGAGTTAGAATAAGTCTTTTATATTGAAGTTACTCGACTGTTGAACGCCCAGTGCTCCAACCCTATAAGAAATGCCGATTATACGTGACGTCATCAAAAAACTAAATCTGTTTAGTCGCCTAAGCACAACAAAATACTTTAACTATGCAGATTACTTGTAGCTGAGAGAATAAAACATGTTAAAAGCATGAAATTCTATCGACTTTGTAACGAATGCAAGCAAACAGCCAAATTAACATTAATTACAACATAATAACTTTAAAATCGCAAAGACAAGTGCTCTAAGGACTGAACAACTTATTGTTGGGCACTTGGCACTCAGCAGGCTGCAAGTAGTAGAAGAAGCAGCAAAAGAGCCAAGTATCCAAGTTCTTGGCTACCAAACACTATACTACTCTGTGCTACCCACCCGCTCTCCCCCTCTTTCTAGACATTACTGGGGCTGGCTAGTTGACTGGACGCCTGGGGAGCAACAGTTGCAGCAATAACAACAACAAGCAGCAAGCACAAAAGCAAGCGCAGAACGCAGTGAGGGCAAAAACATGATTAAGAGTGAAATATTTATTTGCAGCACTCGGAGGCGCGCCACGACAGCGCCAACAATTAGAAGCAAACTAACAAGAGAGTAGCACCCAGAAGCACCCCGAAGCACCAAACTCAATTCCAAGTCCAAGTACGAGCTCCTTCCCGCTGTTATTCCACTTGAGCCTGAAGGCAATGGCAACACGACTCAAACATGTAAATGGATGCGCCAAGGCCGCAAGGTAAGAGGTTGGAAGGTGGAGACCGGAGAGCAGTGGGTGGTAAGAGGCAGCGATGATTTAATGGCTGCTAAAGGGCACAAAGAGGAACAAGAAAAAAATTCACAACATTTGCTGCAAGCGGCTAGTAACAAGCGCAGTAAGTAGTTGCAAAATAATAAAAGCTTAATTTAATTACGTTATGAGTTCTCACTGATTATCATTCATAATTTACTATATTGTTAAAAAAGTTCAACGTGGTATGTTTTATAGTTGCGTCTTTGCGATGATCAGAGAGCAAATTCCTTAAGTATAGCCTTAAGTTCTTTTTAACTAATTTGAAGCACAAGTTTGTTACACTTAAACGTTATATATTTTGATCATATATCTTAAGTGGTTAAGTTATTAATAATAATGTATAAATTGCAGTAATAAATAGCTTTGATTAATATTTAAATTGTTTCTGAAGTGAACTCAGGTCTTAACTAAGCATTTAAAACTAAAACTTAAAACTATTTTAGTTCTTAAGCGTATTTGTTGAAGAAATGATGCCAAAGTTTGGCATAAAAAGTTTACTCGAAATGTTGTCGGCCTTTAGTACGTATACTAAACTAATGAAGACTAAAACTGCATAGATTACAGTAGAGGATAAACTAATACTCCTCCTCCTCGTCGAAACCATAGCCGTATTCATCATCATCGCCCTTATTTAACATGTCCTGCAGTGTGGCCTCAGTCTCTGGTTCTGGTTCAGCATCGGCATCCGCATCCGCATCCGCATCGGCATCTGCCTCATCTGCATCGACATCGTAGTCAGCTTCATCTGAAAAAAAAAGCAGAGTTAAACATGAGTCCTGAGCCGACTTGTTTAAAGTAATTGCTTTAATTACCTGCTTCTATTGCAATCACTGGCTTCACCTCCAGTTCCTCTGCGGCCTGGCTAACTGGAAGAGCTGCTTCGATTTTGGGACGTTTTCTACTAGGTCCAGGTTGATCGTACGCTGGTTTGCCACGACTGCGACTACTGGAGATTGGAGTTTCGTCAAGGATTACAGGCGTTTGTTTCAGCTCCTCCAAAGTTGTGGGCTTGGGTTTCGCCTCGCCATCTTCCGTTAAGCTGGCCATGCCTTCAGTTAGCGTCTTCAAAATGTCGTAATTTATTTTACTTGAGATCTTCTTTTCTTGCAGCATCTTTTCGATTGCCTCGCCCGCACTGGAGGATGGACCAATAACCTTCTTACGTGGCTTGCGTTTCTTCTTCTCCGGTTTTCCCTCCTCGCGCTCCTTGGCCAGGCGCTCCTCGCGCTCCTGCTGTTCTCGCAAATACTCGGCGTTCAGATTCTTCCACATTTCCAGTTTGGTTACAGCCTCCTGCTCTGTCAGCACATATTGATCCAGTTCATCATCGTTCAAGTCATCAATAAATAGTTCAGTCTCCGTCGGCTGTTTGGCACGTTCCACATCATCCAGATCGTTTTGGGTGACACGACAGATGGCCTCAATGTCCGGACGTAATCCCTCGATGACGGCACTCATCATGGCTACCTGCGGCTTATCGTTGTCCGTGTTGTTAGCAATAAATTCGTTGATGACCTCAGCATTAGATTGCTCAATAAACTGCCTGGATTCTTCCATTTCAATCTCGTTGTCTGCCGTAACATCATTTGGAGTAATATACTCCTCCTTCTTGGCTTTGCCCTTGGTCAGTGTGCGCATAATGTTACCCGTGTATTTGCCCAGATCTTTTTCCAAGTGTGCATCAATTTGTTTCTGCAGCTCAGTCAGTTCGTGCATACCCATCTAAAGGTTTAAAATAATTATAGAATATGTAAAGTAATTGTAAATGGATTTAAACTCACATTTTGTATCAGTTCGCGATCCTTAATACGTGCGGCCTTAAATGAGGGCGGATCCTGTTCCCTCTCCAAGTCTACGGTCATGAACTCCTCCAGGGTCAGGCCACCCGAGGGCGTCTCTGCGAACTCCGAGAGACGCTTGCGCAGCGTGGACTCGTGTATCTTAACCACGCCGATTACGTCTGTCAAGGTGCGACTAAACTCGTGCATGCGTGCGGCAATGAGTAGTGCTAAAAGCAAAGATTTATTTAGTTTTTGGTAGTAGAAAGATAATAAAAAACTCACCTGCTCCACAAAGTCCTGTAGGACGACGGCCAGAGTGCATGCAGTCCTTCTTCATGCGCTGCACAATACGCAGTGCCGTCATGGAAACTTCATGAGTTTTCGCGCCCAATTGCAAACGATTTGCAAAGCGCATGATATACAAACAGGGATCTGGAAGAGTAAGAGAGAGAGCGCACGAGTTAAGAAACTTTCTAAATTTAAAAAGTGTAAAACAACAGCGATAAGCGATTGCACTTCAAAATTCAATGCCATCACAGGCTAAATAATGATAACAAGTAGAAGAACTTGTTTCGCGACCTTCAAAAGTGGCGTTAACCAATAAAATTTACAAAAACAATAACAAAAAACAAACCAATAGCCATTGAGCTGCCGAAAAAAAAACAAGCTTGAACCCGAGCTTCAAGTCGATACACACACGCACACACATACACACACACATACACTCACATGCGATACTTAATTCATTCAACTTTTACAATGCGCTGACATTGAGCGCGGAAACAAGAGAGCCATAAAATGAAGTCAACCAATATTTATAGCATGCGATAGTTTATTGAGACGCTTTGAACTTGCATGATAGTTTGGAGCTCATCACTTGTGTGTACTTACAAACTAACTGTTTTTTTTTTTTGGCTTTTATTCTAACCCAAATCCAATTCGATTATATTTTAGGCACTAGAGTGGTTCACGCAACTTACAGTAATTACTGACTAATGCGCAACAAAAACAAGCAAAACCAAACGAGCTTCAAACAACGTACACTTGAAAAAACAAAATGATGTGCAAAAAATTAGAGGTAAAGTTCCAAAAAAGTAAACGAAAGGGGAAGACGGCTTTAAAAGACCCTGTAGCCCGATACGTAAGTACAAAATAAATAAAAAAAATAATGAAGTTTATAAAATATTCAGAAAATAAAAAAGTTTTCCTTAGTAAAGGCCTATATTTTCAACAAACGACTGCACGCAGATCAGTATTTAGGAACTTTTCTACCAATTTTGTCCTCTAGTGTTCAAACTGTTTAAGAACTTATACACTTTTTGTGACATTTTTAACAGTAAACCAAATTTATGCTGACAAATTTAATAGCTAGTTTTCCCTTTTAGTACAGGGTCTAAAAACAACATGAAGATGCAAACCAAATAAAAAAAATACTAAAACAGACAATAGACAATGCAATAAACAACCTTGCTGTGATCTGTGCCGTGCGAGACTTTGGTAAATATTGACAAAAAACGTGTGACATGAGGACCACACTTAAGAAAGACAGACAGTTGGACAGGCAGACAGACAGGCAGACAAATTATTGTCAAGCGTAGGTTTAAGAAGTACTTTAATTGTTGCAAAAACAAAATTTGGTTTTTCTTGGTTTGTGACAAAAGGGAGTAGACGACTGTTCCGAATCCAATCTGCAACAACATTAGCATACCACACTTCATCCCTTTATCCCTCACTCTTTTAACAGTCGTGTGTTTTTTATGCAACCAAAGAACTTGACACACTGACGCAGCTGTTAAACGCCGACAGCAATTACAACCACAACAATCCTTTTTGGTCGAAAGCTTATCACAAAGTCCATGAACAGTACTTGAAAAAATATTTATTAAACCCTAATGAATGCGCATATTTGAGGCAGGGCCGGCAAGAGTAAAGCAGCAAGCAGCAAAACCTTAGTTCAAAGTGGCACTCTTCACTCCGCCCTCTTTACCATGGGCCAACAAGTCTGTTTTGTAGGCCAAAGCTCTGAAGTCTAAAGTCAGACTTGAAATTGATCATTAATGTTCATGAAACGAAACTGATTTTGTACATGGATTAGTTTATCATTGAATCATAATTTAAACTTACTTACTCCTTTGAACTTTACAAAAAATTAGTACAAACTTTAAAAACTAAATATACACTATAAATATCAAGTAATTAGTTTACTTCTTTATCGGCCTGGAACGAAATAATCTATATAGAAAGGAGACTGTAAAGTTTGTGAAAGCACAGACCTAAATATGGAAGATAGAACACTATCTTGATTATAGAGTAATCCATAATACCTTTAAAAAAATATGTACTGCACAACTCGAGTTAAATTGTAATTCTGCCCTTAAATTAAACGATTTGGCCCACAGTGCACTCATTTGCTGCTCCTGCCGTTGAGTGTGGCACTTGAAAAATGATGCTGTTGTCGCTACGACTGCATTGACCCTTCTTCTGCTGCTGCACCCACTCATCTTCAGCAGAGGCAGTTGGAGTAGTAGGAGGAGCAGCAGCAGCCTTACCAACAGCAGCTGTTACTGCAGTTACTGGTTGCAACGTTTACCCACTTTTTGACGGTTCCTCGCTGTATGGGTTGCGGGTCGAGGGTCAGGGGTTATGGTGTTATGGGATTCCTGGGTTATGGAGCTATACGGTTTACGGAGTGGGTTTTTCTGGGAGGCGTTCACGATATCTGCTGTTGCTAATGGTTTCTTAATGTCCCACTACTGTACGTCCAATGGCGCTTATTGCAGCAACTGCGGTAGCCAGTGAAATTATTATTATTTAAACTTTATTTTTGCGTTTGTCATGACAGCAATTATCGTTTTGAGCTTCCCTGTAATGAACACTTCGTTGCCCTTGTAAAATGCCCGTAATTTTCGGTTAAACGTTTTCAATAGCACCGCGATTAAAAATACTTTTGTGTCTTAATTGTTATTTAATTTAACCCGCGATTAAGTTTAAACTTTTTAATAACTAACTACAACAAACTATCTTGGCGTATAAACAATTAATAGCTTACAAATAACAGCAGTTTGTTAAAAATTAAATAAATAAATAAGCTGGGAATATTTGCATCTTAGTCTGGAGATTTTTTAATGCGTCTAATTTTTGTAATGACTGCGATCAGTTCATAAATAGCCAAATATTTTTAAGCAATTCTTTTCTCATTTAAAGAGTTTGCGCAAATGCTGCAAAAATAGCTGTATGCGCTTTGTAATCCATAACAAGTCTTGTCCATTTGAAAATGTTTTTAACTAGGAAATAAAAAATATTTAACTTGAAAGTAGAATTTGTGTAATTAAAAACAAAAACAAAGCCCAATTGTGCTAGAAATATTGAATTGAAAGATTAAACAGAATCTTTTTCACACTTCACAAATAATTACTACAAATTTTCAAAGCAAACAATTGAACAGGCTGCAGTAGAGTTGCTCAACTGTTAGATGCCCAGTGTAAAGTAATAAATGGATTGCCAGTTGGTCAAACGCACAAACTGCTTGAATTAGAAGCTTTCAAAAATAAGTATTAAACATTTTCGAACGAGGTATAAGTTTCAGTAACGATTTGCACTAATTTAAACAACTTTAACTATACAAATTATTCTGCCTAAACCAATTTAAGTTGTCTCGATAATATTTTAAATTAACTATATATTTAGTGCACAGAAATGTCACCGATTTGGGCGCCTATAGGCCTCAAAGTCTCTAAGCCAAAGCTGTTTATTGCCATCAACACATAAGCACTTTTCATACTGAGCTGCAAGCATACAAAAATCGCATGCGATTCATTTACTAGCGACGCGACACCTCAAAACTCACGTCTTACTTCCCACGTCTCATGTCTCTCTCAAGGCAACTGATCGTAGACACACTCTCACAGTGTGAACACCTGAGCCAACGACTCTTCGTCTCTCTTTGCGCCGCATCGTTGACAAAGAAGCAAGTGTGTTTCGTTGTCGAGTCGTTTTCTTCTTCGTGTCGAGTCACTACGAATTCGTTCGTTGACTCGCGAGCACTACGGCAGCAGCCGCTGTACCACCAACAAAACAAAAAAAAAACAAACGAGATAAAAGGCGCGCATGCGCAAAAAAAAAAAAACAAATGTAAAAATCTTTTATTTTATACAAAAATAAATAATAATAATTTTAATGTGCGAATTTGGTGCTTGAGTTGGTAAAAAACCGGCAAAAGTTTGTGGAACAAAACAAAAGAAACCAAAACAAGTGAAGTGTTGCCATAATTTCACCGGGTATATTCCACTTCTAAGCCGGCAAAAGTGAACCTATATATATAACTAAAATTACCTGAACTTAGGCAAATAAAATTGATGACAGAACAAATATAACAAAAGTAGCTGAATGTGCAACTAACGAACTTTTAAGGGATGTGTATTTTAGTCAGGGCTAAGCCGAAGCCGAAGGTCGCTCTCTTAGTTATATATTAGGTAGGAAAGTGTATTCAAACTGCTTAGTATATATGCTAAAAATATGCATAAACAGAGAAATAATAGCGTCAAGTTAAAGTTTGCTGATGTCAAGTCAAACAATTTGAAAACTCAAGCGTTTCACAAGTCACTCTTGAAACTTATGCAAGTAACTAAATCAGAATGCGACTAACTAACACTAACTAAGCACCCATTCAATAACCAAGTTCTATACTCAACAAATCGCTCTTTTATATTTACTAATAAGATGATGACTTGTTTTTCTCGTTCTTAATTTAAGATTGATCAATTTGCTTATGTGATTTTTAGCGCTTAAAAAAAACTAACACAAAATTAGCACCACTCCCCTGTACAGAAGATTTTTTAAAAGAACACAAATATTCTATTTTTTTTCTTCTCCCTCTCTCTCGCTCTCTGTTTCTCTCGCCCCATGACTGATTAATATTCTAGTCGAGTGGCGAACGTCTAAAAGGCTTGAAAACACAAACAAAATGACAATTCAAGTTGCCATAAAATCAAAATGAATACAAAAATTCTGCAAATAAAACCCAAAACAAGTTTTATGCCTCAAATAAAAGCATCAATAACTAATACAAATCAAATAGCACAAATACTAATAAGAAATATTTAAATAAAATCATAAGAAACATAAATTGAAGGAACTTTTGAATCGAATCATAGTGAGCATTGTGGTTATATTAAATTCGTTGTGAAACCGTTTTCAAATGTGTTAAAAATGACGAAACACAATAAATTGAAGTCAGTAAGTCATTAGGCAAAATGCAGCATGACTTACAAAAAGCCAAAATATGCCCAGATATTTGTATGAATACATGATGCATACAAGAGTAATTGCATATAAAGAAATATGATTATTAACGAAACTACTCGATTAATAGATACCTCGTACTTAGCGGAGCTAGTAGCGTATGAATTTTCAACAACTTCTAGTAACCAAAAAGGTTTTAGCAAAATAAATCCCTAAGTCTAAAACGTTTAAATTAAAAATTGATTATTTTCAACCTCAAAAACTACACGTTTCCAGTTTATCCCACTTCTGTACGGGGTATTAATAAAAGCAGTTAGTTTGTTGTTGGCAAAAACTGCACACTAATGCCTATAAAATTATCTGCAAATCAAAGTGTTTAAACCACATGTCTCGACCAAGCTACTGTCAGCCAACAGTTGACGGCCTTAATGATTGCAAAATTTCCTAAGGGCTCTCGAAACCAGGCACAAACTATAGTTATTTAAGCTATAGCTTCAAAATACTCAGCACTTACTACTACAGGTGTACGAAGACTACAAAAAGACATTACATAGATTGAAAAATCATTAAGAATTCAGAATTAGGCAGCACTTAAAAATAAATATTACTAAAAAGAATAAAAAGATAACTCAAATTTCCTTCTAGTTTTCAGTAATTTTATGCGACTCTCTGCCAGAATTTGCTCATCAGCAGAATTAAAAGCGATTGCAAAATTGGTAAACAAATCAAAAAAGTTTAAAGAAAAGAGAACGGGAAAAAAAGCTACAAAATCATGAAAATGTCAACTTTTTGCTGGCTTTGGTTCTGGCGCGTGTAATGAGGAAATCGAAAGTGTTACGCCAGCAATATAAATTTTGGGGTCATTTTGGAGTTTTAGTGTATTTGGAACTGTCCTCGTTGTTCCCCACACCCTTCGTCCACTTGTGTTTTGTTTGTGGTCTGACGCGGAATGTTCAATTACAATTAAAGAGGCAATAAAATTTGAAATGCAAGCCGTGTCAAAAGCAAAGAGCCAACAAATACATAAATTAAGTAAAGGGCGCATAAAGTTAATGCAAGCGTCAAATTTGAAATGCGCATAGTCAAATCGGAACACAAGCAAAGCAAGTCAAAGAAAAAAGTTATAAAAAACAAAAAAGAAAAATAAAAATAAAATAGACTGATTACAGGGTTGAGTATGCAACCTTCGACACCCGGATGATAATTAGTATTCTACTTAATTCGCGATTCATGCTTTAACTAATTTTTTTTTATATTGTGTAACTACAAATTTATCCATCACATCTCTCATTTGGGAACTGCTAATAAAAAACTTGTAGAAAATTAGTAGACAAGGCAGTGGGTCAACTATAAAAGACCCTGTACTGATTAGGGAATTTAAGATTTCAATAGTTTTAAATTTTGCTGCGCTTATGCGGCATTTTAACTGGTTTTGCGAACTTTGCCCTTCCACAAACCCATCATACCTAGTGTAAATTTTACTACAGGGTCTAAAAGTCAAAGGACAAAAATTGGTAATTTCCTAAGCAAAATATCCGCCAACAATCAATCACACACTAAATTTTCAACAGCTGCTTACAATTTGTTTTGTGAACTTTAGCGGGAATTTACCGGCACCAAATAATTTTATAGCTCGCAACAATGTTGATTATAGTTAGTCAAGCCTAAGTTTGCTTGCTGGGAGTACTACTAAAATATATTGTTTAGTGTGGTCACAGTTATGTTTTTTTGTTTTCTTTTTTTTTGGGGTTACGCCTAATTAAAAGTTAGTGCTTGCATCATTTCCCCTCCACAGCCATGATCTCTTAGTGGCATCTCTGTGAAAGCTGAGATTACATCTAATTTGAGAGTATGTGGCAAGGCCGAGGAAATTTCGTATACTTCCTGTAGCGTCAAATGCGTGTGGAAATTCAAAATGCGACAAGTGGAACTGGAAGTGAAAGTGCAGGCGACAAAAACTACTACGTACTCGTAGCAAGAAAAACTATCTTACAACATGATCATGAAACATTATATAATATTATGCCACACTTTTGATTAGTTTGCAGTGCAATAACCCGCGGGTGGAGTACATTTTAGATATGCCACACACGTGAGATCGTTATGATGCGGCTACTAAGATGATCGAGGCATTTGCAAACCAACTGAGCAGTCATCTTGGACGTCATCTCTTCTACTGGGCCATAACAACAACAGCAACGCCAAATTTAACGCCATCAGGTGGCATCAACGGTTTTAGTTACGGCCTCAATCTGCGTCTGTCGGAGCTAATTAATAAAATTCACGGTCCCCTTGAACGGGGCGTGAAAGTGTTGGATCACTTGCTGACGCTCGAGGAGGACGACTTTAGCGGCCATTGGGGCAGCGCCTATGCGCACAGCTATGAGCCGGAGTACGCTGGTCGTGTCCCTGAAAACGAGGAACAGCCGCCGACAGAAGAAGAACAACAACAACATCAGCAGCATCGGCATCAGCAGTTACTACACAACAACAGTGAGTATTGCGACAGTGTTGTCAGACTAGCTGGCTAAGATAGTACATTAAGATAGCTAAAATTAGCTAAATGGCACTTTGAGCACTTTTAATAGAATGAGATACTCAGCTGATTTTCCTATACAATTAAATCCCACACTGAAAATATCCCACTTTCCAGACAAAACGCCTTTTACAACACTTGCCTACCTACTCCAATTAAGCAATTAACAAATCTAGCTATAAATTAGCTTAAACGGCAGCACTAACCTGAGCATGCAGGAAATTGAGCGGTCAATTAAAAACAGTTTGGCACAAATATCTTCAATATATGTATTTTAGTTTTTTGCTTGGTGCAAAACTGGTTTTCTTGTGTACATTGCTCAAAATTGTAAAAATACTAAAAAGAAAAAAAAATTATTTCTGTCGCATGTGTGAGTGCAAAGAAATAAACAAACCTTCGGCGGGGCTATATACCAAACAAGCAACCAAATCAATTTCAAGTTCATATTGATGGTCATATTGCATATATATGTATGTGCAGGTGATCAATAATCAATACCTGAATTTAAAATACCAGAATTCAAATTTAAATCAAGTTAAAAAAAAAAAGTTGAATAATTTCGTATACAAACATATGATGCTGCACAAGGCTGTGGTAAACTGTTCGCGTCACGTACGTATTGATATATTTTATGGGATAGCGCACTTTTGGCGTTTCCAAATGGCATGACGGAAATACATATTAGCCGCGACAATGATATAATCTATGAATTACGCTTTAAAGAGCTTTGTGAAACTGACGTAAAGTCAAAGTGCTTGGAAGACATTTAAATTCAAAACACACACGCACACTCACCACAAGCTTGTTGCTATGAGACGACAGTTCAATGCATCTCTGCTGTGGACTGTAAGTTGACAATCGACCTACCACCACCATGATCTATCGGTTTGCGTATCAGTCCAAGAATACAAATTATTTCTGGCCAGTTTACACACGTATATATACATTTCTAAAATGACACAACAATGTCGATACTTAATGGAAAAACAAATATTTGTCTAAGAAGTGCTGTACTAAAAGTACTACAATTGTTATTTTGAAACTCTGCGATCTGCAATTGATGTGCAAACATTTTACATTTGGCAGAATTAATACAAAATCCAATCATGGCCAGCGGTAGTAATAATCTTAGTAATAATAGCAGTAATAATAACAACGCTTTAAATCGATTCTCATTAAAATCGACGAACAAGCGGAACCAAGAATCTATGTCGCATTCTCAGCTAAACGGCGGTTGGATAAATGGTAAGAAAATTCTTTCCAAAACACAAAAGCGTATATTTTTTCAAGCGTACGTATGTGTGGGTGTCTGTGTGTGAGTGTTATCGATTTTTCACAAAACCTGCGATAATAATTATTGTAAATATACAAACAGTGCACTTTACGTTGAGCAAAGGGTAATAATAATTGGTTTGCAATAATTATTAATAACTTCTGAATATGACAGTTAACTTTTATATACGCAGTTCCTACAACTACTAAGAAGTTTGTGCCATTAAACAATTACGTGCGGTGTAAAACCTGTTACCCAAAACAAACAACATAAAATAAATATTTATAGTGCACTTTAAACAGAGTTTAGTTTATAATCCACAAAGAACGAGTCTCATAGCTTTAAATTATATGATTTGTCGACTTAACCCACTAAATTCATTTCTGCATTGCAGTGGAAACACTTAACAATGGCAACGGACTCTTGCACTCGCCCCCGCACAATCATCAGCAACAGCAACGCGGCGGTGGCACTCACACCACTTCACCAGGCACCAGTTCTGCAAGTGCCGCTGATCACAACATACAAATTACACAGCCAATAAGTGCACCATCCTCACCACTGGCTTCTCCTGGTGCTCTCAACTGCAGCAACACTGGCAGCAGTGGCACTACATTCTGTCTGCCTTCCAGCTCAACAGATGCGGCCATTAATGCTACCCTAACTGGCACTGTTACGGGCACCACTTCTGCCAGTGGTTCGTATGTGTGTGCAGCGGGCAGCAATAGCAGTTATGCTGCCGTTGGTGCATCCAATGCCATAGACACAGCAGATCCCAACTGGCAGGCCAGCAAGGCAACAGTGCTGGAGCGGAATGCTGCGATGTTTAACAATGAACTTCTATCGGATGTGCGTTTTATTGTGGGCAGTGATTTTGGTAGGTAGCAACAAATAAAACTATATTCGTCTTTATAATGTTATCCCAATTATATAGACTTCGATCCTATACAAACCATACCGGCACACAAGTATATACTAGCCACAGGCAGCTCGGTTTTCTATGCCATGTTTTACGGTGGTTTGGCGGAAAACAAGGAGGAAATCAAAGTGCCCGATGTGGAGCCCACAGCGTTTTTGACATTGCTAAGGTGAGTGAATCTATCTAACAACACCTGCAATTAAATCAATTCTAAATCTTAAACTATCTTAGGTATCTCTATTGTGATGAAATCAAACTGGAACCCGAGCACATATTGGCCACTCTGTATGCGGCCAAAAAGTATATTGTTCCACATTTGGCACGGGCTTGCGTTAACTATCTAGAAGTCAAGTTGACGGCAAAAAACGCCTGTCTACTTCTCAGTCAATCGCGTCTTTTCGAGGAGCCCGAACTGATGCAACGTTGCTGGGAAGTTATCGATGCCCAGGCCGAGATGGCAGTTAAGTCCGAAGACTTTGTGGACATTGACCTTAAGACATTCGAGTCCATACTGTCGCGCGAGACTCTCAACTGCAAGGAGATACATCTGTTCGAGGCAGCACTCAATTGGGCCATGAATGCATGCGAAAAGATGAGCATCGATGAGACGCCACAAAATAAACGTCGTGTGCTTGGACAAGCACTGCATCTCATACGCATACCAACCATGTCGCTAGAGGAGTTTGCCAATGGTGTTGCCCAAACAGGCATACTCACATCACAGGAAACCATCGATATGTTTCTACATTTTACGGCCAAAGAAAAGCCAAGTCTAAGTTTTCCCACACGCTCACGTGCCGGTCTCAAGACACAAGTTTGTCATCGTTTTCAATCGTGTGCCTATCGCTCCAATCAGTGGCGTTATCGGGGCCGCTGTGATTCCATACAATTCTCAGTGGACCGAAGGTAAGTAACGCAAAAATCTTTAAAACCAAAATTATTACTTTTCTTTTTCGTATAGAATTTTCATTGTTGGCTTTGGCTTATACGGCTCGTCGACTGGTGCAGCCAACTATAATGTGAAGATCGAACTGAAACGTTTGGGACGCACTCTGGCAGAGAATGACACCAAATTCTTCTCCGACGGTTCGAGCAATACGTTCCATGTATTCTTCGAGAATCCCATACAAATCGAACCCGAATGTTACTACACTGCCTCCGTTATCTTGGATGGCAATGAGTTGAGCTTCTTTGGCCAGGAGGGTATGTCTGAAGTACTCATGGGCAATGTTACATTCCAATTCCAGTGCTCCTCGGAGAGTACAAACGGTACAGGAGTCCAAGGTGGACAAATACCAGAATTAATATTCTATGGACCCACAACGGTTACGGCCCTTAACTCCCCAACAAACTCCATATGTGCTAACCACATTGGAGCAACGCCAGTTATAACAAATATGAATAATGTTTCAGCCGAGACTGCGAGCAGCAGTAATGCCAACAATGCTACAGAGGAATTGCCCAATAACAGCAGCGCCACAACAACAGCGACCAGCAGCAGCAGCATCAGTGATGGTAGCAATACCTGATGTGCCCAGCTCTATTGCGCTGAATGGCAAGGAGCCTGTTACTACAGACAACAACAGCAGCAGCAGCAGCAACAAGAGAAAAAATCGGTTCAGATGCAACATAGTACACAAAATATAAACTCATGGGTTTTCAGTGCAATACAACAACAAAACAAATCGGAGATTTAAGCAAACAAACAAAAGAAAAAGAAACACGATATTATTATATAGAAGAGCGTATATTATGATACTATATGTTATATGCAAAATCTATAGAACCACATGATACAGTAGAGTGCTTTAGTTTTTGTAGTATATAGTCTGTTGGTAAATACATACAAAGTTTTAAAACTTAATAAGCAAACCCAAAGAAAGATGATAATACATATAGTATACATATGCAAACTAAAATGGTCACATATTTTGTAGAAATCGGCTTATATTCTTTGTTGCTAAATCCAGCGAATTGGTTATAATATATATATAGACAACTTCAATAAGCAATTTGAACAACAGGCAATCAGTCATGCTAAGAATATAACTAAATATATATTAATGGAAAACAAAGGAAACAATTTAACGAAAGACGCGACATAAAACATAAAACAGCAAACATATTTTTTGCCAACATATACTAATCATATACATATATAGTACTTTATATATACAGACATACAACATATGTATACACTTAAAGAGTATATTTGGGGCATGTTGAAGTTTGCATACGAATTTGAAAGCCATGTTAAACATATATACTAAACATACTATAATATACAAAACTTTAAAGTTAGGAATCTGCCAAACCCTCAAATCGTACACTAAAATCACCATTCTTCTTTATACCTTGTATTTGTGCATTTGTAGAGCAAAGTATATAACTCCTAATGAGTTTTATATATACTATATATGATATCATATACTTAAATATTGATTAACATTGCACTTATTTGTCTGAAGCTGCGCAACGCAACAACTAAGTTTTATTTCCTCTCGAAATTGTACTGATTTTTTGTTATTTCTACAAAAGAATAAAGTTTTTATTAAAAAATATTATCCTATTACGCAAAACCATATAATACGTATGAATCTTTGAATTATGCATTATTAATTATTAACCAATAAATACATTAGATATATTTCGATATTATAAAGCGTACGAACTTATTTTTTGAAAAGTAAAGAAGCGGTAAGAATCTCAATTAGATGGATGCCTGGCCAACAGATACCCTGTGTCTAGGCTAAAGGTATATTTCGGGGATCAAATAACTTAATTTAATCAGGTTTGACATGCAAAATTCAAAATAAACTTGAGTGGAATCTTCTGAATATTAATCTGCTTTTAACCAGGGTAGAACGTAGCTATCTTAACCCTAAACTATCTTAAGATATGTGATTTAGATACATTTACTCACCCACGGATGGTATATTGATGCACAAAGCATGCGATAGCTTCAAGTAAGTGCGTCCCAGTTCGTAAGAACAAATTTGTTGTACATCGCTGATGTCGATTAGTAGATCTAATTAATGGAACGGGAAATAATCAATACATGAATTGACCTTGGAAGTAGGGACACAGATAGAACTCACGTGATGTTCCCTCGGTACGACAAGTCATATAGACACAGGCTGCGTAGATGTGTGTGCTCTTCCGGCCACGCGTCAAGTGTCGATTCAATGCCATCTTAAAGAAATTTAACGCAGTATCCGCATAGTGTTGCGTCAATTGCAGCTGCTGGCAAAGCAGTGTAATATCCTTCTTAGCCTTCTTAATAGTTACTTCACGTGATTCTGTGCCGGAACCCACTTGGAATTTGCCATATCCGTAGTTAGTGGCACCGCCGGAGGACTCAGCGGAAACAAACTGACCAATGGCCGCTGCACCATGTCCCATCTCTTCAAATTGTACCTCGGATACAATGAGAGAATCCTCCAGCACAGAGCCGCAATTCATGCACACTATAAACAAAAGGAAATTGTTTAATGTTAATGCAAACAATATACTCTATGGGACTATGGAACTTACCGCGGTCACCGCGAGCATTATCCTCCTCGATTTCATTGGAGCCGCAATTGCGGCACTTTAAACCCGTAGACATGATTAGCGGTAGCTTCTTAACAAGCTATGCAATTCAATTATTTATTTGTTTATTATTCATAACAATTGCACAGGCAAAACAACGAAAACGTCGCACGCGTTGCGACCGTCGTACCTACTAAATCACAACTGTTTCTCGCGGTACGCTGACCACAACTACAGGAAGCAATATAATAAAAAAAAAAAAAGCGACTTAACATAAAAAACACACCCCACAAAAATAAAGCTGCAGCTATATTTGACACATATTTAATAACTTCAACTATATTTGTAGCAAATTTGATTCAAAATTTCATTAAACATTTCTTAACTAGTTGCGTTCTTAGTTTCGCTGGAAATTTTGTCTGCGTACCAGACGCAGCAAAAATGCAACACTGTGCGGTGGCGACCAGTTTTTAACACTTTCCAACACTTGCGTAAATTTACCGAAAACAACCAGAAAATTAAGTAGCAGGCCAGGCGGCATTTGAAACATTGTAAATTTATATAAATCATATATACAGTGAAAAGCAATCTTATGAACATGGCTGACGGCGACAGTGCGGTACCGAAAAGTGGTGACACCAAATCCACAGCTGGCATGCAAATAATACCTGGCGAAATGGTCGCGTCAATTGAGGAAATTGTGATGATCGATCCCGAGTGCTACGAACTGGATCTGAATCATCGTCGGATTGATAAACTGGAGAATTTTGAGCCTCTAGTTAATATAGAACGCTTATATTTACGATGGAATTTGATTAAAAAGATTGAGAACTTGGATATGCTCAATAAATTGGTGGAATTGGAACTGTACGATAATCAAATCACGAAAATTGAGAATCTCGATAAACTGGATAACTTGGAAATTCTGGATCTAAGCTTCAATCGTTTGACCAAAATCGAGAACTTGGATAAGCTACAAAAATTGGAGAAACTATATTTTGTGGCAAACAAAATCACTTTGATTGAGAATCTTGGCATGCTAACTAATCTCACCATGCTAGAGCTCGGTGACAATAAGTTGAAAAAAATTGAGAATATCGAAATGTTGGTGAATTTGCGTCAGCTATATTTGGGTAAAAACAAAATAGCCAAAATTGAAAATCTCGATGCGTTGGTCAACCTGGAGATACTTAGCCTGCAAGCAAATCGTATAATAAAAATCGAAAATCTGGATAAACTAACCAGTTTGAAGGAGCTGTACATATCTGAGAATGGTATCGAAACGATTGAGAATCTGTCCAACAACAAGAACTTGGACACACTTGATCTGGCCAAGAATCGATTAAAGCTAATTGGCAACTTGGAGGAACTCGTGCAGCTGGAAGAGATCTGGTTGAACGACAATGGTATTGATAACTGGAAAAATCTGGAAGTTCTGAAAAGTAATAAATCTCTGCAAACCATCTATTTGGAACACAATCCAGTGGCGACCGATGTTCGCTATCGCTCCAAATTACGTGACATTTTGCCGCATTTGCAGAAAATTGATGCTACTCTGTGCGTAATGCCCGAGGCCGTGGCGTAACGCACTGAAAAATCCAGATTTCTTACCATTAGGAGTCACTCAAAATAAATAAATATTTCAAAAATCAATTAGTCACTTGATGCTAGTATTTAAAATGTTTTGTTTAATTTTAACAATGTGTTTTCTATATATAAAATAGCGATAGCTTGCATATCGTTTACTGTTTAACTACATGTTGATGAGCTTTATTAAAAAAAAAAGGATTGAAATTTTCAGAATTTGAAATCGAAATTGGAATCAAATGTCAATGGCATAGTAGTCCGAGGGCTTGACGTTGTGTGGGCCCCCATAAAAGTCCAGTACGTAGATGTTTTCAATGTCCAACTCACAGAGATAGAAGTTATGTTCTGCAAAGAATTTGGATACAGATCGAACTTCAGAAAATAATATATTTTAAAACCAACAGAGTTTTTTAAACCAAAGTCTTATATTCGAGAAGTAATGATATTTTTCTGGTCTAAACTGTATACTCCAAATGTTTTCGAAACTTACCTTTAATCCAGTTAGTAGCTGCCGGATGACGGGCTATGAAGACCTTAAGTGCGTCTTGATAACTTTTTGAATTTTGCGAGAGCTATAAAATAAATCAATGATTAAATTTATACCAAACAAAACTGTTAAAGTTTTTCAAACCTTTTTAACTTTGCCACTGATCATAGCACGAGCACAGGTGGGTTCCATGGGATCCGTATTGGCGTTACTACAAAGCATACTCTGCTCTTTAGAAAACAAGAAAGTCACTTTATTATTCTGCTGCCAATCCTGACCCGTGAAATCAAGATCAGTTAGCAGAAAGCGTATTACACCCGTTGACTTAAAGTTGCCATCGTTGTCGTCGATTGAAATGATATTGACCATAGGATAATCCTTCACAGTCTCATCTGTGGATATAGTGCCCACAGAAGCCCAGTTCGCTCTATGGACCAACTCTCTAGCGATCTTGGAATGATTAAGTGTTAACTCCCGTTTATATTCCGCAATGATTTGGGCATCTCGGTGGGCCGAATAAGCGAGCGTTTGTGGAATCGAGAACACCCCGAACAGCACCAGTAGCAGCAACATTTTGAACTGATAAACTGTTCAGTTGCCTCTGGAAATGTTGTTTATAACTCCTCGTAAATGTTACGCACTTTTTTTTATTGTTTTCCGTTGATTGTGTTAATACGCAGATTAAAGAACAAAGAACTGACTGTTAAGCGTCGCTTTCTCAATCTCAAGTTTATTCACTTGATTATTTTCTTTGTTAGTTTTGCAAAAATTTTTATTTACTTTCGAAAGTGCTCACCTTTTCTGACTTTCTAGCTGTTATCTGTTATCGTGTAGTATTAGTTGAGTATTATTTAAACTATCTTTTCTTATCTGAGAGATTTGCTTGTTGTGCTGTTATTGCTTGTTTTCAGACTGACTTGCAGAATTTCCACCTTGCCCCTTTGTTATCGCGCCAACAGAGCGAGCGAGCGAGAAAGGTAGACACAAAGAGAGCGAGAGAGAGCGTCAACATTTGTTTTCTCTGAACATTTGACTTACATGCACACACACACACACGCACTCACACGTAGACGCACGCTCGCACACACACACACACAGACGCACAGTTGAGTTTGTTGCTTTCTAGACCCTGGCTTAAGAAAAGTGAAGGGGTGGTATGTGTTTGACGAGAATAATTTCGTGTGAGAGCGGAAGTGTAGAGAAAATAATGTTTATTTGATTAAAAAGCGACTTTGACTTCTGACCTCAGAGGTCAGCAACTATAAGAGCTAGAAAGAAAAATATAATTTATTTATTTCAGTTACGTTACCCAAATAGAGAAAATAATCCGTTGAATCTAAAAGGTCTTCAATGTCGGCTCACTCCCAGTGTATTTTTGACTGTAAAAATACAGGGACTTTCGAGTCAACCCACTCGACTACTCTCAGTTTTACCTAATTTTCACAACCTTAATTTAAAAAACAATTTAAACCTTTTTTTAGTTTATAGTACGTTTATATTGTTAGGTCTAAGAAAATCTGAACATTTTGGGATTCCCGGTTTGCCTTACATACACTTTTGTATAAATGGTTTTTCGCTTTAACATTTGTTGAAAGTTTATTTAAATTATCATTTAACTTTTGCACTTTTCTATTTACATTAGCACACAGTAACTGGATTTACCAACTATTATTCCAACCGATCGGTAGCATCATAGTAACGAAGGCTACGGTAATCATTTTGGGATTAGGTTTGCCAATTCTTTACGTTGGATATGTTGGCTCTTCGGGTTGTCGCTTTGTGTACACAAGATCGGGAAAAATATATCTGTTTATAATGCCGGACTTTTGAAAATTAAATATCAGTTACAATGAAGTTAATCAACGTTTAAAATAATCCAGTGCTTAGCACCGTGATATTTAACCAACATAACTGGCTATAATATCACGTCAAAAATACTTATCAGTATGTATTAGATATTTATACATTTTCCATAGCTTATCTTTTATTTAGCTTTTATTTATATGTTTGTTTTATTATTTTTTAGTCTGCCGAAGTTTTGTAAAACAATTTTTTGTTTGTCGTTTGCTTTGCTTACTTAGTTAATAATTTATGCTCCTTTGTATGATTGTTTTTAAAAAACACACATTAAATTAAAATAACTATACAGATTTTTATAGTTAAAATAAATTTCAGTTTGGTTGTCTGTATACTTTTTGTATTACAATTAATTAAAAAATAGATTACATATTTTCGTTGATTTAGACATTAAGTATTTAATATTTATTTATAATTTATAGCTGATTTAGTTGCAGTTTAAAGAAATGTTTTTTAAAAAAACCTTTAAATTATTTCTTCGGCAGTCAACATATAGAAAATTTCGTATTATGCGCTTCGTTTTCGAAAAACAATAAAATAAAATTTAAATTCTATTAAATAGTTTATAAATTATAATCATATCGTTACACACACACATATTGATAGTTCTTGAAATTTGTTTTCCGACTAGATTAACACCAAATAATTAACATACACAAAATGCATGTGCAATTAATAATAAGTATTTATACTATGTTTTCAATTTAGTAGTTGATTTTTGCGCATAAGCAACTAAATCTGCTTGTTTAAGTACATTTGTGTGTGTATATGTGTATTTGTTATTATTATTTTTTGTTTACGTGCAACATTTGCATAATGAGCACCTTAATTTATAATTTATACTGTTTAATACTTGGCTCAAAGCGCTCCAAAAAGTGTACAATTTCAACATTTAATCAAATTATTTGTAATACTTTCAATTTTAATATTTATATATATAGTTGCACTTATATAAAATAAGCCGTTCGTTATTATATGTATATCTGTTTATATATATATTTATTTTTTTTATTTTCTCAAACAATTCCTTGGCGCTTGCGTATTTTTTTGAGTGTGGTTTTTTGAACATTTGATTAGCTAGATTTTGTAACAATTTTTATGCTTATGTCTTTAGAAAACAGAGCTTCAAATACAAATTAATTTCGAACTCAAAGTAAGGAAAGTGGAGAACTTAAAGCAAATCTCGGGGGCAGTATTACAATACGCGGGACATTGGTATCTGAATTTAAAGCTATTTTTTGTTATTTTTAAAAAATTTCTTCTTTTTTTGCTTGCCATTCAACGCACTCCAGTCGAACCAAGAATCGTTGATCCACTGGCAGTCAACGAGTTTGGGAACAGCATAAAAATGTTCAGCGCCGGTCGCTGGATCCATCTGTGTGCTTGCCGTGCGTCTGTTGCACCGTCTGCAGTTCGTACTGATAGTAGCAGTCACTGCCCACATAGACGGTACGCCAGACGCCGTCGACATCTCACATCTGCCGATATGGTGAATGCATCTTAAGCCATTGAAGTACCAACGATGGGCCACCGGCTTGAATCTCTGGCGGTATGGTGCCCAAGGGGCATTTGTCAATGTTCAGATATTTAAGATTCTGACACAGTGCCAACTCAAAGGGTAGCTTCTCCAAGCCAGGATTCTGATTGATATAGAGATTCTCCAGACTCTCCAGTGAACCAATTTCCTCCGGCAGAAACTGCAAATTGTTCTCGCTGACCGACAAGTGTGTGAGGTTACTCAAATGACCAATACTACGTGGCAGCATCGTGATCTGATTCGTTTGTAGTATAAGACGCTGCAGTTCATGTAATAGTCCAATTTCATGAGGTAGGACTTCGATGCGATTCTCCTCTAGATCAAGAATACGCAACTTACGCAAATTACCGATTGTGTTGGGTATTTTCTTGAGCATGTTGTTTGATAGTATGAGTATTTCCAGATTTTGTAAGTTCATAATGTCATCCGGTAATTTCTGTAACGCATTTGTAGCCAAATTGAGCTCCACCATATTCACCCAGGTGCCCACATCCAGCGGCATTGCAGTCAACATATTCTCTTTCATGTTCAGTTTAGTCAAGCCCTTGGCCCGTGAAAATATCCCGTAAGGAATCTTATCAATGCGATTGTGCTCCAGATTAATGCTATAGACGTTGGTGAACTGCGCTGGTCCACCAGTTGGATAGCTGGTGAACTGATTGCGCGACAAAGTTATGGTTGTCAGTGCACTCAAGCTGGCCAGGATACCATCTGGCAACTGGGTGATGCCATTGCCCTCCACATTGAACTCATCCATACTCTTGCAGTTCTTTAGCGATGCTGGCACACAGTTCAAGCGATTATAGCGCAGTCCCAAACGCACCAGAGACTTAAGATTACCAATACTATTCGGTATGTCGAGCAGTTCATTGTGCTGCAAATCCAGTGCACTAAGATTTACACAATTCCCAATATCCTCAGGCAAGTGCTCCAAATGATTGTGCGATACATCCAGTGTAGTTAAGTTTACCAGCGCTCCAATCGCACTGCCCAACTCCTTGATCTTGTTCTCGCGCAGACTGAGCATCGTTAGATTGACCAATTGACGCAGTTCATCAGCCACAGCCAGAATGCGATTAAATCGCAGATATAATGTGGTCAACGAGCGCAGTTTGTAAATGACTGGTGGTATCTCCGCTAGCTTATTGTGTCGCAAATCCAGCACTTTGAGTTGGGTACAATGTTTCAGGGATTCCGGCAGCGATGTCAACGAATTCTCATTCAACGCCAGATTACGCAAATTTACCAAGCATCCAATCTCTGTGGGCAATTGGCCAATTTTGTTGCTGTACAGGTAAAGCTCGGTAAGATGCACGCATTCCCTAACGGTTGTGGGCAGCACAGTAATGGACGATTTGCTGAGATCCAAACGCTTAATCCCTGCAAGAAAACAAACGTTAATAAATGGAAAACCTTTAGCGGATTAGACTTACCTTCGTCTCGGCAGCGTTGCAATGCTTTGATCACATCCTGATCGGCTTGAATATTTTTAACAATCTTTTTTGTGGTGGGTTTGGGTTTATTCGATTCCGGATGCTTAACCGTTACCATCTTTGGACGCGTCTCTGGTGGCATTATTGTGTTGGTTTCGTTGTGTGTCTGGCTGCTGAGAATGTTGCTGCTGCTGGTTGGATTTCCACCGCTGCCGTTTATAGCGTTTCGACTGTTCGAACTCACTGCTGTGTCTGTGCCAGCACTGCCGGCTCCTCCGCCACTAGTGCCTCCTCCACCGCTTCCAGCTCCTCCTCCACCACCGCCGCCAAAGCAATGTGTGGCTTCTGTTGGGCCGCTCCCGTTACTTTCGATGTGACCCGTGGACGATAGCGATGTATTCGATGCTGTTGCACCAGACGAGGAGCACAAGTTCATAATTTTGCCCAGTCTTGCGGTCGCCGGCGACAATATGTTGCCCAGAAGTATGCCAAAATGACAACAACCACAACAGCAGCGGCCGCAGCCAATGGCACTCGTTGTTTTTGTTTGTTAGCCTGCATATTGTTTATTTAAGAAAATAATTAAGTATTTTAGCTGGTTAAACATTTGGTCAAATTAAAGTTGTACTATAAAATTTGTGATACAATCCTTTAATTTATTCACAATTCAAGAACGTCACAAGGTAAATTAGGAAAAATTTATGCATCAATCAGCCAGTCAAAAATATTTATATTTTTATCTTATCGCTCTACGCGGCGATTGTCAAGGTCAGGAAATGGAATAACAATTTTCGGAAAAACCCACTGCAGCAATAATTTACTTAAATAACTTTATTATGGCAACTTATAACAACAAATCGGTAACATGCGAATTAAAAACAATTCGAATAAATTAAGACAAGATGCAGAGGCGTGTTCCTTTTTAAAATTAAGCAGCACAGAGCACTTAATACCCAACATTCTATGATAAAAGAAAAGGAAGCATACACACACTTACGCACACACACACATGCATATAAGGCAGCACATACAAAACAATCGTGCGACAAGTTCTGATTCATACAAAATTCATTGCATTGTATTGTCAATCTGGCTTGATAATTTAGGGGCATTGTGCGACACTCCTTTTGTACATGCTCTGCATCATCTTTTTATAATATTATTGCTTTCATCATCATTGCGACTGTCATACTATCAACGCATAAATATTTTCGCGCTACGCTGTGGAGGTGGGTGGACGCAAACCAAAATCACTGCACATTATATCTTTGCTAATTTATGATAACGGTCGCAACGTATTCGTAAGCTATTAAGTCCCAACAGCGTGCCCATAGTAACAATAAAGAAGTTAACTCTTGCAATTGCTTATCTTAGTATATAGTACATATAGATATATCCACTTTAATTTCTTTTATCAGTCTTCGTATGTCACTGTGATTTCAAAATCACACAATTGCTCATCTCTAGCAACTCGGCGTACACACACAGGCATGTAAACACTACACAAACACTTACGACTTTTGATCACGAAGCCATCTAGTTAACTGCAGTGATTGTCTTAAAAAACTCCTACAATTTTTGTTATTAACAAACAAAGTTTAAAACGGCGGCCACGACCTGAGCAAACGTGAAAGATTTAGTTCGCCATTGGTTAGAGCTGGAACTAAAATCGATTCCACAACTGATGCATCGATGTTTTATATCAAGCGCGATACATCGATTAATATTTTTATGAATCGATTTCAATCGAAGATGCAGTTGCAGTTTAAAAGTTAATAACACACCAACCACAACCTACCGCAATGAATAATACTTTTCTCCCGTTTTGATGCTGTGACCGTTTAGTCACGAACCGATGCCATTTTTGTCACTTGTGTTTTAGTGGTGACCACGAACAAAAATAAGGGTGACTGTGATATTATTGCGAAAATACATAAGGGTGGCCGTGATATGGTTTGTTGTTTTTAATAAAAATTCCTTTGATTTGAAACTATTTTAGATTTTAACTGATCTTAAATGAAGGTAAGACACTTGCCATTTTGTCTATGCAACCAAACCAACTGCAAGTAAACCATAATTTGGGCTTTGTCCAATAGATGGCGCCAATTTACCGTTGTGATAAGTTTAATTATTATTATTAGTATTATTATGGGAAGACGTCATCTCTACACAGGATACTAAATTCATTGCATTTTAGATTAAGCGTATTGGAATGTATTTGCATTTGTTAACTGTTCCCGTCACTCAACAGGTTCTCTGAGTACGAATTTATAATTTCAGTTGCAGCCCAAAACTATGCAACATAAATAAAGATGCAGTATTCTTATTGTTTTTACATGTATTTCTTATCAAGTACAAAATCGCAGCTGAAATTAAATTAGCCTTTAGATTTATTTATTATCGTATTAACAGACCCGAGTTTATTTAAATTGCGCAGTTTAAGCGATGTGACAGTATTTGCCAGTGTCAACGGCTTAACACCCATTTTGGTGTCACTTAAATCTTTTGTGGTCTAGGTCTAGGTCATTGAAGTGTGGCAACTGTTATACGGTAATGCATATACACAGACACACACACACACACATTTTCATATGAAGCAGACAAACGTCTTCTTACATATACATACTTACATATGTTCATTGTGTATAGTATATATAAACGTACATATTTTGCGAACACATGTCTAAAAAGTCACTTATATCTTAAAATATTTACATTAATGATTTTTTTAAAACTGTGTTATTATGAAGCTTAAAATGATGACTGAAGTGTATACTATAAATCATTTTTAAAGCCACACACACACGCACACTCATTCGAAGTAAACCACACACACTTGTAAACTTTACAATAGACTGTTATACATAAACATGCATACATACATACACATATGATACAATGCTTTTTAATTTTTAAGTGTATTCAAAACTAATTAATTATTTTTGATAACTGACCTGTTTATCTGCTCCCACAATTCGAGGAGCTGTTTTTTGTACTATAAATTCCTTGTGCTTTGTTACTGATTTGTTTCACTTTTGCTTTCCGTTGTTCGCGTTGTCTATGTATGCACTTATTTATGTATGTATGCGTGTGTGCGTAGATACAAACACAGCTATAACTTAAATTCTAATGTTAACGCTAAAGAATTTGATTTTGTTGTTATTGGTACTAACGTATAAACAATTGATATTTATATAAATTAATTATTTATTTTCAAACTTTGCAATTTTGCATTTAAATTTAATAATCGCTGTTCCGTTGTGGCGTGATGATACTACAGTTTAAACAGAGGGTTACACATAAAAACAGCAGTCGAAGGATGTATGTATGTATGCACACACAACTTACACATACATGTGTTGGTAAATTCCGGCACATGCGCGGAACAGAGGCTGTAGCGCCACCTAGCGTCTTTTTTATCTATTTTCATCCTTTGTCGTTTCAGAGCTCCAATTTTCGCAGCTCTTCATTGCTAATAAACTCACACGCTCGATCAGATATTATTCGATAATCTAAAATATAATAATTATATTTTATTAGTTTATAGTTTATTTGTGGTTAAGCTCACCCATTTGGTATTTGCAGTTGTAGATGCGCATAACACAGCTGCTGGCAAAGGTGCGCAAACAACCGTTATGCAGAGCACACACCACGCGATAAACCGTGGGACAAACATCGTGACACTTGTTCTGCACTGCAAAAAAGAAAAACAACACTTAAATATTATTTAAATTTTTAATTTCGAATTTTTGAGTTTAATTAACCTTTTAAAAACTGTCCATTGATAATACCAGTTACAACTAAAAATATTATCACAGCAAGTTTAGTATTGAAAAATAATTTAGTTTTCATTTCGAATGACTTGACTTGATCGTTGACTGAAATTTTTGTAATAAACTTGAAATCGAAAATTGTATTTTTTAAAACCCTTTTGCTATATGTTTCACTATGTTTATTGACATATACAAATTATGTCAATATTATTTTAACTTATAAAAATACTTATATCTGACAACTGTTGTTCAATTGTTGCCATATTTATACCTAAGTTTACCTATGTATGTGTTTTTCGGCGAATTTATTCACCGGATATATATTTAGTAAAACGCAAATTTACTTTAAGAACTTTATACTGTTACAAAATTAAAATCTTTGCTTAGTTTGAAAGGGGTATAAAAAGTCACGTGTTCAAACCCTTATAGTAGGTTGCAAAATTTAGTCCTGAATCCCCACAGCTGCATCGTGCTTACAAAAGTTTTAGAGTTAAAAGCTCACCCCAAAAAATATCAGATGTAAGAATTTTTAGTATCAATGACCTACCTAAATCCCACTTAGTTTTATGACGCATTCTTACATTGCTTTCTCTTACAATCTCAAATCTCAGCAAAATCTAAGCGAATCTTAAGGTTGACCTTACTGTAATTTGGGTAGAATGCTAATTAATTGTAATTAACTTTAGTTGAAATACGAAAGATATGAATTGCCATTAGGACATTATATTTTGAGGAGAATTACCTATAAAAGCGTCGGGTTTGGATTAAAAGAACATCAGTTTTCTTGGAAAAACAGTAGTAAACGGTTCGACTTTATATTCCAACATGAAATTATCATTTATTCTATTGCTGAGTTGTCTCGTATACGGAGTTGCAGCTTGGGGACGTTCTGCTCCAGCGCCTGCTCCGGCTCCAGCCCCAGCTCCTGCACCAGCACCGGCTCCTGCTCCAGCACCTGCTCCAGCACCTGCTCCAGCACCTGCACCAGCCCCGGCTCCTGCTCCGGCACCTGCTCCAGCTCCTTCATACTTACCTCCCGCTAAACCACCAACGCCTCCTGCCAAGCCACCAACTCCTCCCGCTAAACCACCAACCCCACCCGCTAAGCCACCAACTCCCGCACCTAGACCAGTCCCTCGCCCAAGCGGTCGTAAGCCAGGAGGCCACAAAACTGGATCTCGTACCGTTGGCCCTCACGCTCCCTACTAAATGATAAAAATGGAATTCAAACTCATCATTACCTTAAAACACATCGACCCATGGACCCAAAATGAACACCGATAAACTTAATATAATAGCCAATCAACAGACTGACCAATAAAAAATCTTATTAAAAAAACCTTTAAGTTTGATTTTTGTAAATGTATATATTTTCTTTACTTGGCTAATTTCGATCAGAGTACGCAGCCTGAAACTTAACATTGCTCCTTGGCTTGTATTCAAACCCTTAGTCTTTCGCTTATGTTTTGAAATAATCAGTTTAAGAAAATATAACTTGAGTTTTTATTTGAGAAAACAGAAAATACATACACCATACACGTGATATGATGCTTTCAACTTGAATTAACCACCTTCAAATAGACATTTATTGGGTTTGACTAACTTTTTGTTTTAAAGGATCAATTTTCTTAAAAATTTCATTGACGGTTTTTAAAATTGTTTGCCTTATACCATAAATTATTCGAAACACGCTTGTTCTGCCGGTTTTATAAGTAGTCTTGATACCCAATTTAATGCTTCTATTTCTTACAATAACTGAGATCTCAGCATTAATAAGGAGGAGCGGGCGAAAGTGGCTATATCGACTGCGCCATTGATGCAAGAATATATGTGTATAATTTATTGGGTCGGATGTCTCCTTTACAAACCTGTCGAAAGCATTTTCTGGGGTATTAAATTCATAAATCTTTGTTGTCATGAGATTTATAATGTGATTTATGTGTATTTCAAAAGTTTATATAATTGGTCATAATTGGATCGCAAAGATTTTTTATCATGTATATCATCTAATTTGAAATCTAAATAATGGATTATAATTACGTTGAGTTAAAATATGAGATATATGGATTTACCATTAGGACAGAGAATTTGTTTAGGAAGATTTACCTATAAAAGCTTCAAGTTTGTGTTGAAAGAGCATCAGTTTTCTTGGAAAAACTGAAGTGAACGGTTTAACTTCAATTTCCAAGATGAATTTATCATTTGTTATTTTGCTGAGTTGCCTCGTATACGGAGTTGCAGCTGGTGGACGTCCTGTTCCAGCCCCGGCACCAGCCCCAGCCCCAGCTCCTGCCCCAGTTCCTGCTCCCGCACCTGCACCTGCTCCCGCACCTGCCCCAGCTCCGTCATACTTGCCTCCACGAAAGGGTGGACGCCACCCAACTCCTCCTGCTAAGCCACCAACTCCTCCAGCAAAGCCACCAACTTCTCCTGCCAAACCACCGACCCCTCCAGCCAAACCACCAACTCCTCCTGCTAAGCCACCAACCCCTCCAGCCAAACCACCAACTCCTCCTGCTAAGCCACCAACTCCTCCAGCTAAGCCACCAACTCCTCCAGCAAAGCCACCAACTCCTCCTGCTAAGCCACCAACTCCTCCAGCTAAGCCACCAACTCATCCAGCAAAGCCACCAACTCCTCCCGCTAAGCCACCAACTCCTCCAGCTAAGCCACCAACTCCTCCAGCAAAGCCACCAACTCCTCCCGCTAAGCCACCAACTCCTCCAGCAAAGCCACCAACTCCTCCTGCTAAGCCACCAACTCCTCCGGCTAAGCCACCAACTCCTCCAGCAAAGCCACCAACTCCTCCTGCCAAACCACCAACCCCACCTGCTAAGCCACCAACTCCTCCGGCTAAGCCGCCCACCCCTCCTGCCAAACCACCCACCCCTCCTGCCAAACCACCAACCTCACCTGCTAAGCCACCAACTCCTCCTGCTAAGCCACCCACCCCTCCTGCCAAACCACCAACACCACCTACACCTAGACCAAACCCACACCCAAGCGGTCGTAAGCCAGGAGGGCACAAAACTGGATCTCGTACAGTTGGACCTAACGCTCCTTACTAATCTCAATGGAGTTGAGACTCATCACAACCTCAAAACATATCGACACACCATGAATACCGACTAAATATATTTTTACCAATAAACAAATTGTCAAATAAACACATTAAAAAAAAATTTTTGAGTTTGATTTCTGTAATAGAGACATAATTGTCATTGTATCTATTTCGTTCGGAGGCTGATCCCTTAAGCTAAGCATTGTACCTTAGCATGGACTCAAACCCACTATTAAAAAAAATGAAAGGAAAATTTCTTAATCGGCGCCGGACCACAAACCTGACTCTTCTGCTACGTTCTTTTTAATCGTCATAGCTTATGTACTTATAGATTTAGTTTTTATTTTAGTTATAAAAATTAAATTCATAAATAAACAAGAACTCGATCCTGGGACTCCATGCTTGGTACACACAACTTAATCTTTTCAGGGGCTTGGTTATTTTTAATGTTTATGGGCTAATTTGATTTAAAATTTCAGGGTTGATTTTTGAAACTATTCCCCACATAACTGTCCACTATGAAGAATTTAGAATTTTAAATACATGCTAAAGTAAGCTTTCAAACACAAATTTTTAAGTGTTATGTGCAGAGGAGATATATAAGATATATAAGGAGTATTGATAAAGATTTTCGTAATTAGCTTATGTTACTGTTCTCACGTGAAAAAAGGATGAGTAAGTCAAACATTTTCCACATGTTCATATAATTGGTCTTAAGTGGTTTGCAAAGATCGTTTATCACGTAACTCATCCCATTTAAAGCCTTAATAAATTTAGTATGTATAACTAATGGATTTAATTTGTTAATTGAGCAAAACACAAATTAATTATAATTACTTAGGGTTCAAATATGGAAAATATGTACATACATTAGGTCAAAATATTTTTATTAAGATTTACCTATAAAAGCGTCGAGTTTGTTTTGAAAAAGCATCAGTTTTCTTGGAAAAACTGAACTTAACGGCTCAACTTAATTTTCCAAGATGAATTTAACTTTCACTCTTCTCCTGAGTTGCCTCGCATACGGAGTTACAGCTTTTGGACATACTGGTCCTGCCTCCGCTCCTGCCCCGGCGCCAGCACCTGGAAAAGCCCCTGCACCAACTCCAGCTCCTGTACCTGCCCTAGCACCAGCTGCCGCACAGGCCCCAGCTCCTGCGTACTTGACTCCACAAAAGGGTGGACGCCCAGCTCAACCTCTAGCAAAGCCAGCTACCACTCCAGCTAAGCTTGCTACCACACCCGCTAAACTACCAACCCCTCCCGTTAAGCCATCATCCCGTCCCGTTAAGCCATCATCCCGTCCCGGTAAGCCACTAACCCGTCCGGCTCAGCTACCAACCCCTCCCGCTAAACAACTAACACCTCGCGCTAAGTCCCCTACTGCTCCTGCTAAGCCACCAACCCGTCCGGCTCAGCTATCAACCCGTCCCGCCAAACCACCAACCCCACCCGCTAAGCCACAAACTCCTCCAACAACTGGAAGAATCCCACAACCAAGCGGTCGTAAGCCAGGTGGTCACAAAACTGGATCTCGCACCGTTGGCCCACACGCTCCTTACTAAATGATCACGAATTCAACCATATCCTCCAAGCAAATCGACCCACAGACCCATCATGAACATTTAAATATTATCAACAATTAACTGTCAAATATATAATCCTGTTTTAAAAAAATGAGTGTACTTTTTATAAGCGTGTTCATTTGTTAGGTTTAATAAGTTTCTGCTCGGCGACTACAGCCTTTAACTAAGTTCTGCTCCTTAGCAGATACTCAAACCCACTTTATTACATTCGCAGGGCATATCAATAATAGAGAAATTGAATAAGCGATGTATCGATAAAATATCGATTGACTTTGCGGGACTTGAAATCAAATCAGCTGTTTGCTTGTTCTTTAACCTTAAAAATAATTTGTTTGGTCGCGCTTATTTTGCAGCTGCTATTTGTTATTAATATATTATGACGAACAATGAAAAGGAAACTGCTGGTTCAAGTCGAGCTTCTGGCGATGGCAATGGTGGCGCATCCACATCTTCCGAAGCCAAAGTAGAAATCACAGAAAAAGTGCGCGTTCTTTGCCTACACGGATACCGGCAAGATGGTAAGACGCTTTTTACTATATTTAATCTTTCAACTAAATAGTCGGTTTTAATTGCAGCGGACTCATTTAAAAATAAACTGGGATCATTTCGCAAATTTGCGGGCAAATATGCCGATTTTGTGTTCATCTCAGCGCCACATGTTGCGGCGCCTCTGGAACCCGGTGCGCAGCCTGTGGAACAGCAACGCAGTTGGTGGGCCAACAAAGACGATGGTACATTTAAGGGCACCAACAAGGCGGGACCGGCTTATGGCTTCCAGGAGAGTCTGCACGCCGTGGAAGAGGCATGGAAAACACAGGGACCATTCCAAGGACTCTTGGGATTCTCCCAAGGCGCCTGCTTTGTAGGCCTCATCTGTGGCCTGGCCAAGAAGAAGCGTATGTAGGGTTTAACTAAAGCAACGAACTGTTTTCACATTATCTTGTCTGCCCAACACAGTGACCTCTATTCGACCTGAGTTCGCAGTGCTCAGCTCGGGATTTATTTCCGGCAGTTTGGTCCACATGAGCGCCTACGAGGAACGCATAACGATTCCAACTCTACATGTTTATGGCTTGACCGATGAGATTATACCCAAGGATATGAGTGAAGCACTGGCGGCTCACTTCAAGAACGTTGAAGTGCTGGAGCACAATGGTGGTCACTACTTTCCGGCCACGGCGCAACAGAAACAAGCGTATATCAACTTCTTTCAAGATCGTCTGCAGGAGTACCTGGAGCACTTGGAACTGCAGCAGAGCAGCAATGCGTCCTTTATCGACAGTCCCGAGGAGGACGATGGCGGCGTCACAGACGCTAACGATGCGGAAGTTGCTGCCGTGACCGCCGCGGCGGGATCAGGAATGGATGATAGTGATTAAGTACTTTGTATAGTTGTTCTTTTTCGTTTTTAATAATAATTAAATCTTATTATTACAATAATAATAATAATCATAATTTGATTATAAATTATAATAAATTTAAATCCCAATATTTTAAATATTCACCGTTTGTTTGCTCAATTATCAGTTATCTCATCAATTGCAATTATTTAAATAAGCTATTTCAAAATGTGACTTTTTTCATTTCATAATTGTTTGTTTTTTACCTTCAAAATTGTGTGAAATATTTGACTTTTGTTTTCTTTACTTTTTTCGCTTAAACAAATTCGTACAAATTCCGTGAGAAACAACAAAAAATAAATGGGGTGATTAATTAAATAAGATCGTTTAAATCCCATTTCCAAATTACAAATCTTGTATAATAATAATTAAATTGTTCCTTGCTATATATAATCAACGAAAAAATGCATACATATTTAGCTATTTTTACTGTTGTTTTTTCTGTTTGTTGAAGTTAAATTTTTTTAGTTTTTTTGTTTTTTTTTGACCAGGCAGAGTAGAAATTGTAGTACAATTCGAAACATTTTGCATTTGCATCGACAAAGTTGACTTTCTTTTTAAATGGATTGAAGTGAGGCTTTTTGAGGGGGAAAGGGAACGGGTAGCGGGGGGTGACACAAGCGAGCGATACTTAAAAGAAAAACATTTGACTCTCAACATTTTAGTTTTGTGTCCTCGCAGGCAAACCAGCAGCAATTAGCGATTCTCAATTCTCAGTTTAGTTTGTGTTGCTGCTGTCGCTGTTTGTTGTTGTTGCTTTTAATGTTTTGTCATTTTTATGCGACTTGTTCCTGTCCGTTTGAGGCCTCTTGATTCTTCATCACTTCTGGTAAGTCTGGCGGTGCTGAGTACGGTGTGATATCAAGCGTCTCGAAATCACCCATTTCGTTCCTAAAGGGGAGAACATAGAAAAGTTCATCAGTAAAATGTCAACTCAGTATCAAGTTTAGACACGTGCGGTATAACATCGAGCGATAACAGATGTGTTATACATGCATGCATCAGTGTATGTGCGTGTAATGCTACGTTCACACTGCGACACAGCGCTTTACACAAGTAAATGCTAGCAGTGATTCACTCTGACTCAGTGTGAACGCAGCATAGTACAACAGCTGTAGCTGTAGCCGGCACTTATGTCTGGTTATCAGCGTGACTCAAAGGGCGGCTTTTATAACGGCATGCACAAGCACAAAACATAAGTTGAACTGAATATTGAATGTGAATAAAAGCGGATCTAAATCGCAACTCACCTGCACATTAAGCCCAGTTGCGCTGGTGCTTGCGCCTTTGCCGTTGATACTGTAACGCCGTAGTCCTGCAACGTGTTATCGTCCTCCATGATGTCATTGTCCTGATTATATAATCGCTGATCGCCTGGTGGCACTTTCAAAATGCCTAGTTGATGGTTATAAAATTTACTTAATAATCAAAATATTTTCTATAAATAGGAAAAACACATACAAGCACTCGCACACACACACACTCACAAGTAAAAGCAGTCAGAGCAAAAGAAATACAAACATACACATACACGTACAGGCACACACACGCAGACACTCCTACACTCACCTTCGATCATGCGTTTCAGCTCAATAACTGATGTGTTTTCCTTAGCATCCGTAAAGATGGTTGTCTTTTGCCTTCTGATCATTAGAAACACGTCCTGCAATAGAAAAATTGGCATTAGAATTGGTTATAGGCATAGTTTCGGTCAAAGTTCATTGCATGAGCGACGGCGACGACGACGTTGCGCGGCTTTTGCTTATTCACACGTTCCGTGCGTACGTGTGTGTATACACTTATGTGTGCAAAATGACGTGCAGTTTGCTTAGCAGCAGCAGCAACAACTCGGCGTCATCAAAGTCGTCCTGAACTGAGACGCTGGCAGAAGCAGCCGGCTCATAATTATATTATATGTGTGTGTGTATACTTACCATGTTTGCAAGTTTGTTTGTTAGTTTCCTTTTGTTTACTATTGCCAGGGGCTTGAAGGTTGCTACAACGCCGTTTTTGTTATTGTCGCTGCCTACTTCGGATACTACTGCGCTGGCGTGGGCGGGCGGAGGGTGCTTCCTTTGGCGGTCGTCGAGTCGTTCGTTCGATCGTTTCTGCTTACACCACCAACCAGAACACGCTGCTGTGCAATTTTGGGTGTGTAGTTTGGGGGACCGTGGTGTTGACAACTTTTGTAAGTGTTTTGTGTGCACAATAGCCTCACTGAATGCTTGCACTTATAAGTTTTCGTAGATTTTTACAAAAATTTTAATGTAAATTTTTTTGGCGAAGCAAGACCGAATGCCAGCCCTGCCAACTTAATATCCAATGCGAGTTGGCAGCATTTGAGATTTTTGTGACGTCAGACACACTGTTAATTAACATGCACTCACTATAAGTTAAAAGAGACTGAAAAATACCAAATTTGTTGAGATCTGGCAGCACCTAATGTTGAGTTTAACGATATGGTAATATTATTTAGTGCCTAATACTGCCACGAAATGGTTTTGCTGGATAACTCAAACGTAAATAAATGAATAAAACCAATAAATACTTAATAAACAAGCATTAATTTACAGTTCATACTGCGTCTAGAGAAGATTGCAAATGATGCGAAGAAGGATTCGTCATTCACAGTAACGTTTAAGCGATGTAAGTAGTGACAAGCATGGCAGAGACTCCTAATCAAAAATGCGTTTTCATTCCGACACAGACGATGGACACGATCGACCAGTGCCGCGGGAGGGAAAGAAACCGCTGCCCAAACCAAAAACATACATGTGCCTGATGCGAGCACAGTCCAAGTCGAAAAAGGTAAAGTCCACTTCTGTTTTAAACAAATTAAATATTACTGACCACTGAGTTCTTTTCAGATCTCGACCGTTGTACGCCAGGAAGACGTTCCCACTATTATGGCCATGTACACACAGTTTATGAAGAGCAAAATGGATGGATTGAAGCGCGTGAAGAAGGTCAAGAGCAAGGCAAAGGCGACAAAGGCATAACTCACATTTGTCTACTACGTTTAAATTAGTTAATGCTTTTAGTTACACTTTTAACCAACTCCACCCGCAGCCGATTCCTTGTAAATTAAAATTTTCAACATATTTTTGTCGTGGTTTTTTTTTATATATAGTGAGCACATAAATCAAGCAGACAGCTTGGTAACTTATCTTGTCTTAAACCATACACGTACTTTGGTCGGATCAGTTGAACTAACGTGTAGATGTTTTCTCTTTGTATATCTGTCCAATCCTCATCCGATATATAACAAGAATCATCTATATACATGACATCGATGCCGCTTTGCAACGCCCGTTGGAATCCGGGTCCGGCCTTTGGTATAAAATCCAAGTAACCGGTTGGTTTGTCAACTATTACGGTTTTCACACAATTATCTGGATAGAGAAAAGTTCTTAATCTTTCTGTACTGTGCTGCTTTTAAGCCACTCACTTTGTAAGTAATACATAGACTGCATATTTCCCGCTGGTATCAAAGTCAAAATGTGTTTAATTCCCTTGTATTCACAGTCGGTTGGAACATACGGTTTCAGCGTATAATATGTGTATTCTTCGTTAGAGTTGGCTTTAGTCCTTTGAAACTGCTTTACATCGCTTGCTGATCCGATAACTTTTCCACACCAATCATTAGGACGCACATACTCCTGAAATGCAGCCGACGTTAGGAGCAACGGTCCATTGTGCTTATAAAATGCATTTATTTATTAGAAATCAAGCTCATTCGTATAAACTATTTACCTGTTCGTAGGGTCCATACGTTTTCTGACGATCCAGTATTAATGGCTGGCCAATGTCATTTAAAAACATTATTTTTGAAATCAAAATAAAACAAAATCAAAGTTTATCATTACTCTGTTAAAGCCGGCTGTGAACTACGCAGTGTAATTAACAGAACATGACAATGTTTACAGCGTCACTTGGCGTTAACAGGCTCCGTTTGCACGCGCATTTTGCACAACAGATATCTGTTAATTGCGCGCGCCTTTTAAAAGAGCTATAATCAGTAAGGAGCTGAAAAGAATTAAACAGTTCAATATTTTTTTGTTTGTGTATATACATATGTGTATTTAATTGTATGTCACACTATTAAGAGCTTTCATTATGTTCGGCACAAACCAGTACACTAATAGTATAATTACAATATCTTCTTTGCATCGCACGTGTACTTTACTTTTTTTTTGTTTGTTTTAAACATACAAATATACTGTTAGTTCTATCACAATGAATATAATATATTTTTGCGTTTTTATTTGTTTACATTTGTATGTGCTGTGTCTTTGTTTTGCTGTTTCGAGAGCAATTAATACCCTAATATTGCATGCTTTTAATGCTTATTTTAGTTATTACAAACAATTTTGTAGCATGATTCGATTTTCTTTTCCATACATTTTTTTTTAGAACAAAGACAGTCTTTTTACAACTTATGATGTGAATATCAGCTGCGTTCATAAACTTTTCTCCATTTGCTAATGATTATTGCATTTCATTTTGGCATTTTGAGCGAGTGTGCGTTAAAGAAAATAATAAACAAAAATAAATTTAAGCACACTACCAGAAAAAAATAACAAAATGCCTAATGCAATTGACAAAGAAATAGAGTACAAAACGCACCTATTCAACATAAAACAAAATCGAATAGTTAACTTAAACTAGAAATTAAATTAATGCGATTAAATGATATATAAGATAATAACAATATAATGAAATAACGTTCGAGACTTAATTGAACGTATTGTAGCGCAAACTGCTGTCGACTTCGCCAGCATTATCACCAAATCCCTCCGAATTGGATGGCTGATCGACAATGAGATCCGTTGTAGACTGCGAATACCTGCGCCATCTGGGCCATGGCCAAGCATCGCGTAAGCTATCAATCAAACGCTGCTGGAATGTTTTATACTCCATGTCCAACGATTGCGTATCACCGAAATTAAAGTCAGCCACCTCCACCGTAAACCTAAAGAGCAAAATTGTTTTAACTGTTATGGATAACGGACACAATTCTTACCGATTGCGGCTCTGCATGTAGTAGGCCACGCCAAAGATGACCAGACAAACGGCTACCAAAGTGCAGGCAATGGGCACAACGACTACCGACAGTTGTGATTGTCGTTTGGCTAAAAATGGGAATAAAAAGATTTGTTTTCAACACTTGCCTAAGCTCCTTTGCTAGCACTTACCTTCGTAAATATTAATTGTAACCTGATTGACGCTCTCAGACACTTCGTTGCGTATGAAAAACAATATTGCCTTGCTGTCTGAAAAATAACGCTCATAGTTCAGATCGCATTTTTCGTACGGTAAATATAATTCGCAAGTCTCGTTGCCAGTAGCATTATAAGGGGCTGAAAATACACACATAAATTAATGGAAAAATTAAAAAATTTATCAGCTTCCTGGAAACATACCATTGTAAACCAAAATGCATACTTCAAATGGCCCTGAACCCTTGCAATTTACTTGTAGATTGATGAGTTCCCAGTGCTGTACCCAGTTCTTGCCGCTGGTGCCAAAGCTCGAAATGGGTGCTACAAATATAAAAGTGATTTAAAGTAAGTACATAAATTCTTAAAGGGTTTGCTAAGCTTACTTTTGGTCACGAGGCGCCTTTGAAAGAAGCCATAGGTGCTGTTAGGATCTTTGGCAATTACATTGCCATCGATGCAGGTGAAGGGTGGTGGTGACATAGGTAGTAGCTTCGACTTGCGCACTCCCAGGGGATCCACCAGGGCTACTGAGGAGTTTGCGTTGTTTGTGTTGTTGTTCAACTCGAGTTGCTTCTGACGTGCGCTTGTCAAGTTTAAGCCCAACAAAGCGGCATTTGCATGCATTGTTTGATTCAAGTCACGTCTCGAACGTAGCTTGGGTTTGGTTGTAGTGGTAGTTGTTGTTGTTGCTGGTGTAGTGGTTGTTGTTGCTGGTGTAGTGCTTGTTGTTGCTGGTGTTGTAGATGTGGTAGTTGGTGCTGGTGTGGTAGTAGTTGTTGTTGTAGTCGTAGTCGTTGTTGTTGTAGTTGTTGTCGTGGTTGTAGTTGTTGATGTTGTTGGCTCCGGCGGTGCATACGGCGATGCGACCACCAAAACACCAATTTTATAATATTGCTCCGCCTCGGGATACATTGCTTGATAGTCATAGGCATGCGACATGCCCAGATATGTACAGTTTTCGAACCAAAAGGTATTGACATAGTAATTATTTTCCCTCAAAAATTCATAATCAGCTGGCCACAATGCAACGCTATGATTAACCATCTCCGTGGTGGACACAAAGTCCTGCCTTCGCACCTCATGATGCTGTATCAGCTCCATGCTGCCGGTCAATGAATCAAGTAACTCGAATTTCTTCGCGTCCTGTGCCACTTGAATATACACAATCCATTTCTCCTCGACACTCACTTCCAAACGATGTGTTCCCAGTTTGGTGGTACCTCTGGGATACTTAACGATCCAATGGCTGATCGGATCGGTTGTTTCAATTTCCTGTGTAAATATAACAAGAGATTAGACATTAATTTAAATTGAGGGTGTGACCAAATAATTTGTTTTATTCAAGCTGTGACGCAATATAATTAGTTAGAAACGTTACTGCGCATAAAACATGCCAAAAGATCTGTGCTAAATGGTTATGTACAGCTAAGGTTACCAAAATAGGGCAGATTACAAAACGTTAATAAAGTCAATGTGATCGTGTTACGTTTTATGCAAAAAAGCATTAAATATAATATGCATACTTCATAAACACTATCATAAGTACACGTACGTCAAAAGTTGAGTTTATTTGTAAAAATTTCAATATTAGTTGTCGTTTCTATTGGAAATTGTTGAATCATAGTGCCCCTAGGTAATAGTATTTTTTTTAATTCTTACAAAACTTATACCAGCATATTTTTGAAATTCTCCTCTTCTATTTGGTTGACCGTGTCTGTACCTATATTAAATGCTCTAATGTTCCCAATTTTCCTTTGGGAAAAGGGCATTGTAGTAGCGTACCAGGCACGACTCTAAATAACTTGTAAAATTTGCATTGTAAATTTTTGATATCGAGTGAATAATAGATGTCAACTGCAGCGTTTGTCTAAAAATAACTCGGAAAATGCATAGTACTATGCCTATTAACTACTGGCATGTGGGGGCACTTCATAGAGGCCAGAGATAATGCCCTATAATACAATACTATGTATTGATTTATTACACTTGAAGACAGCTAGTGAAAGCGAACAATGCAATTGAAAAAAGTCCACAGATAACAATTTATTATTTATTTGTGATTTTATCACAACATGCAATTAGAGAGCGCGTAGTGTGTATGAGATGTGCATATGTGTCCGTCTGTGTGTGTGTATAGAAATTAGTCATAATATTCGCAATGTTTCTCTGTCAACGCTTTCTTTTGCATTTACCCCATTTGGGTGTCCATGACTGTGTCTTTCACTGTTAAGCGTCTTACCTGCTTTTGACCGCCACTGGTCCTCCAATTAAATTGGTAGTGGCCCTTGTCCGCCACTTTTTGGCCATCGTAGAGTGTGGCAGTAACATTGACTGAGGATCCAATTAGGATATGTTCTGGTGCCGTTATAATAACGTGTTTACAATTAACTGAAATATTTAAAAAGTTATAAATAATACAATTTACACAGGTGAAATATTGATTTCGCCTCTTACCCGTATGAACGAAAACGTAGAGTAATAAAGTAATTGCTTTAAGTGACACACTTCTCCGGGCTTGCATATTTGCAATAGCCACAAATCGGGGTCTGGAATTTCCGTCGACGTTTGTAATGATGAAAAATCTACTTTTGCAATAACACCCGCCCCGTCCACCCCTTAGGACAAACCAAAAAGAACAAAAAAAAAATAAACACAAAATATGCGTTGAGCTCAAACGTATGACCCCACAGTAACTTTACGAGACCATTGAGCAAGCTGGAGCTCTTTTAATTATATTGCAGTTTATATTACTTTTAATTAATTGGCTTAGAGAAATTTGCAATAACAAACTATTGCTTTTTCGTTGACTTTTTACAGAATTTTAAGTGAATCGCAATAGCAAACAGTAGTGATGTGAAAAAAACACATAGGTCTATCGATATATCGATTTTTGTTATGGCTATGATTTAAGGGGTCGTCATCACTGTAAGTAGAGTTGCTTAAAATACTTTTAAATTTGAACACGAAAATAGTATAACAAAATGCACAATACCTTCGAATACAATAATTGTGTAGAATAAATGCAGATTCATGTTTCGACACATTTACAGCTGTTCATAATCCGTTTTGCATAAAAACTTGGTAGCCCTGGCTTGCCACAGTTTAAATTTAAGGTGGGGAGCTATCGATAGCGTGGTCGAAATCGATAGTGGTAGATTCTAGTTTTCTTTTCAGGTATAAGTGTTTTATATTTTTTATTTATTTCCCTTGATTCACAATTTTTTCTTTACCTTGCTAAAGATTCATAAGTAAAAAAAGACCAACGATTTTATTAATTAAAAAAAAAAAAACAACTTTATATATGTTTAAAATACTAATTTCGTTTATTCGTTATATGTATGTATGCATATAATATGAATGTGTGTGTATATGTTGGTGTATATAATGTTAATATTTGAAGTAAACTTAATAGCATAATAAATGAAATACAACGAGATGAAAAAGCAATAATTACTTTGGGATAAGCAAAACGCACAAAATACTTAAAATACATTCCTCGCAAGTCTGTATTTATTCTTTTTTTACTTCTTCTTGCTCTTGCCCAGCGTCAGGGTATGGTGTGCTGTGGCTAATTGCTGTTTGCGCCTTTGGAAGTCTAAATAATCCTCTTCGAGGGCTTTACGAGATTCTTCGAGTTTACGCTTCTCCTCGGCATGATCTCTCTTCAATTTTTCAAACTTCAAATGCAAGTCTTTCTCACTCTCCTTGAGCTCAGCCTCCTTCTCCTTGACACGCTGCACAAACATCTGACGTACTTCCTCCTCTTTGGACTGCAGCTCAGCAAGATGATTGGAGCGCTTTGCTTCAAATGTTTGCTGGAATGAAACTGGCTTATTCTCGCTATCCACATCGCTGAAACCCATTTGCTCCAGACGCTTCTGCCGGTATAGCTCATAGTGGCGCGTATGGGTCTTCTCGCGCATATCTTCCATATTGGTGCGAATGAGCATTTCGCGTAGCTTTACGAAGTCGCAGTGTGTTTCATTCTCTACCTGAACGGTGCCCCAAGGGTACTGACGAGCACGGATCAGTTTGTTGCCCACCTTAATGAACTCGGTGCTGCCGACAACGGCAAATGGAATATGAGCATTCATTAGACTGTTTGTGTCCGCAACGGTTTCATCATCAGTGGGAAACTGATAAATATGAACACCATTTGTGTTGAGCTCCTGAATGATCTTCGCCTTAAAGCGTTGTAGCTCCGCCTTGGAGATAGTATCTGCTTTGGCGATTACCGGTATAATGTTAACCTTGCTGTCCAGTTTCTTCATGCAGACCAAGTCCAATGACTTAAGGCCATGTCCAGTTGGACAGATGAAATACAAACAAATGTGGATGCGACTATCATGGCATGTGACAAGTGAACGCTTGATTTTGAGCTCCTCCTGCAAATAGTTCTCGAACTGAGCATCAATATAATCGACGACAGCCTTGAAGGAATCATCCTTGTTGATCTGATCTCCGTATCCAACTGTATCGCAAATCGTTAACTTTAGTCGCACATTGCTTTCCTGTAGCTCATAAGTGTGAGCCTTCAACTTCACGCTGGGCAATGTATGTGGACTCGGCGTAGATTCGAAACTGGTGTTGAACAGTGTGTCCATCAGTGTGGATTTGCCCAAGCCGGTCTCGCCTGCAAAGGGAAAAGGGTGAAAACTATGTTACAAGCAATACTTAGAATTCAAGTGTCTTCCTCAATTAGGCACTACAAAAAAGTATAAATTTGTGTCAGGGTGAAATTGTAGAAAGCAATTGATGAAAATCGATTGCTAGACACTTTGCATATTAATCCACTTTGCTCGCGCCGATTTCAATGTTTACACGCATACAGACACATATGGACACAAATACATGTGTGTGTTAGTGAGTCATGGAGCGCTATTGGTGTGGACTTAAAATGTGTGCAATGCACTCAACTCCACAGAAACTCTTTTTATATTTTTCATCGTTGATTCATTATACCACTTACATACACATACTGGCATATGTTGGGATGCCGCATACACACACACGCGTTCAGCAGCACCCGCACTCACACAGTTGCAATAAAATCTCAATTCGTATATACATACACACCTATACACATGACGTTGAAAACAAATCCATTTTGAACGCTTTTGTTAACCAATTGATCCGGCAAACTATCAAATCCCACATGTCCAGATTGTTTCAAAGTGCGTAAATGCACTTCCTTTTTGTTTACGAAATCAACTTCTGCCGACATTTTACAATAATTTCACAAAAAACACGGAGACAAGCTGGCAAAGGCGTCGCCTGCGAGATAGATTGTTGATATAATATCGTTATCGAAAAAGTGCTGCCACATATCGATTTGTCGAAATACGAATATTGAGTTTGGTCACACTGTTGTGTTTGACAGTCATGCGATAGAGTGGCAACTCTTTAGTTTTGTGTTGCTGATGTGTCCAGCTGTCAAAGTTACAAACGAGGCGAAAGTTCACTATCTGATAAATTTTTTGCTTGTTAAGAATTGTTTATAATTACAATGTCGAAAGACACAAACCCAAAAGAGGCGCTTATCAAAGCCGCCTACGCTGATGTACACAAGTTTGGCAGCAACCAAGAGTTCGATAAGGCGGTAAAGGCTGTAAATCGCAGTAAGTCTCAACGTCATGTGCCAAGAGTGTCTCCAAAAAGAAATTTGCAAAAATGTTGTCCTTTTTAAGTTCTTGGCGTTGCTCCGGAGGATCAGACGGCACTCCACTGTAAAGTTGTGTGCCTCATGCAATTGTCCAAGTTTGACGAAGCCCACAAATTCATTGAGAAGAATCGTCTTAGCACCGTGCTCATCTTTGAGAAATCTTATTGTGAGTATCGACTAAACAAGCAACTGCAAGCGCTTAAGACCATCGACGATGCTGGACTGCCTCAACCACTGCCGTCCAAGCTGAAGGAGTTGCGCACCCAAATCTTGTATCGCCTGGAGCGCTACGAGGATTGTCTGGAGGCTTACAAGGATATTATAAAGAACACAAGCGACGACTACGAAGATGAGCGTCGCACAAATCTTAGCGCGGTCGCTGCCAATTTGGCTTTGGACAAGAACAAGGATGTGCCCGATGTGCCGGAGGATACGTACGAGCAATACTTCAATAGCGCTTGCATTCAGTCCAATCGTCGGCAATATGTGGAAGCCGAACGCAAGCTACGCACCAGTGAGAAATTGTGCCGCGAGTTTCTCGAAGAGGAAGGTGCCAGCGAGGAGGAAATTGTAGAGGAACTGGATGTTATACGCGTTCAACTCGCCTACTGTCTGCAACAGCAGGGTAAGATTAAGGAAGCCGGTGTTATCTACGCCGATTGCTTACGCCATAAACCCAAGGATGCCGCTCTCGTCGCAGTGGCCAGCAATAATTCGGTGGTCATTAACAAGGATCAGAATGTCTTTGATTCAAAGAAGAAGATACGTGCTGCCATGGCCGATGCCTGTGAGCCCAAGTTGACCTCAAGGCAAAAACAGATTATTGCGCTTAATAATTGTCTACTGGCGCTTTATACCAATGCCGGAGATCAGGTGCAGCAGTTGACCCAAAAGCTGGTGCAGAGCTATCCACAGGTGGAGTTTGAGGCACTGCTTATACGTTGTAGCCAATTGGCTAAGGACAAGAAGCACAAGGAAGCCATCGAACAGCTGCAGAAGTTTGCAGCTGCTCACAAGACTCATGAATTTGTCAGCAAGTTTGCCATTATTCAACTGCAGTTGCTCCAGGTAAATATAATTAAATTGAATCCCAAAAACTGGAAACAAACTAATAATTTACTAACTTATAGGGTAACCGCAAGGATGCTATTGAAACGCTTCTCTCCTTGGGAGAGGCCAAGTACAAGCCTGGAATTGTGTCTGCCTTGGTGTCCCTCTACCTGGGTACGGACAACAAGCCAGCGGCCTCAGCAGTTCTCAAGTCTGCCGTCGATTGGTATAAGCAGAACAATGTGAGCAGCGGAGATTTGTCGGACATGTGGCGTCAAGCAGCCGAGTTCCATTTGCGCGGCGGTGCCTCTGAGACTGCTGCCAGTTCGCTAGAGGAACTGCTCAAGCTGAAGCCCAACGACATGAAGGTATTGGCTCAACTTGTCATTGCCTATGCCCAATTTAATCCAAAGCGTGCCCTCGAAATCAGTCGACGCTTACCCAAACTGGAAACTCTAACCACTGCCTCCGAAATCGATGCTCTTGAGGCTGCCAACTGGGTTATGTCCACGAAGGCGGTTAAAAAATCTGCCAACGCTAAAGTCGAACCATCTCCGAGTACACCCGCCGCCGAGAAGAAGAGCACAAACCGCAAGCGAAAGGGTAAACTGCCCAAGAACTACAACGCCGAAGTGGCACCCGATCCCGAGCGCTGGCTACCCAAATATGAGCGCACCGGCTTCCGCAAGAAGCGTGGCGGTGCACGTGGCAAGGACATTATCAAGGGCTCGCAGGGCATGTCTAGTGGAGCAGCGGATCAATAGTAAGCAGTGGTACATCTTTTTATTGTTCTCTTTGCGCTAACTTTTCTTTTTTTTAGTGATATGTCGAACCGCGCTAATTTGAGCAAAAACTCACCGGCTACGCCCGTTTACCAGGAGCCTACACCTGGACCTCGGCAGCAGCATCGCAAGGGTGGACACAAGAAGAAGAAGGGCGGTCGTTTCTAAACTTTGTTGCATTTATTAATTTACACTCTATGCAATTATACAAATTTGTCTTGAACTAACTACTTAAAACTATTCCTCACCATCGTCGTCATCGTTTTGTTGCTTCTTCTGGCCAGCGCTCGTCTCACTGGCTGCATCCGTCTCTCGTCTGGTATCATAGGAGTGGAAGTGTAGTGTGCTCAGCCAATCCAGAAGATTTTTCTCCTCTGCTTCGGTTTTATAGATATTCGCATAGATATATTTCTCTATAAACTCTTGAATCTGCTGCTCCTGTGCTTCCCACGTCAATGGTGCATGTATGCCATCCTTGCCATAACGATCATTGTACCGCTCGTAGTGAACTGTGTCTAGAACTAAGCCAAGACCCGGTGCCATGGGTAGATCCAAGCGTTCCTCGGTCAACGCACGCTCCAGCGATGTGGTCGTGGTGTTACCACGCACTATGGCAATGGCCAAACCAACCATTTTACGTATCTGATGCAGCATAAAACTTTGACCCTTTACTTTAAGCGTAACAAACTCAATGCCCTGTGGACTCTGGAAGGGTTCGCTGCATGTGAAGGCCATGATAAAACGCTTTGCGGACGGATCCAGAAAGTTTCTACAAAGGAGACAATTTGTTAAGAGTTTTAGTAAAAGCAAACAAACGTCTAAACTCACTTTTTGCTGGTGAAATTGTGAAAGTTCTTTGTGCCTTCGTAAAGCTTCAGAGTGGCGCTGACTTGCTCCAGGCGTTCAGGGGGAATCCTATAAGTATCCTGTTCGTGTTGCTCCTCGGCGTCGGCAAAAGCTATAGTGGGCAGTGTGTAAGTGTATGTGCGTGCATTGCACTGATCCTTGGCATTGAAGCCCTTTGTGACGCGCTCAACGCCAAACAGCCGTATCTCCTCGGGCAGATCCGCATTGAATGCCATCAAATCGAGATCGTCGGCTGTGAAATCGAACGGGGTAATAAGGAATCTTAATAGACTCTGTTACAGTCGAAGTGCTTTACTTACGCAACTTGACGGAGCACACCTGGCGTGCCGCTGAGACACCTTTGTCGGTGCGGGCGGCACGCTGGAAGCAGGCAATTTGCACCTGCTCGAAGGAATCCTCCGTTATCCATTTGTGCTTTAACATGACTTTGAATAGTTCCTCTTCGATGGTTTGCATACCTGGATTTCGCTGCATACCAAAGTACTTGGCACCACAGTAACTGAGCAGAATGGCGCTCTTCTTTCGCTTAATGCGATCCGCTGGATCGAATGGAGCACGTTTAATACCATTTGCTGCATCCTCCTCATCTTTTGCTTTCCAATCCACCCATTTTTTGCGCTTTAAGTTCCGCTTCACCTGACTCATTTCCTTTACAGATCGATTCTCCTCTTCTTTGGCCGCTTTTTGTGCCAAATTGTTCTGTTCCAGCTTGTCGAGGGCTTCACTCATTGCAGCCGCGAATGATTTTTGACGCGTACACAAAACAAACCGATTGATTTCTGTTCTCAGCAGCGTTTTAAGGCAATCTGTTAAGTGTATATTAAATTGTTTTAATGATAATAATTAAACAAACTGTGTTTGGAATTCACCTGCCTTTCTGTAGCTGCTTAGTATGTGGGTTAGTAGCATTAATTTAATTCAAAAACACACAATACAATTAAATTCAACTTTACACGTGCGCTCTTTCTCTGTTGTAGCAATTGAAAACAGCTGTTGCATGATTGCCTTTATAGACAGCTCGGCACATGGCGCAACAACCCTAAAATGCTTATTAACCATGACTTTTCATGTTAAGAAAAGATTTAACATTTTTAAAACACTTTAAAAAATTTGACTTTTTATGTGAATTCTTTATTTATTCAAATAGCTTTGTGTACTGCAGTAAATTAAGAATTTAATTATGTTTGATTGGATTGAACGTGTATGACTACAAATGTGTATGAAAAGTCTGGCAGCACTGAATACAAAATGGCTACGAGTAGAAAATTTTTGTACAGAAGAAGCGTCCAAGGAGAGTAAACGCCGTGACCGTGTGTTTTCCTAGCAATTTATTGCCAATAAAATACAAATATTAATTTGAATAACAAATAAACAGTGGGGTTAGCCGCACGCCAATCGTAAATAAACTTAACTGGTGCAGTGCAATGTGATTTTAAACTGAAAACAGACTATAATAATGCGAACACTTAAATGAAAGTTTTCGCCTCCGAGAGAATTTACGCGAAAGAGTACAGAGAAGAAAAAAAAATTCGCAGCGTTCGAAGTTGAAGGTGAAAAGCAAAATGCTATTGCAAACAAATGAAAGTCATAAAAATATGCCAATATTAACCAAATAAACGCTGTTGTGCAAAACATAAAACGACTAGATTTTCCGTACGAAAGCGAAACTATTTTGTGCATAAAATAACTTGTTTGCAAGTGTGTTAGTGGTAATCTACACGCGTGTGTGTGTGTGCAAGCAGCCAAGTTGGCTTTGTTTTTGTGTTTGCTTTTCTTCTCTTCGGATAAATAATGAAATGGTGGAATAGAAATCCTGCAATTAAAAAAACTAAAAATGTTCCCCAAGGGCACCAGCTGCTGGTGAAGTCGACTGAGAAATTCACGCGCTAAAATTAGCTTACGCCCACAACATACAACAAACACGTCCAAATCGCCCCCCACCCATATATCCAAAGTGGTTAAAAGCGCGCCTACACACAACACAAAGTGTGACGGGAAAACTCAAAAATGGAGTTGGGATTGGATAATCTTAAGAATGACTTTCTGCCATTGATCACCGGCATTAAGCAAGAGCAATTGGATTCTGTTGCATCAGATGTATTACCACAAAACCATTTACCAAGCACAGCAGCAACAACATCGACATCCTCATCATCGTCATCGTCTGTGGGCAATCCCTGCGATAGTGCAGAGAAGCGGGTAAGTCAACAATATTATCATCAATAATCTCACTTTCAAGAAACGCTCACACACCTTTTTGTTGAGGTTAATAACTTTGGAGGATTCAATACACGTGCTCGATGTGTTGTCTGCACAACGCAGCGATAAGAAGTTCAAAAAATCATTAGGGAATGATGGTTTAAGTTTCTTATCAGTTGCAGTCTTATCAGCAGATCCTAAACGAGCATTGTCTCGTGCAATTTTGTATGTTATCTTTTCTCATGCTTTAAATATAACAACAAACAGCAGTAATAACAAACAAATGCTAAAGCACCCACATATAAACACACACATATATATGTTCAGATGCAAAAGCACACACACACACACATGTATGCAGTTGTAGACGTTTGCTAAAATTGTGTTTCACTTTCGTGTTGAAGTCTCGTGCTGTTTGTTGTTCGGTTTTCTGGTTTTGCCGTTTGCCGTTTGGCGTGAAAGGCAAAGCAAATATGTAACTACACTTATACAAAGCAGAGACATCGACAACAGCAACAACGACAGCACACTAAGGTACGCTCATTTACTCTCTCCGGTTCTCTCGCTCTCACTCAGTCGTACTCACACTCAGTTTGGCGCTGAGGGCTCTCCATCAAGATCAGCTGCAACGGCTGCGAATGACTCGTTTCTTTTACATGTGTGTGTGTGTAGTGTGTGTCTACTTTGTACTTGTATTATGTGCAGCCGTCTCTCGTCGCGCTTGAACGCCACAAACGTGAGACTCTTTTTTTTGTAATTTTTTTTTTTAAATATTTAGATTCAAAAACAGAAAAGTACCGAGTGCTTGGCTTTGAGTGCTGCTAAAGTGGTATGTGGAAAAGGGAAAGAGAGAATAGATGGAATCCTCGTAGCTTGTCTGCAAGTGACATGCACTCTCATTCAGTCCAAGTTGTCTGTCATGCAAGTGCTCTGCCACCATACTATTCCTATGAATATGTATTTTTGTTTATTTGTCGGTTTGTTTGTTGGCATCGTGACCGTGTATGCTCTCGATCTGCTTTTGCTCTTCATTTGGCAATGCCTGTCGTTTTGGAACTGATGAAACTTTGCATTTTTGCCGCTTCACTCAAGTACCATTTTAAACTTTTCAAAATGGCTGCCCAATAATAGAAAATGGCGGCCTGAAATAAAATTAACGATATGGCAACATATGTTTTGGTTTGTCTGCACAGCCTGTATTCAAATGATTATCTAAATTGGTCAAATTGATAGCACAGCTGGTTGCATTTCCATGTGTTATCTCTTCCGCTAGATCATTAATGTCACTTACGACTGGTGAGTGTGTGTGTGTGTGTGTTGCAGGTTGTAATTTATTATTGAATCTGACACTTTAATGAATGAGGCAGCCGAATTACTGTGCTGGACGGCCATTTTGTTTATTGCCCTGTTTGTTGTTGGTTTTTTTGCTTTTTTCGACGAAACGTAAAATTAATTCCAAGAATTTGCTTTTAATGATGTGCAATTAACTCTAATTTCACTAGAATATGCAAGCAAAGCAAAATGCCGATGACCGTAGTGAGGAACATACAAAATGGACTTATAAATGTGGAGGGGAAGTGGAGGGCAGGTCATGTAAACGAACGCTACCCAAAAGAAAAAATGGAAAGGCGAAAAAAAGTTTCTAATTAACTTTATTGCTAGGTAATCTTAACGAACAGATCTTGGAAAAGCCGCTTTTCCCTTTCATGACATGGCTCGGCCAAGAATACCTGTCCGTCTGTCTGTCTTTCCGCCCATCTGTCGGCTTTATTTTTACTCTTTCTTGTTTTTGTGTGTATCCAACAGATACACACAATTTAATTGCTTTTATGGACAACGTTTTTGGGCGTGGTCGAGACAGTGGCGGGGACTTTTAATCCAGCCACAGAGCCGTGCGTAATTAAAATTGACTACGCGAACGGATCAGTTGAACCAACTATGTGTTTAAGGAGGAGTCTGACCCACGACCCCGTACGGTATGCACACAGGCTTTGTGGGGGGATTAGGCGCAGCACAGGACATAATCCGATCACATAAATCGGCTTAAAACGCACAATAAAAAAAGATATAAAAAAAAGAAAAAAAAACTGTGGTTCGACTCTACAGCACCACAAAAGTTAACGTAACTTTAAATTGAGGCGACTGCCATGGTGACTTGGGCGGGGATAACGCAAGAGTATTTGTATATACGGCCAAAGTTTTATAAGCTCTGTGTATATATGCGTACTATATATATAAGCATAGAGTTGTCCGTACACGGCAAAAAAAAAGTAAGTTTTCTGGGCTAAAATCGGTCCGGCATTGAACACAGAATTTCTAAATAATAAACCCTTTTTAAAATGCTTGACTTCTAACCTTTTTTTTCGATTAAACTAAAAGCAATGTTTGTTTCTGGAAGAAATCTTTAAGATACACCTTAAAAACAACAGCTTAAGTCAAGAGTTTCAAACTTAAATTTAGGTATGTGTTCTTTTCTTGCCGTGTAGACATAAGCAGATTTACCAAGCACACGTTGTTACGGTTACGGTTGCATTCGACAGCTGTGCCACGCCCCCAATCTTAATGCCCCCGCCCATTTGGTATTCCATCCTCTGGCATAAGCCGAGTTAAAATTTTAGCTGCATCTGCATCACGTTTTTGGACCCCTGCGGCTTTACTGTTTTGTATCTACATCAGCGGCAGACTACGACGCCATTTTGGAAAATATATCTGAGAGTTTGTTAGTGTGTCCCTGTGATTGTGTGTGTGTCATGGCCCCGGGAGCACGAACAGTTGCATCAGGCACAGAAAGAACCGCAAACCACAGCAGCAGAGCGCCCAATGGCAATGGGAGCAACATCATCGGCGGTTTTTGGTAAGCTCTAGAGACCAAAACCAAGAGCGAGACCAACTCTTTGAACCGTCAAACCCACAAATGTCCAATTGGTCGTCGTCGTCGCCGCTGTCGTTTTGCAGGGACCCATGAAAACCGCACGATATATCCCCAGTCATAGGAACTGGAACTCAGACCATATTTCGGCTGCTTCATTAGCTTGCGGTTTTAGCTTATTTCAAGCAAGCTGGCGGCTTGAATATTTTTGAAAAGAAAAAAAAAAAAACATTTTCTATTCAACCGGTTTTAAACTCCAGTTTCATTTGAAATGCCTTGAATTTAATTTGAAACAATTAGTAGTTCAATTTACTCAAGTTTTGTAACGTAATTGGCATTCGAAACATGTCTTGAGAGAAATTAGCGTGATTAATATAAGTCTTTGTCTATACACTAACTTTTTAACACCAAAAACATGTTGAATTGTGTTTAATTTAGAAAAAGTTTCTATAAGTTTCTAATGCTCTTAGGGTAGTTTTAAAATTAAAGAAAGAAATCAATAAAGTAATCTATATAATTATTTAAATCGAACTGTCACTAACTAAGACATTTTTTTCTAGTTAATGTCTGCGGCTAGGCAAAAAAGTAGAGCATGTTTTCTTTAATAGGATTCAATTTGTGCGCTAAGTGTGTATGAATGTATCTTAATAAACCACAAGAAAACCACTCGAAGCAATCAACTTGAATGGATTGACATGACATAACTCATTAGTTTGCAGACTGATTGATTGATTGAAAGACTGTCTGATTGATGGGTTGATTACTTGGCTGCTTGACTGCTTGATTCGTTGTCATTGTCGTTATGAATCACATTTTGAGGTCATCGCTGAAACTTATCGTGTTCCTGTCACATTCGAAAAATGCTAAACACTAAAAGGAGCTATTAAATTTAAGCTGTTCATTGTAAATAGTAATGAACAAATATATATATATACATTTACTTTTGTTTCCTCCATCTACTTTTGCAGCATTTTTTGGCAGCGGACTAGAAGTTTCTTTGGTTACCTTAATGGCGTCCATTGATTTTCCGTTGTACTCCTTAACAAAGCTCGTAAAAAGTTTTTCTTGATTCTTTTGCGTGCCATTTACGATTTCCATACAATTAAATCTTTACGACTGCGACGATGGGAATTGATGTGAAAGCACTTGTCCAAAAAAACCAAAAAAAATATGTATAATAAGAAAATAAAAACAACCAAAAAGATACATTGTGGGTTGCTGATGACGATGTGAAAGGGATCGTACACAGCAAAAAATTCGGTGTTTCACATTTAAACACTCGTGAATTTGAAGTCAAAAGTTCAATTTTTTTTAATGAGTCACGAATGTTTACCTTGAATGATTTTAATCAATGAGATTTGAACAAAAATGTCGTAGTTTAATTAATTATTCTTTGCTGTATTGCTTAATTAAGTCAAGTTAAGAATTTGAAAATCAAAATTTATAATATAATTGTTTTCATGTGTATTAAATGAAATGCGGGTTATCAGAGCTTTACCCTTTCGCCGGAAATCCTTCTATGATAATCCGGAATCAAATACATTCTCGTACATTTTTATGGCATCATTTCTGTAGAAATTTATATCTTTTTCTCTCTCTGGGTAGCTTAAATTGCGTTATGAAATGTTATGTCAGGTCATTAGGGTTTGCCCATTAGGTTGGCCCTTCCCTTACCCTCCCGCTTTTTTCCCCTTTAACTTCAGCTCTGCCGCAACGGAAATTGCAGTGTCGCTGCCGGAAATGTCGGCGATTTAAGCCAATGGCCCAAAACGCCATACTACTTTCCGTATCACACGATAAAATATATACTAAATGTGGTACGGGATCCTATTTAAACTGCCGGCGATTATTCACATTTTGATTTGATTTTCTCATCATCGATTGGCTTTGACCAAACGTTGGAATTGCTGTTGACATTGATGAAATAAGTAATTTAGTTACTATATTAGTCCTTTGATTTTGAGGATTGAGCTTTAAATTAGAAACCATTAAATGACTAACATAAATTAGACAACGTGAGGTGTTAAAAAGGGAATTTGGCTGAACTAGAGTTTAATCACTAGAGCTAAATATATTACATAATACTGAGAATTGAATTATGGGTTCTAAAAACTATGTAGCAATATGGGTACATGCTGGCATGCGGGATTATTAGTGGGTAACAATCTCATTAAAATTGAAAAAAACCTGTTCTAAGTCATTTGGGATAGTTATAGGTTCCCAGAATCAAACTCAGTCTAAGTTATAAATTTCTGCAGCTGCAATATATTCAAACTTGGGCTAAAATCGATTAAAGTTAAATACAGTAGAATCCGGTTATAACGACACTCAAGGGACTGACAATTTTACGTCGTTATACACAGAAGACTCTTTAACCATTCATAACCCCATACAAACTTGTATAAAAGGACCAACCAGGTCATCGAATTTTCGTCGCAATGACCGGACAAACGCCTTAAGCGTAGTCGGTATAACCGGATTCTACTGTATAGCCTATTGAAAACAATTGGAAAAAGTTATAGGTTCCCATATTCTGTTTCAAACCCAACTAAAGTGATAAAATGAATAAAATTCTCTGTTCATATTTCCTTTATGATCGATAAAAGCTAAATACAAGCTGTTGTAAAACATTTGGGATGTCTATAATTAGAAACCAGAAACAGCTGAAAAAGGTACGCTTTATAATGCAATAATCAAGAATACAATTTGCTTTGCTATTCACCGACTCAATATACTATTTTGTAGCTATATTTTATTCGATTTTCCTTGTGGTTGGATTGCCTCAATTAAAGGTTTCAACACCAATCCACCGCTTTGGGGCATTAAAAATGGTTTCAGCTGGCAAAGTGACGGTTTGCGGCCAAGTTGCGATCCTGGCCAATGCTATCACATAAATCGCATCACCTTTAATGGTCTGGTGTACATTTTATTTTCCTTTTATTTTTATATATTTTGTTTTGTTGTTTAGTTCATTCGCAAGTTTCTCAGTCACAATCAAGTTTTTTCGCTTTTATTATGGAGAGTATAAAATATTTTATGGTGCCATCTGCTCATCTCTGGCTATATATTTTATTCGCTCTTGCTTTATACGTTTTTAAACAGGTTGTCCCTTTCGCTCGTTGTCTCCCTCTCTCTCTCTCCGTCTGTGTGTGCAATTTATGTTTGGCATTTCAAGTGTTATATCTTTGCAATTTTAGTTTATTGCTGAGCCTCATAAATATTTCAAGAGCCAAGTTTTCTTTTATTCATTATTCCCGGTGCACATATTTCCTTCATCTTCTTTTTAGTCCGCGTACTCACAAAAAGAGTAGAGTGGTCTATTTGTCAGAAGCCAAATTTGCGTAAAAGGTAGGAGAAGCTGCTTCCAACACCATAAAGTTTATATATATATATATATATATTGTCCGTCTGTCCATCTGTCCGTATTAACACCTGGATACCATAAGAGATAGAGCAACAAAATTTTAAATGAAAGTTCGTCTACTTCGTGAGCAGATCAAGTTTATTTAAAATTTATGTCACGTCCACTACCACTCCCTCCAATGACCCCGCAAATTATAAGAAACTATTTTTGTAACATCATATCTTGGAAACTATTAAAGCTATCGTGACCAAATTTACACATTATGTGCATGTTATCATTATAATAAACCTTATTAAGTATAATCCGGGTCGGACAACTATAAACTATCGCTTCCAAAGGACAAAACGGTCGAAATTTAGAAATTGTTATGGAAAAATGCGCATTGAAATGAATACAGGGTCTTTTACAGTCGACTACCTCGACCGTAGCCTTTCTTAGTTGTTTTTAAAAAGAATTTTCAGTCTTTGATGTTATGAAATTATACCTGAGTCCGAAATTACAGTTTGCACACAGGTGCATTAAGTACGGAGATTTAAAATTATGCTACACATAAAATAATTATTACTATAATCTTACAATAGAGCTTACTGTGATTATTATCAGTAAATTATAGTCGTTATAGTAAAAGATGACTCAGACAGTTTCCCATTACTTATCTTAAAAAGTGGTTTTTTCGTTATTAATCATAACTATTACTAATCACGTTTGCTCGGTTGAACTGTATGCCCATTGGCCCGAAGGTCGAAGTTATCTTATTTTATTCGAAACTTTAAAATTTCTGGTTCGAAATGCTGCTCTCTGACCGGTTCTGTAATTTAATTCTTTCCATGCGCCACGACAAATGGATTCGTTTTGCGCACAGGGAAACGGTTCGTGAAATAATTTAATTAGCATTGTGCAAGTGCATATCCAAACTAATTTAATTAATTTATTTTAACTAAGAGAGCGAGCCAGATATGATGAAAGATAATGAATTAAACTTTTTGGCATAACTAGGATGTTTTTGAAAGGTATTTAGAATGCTGTCGTCTGAAAGGAGCAAGTCTGAGCAAAAAATCGATATGCAAAAACCTCATGTTGAATTGAAAACTTGAAATGCAATTAATTAACCTGTCTCTTCTTGTGATTGTGGTGCTTGATGCAAAACTCTGCAGGTGTGTGTCTGTGTGATTGCTGGAAAGTTCAAAGGATATTTGGCCTGTGTGTGCATTGCACAAAATTGCACTTTGCTTTTAAATTGATAAAAACATTTAAATTTTGTGAATATTGTGTGTGTATGTGCGTGTATGTGTTTGTGTGTGCGTAGCGTGAAAGTTGAGACCCAAAGAACACAGACGAAAGGCGTTTCATGCCTGTACGGCAAAGGATGTTAACAAAATGGCCGTTGAAACACAAACACAATAGGCTGCAAAACCCAATTAGTGTGCCATACTATTAAATACCCTTTGTTTAGCTGAACTTTAATTTAAAACACTTACATATTGAAAAGTATAGCATACTTTAAGGAGTTTTAGCAGCTGTTAGTAGCTTTACGCAGCTATAACTATTGCAAAATATAACTAGATTGAAAATTAAAAGTGTAATTTTAATATATTTTTAAAGGGACCAACAAAGAGGGTTAACGCATAATCCTTGGATAGAATTAGGGTTTACTTCAAATTGACTATCTGTTTCAAACACGGCAACAAATTAAGTTACCCCGAACGAACGAATAACAGGTATTGGAACGTGCTGCATGCCACATACAGTGTTTGGGATTTTAACAAAATGGCCGCTGCTTGCCACCCGCTGTCCATCAGGATTCATGACGCATACAGATGATGCATGCTAGCTCTCTCATATTGCACTGATTTATGCGCCCAGCAAGCCAGCAAAATGTACGTCCCACTGTTCGGACAGTCCTCGAAAGCAACACCAACACACACTTACACACAACAACAACAATAAGACGAATGAATTCTGACATTTATCATACTCAACGGCTATTCAATTTGTTTTCTTGCTTTTGCTGTGAAAATGCAAAATACAAAATGCATTTCGCTTTGAGATCGATTTTCTTTGTAATTATATAGCTTATATTTAATTTAAGACCAAAAGTCTCACAATTTTCCGCATTGTTTCCAACCGAATTCACATTGAATGACATACGAGTCAAAGGACATTTGCATTTAAATTACCCAGAACTCAATGCACACACAACACAAACTTTTAATTCGGTTTCTGACGAAACTACCAATGTATAATTTCATCCTTATAATCATTTTATGTTCACATACACTATATTTGCTGCACGTACCTTTAATTGGGCCGTGCAATTTGATAGACAAATTACTGGTTTTGAGCAGAACTGGCAAAATTGGTAAAACAACAAGAGAAAAGAAAGAAAAACTACAAAGTTTTAAAATATTTAATTGAATGAAATGTATAATTTAATCGGAGTATAACGAAAAATCTTAATAATAATCTACAACATAAAGTTGATCTACTGAAAAGAGCCTTGGACTTGTATAGAAGGCTATCAGTTTAAATTTCTTAACATATTTTGATTAAGAATAATTAATAATAACATTTTAATGACTTCCTCTGTTCTCACGTACACAGTACACCCTTTGGCAACAGGTCTCAAAGTGTGTGTATGTGTGTAAAAAACGAGATAACCCAATTGATCTTCATTAAATCAATTAAGGTTGTCTTGAGGTTGGGTCTTCAAATAAATTTCATATAGGACTTTAAAAGGAAAAAGTCATTAGAGCATTTCGTGTACAGGTCCAAACAGAAACTCAATTACCTAAAATCTTGGAACTGCTTATATTTTAAAAAGTGCTTAAATCTCCTTTAGTTTAACTTGTGCGTTATAAATTCAATATAGGAAAATGCTTTTCTTTTTGATGGGGCGTCTGTCAAACATTAAGTCCTGCTCTCTTGTCTCTTTTGAAACAGGAAAAGCGACGGCTTAACAGAAAATCCAATTTGATGTGAGCACGCAAATTAATGGAATTATGGCTGACTGGGAAAAACAAAAAATACGGAAAACACTGAATTTGGCATGTGAGATGTGTGTCTGAAAGTTGGTTTGGCAATGGCGATGGCGATGACTTTTCTCACTGATTTTCCTTTTTTTAAAGAGGAGTATAAAGCCATTGGAATGGAGATGTAATGCGATGTGGCATGGGGAATGAAATATAGTTGTAGAACTTCTTTCATTTTCACAACAAAACTTTTGCTGTGTGACTAACAAGGAGAAAAGTTTTTACTGCAAAACTTATTGCAAACAAAATTCGCAAAAAAAAGTAAATTTTTATGAAAAAAGTGAAATATGAGCGACTTTAAAAGGCTTCGGCAAAGCCGGATGAAAATATGATTACTTTCATCAAAATTACATCAATCATAAATGCACTCATTCAATGCCAGACGTCATGCAATCATTCCATCATGTCAGTTACACTTCTAGTTCTTCGTGCCGGTTGGGGAACCATCTCGTTGTTCTTGTTGCTGTGGCATCCTTTCAACATTTTCTAATTGAAATTGATTTAGAATTATTTATACATTCGTTTGCCTGTATCCCTTTCCCACCCTCACGGGTTGATACGAAAGCCTTAATGGCCAAACCAACAAAAAAAATAAAAGGCCAAAAGGCCGTTTTCCTTCCGTTACCCTTATGTACAAATGTAGGATTGATTGAAGCCTCAGTTGAAAGCGTAGAACAAATTTAATTGCCATTAAATTGCTCATGCTTTTATTATGAGCTTTTATTTTTTTGAGCTCTGTACTTTAAGAAACGTTTTGTGTGGAAAATTTAACTTAATCTTGAATATCTTGTTTGGATAAGTTTTATAAAACTCAAATCTGGGTATCGAAAAGTAACGATTCGAACGGAAAACCCTTAAAACCGCATTTATGTGTTTCTATGTTTCTGAACAACTACAGGGTCTTTTGCAGGCCTTTTTGCCTGTCTTTAGCCTTGTGAAGGCTGCCTTAAGACATAAGCAAATTTTGTTTCCACGATAAGGTTTCGGAAATTCTATTAACTTTCAGCCTATTCAAATTTATTTCATAAATAAAATAATCAGAAAGGCTTTAGATTAATAAATTTCAATAAAGCTTTATATAAATTTGAAACGGAAGCGGATATAAGATTATAGCATTTTGGGAATGTTTGTAAAATTGTGTTACTATTTTGAGCAATTCATCTACATTTGCAGATTGCCGTAACAGCTTTTTCCGCTTTACAATTTCCGGTTTCATTTCAACCCCTGCCAAAGCTTGGGTCTACCTGTTATTTCACCGGAAATGATTGAAAAATCGATTAAACTTTTTGGGTTACCTTTAAAGTTGATTGAAAGTCCAATTAATTGCAATTACTTGCATAAAACAGAATCTATGCTATGTTACTCCGAATTGTTGGCTACGGGATGCGGGCTAGAAAGAAGAAGAAATAAACGAGTTTTCTACCCATTTCCAGTTTTATGGCAAGTCATTTTCCACCGAGTTTGAAAACATGGGGGTAGCAGCTGCATACGAAATATATATATTTATATATATGTATATGTAGGTGTATATATACTATATAACTTTTTTTTATTTATTATTTTAATGGTATGTCAGTCCCAGTGGATTTGAGCAACTTTAAGTGGGTTGCGTCGTCGTCGTCCGAGCGCCAAAAAAAAAAGTGTAAAACGAAGCAACAAATCAAACCGAATTGAGCCGAAACCAAACGAGCAGAGTTATACTATAAACCGAAAGTTCCGACCAGTTTTCGAGGCCCACAAATTGGGCGCACAAGCGCCGCGAGTGAGGAGAATGTGAACGACAAAAGCAACAACAACAACAATGTGACCATGGAATATATATGTATATTATGATGAATGGCTTTCAAGTGGAACATCGGCGTACTCCCCTCATAACGCCCCCTGTTTTTGAATCTGCAACACGCGTGGGCATGTGGCAAAGCTTCCCATATAAAGCTATATATATATACATTTATATATACTTTACTATAAGTATAAAATGGCTGTCTGATGATTTATGGTTGCCGAGACGTTTTTGAAAGTTGAGAGAAACTTAGAGCTCATAACTTTCTCTCACTGTGTCTCTGACGTCAGCAGATGGATCACTCGGATCGTCTGGTTGCATTAGGAGTTTTAGGAACTGGATCCGCGTATTTTTTATAGAAATTTCTTTTATTTTTTGCATAACAAACTGTGTGTGTTTTCAGCTGCCAGTGGGATTCGGACTGTGGAGCATTCATCAATGTCCATGGCGCTTCCGTTATTGGCATATATATACACACACACATACGCTCTCTTTTGGCTTGCATGTAAAACTCTCGCATACCAATGCAGTAATCTTTATCGAGCCAAAAGCATAATCAATCAATTGGATTTATGTGCTCCAACTCAAGATAAAACTAATCAATCTTACCCGGCGACAGTCAGAGACGATGGAACCAACCAAACCAACCAACAGCAGCCGCCTTTCCCTCTTTCCATCTCTTTTCTGCCTTATAACCTCCCTATCGTATCCCCCAGTTTCATTATAGAACGCTATTTGTTCGCTTTGTTCTGTGCCCCCTTATTCTTCTTCTTTCTGTTTTTTATCTTTTGTGCATAGCAATATTTATGCTCTCTTGTCTCGTTTGAAACTTTCTGCGATTAATTACAAAAAGGAGCAACTGAAACTTCAACTGGGATCGTTCATTAATATCCTTTGCCAGATAATCATACTGCAGCCCAAACTGAAAGGCATTAATTTCAAAGGATTTTTTATCAAGTAATCAAACTGATTTATAATTAAATGTGATAAACTTTTGGTAAATAAAATTTGTTTATTAATCTGCACGGATTTATTTATAACTAAGTTCTACTGATAATACACAAAACTGCTGTACATTACTTTCCGTTTTGAATGAAAGTTGTGAAATTTAACTGCATTGGGAGCAGCCTGGAGTCATTGCCAGAAATTCGACACTTTACCAGGCTGCAGCTTATCGCAACTAATAAAAAAATGGTAGATAAGATAAGATTAGATAAGATTATTAACATTATTAGCATTAAGTTCTAGGGCCTTCAATCATATTTGGTCTACAGGAAATATGTCAACATTTTAAATAAAAGTCTCTTGAAGTAGCAATACACGTAAATACATCAAAAATGAAAGAGCCACTTGTCCGATTTATTATCCTAATTGTCTTATACATAATATATGGTTGACTCTTAAAACACTCGAGTTAAATTTGATTTAATTTTGTTGTGGATCGAAACGGGGAGATAGAAAAAGAATTTCATTCCTTACTTCATTCCTTAAATACTTAGATTTAGCGACAATATTTGGGTAAACTTTGTTGTTGCGAAAAACTAGAGGAATGAGCTCCGTGAGCATTATACGCATGGTATTGAATTTTTTGGATTGATTGGATTAAACGCCGCAAAAACAGTCGGGAATAAATAAATTATTTACTGCATAAAATACAACAAGCATATAATAAAACTTAAATTAAAGTTTTATCTTAATTATAAACAAGTTTTTGTTTAAATATTTTTGTATTTTTTCTCTACTTTACAGTCAGAATCAAATTCATCAGCATCCGCAAAGTTTACGCTCTTCAAGTGCGTCTATTGTGCCCAAGTTTTGGGCATTAACGATCGTCCCAAATTGCTGGAATGCCTCCATGTGGCATGTGGCCAGTGTGTGCACACAAAGTTCGTGGAAATTGATCGTTCGTTGCCACCGTTAATCCATTGTCCGGTGTGTGATAATGCCTCACAGAGTGAGTACATTATCGAGAATCAGTTCCTTATCGAACAGTGTGCGTCTGGGGATAGTGGCGATGGTAATGGTTCCACCGATGGTCAAAAGAGCTCCCTGACAGCCAATGTGCAGTGTAGTAGCTGCTCGGATGGAGCTATAGCGACATCCTGGTGTGTGGATTGCTCTGAATACATATGCGATAACTGTGTGCAGGCACATCAGAGGCTCAAGATCACCAAGGATCATACGATTAAGCCAAAAGATGAGGCCAACAATGAGCAACTAGTGGGCCCTGGTGGCGTTGATAAACTCCACATGTGCCAGCTGCACACACAGGAAAAGCTATCGCTGTTCTGCGAGACATGCGATAAGTTAACCTGTCGCGATTGCCAATTGAGTGATCATCGGGATCATAAGTATAAGTTTGCCCATGAGATTGCAACGGAATCGAGGCAAGCGCTGTCCACACTTGTCTCCGAAATCAACTACAAACGCTTCCTACTCTCGTCCGCAACAAAGGTGATCGATGATCGCCAGCAACTGATACATGACAAAAAGAAGGATCTGATCAAGGAGATCACAGCCATGGTGGTCAAAATCACCAATACGGTCAATATGCGTGGCAAGCAGCTGGTGATGCGTCTTAACGAGGTCTGTGACAGTAAACTGAAGGTGCTCGTGGAGAAGAAAGAGACACTGCAACTGCTTTCGGATAATACTGATCATTGCATCGAATTTATGCAGAATGCTTTGGAAAAGGGCAGTGATTTTGCCATATTATCGAGTAAAAAGTCACTGGTACGTCATCTGCAGAAACTAAAATGCCAACGAGCAGATATACCCAACCCGGAGATACCCGTACGGATTCAGGTGCAATTGAATCAGGTGGCCGAGCTCCAGAAGGTCATCTCACAGCTGGGCATTGTTATAGTCGATGGCAAGCCATATCCACCGGCGCCAGCGCCGTCACAAAATGGCCCAGCACCGCCGCCTCCACGACAGCAACCTAGTCCAAACATGGCGCCGCCATTGCGTCCCGGTTTGCCACCAGGCATGACGTCGGGTCTCTCACCTAACGGACCGCCGGGCGGCTTTGGACCACAGAACGGTCCGCCGATGTACAGCAATGCAGCAGCCCAACAGCAGTTCAATAATCTCTCCATGAGTCGGTCCTTTCCAGGGGATGCATCAGGTGAGCAACATTGGGTTTAACTTTATAGAAAAGTTTTGCTTAATTTATAATTGTTTTTGCAGTGCGATTTGGCGGCATGCCACCTGTGGGCATGCAACGACAGGGTCAACCGCATGTGAGCTCCTCCACACATCCGCAGAATATGGGTAAGTCACAAGGATTACAATATATCACTCAAATAGCATTAATTTATCTTTAATTCCAACTCAAACAGACATCAGTCTGCGCGGTCTGCTGAACAATCAGGCAGCGCAGAGTCCGACCGCCCATCTGGGCTTTAATGGACCGCCCAGTTATCCAGGTGGGCCACAGGGAAATCCATCGCCAGCACACCAACAGCTTGGGCCACAGATGCGCCCACATTTTATGCCCGGACAGCAAAATTTTGGCCAACCTGGGGGTGGCCCCGGTGGGGGTCCGAGAGACAATAGCAGTTTTATGAACAGTAATGCTCGATTTCAATCGCAATATCAACGCATGGCAAACCATGTTCAACAGCAGGCGGCGGCAGCTGCCATGGCTGGAGCAGCAGCCGGTGGTGGCGGAGGAGGCGGTGGTGGTGGAGGGGGACAGATACCCTCACCAGGTGCACTGCAACGACCACAAATGATGCCAAATCCAATGCAGAATGTAAGAAATACACGCGTGAATTGCTTTTAAATAATTAATTTGCTTAACAAATAATTAATTACAGGCGTTGGGGTTTCATGGGAGCCAGGCTGGCTTTAATGCTGGCCCACCGCAGACATCACCGCAATTGAGCAGCGCCATGCACAGTCTTGCCAAGTGGCACATACCACAATCCGCGCAGCAATCGAGCAGTAAGTTTTTTTCAAGATTAATAGTTGTCTATATAAAAATTAATTTTTATTTTGTTTGTTTTAGTTTGCCAACAACAGGGCCCAATGTTGCCATTCGCAAACGGTCGTCAAACATCCGAAAATTTTAAAATCTCATTGAAATCTCCAAATACTCTTAAGAACAGCACACCGCCCAGTTTGAGCATGGGTGGACCAGCAGTTCCAGGCTTGGGAAATGGCTCACAAAATGCCAATAACATGGCACAGATAAACGCTGCTGCTTTGGGTCTTGGTCCAGCTGTTTCCATACTCTCCAATGTCACATCGACGAATCCAAAGACACCCAGTCCCAGCACGCATGAAGTACGATTTATTTGAGACTGCTTTAAATTAGTTAACTTATCAACAAATTTTTCGTTTGCCACACAGAACACAAAGGACTTTACTGAACCCATTGACAAGGTGCGTGACGACTCAATTAATGATCTGATTGCCACAATTGCCAAGTTGGACTCGAATGGTGTCCAGGTGCTGCCTGAGGGACGCACTAAGACCACATCACCACAGGTGCACAGCTCAACGGATCTGTCCAATACTCAGGAAGGTGAGTGTCAACTAAAACTCGCATTCCATTCATTTCCAAATACCTTTTATTTTGGCTCTTGGCTATTGTTTTTTCAATGGGCTGTGGGGTGTGTATGCGTGTGTGTACGTGTGTTGCTCTCGCTACAGTACAAAAATTTATTTATTTTAAACTATTACTTAATCCATTACTTCAATGTTTTGAAAAATTGTACGTGAGAGCAACAAAATCGTTGTATTTTGATATATGTCTGATATTTACTTTGCTGTTGGTTTTTTTGTTTGTTTTTATATCCAATTCTCATATAACTTTGCTTTGTTTATTTCTATTTTCAAAAACTGCAAATACTCGATTTCGAAACCAAATCCAAAATACCAAAAAATAATAAATCAAAACCAAACTAAACGCGCAATAAATCGTACGAAATCAATTACTAACCAAAAACCAAATCGAATGAAAACGAATCAAAACAAAAAAAAATACACAAAAACACACACACTCTACACAACGCCACACACCACAACACACACATATGAATAAAATACCCGCAAACTAATCATATCAGTTAATAATAAAAATGAACAAAAAGATGACCCCAATGAGGATTGGTGTGCCGTTTGTCTGGATGGCGGTGAATTGATGTGCTGCGACAAATGCCCAAAAGTATTCCATCAGAATTGTCATATACCCGCGATTAGCTCGTTACCGGATGAGAGCGAGAGTTGGCAATGTCTGTTGTGTGTCAATCTCAAGGATTTGACCAAAACCGAGGCCAATGAGAAGTCACAGCCCGGGGAGCTCAGCAGCGTGGAGCTAAGAATATTGCAACGCATCTGTCTCGAGCTATACTGTCAGTATGAGCAGAGTCTTAACTTCCGAGAACCGGAGTCACCGGCTAATTCACAGTACTATGAGATTATTTGCAAGTAAGTAGCGAAAATAAACCACTATTCATTCTATCGTCAGAGTTTCTTAAACTTGTTTGTTTCATTGCAGCCCCATGTCTTTGGATGTAATACGCACACGTTTGGATCCCTCCAGTCAGAATCATTACAAGGATATTGCTGGCTTTGTGTCCGATGTACGGCTGATCTTCAAGAACACATATCTCTTCTATCAGGTGAGTTAATCATGCCTTCGTTATTGCCAAAAGCTCAGATTTTTTACATATGTGTGGCCACTTGCCTTTACACAGGAGGATTCGAAAACGTACAGCAATGCCAAGTATTTGGAAAACTTCTTCGAGGAGCAACTGGCCAAATGGTTACCCAATTTTGGAGGTAAAATCGCTAGTGGCGCATCTACATCATCAAATTCACCCAATCTAATGGCGGCAGCTGCTGCTGGTTCTCCGGCGCCATTAGAGAACGGTCGTAAGAGTTGTGGTTCCGCTTCGTTGGCGGACAGTGAAGAATCTTGCTTGCCAGCAAAACGTGCTCGTCGAACAGTGCACGAATAGAACGAGCTTTTGCCCAACGATAAGGGCACAGATGAGCAGCAGCAGCGGGAATCAATGGACACGGAGAAGCCGCAACAGGAAAAAGCAAATAAAGAAGTTGAGAAAGAGAAGCAAGAAGAGACGGAAGAATCACAGCAGAAGCATGAACAGGATTTAGCGGATTTGGAGCTGGAGTTGCCACAACGACCGCGTAGTCTCGGCAGCAATGCCATACAGGAAAGTGCCGACTATGTGCTCCAGCTACTGCACGCGTACGCAGCCGCTTTTGGACTCTAAAAGGCTAGATGAACATATCCATTGACAGACAGACAGGCAAACGGACGTAGCGACAGAGACACTCGCAGTTAGATATCACAAGTTCTGAATAGGAGTTCTACACATTGTTTTGTAAATTAATGAATGGCGCTAAAAACAAATATAGCTTTTAAGTTACATTTTAAGCATTTAGATCAAAAGGAAAAGAAAAGAAAACAATTTGGTGTATATTTAGTTTTAAATTAACAAAACTGTAAATAATACAAAGTCATTTGATATGATTTATTTGAATAACGAAGATTTATAATGCAAATATCAATGGGAAAATAATTTTAAACTAACTTACCGCAGTCTTAAGTGTTGAATATACATATGTAAATCAGATATACCAAGTAGAGATTAAATCTTAGTTGAAGTTATGCATGAAACGAGCCTGAGTTTTAGATTAAACTCAAGTGTTATCCCCACTAGACACCCAAACTAACCTACTCCCTTACCCTGAAAAAAAGAAACAAACTATTGGAGTTGTATTTACTTTTGTGATAAAAACAAAAATGAAGAAGAAAGAATTATGAACAAATTATGAAATAAATATGTAGATTTATGTATTCTTGCATAGAAAACACAACTCATTTGCAATGCTTTCTTTACGTGACTTTATTTTCATCTCTCTCTTTCTCTCTCTCTCTCTCTCTCTTATGCTATGTATGATATTTATTGCCCATTCATTTTTTTTTTTAAATATAATTCCAAGGCATTTCTATTATTTTCATATTCAAACAAAACATTCGTATACTACCATATAAGAAGACACTTGTAATAAGTTTGCAAATTAGTGTTATAAGTTGGAGAAGAAGAAGAAAAGCAGCACACAATAATCAATACAATATTTATACCTATGTATAAGGCATATATAGATCTTTTTAATGTTGTGTATGTTTGTCGTTTTATATTATCATAAAAAAGAGCAGCCAATCAGTCTACTAGAACTTCCCCAACATATAATCCACCCTTCAGCTACGTTACATTATATAGTATAATATGCTATGTATTATATAGTACGATATGCAATTATAATAATTTTCAAAACACTTCAATCAACCAGTTAAATGCTGTGCTTATTACCTTATCTTTTTGTTAGCTGGAAACAAAATGAATAAATATTTTAACGAATCCAATATGCAACACTAACTGAGAAAAATCAACTAAAGTAGAAGAAGAAATAAAGCGCTGCTAAAAACAATTCACACACACTCGAAAATCAAATCAATAAACTGAAATAAATATATAAATATAAACTTGAAATTAAATAAATGTATTAAATAAACGACTACTATTTGTATTAGAGGAACATAAATGTGTGCTATCCTAACGAAATTACAGCAAACAAGTAACTAAATTAAACAAAAAATATAACTAAAAGCATGCTTAAGAGTTTTAAGTGTGTTTTTGTATATGTTGAATGCGAAACCATAGAAATTATTTCATCTGTTTTAGCTCGTAAGTTTTATGATATGAATACTACATAAAAACACAAAACAAAATTAACTAATAAATGTACTACTTAGCTATCAAGTGGATTTTTAAATAAAACAAAACATTTTATGTTAAAAGAAAGTACATAAATGTTTCTAAGCTGTAGTACAAAAGTAATCCAGTATCTGGTTTCCCAGTAATGACAGAAATAGACGTACGCAGAATGATTGCTTTTTGCCACAGCTTATAAACTCTATTTATAGATCAAAAAAGCCATCGTCCCGCATATATTGCTCCTCTAGTTGATGTCGGGGCTAGAGCAGAAAACGCTCATCTATCAATGTCTTACGCGAAATATTTCGACGCACACAAAGCCGAAAGATCCAACGTAATGTCTACAAAGATTAAAGGCTATAGAATTAATCTTATAGATGAAGTCTTCTTGTTCTTACCAAATTCATGGCGCAGGTGATTATCAGTGCAAATAGCAAACTCCTGGTGAGCAAATACATGGAAAGGAGCAGGAGGATTTCCAGCACAAAGATGTTCAAATGATTTCCTAGCAATAGCAAACGACTGAAACTCAACGAATCGTCTATATAGAAGGTTCCCTTATCTGACGAGAAGAGAGTTAAATAATTATTTGTTTAAATAAGGATTTTTTTTTTGGATTACTACGTACTTTCAGTTAAATAATTCTCGATTTCGCAATTGAAGAGCTTTTCCGTCAAGGTTTTCTCCTTGATTATATAATCCATATCCTTAATGGCCTGGAAGTAAGTCACAAATTAGTTTCGATAAATAAAATTAGGCTTAAAAAATATAATTTACATGATCTATGAAGGCGCAGAAGAATCGATTCACGCTCGCATACGCAATGGAGGTGCGTTCCACCTGGCCATCAATGCTGGGCACCTGCAGATCCTTCTGGTAGAGCAGAGTCTGGGAGAGACTTCCATGCCGGCTGCGTTGGAATGGTAGCAACAAGCGCTCCAAGTAGTTGCTGTTGGATTGGGAAATAAGGATATAGCAAATCACAGATGAAATATTGAAATTTATAGTACCGCAGATTTCGTGGCGGCAGAATAATGTAAGCCTGCTTGTCGGAGTCCATGAGGAGACCACGACGTCCACACATATTCTGCGCTTCGCGTTGCAGCTGAAGGATCATCGAGGACATGTCCGTGTCCGCGAAGCCATGTGGTGAGCGTCCGTGTATATAGTAACCATATCCCGGTTCGAGCAAAGAAAATACCGAAATGTTGGCCAAGCTGCAGAGATCAATAAACTTCTGCAAAGGATTCGATTGGACCACACGTCCGAGCAGCAATTGGAGTATGTAAGTGAGGAGATAAACAATGGAGATGAGGCAACAACTGGCACCAAAGTCCAGTGGTGACCGGACAAAGTGTTCCACAAGTCGATGGATTAAGATGACAACAGCTGATTGGAGCAAAGTGGAGTAGCGCTGAGATGCACTAAGCCTGATCCAGGCGTTGGCGGTGAAGAGAACACGCCAGGCGGAGACGCTGCTCTCGGCGACAAAGGTGCGCACACTGGAGCATAAAGAGCTGCTATCCAGATTCAGGCGCTGGCCCTCACCGTTGCTCCGCGGACGTTCCCAGTCGATAAGGAAAAGCTCCAGTTGGCTGGCACGACGGAGACTTACGGCCAGGTAGATCAGCTGCAGTAGACAGCCAGGGTAAATAAGCGCCGCAAGCTGGCGAGGATTGAAGGCTTGAAGTGCAAGAAGCAACAAAGCTGTGGCCAGCAAAGCCAGTGCCACGTTTCCAGCCAGCTGAAGAAGCAACTCGAGCAGATTACTGGTCTGACAGAGCTCCACTTGACGACGTCGTCGAAGATTCTGAAGACGCATCAGAGCCGCAATAGAGGCGCATAGAAGCAGCAGCGGCAATGCCAACTCTAGCAACAATTCAGCAGCCACACCCCCTTCAGGGCGTTCAAAACGCACGCTCATCCGGAATGGATAGAGCTGGGTGAGCGTTGCGTTGGCAGTGAGCTCAATGTGACGATAGCGAAGCCTTAACAGCGGCAATCCCATGCGATTCTCTGCCAGAATGCTGTACTCCAGCTGCACCTGCTCCACGTAGCGCAGGGAACGATAGAGCTGCAGCTTGTAGGCGTCCTCATAATGTGGCACATTTGAGGTATGACGATTCTCTCGAGGATGTGCCGAGATGAGCTGGAAGCGCTTCACCAGCTGCCAATCCTCCGGCTGAGAACGCTGTGGGAGTGTAAAAATGAACAGATGAGAGGAAAATTCTTCGGGTCAGTTTCTGGAAACTTTACCTTATTCTCTGGCGTAAGAGTTTCGATGAGTACAGGTAACTGGTGGAGCAGAAATTCCCAGTTACTGCTAAAGTTAAGATAAAGAGTGAGATAGTTGTCATTGGCCTCCCGGTTGGCTGTGTCTATGAGCTGCTCCAGACTCAGCTGACATTGGATCTCCTGCTGACGTTTTCCCAGTTGAAGCTGAGGTGCCTTTTGGTCGGAACACAGATTCAGTTGATCCAACCGAAAGCGTCCCCAACGCTTAAGACGTCCCGAGAGATCATAGTTGGTGCTAAAGATTTCCAGCTCCGTTCGATTCGCTGGATGCAGAGTCTTTGTAAGCAATTCCTTTGTGGACTTGCCTTTTTTGTAGAACAGAAAAGGTTCCAGAGCACGGGACTGTTCTCCGGTTTGGGCGTATTTCATGACCACGTCGGACATTTGGTTGAGCAGAAATGCGCTGCACGGTGAGTGCTTCTCCAGCGAGTAATGTGAGAGCACACAGAGGTTCGCCAACTGCTGGCAGGCAGTGTCATTTCTTAAAGCCAAACAAAAGAACGCCACAAATTTCAGTTCGCCAAAATGCAATTTGGAATTTACATGCCCTTTCAAGCCGCTCGCAGTCTGCCAATAAGCACTGTAGTGCATATATGAACGCATCAGCGTGTTGGCAATACAATAATCCTGGTAACGAAAGTTGTGGGCCAAATTACAGCTCTGACAATCGCTGTTGTTACTGCTGCCAGGATTCGTTTTGGTCAAGAGAATTCCCACCCCATGCTGTGAAATTGCTGTGCTATTGAGATATTGGTAGTTGCATTGCCAATTAGGCAACTCAGTTGGCCATAACGAGGTACAGTTCTCATTGGTTTTCGTGGAATTCAGGCAGAACTCCTCACAGATTGGCCAACGATTGATCTTGTCGAAAATTGATACATGTCCGATTGGGCACTGACAGGAGAATTCTGAAAAGAAATCGAGATCGAGATTGAAATCAGTATCGTTGTGGATTAATCAACAAAAAGTGCTCATTAATTCGGTAAGTTTTTCAAATAATAGGCAAACTGAAAGAAAATAACAAATATTTGAAAAGATGGAAATTGAAATAAGTGATTAAAATCAGCAGTAGCCTTTCTCACAGCTGAAATCAGTTCAAAAACAGTCCTTGAAAACCCCTTAACCTATACATCAATTGTTTTTGAAATTGGGTCGTATTTTAAAGTAACCTAATCCTTACTTTACTTACTTTCATTAACTGGAAACATACTAGATTTTGATTTTAAGTTTTGAAATTTTAAATCTAAGCTACGAATTTAAAGCCGAACATGAATTTAATCAAATACTAGTAACATTCTTTAATCAAATTCCAGATAGTTAATTTGTGATTTCAGTTTAGAATAAATTTAAGTTCGATATTCTGCACTTTTCCTCAGTGTATTTAATTGCATTGTACTATATTTTTTTACCCTTAGACCTCCCTCTAAGCTCTACATAAATTTGTTTAATCAATAGACCCACTTACTGTCTGCAGTGGGCTGCAATTCGTTGATGGCACCGTCTGTGGATGCCACCTCGTTGCAGGGCGAGCAGTCAAAGTAGTTCAAGCTGTAGAACTCGTTCTTAAGGCACTGTTGAGGATTTCGAAAACGAAATGTGTGAGGCGTTGGCGATTGTTTCGAATCGGGAACGGTACAGTTTCCCAGCTTAATGAAAACCGTTGTCCACAGCAGTGGAAGGAACCAACTGACCAAAAGGAAGCACATATTAATTATTTTGAATTATAAGTACATAGAGTTTTCGGTTTCTATTTATGCGATGCAAACTCAACGAATTTCAAATCTAAACTGATGTCTAGACATTGCTAGTCGCAATTGCAGGTGCCCTCAGGCTGGTAGGCAAGTAAACAAGTTGCTGTACGTAGTCGGGAAGGGGTGTGCATATATGTATGTCCTTTATTGTTTGCCAAAAGTTGCTATAGCTACCCAACCCCCTCAAGGCAATCATATCCGGTAGTAGCGACGTCTAGCAACGCATGCAAAATGTTTATTACAGCTGTAAGCTTGTGCGTGTGTTTGTTTGTGTTTGTGCGTGTTTATGCTGGACAGTTGTGTATATGTGTGTGTGTGTGTGCTTGTGACTTGAGTTGTGGTCAGCAGTGGACTCAAGGAGAGCGTCACTTGTTACGCCTTTGGCTTTTATTTATCGCGTGTCGAAGAAAGTTTTCTTGCCATTTGCGTGCTGTAAATTATGATTAGCCCATTAATTTTATTATTATTGTTTTGCAAAAAAATAAAAAGGAAGGAAGCAAGCTTTCTGTTTGCGCTGGAAATTAATTCAAATAGTTTCGGACCTAAGCTTAGCAAATATGTTGTGCGATCCTCTAGGCACTTTACCGATAGAACTATTCAACGTATTTTTTTAACTTACACTTTTTCTGTAAAAAAATAAATTTGTGTTTGATATTATAAATAGTTTGCACTAAATCTCTGGGATATCAACATTTTCAATTGGTGAACAAAAAAATAAAACAGTTGCATCGAAATTTAAATTAATAAAATTCCAAAACAGTATAAAAGCAGCTGTTTAACAGAATCTGTTCAAATTAAAAAATAAAATGAATTCACTATTGGCACATGCTTTTAAATTTTAAATATTTGCAGCTTATTTTTATAAAAAATTATTTTGTTTAAAAACTATTTTTGTTTGCAAATATCGATAATCGTAGAAACACATCGTCGTGCAAAAACATCGCAATATGCAATGCATCGTAAAGTTGCGATGAATCGATAACTCGAGTGTATCAACAATCCCCACTTCCTTGCCGAAGGACAACAGAAATAGTCGGCAGACACATAAAATTTTTCGTTTTTATTTTGGTGTATTTGCTTAAAGGCGTATTCTTAGCAATAAGCATATAGATAGAACCGTTAGTGTTTCAAAGATGCATTGGTGGCGCGAGTCCAAATAGATGGAGATGCTGCTGCAGACACAAATGTCCATAGCCGAAAAATGAACAATTTGGTGAGTCTGCATTGGTGGGTGGTGGGTGTGTATAGGTGTTGCCGTGCATGTATACGAATCTCGGAGTCTCTGTGTGTTTGTGTGCGAGTCTGTGTTTTAAAATGCGTGTGTGTGTGAGATTATGTTAGTATGAGTGTCTGCTGTTGTAATTATTATAATTACAAACTTGATTGCAGGAGCACGTTAAGCACTTTTATCCAGACAACTATAAATTGGATCTTGCTGAGACAATGAAGGCGGCACTTTCAAAGGGGCCAGTCGGCGCTGGTGGGGCCGGGGGTGCAATCAATGCTGTGAACAGCAACAACAGCAGCACCAGCATTTCCAATGCGATGGGAGCACCAAGCCACAGCGATATGTTACAGCAACAACAGTCCAACGCTGGCGTTGGATACGTGACCGAGAAGCTCTATATGCTATTGCAGCTGTATCTGCAGAACAAGGGCTGGAATCCGAGTGCCGAACTGCTGCAGTGCTTCAGCGATCTGAAGGACAACGCTATGCTTCCAAGCGCCGCATATTTACAGTGAGTAGTACCCACAACAGTACAGTACTGTAATTAAAAGAATAAAATTGGTTTACTACTTTCATCTCCTAATCTACCTACAGAGTGCTGGCCAATCGACTGACTCTGGACTCCCAGGGACGCTTGATACTACGCGACAATGGCAAGATTGTCTTGCCCTTCGAGCACTTTGCCAATGCGGTCATGTTGAAGCATATGTCGGGACCACATGGCCTGCACTTGAGTGTGGATGCCACGGTGCGTGCGGTGATTGAATCGTATACCATTGGACGCGATCAGTTTGGCATGGAGAAGGAATTCATTATTGAGGTAGTGCAGTCCTGCCCAAGTCCAGCCTGTCGCTACTACAAGAATCACATGGGCATCTCCCCGATGCCCTTCATGGAGCAGCAATATCCGGGTGTCAATACACCAGATTTCTTGCAACGTCTCTCACACTTACCACCAAGTGCGGCAGCTGGCAGTGCTGCTGTTGGCTCCGCGGCTGGCAATGCCGCCAGCGCTGTCTCTAGCTCTAGTAACAATGTGGTGGCAGCTGTGGAGATTGATTTATCCAAGTCAAGTGGCAGTAAGGTGCCACCACAGTTGCAACACTTGAGTAAGCAGCAACAAAGTAGCTTACAATCACAGCTATCACAGATAAGTGCTGCCGCTGCAGCTGCACATCATCAGCAGCAGCAACAGCAGCAACAACAGCAGCAGCAACAACAACAGCAGCAGCAGCAACAACAGCAGCAACAGCAACAGGCTCAGGCCCAAGCTCAGGCCAAGCATCAACAACAATTAACAGCAGCATTAATACAACAACAAAATCGTGTACTTGCCCAACAGAGTCTGGAGAAGCTTAACAATCTGAGTGCTTTGGAAAAGCAACGTGTATTTGCCCAACTCGATCCGAAGCATTTCGATCCCATGGCGGTGGCAGCCGCTGCAGCCAATTTGCAAATCCAAGGCATGATGCAGTCCCAGGCAGTTGCGGCAGCAGCTGCTGTAGCTGCCAATCAGCAGCAACAACAACAGCAGCAGCAACAACAACAACAACAGCAACCAACTCCACTCACAACCAACACTCCATCGACCGTAGTTAGCTCGAATGTGGTCAGCTCACAGGTGCATCATGGTCATCATTCGCTGCCGCCGCCATCACAGTCGCCACACTCGTCGTCATCGTCATCCTCGCACTCCTCAATGGAACAGCTAACACACAAGAATATTTCGGAATCTTTGCGGTGAGCTTTAGCTTTGAAATGTATATTATCAATTCTTGTATTACACAACGCTTTAAAAGAGGCTAAAATTCAATAGTTGTTGACAGCTAGTTACCATTCCGTTTATAACCATGGTATCTTTTTTTTTCAGCTCTAATCTGGACTCGATTGAATCAAACAAGGATCTGTTGGCTCTGCACAACGGCGCCTGGGCGAGTCACGATGCTAATCGCTTGGATCACATGGGCGTGGGTCAGGACAAGATTGTGCGCATATTCTCGGAGCTGATGCGCAACATGTCCCGTATGAAGACCTACATAAGACCCTCCATGTGCAAACCCTATGGAAAGCAGAGTGAAAGTCTGCAGAAGAGTAAGTAAATCCGCCCCAGCAACAAAACAACTATCAATAATTTATTTTTCTGTTTAGCTCTCATGGATACCATACAAATTGTGCAAACGTTGCGTAATTGTTTGCCGGCTCCACATATTCCTGTATCGTCCTGGAAGAGCGAGAGCGAGGGAAGTGTCGGTGTTGGCGTGGGCGGCGGAGTTGGTGTAGGCGTGGGCGTTGGCGTTTCTCCGGGCATGGCATTAAATGCACTTGGATTGCAATCCAGCCGAGTGGACAACATGCACTAAGTATTACAGAGCTCAAGTTGAATCGAATGAACATAAGATTATATCTTGAGTTGAACAAAATCAACATATTCCCGAATAATCGCCTTGCGATTAAGAACATCAATACAGTATTTATATAGAATAGAGTATCATCTTCATAGGCTTGGCTCATGGTTTTCCATTAATTATTATGTGCCATGTTCAACACAAGACTTGATTTCCTTTTAATATTTGACTGATTTATATGAATCCACGACACTAACTTGAACTCACTACGATTAAATAGCTATATAAATATATGCTTGACTAAATCGATTGGAATTTTGTAGAAAGTATTAAAGTTTTTAAGCTAGTGTCTGGGATCGATTAGATTTATGCGCTTAAGCCCGGGTAGATTTAAAGTTAAAACTACAGTTCGAATCTCATCCTATGCACTCTACAAAATTGTATAATGTTTCATAACTGTAGGAATAATCCTCGCTTTTAATTTATCTTATTTATTAATTCATTTCATTCTATGATTTTGGCATAAACAAAATTAACAAAGCATATTAATTCAATTGGCAAAAAGTCTGTGATATTTAAATTATGTTTAAAGCAGCGCATTAACGAAAATGTTCTAAATCTTAATTAAATTAATTTTTTACTTGTGTGCCCTTTTGTTGTTGTATAAACTGCAATATACTTTGTGCAATATTACAAAGTGTCTAACTATGTACTACTTATTCTTAATCACTTTTGTGCAATTGGATAAAAACTTCTCACTCATATCAAAAGCGCATAGCATTAATAAGAACTCAAAATTACATATACTACATTAAAAAATGTATTGTGTATTACGTAGTACTACATATTAAGCATATTCGCATTAACATTTAATTAAGATATTGTGCTACATTATAATTATATTATTGTCATGGGTTGTCACGGAAATCGTCAATTCAATTAATTGGCGATTTATGCAGAGTGGAGTCGTATTAATTATTAAGCAGAAAATGGGTTGTATTTCGACTACATACATACATACATTCGTAACGCATAAGCTAATATTATATTTTATTCCACGCTCATACATTGAAATACCCGATTATTAGAAAGCATACAGTATTAACCAGGAATAAAGACACTTGCAGTCCATAAATGTTTGAGTAGCTAAAATATTTAATTTTAGCAAAGAATACCATATTGCATAATATCGCTTAATGTTTACCTGTCCAATCTAATAAAATAAACATTTTATTCTATTCTACCTACAAAAAATACTTTAAATTTAGCGCCAAAGTGTATGGGGTATAGTTGGCAACGCTGGTCAAACAACCGATAGTTCGATGTGCGTATATGATATTTTATCGAAATGCATATTGGTGTACATTTGTCGATACTTGTTAGTAAAATCGATATTCTAAATGTACATCACTAGTGCATTTTGCTTGTGTTTTTACGCATTTTTTGCATTCGCATTTTTTATTAATTTTAGTTTTATTTCCCTGCGCGTGGTTTATTTCGCGTGCATTTAACAAAAAAATGTTAATTCATTTGCCTTCACATAAAAAGCAAATCGTGAATGAAATTCCCAGATAAACAGAAAATTTTTGCAAGACAAGTCCTGAGACTATCTGTATAACATAAACAACAACAATAGCATTGCCCCCCAGGACGTTCGCCATCAGACAAGGCCCAAGGTTATTTGCAAATTCTACAAGCTGCGACTGCGACGACAATTGTCCATCGAACTGAACAAAATGAAAGCAAACTGAATGTTTTAATTGGAAAATATTTATTTGGTCAAGCGAACGACGTTGCTATTGCTTTGGCATGTTGTGCTTCGACTCGGAAAAGATGAATTGGTATTACCATGTCCTCGCCCGACGACCTTACCTGGTGGTCGTATCCATAGCCGTCTATTGTGTAGCCTGCATAATAGTGGCTTTAATATTTAACGACCTGCCTGATTTTAGTGACCCCACCTTGGTAAGTAACTATGTGAGGCCCAGGGCAATAAATCAATTCTACGCATGCTCACACTTTCACCCACACACACACCTACATATTTGCAGGGTTTTGAGACAAGAGGCACGGAAATTGGTAAGAGGTTGACGGCTTGGCATAATCTGGAACAGGAATGCGATGGCAACGGTGTTTTGTTCTCAAATCCCACGGATCTGCTACAAAAGCTTCAATACGAAAAGACCCGCGGTGCTGTGAGACATCAACATCCCAATCATCGTAGGCATAAAAACCAACGACGCAAGCACAAAAACAACAAACGACGCAAGGAACACAAAAAGAACCAACACGACGACATCGCGTACAAAATGATGGTTATCAACAAGCGACTGAAGGCGACTAAGAGTCCAATAAGTGACAAATGGTCCGGCGACAGCGGTGTGTTCCGTGACTACGAGGTGACCAACGACAGTAGCAGTCCCTCCATGCTTGAGCCGACACGCCGCAGTGAGCAGATCGAATATGGTCATAACACAACGTTTGTGGATGAGGATGAGCATCGTGAACGTGTCCAGACCAAGAAAAGCACTTGGCGAATGCTTAAACAAGCTTCGTTACCCAACGACGGTTGGTCTGACTCTAAGGTGCGTCAACCCATCGAAGGATTCTTCTGTGATTCCTCACCGCACAAGGCTTACTCGCACTTTATTGTCCAACGTATTGGACCCAATGCCACTGACTCACTTTTTGACCTAAATAGCATGTTAGCCATGTGCCAATTGCAGGATCAAATAGCCTCGATAAGCAGCTATCAGGCGTACTGTGAGCCCGAGATGTTGACCTCAAACTGCTGTCGACCGTGGTCGCTGCCAAACTATGCTACATTGTTGGCCAATAAGAGTTCCTGTTTTGATCTGACCACCGAAGATGTTGCACAACTGCAAAGCCTGCTCCTAAACTGCTATGAGTACTATCATTTTCTGAAGCTGGACATTAATTGTAATGAATTAAACCGTTGCTATGCGCCTGAGGAGTGTACGCGCCACAATTTGGTCTTTAATGTGCTCAACTTTCTCAGCGATTTTAATTTTATTAAACCAAATGTAAGTAGTTATAATCGCAGGATTTAACACATAGTTTAACTAATCATTTCTTTGCAGGATTCAAGTGTTTATTTGAAGTACGCAATGATTTTTGTGCCCGTGGCACGCTCCAATCGCATTCTGCCGCTCTTTCACGAATGGGAACAAGTGTAAGTTGTCTAATTTCCCCTTTAACTGGTTCCTAATATCGCCTCAAAGTATAACGATCGATGGGTCCTGCGGGCATCTTGCCATCTTTGGCTGTAACTATTGCTGGAATGCAGATATCCTCGTAGTATGTGGTCAAATCGTATTTGCGAAACAATTTGCGCATGTTTTTTAAAAATGTGTCCAATGTCATGTCCTTGGGTGGCGGTCGGCTATACAAATTTCCACTCATTTTCTTGAGCTCGTCTAGGCGGTTGTAGTAATTTCCATATGTAGTTTGTATATCCTTCGACTTACAATTGGGATCGGAAATATCGGCCTTTATTTTCTTCTGGCTCATCAGGGAGACATATTCATTAGGAGAAAAGTCCGAGCTGTAGACAGTCTTCTGTAAATCACGGAGAAAAGCTTCCACCTGATCATAGCGCACGGGTGGATACTCGAAAAAGAGTTTGTAGATCTGCTCGTTACACCACTTAGTGCGCATCAAGAACTGACGATACTCCTCACGCCAATCCATGGCATAGGGCCAGGAGCGTGTCTTCATTTCAATGTTGTTCACCTTCAGATTATTAGCATAATGGCCAGAGATTAAGGCTCCATCGGTTTGATGCCTAAAGATGCGTTTTGGTTTGTGTATACGGCCATCGGACATGTGATTTACATAGTCCTTATTGGTAACAGTCTTTTTCTTAATGCACGAGGGCAGCAGCTCATTGACATCCACCGCAGCCAAGCGTTCACTCCTGGTTTCGGACTCTTTATCAGTTGCCATTGCGTTAAAGTATTTAAATTGCTAGAATTTGTGAATGGGAATGTAACTCCAATTGTTTAATATGTATAGTTTTTATAAGTATAATGACAAGCACTCTATTAACATAAATATTCCTTTATATTTATAGCGATCTGAGCAACGAACTGGTTGAAGTGGTTGGCATGGATTTGGGTCTGGAAAATGAGCTTTTTAGCGAACTACTGCTCACTGATGTTTGGTTGGTCTCGTTGGGCGGTCTTTTTGTCATGTCGTGCGTTTGGTTATACACTGGATCCGCCTTTATCACCATCATGTCCTCCTGTGCTATCTGCTTCTCGCTCGGATTGGCCTACTTTGTATACACTTTAGTCTTTGAGTTCACGTTCTTTCCGTACATGAATCTGCTTGCGGTGGTGGTTATCATTGGCATTGGCGCCGACGACGTCTTCCTGTTTCTAAAGATCTGGCAATGTGTGCTTGCAGAGCGCTTTAGCAAAAGTTCCACCATAAACACACAATCAACGTTGCCCACGCCTCTGGAGCATAGCGAGCATACGGAAACACTGGAGAACCTGATGGCGCTGACTATGCGCCATGCGGCTGCATCCATGTTTGTCACCTCCGTGACAACTGCGGGTGCTTTTTATGCATCTTATAGTAGTTCCATAACGGCCATCAAGTGCTTTGGGTAAGACTTCTTAATGATTTTTAAAAATATTCTATGGTTTAACATGTTTTCTGTATTGTTTCTGATAGCATCTTTGCCGGCACCGTTGTGGTGACCAACTATTTGCTTATGATCACTTGGCTGCCCGCTTCGGTTTCAATAATGGAGCGATTATTTGCCAGTCGCATGTCCTGTCAGCAGCACTTGACCCAGAGGCTGATCAACGCCTGTAAAAAGTCAATTAATCGATTCTGTGAATTGTTTGAGGAACGCATCACCCAAAGTATCATGAACTATGCCGTTTTATGGCTTATAGCCTTTGCCAGCCTTGGCGCTGCGAGTGCATTCATTGTGTTTTGGTATCCGGGACTGCAGCTGCCAGAAAAGCCACATTTTCAATTGTTTGTCTCACATCATCCATTTGAGGTTTACACAAGGCTTCGACATCAGTTTTGGTTTGAGAAACCGCTGCAAGGATACGAAAACTTTAATATGAGCATGCGTTTTGTTTGGGGCGTGGAACCGGTGGACGATGGCGACTATACGAACCCAAACTCATATGGCAACCTACACTATGACAATAATTTTAATATATCTAGCAAAGAGTCACAGATTTGGGTGCGTAATTTTTGCCAAAACATGAGACAGCAGCCGTTCTATCAGCCAACATTTGGCTTCCTCTTGCCAAACTGTTTCATTGAGAACTTTATAAGGTTCATGGAACGCAGGTATGTATTGTAAATTTTGTACAAGTCTATTGTTATATTTTACTGATTTCTTTCCTTGACAGATGCATTGATGACATGGACACAACGCGTACTGATCGCACGCCGTGTTGCGATGCCCAGTTCCCCTTCGAGCCGCACATATTTGAACTGTGCCTGCCCCAATGCATATCAAATTTGTGTGAAACGAGCTTCTATCAGCAGGGTAAGGCGGGACCCAAATTTGCTGCTGCTCCTGCTGCACCCAATCGTCCCGATCCGTACTTGGAGAGCAACAGCAGTAGCAACGAAAGCTTAAGCTTGGGACTGGAGGCCACACCCTCACCACAACTACTTGCTAAGGCGCTGATAATTGAGTTCGATTCGAATGTCAGCTATAGCACCATCTACACCAACATAAAAGTTTTCTACGAGAGCGTTGAGCTCTGGTTTCAGCAGCAGCTAAGCACAGCACCGCAGGAGCTGCGTGGTGGTTGGTTCATTAGTGATCTAAAGTTTTACAATGTACAGGATACACTGTCGCATGACACCATTGTGGCTATCGTATTGGCCATGGCTGCTTCGCTGGTTGTTCTGCTCTGTTTCACACTCAATTTTATCATCTCGATTTACGCTGTCATCACCGTCTCTTTGACTATTTTCAATACCGTGGCTGTGCTTATTTTACTCGGTTGGCAATTGAATATACTCGAGAGTATTGCGGTGTCCACAGCGATTGGTTTGGCTGTGGATTTTAGCTTACATTATGGCATACACTATCGTCTGTCGCCCTCCAAGGAGCGTGTGGCAGCCACACAATTTGTGCTGTCACGCATCATTGGACCCACGGTTATGGCCGCTGCAACAACTGGTTTTGCAGGTGGCATTATGATGGCCTCGAATATACTACCTTATATACAGATCGGTATCTTTCTGGTTGTGGTCATGGTTACTAGCTGGATGTATGCTACATTCTTTCTGATGAGCATGCTCAGAGTGGCAGGTCCTCAGTACGGTTTCATGCAGCTGAGATGGCCGAAATTGCGAAAACGGCGCACTGCAAAAGCCAATAAATTCTACGAACGGTAAGTTAAATAATTAGTTTATTTAATTTTTTAATAATTTGTTCTTTTCTTAGCAGCAAACCCAGTCAAATTATTGCCAGTGAGCAGCTGCTTACGCCCACCAGTTCAGCCATTGTTGAGATGGCCAACTCAGAGACACATGAGCTGGAATCGTTGAATTCCAACAGTCAGATAAAAACAATATCGGGCACCGAAAGTGGGCACACTCTACCAGCTCTGCCCGTTGATTTTGAGCATTCGTTTCAGACTGTGCGCTGAGCATCGCAATGGAAATGGAACCGTCTTGAGTATTGTCCCACAGGTGCTGCGACAATTTGCATTTTTTATACACTGGGCAAAGCTAGAGAAGAGAAGCTTTCCAGCCAAAAAGATAACTACTTTGTTAGCATTAAGAAACCCTCGAAGAATTGCAAATTTTATACTTTGCTAATAGTATTATGTGAGAGCTGTAGAGTTATTCAGATTAGCTAGAGATATAGACAAGTAATGGAGGGGCGTTGAAGGGGTTTTGGGAGAGATAAGACGTTAGAGGCCCCGAGTCCAAGCAATGTGTTGGCTCAAAATCTTGTAAACTGAAGCAATTAGCGGAAAGTACTGGGTACGTCCAAAATATTTATATATATATACATATATACTATATATGATGTCGGTATTATTAGTTGATATAGTGTTATTTTTAGTGAGAGCATTCATGAATGTTTTTATGTACTATTATCTATGTACTAATTAACTGTAATCAAAACTATTTATACTCTGAATTTTTATTAGCTGTTAAATTTGGGGCAACTATGTTGCAGCCCTTCATATAGTACTATATATATGTAAGAGAACATATATTTATATATGTAGTTACCATATATGGTAGTTATACACACACACATATACACACACTCACATGCATACACTACTATAAAGTATTATGTACATTGTTGTACTAAATGTGTTGTCTATCCTAGATGTAAACGTTCAAAACACGCACACTACACACCCACAACACACACTCACGTTTATAATAACCATGTAACTGTGATACAGAAGGTGACAAATTGAAAATATTGAGAAAAGAAAACAATTCCTTGTTTATACAGACAATGAGAGTTAAAAAAAGAAATCAAAAAACAAAACAAAAATATTATGACGTATTGTACTTAAACTAAAACTGATAAACAAACTTGTACTTCCTTCATTAAACTTAAACAAATGTGTTGAAGTGATTTAAATAAATGTTACTTGTGAAACAAACATAGCAACGACTTAGAACTACCCTGTATTACCAGTAATATCATAAGAGAAGTTTAACTTATAATAATTGATTTATTCATTCAATTCTCAACTATGTATCTCATTAATATTTATGTATGAGTTGAAGGAGTTTTGTAATTCTACGAATCAAGCTAAATGGCTAAAAACTGTATACGCATTTCCTGCATTACCCTACAAGTACTCAACGATATCGCATTTTATGGATATATTTGGACAGCTCTGTCCAACCACACTGCGACCACGGTAGTTGGGACTCTTCTCGGTGAGCAGCTTGCGGAATATGGGCAATATGGCAGTTTCCCCTTCAATCAATTCTGTCTCGGAACTGGCGCCATAAATGGAATGCTCAGTTTTATTGCGTTGCTTTCGCTGCTTGTCGGGTGCCACATTCGGGGAACTGTGATGATGTGCAGCATGCTGTATGTTGGAGTTACGATTGTATTTGCGAGGTTGAGCACATTGTGGTACACTGCTAGTTGGTGTTGGCTCGCGCTCCCGTTCGCTGTCCGTTTCGCTCTGACAAATGGTGCCCTTTTGGGGCTTGGGTCGATGTTTATTGCGATTCTTCTCCGAGACGGATCGTTGTATGGGCGACGTTGTGGTCTGCTCGTAGGCCAACACATGACCATGATGCTCCGAGCAGCGCTGCGGACTGGCATAGGTGCGCTGCGACTGTCGGGAATGCTGCTTGGCATGCGAAAGCGTATGTGTGTCCCAGAGATCACTTTGCGAGACCACAAAGTTGGACTTTAGTGCCGAACCCATGCTGGTGCGTCGATGATCCGAGGCAGTGGGGTCTGTTACGAACAGAGAGATATATTTCAGACTGGTATATATGTAAGCCAGGAGGATAACTTACTCTTGGTGACGCCTGGCGTGCCGGGCTTGCTGTGTGGACACACGTTGCTCAGCTCCGACTGTGAGGTGGATATATTTGTGGATGAGTTTCGATGTGTGCTGCTGTACTTGGGCTTTGCCGTGGGTGTTTGACTGCCGCTATCGTAATGTCGGGAGGCAGTGGATTGTCTACGCTCCCGCATCGCGGCACAGTCGCCACTAGGACGCTTGCCGGTTGTGCTCGTTATGCTACCAATATTTGCATCGGTCTGGGCAGAAACCGAGTTGCGTTTCTCCAAGTGTCGATGGTGTTGATGCTGCTGTTGTTGTTGTTGCTGCTGCTGCTGCTGTTGTTGCTGCTGCTGTAATTGCTGTTGCTGTTGTTGCAACTGTTGTTGCTGCTGCAGATGCTGCTGCAACTGCTGCTGTATGGGCTGCATCATGGCAGGCGCATGATGCTCCACAATGGATTGCTTCTTTTTTTTGCTGAAAACATTAAGAGCTTGCCATAATTATGTTGCCTGTACTACAACTTTTAAACTACTTACGGTGGTAACGAGGGTGCCAGGGTTGTGGACTGCACGGAGACAAAGGAGTTGTCCATTTCCACGTGGGTGGAGGTGATGCTATCCACGGAGGTCAGCTCGGTAACTTCTAAGTGCAAACGGTGAGCAATGCATGAACATGTTTTGGACCAAGAATCTTTTACCACTCACCTGTAGTGCTTGGCATCTCGCGTCTCACCGGTGGTGCCGACAGTCGAGCTATATCCTCGCTAAGAATAGGCTCCATATCAGCGGTTGCTCCAGAGCACGTGACACCATCGATCCACTTGCGTGCCTCTGGTCCCAGCTTGCGGATCAGTGCCTGCAGTTCGTTCTCCTTCTCCATCAGAGCTTTGCGGAAGCGACAATTGGTGTTCTTAACATCGCGCAAGCGCTGCTCCAGCTCACAGACTGAGGAATCGCGACGATTCTTGGACATGGGACGCAGTGTGGCACGTACTCGTTTGTCCACAACACCTTGAGGATTACGCTTGAGTTCCACCAGCTACAAGTTGACAGAAAATCAAGAGATTAGTGAATGGCAATGAGAAACCACTTCACAGCCAGGATAAAACAACTATAAGAGTTGGGATAGGACAGTTATATAATCAGACATAAATTTAAATAAAATTGCGGATAGTTAAAGGTTAAGTTAAATATAGCATATAGTTAGTATGTAGTGTTATGTAGCGCATTCAAAAGTTTTTGAATTTTCTTAGTTAAGTGCGTTTAGAGCTAAATATAGCTAAATGATTGAATGATCCAAAGTATTCAAGGATTGAAGCGATCAAACAATCATTCGTTATTAACAACAACATTGATACAACAAATGTACATAATATTAAATGTAATTGTATTATTATCTGCATTATAGTTATCAGCTTATATCAATATTTGTACAAATGTCTGTATATACAGCTACAATAACTACAAAACTTCCTTACTACCAGTCTTACTTTCGGTACGAACACCAAACACAAAGTGGCTGTCGTACAAAAAATGATAAAAAACGAGAGTAAGACAAAAACTAAATCCTTTCGATCCGATAGCACCAGCGATATAGCCGCACCGGCGATACAGGTGATGAACACATTATATACGGAGAAGCCAATGTGCTTGGAATCATTTAGGGCTGGTATCGACACATGCCGGGTTTCCCAGGCCAAGAAGGCGCCGAAAACCTGAAAACGAAAAAAAGGTATAAAATAAATCATTATTAATTGTGAGATTTGATTATGACAGTGATTCTTGATTAAGTCTGATAGTCTACTAACCAGCAATAAGCCCTTATAGGCATAGATGATACTAACGAATATCGTCATGTGCTCTGATTGGCAGTATTCATTCTCGGGTATCACAAGCACATCATCAATGTTTTCATGGTGCTGCCCCAATGAAAAATAACAAAATTATAAGTAAATGCAGCTGTTTTAAGACTTACCTTTGGCTCGAGCTTTTTGGTCTCGCGATAGAAGGGATCAGCTATCTGCCAGGTGGTTATTATAGCTATATCAATGGCCAACAGCACGCCCACAACCATAAACAACTGATAGTCCTTGATCACCTTCTTGTTGAGCTTTAAATCGGTAAAGATGGAGTGTACCCGCCATGTCTTGGAGAACATGGCACCAAATGCCAGGCTGAATCCGGCCATGAGGATCAGAGCACGTGCCGTGCATATGTAGGGAAAGGCAGCCACACTGCTAAGCGTGGTGTCCAGTCCCAGGAATATAATGCTCAGATAGGTCAACATGCAGCCAATAATGATGAGATTGTTTAAATGCGGACTGGACATCTTGATGTAGCTGCCAAGGGAAATAAGATGATTAGCAGGAGGAACCTGATAGAAAGAAGTTGCACTGCTCCTACCGTTGATTGCGGTACTTGATGTTGAAGGCGAGGAAAACGGTGGCAATTATCACACCGATCACCGAGGCGCTGGCTGACACAATGTATATGGTGGGATTAACCTGGCTGTGCTCTATGTAGATCACCGTACGATCCTTGGGCGGCGTCTTGCCCACCCAACGCACCGGCTTGCCCAGAGTCATGTCCAGGTGCGCCTGTTGGGAATGATATTCACCGATCTTTTCCATTTGACCCACTTGAAACTGGGTGATTAGTATATTTGCCTTGCGCTCGTTGTTGTAAAACCGCACAGGACCCTAAAATAGTGGAAAGAGGAGTCAGGGACTGAGGGCCCTTTATGGAATGTAAAACATACCGTTACGCCCTCAAAGGAAGTATTGCGCAATGCCTCCAGAAAGATGTTCTCCCAATCCTTGACACGATAATCAAAGTGGGTCAACAAATCTTCACGCTTCTCCGCCACATATTGTATGGCCAAGGCGGCTGCCCAGATCCCATCGTAGGTGTAGCCATGGAAGCGCGAGTACTCCATGCCCCGCAATCTGTCATACTCCACCAGATACTCATCCGCCGTCTGCAGCAGAAAGTAAGGTAAGATTAACGATTCCAAGAAGGTTTCCACAGTATGCTTACAATGCCGGCAACTGTAATATCTCCGCTGGTGGAGAGCGGCAGTAGATCCACCAACATGGCACCCTCTAGAGCCGTGGCTATCTCTTCCACGGTGCATTCGCTGTCCAGCGTAATGTTCCACCAATCTGTGGAGTAGGTGGCCATAATCAGCCACTGATAGGCTCTGCCGTACATCTCCAATCTGAAAACAGTTAGGGTATTAAAACGCCTAATCCTCCCAAAATATAGACTCACTTGTAAGCCTCGCAGAATACTTTCCGTGCAAAGTGTTCATTGAAGTTGCCCAGAATTATTCTCACATCTTTTTCACGAAGTTTCTTGAGAGATTCGGCTACATCGTTGACGAAACTTTGGGTCTCCACGACCTCCAGTTCCATGGAGTCGAGATCAGCCACCATATGATTGTGTGGCAGGGAATATCGTGGTTCATTCTGATACACCGTGCCCACTCGCGTCCAGTTGAACTCCCTGAGCAGTGCCAGCCGAGGAGCATTGAAGGCATTCTCTGAGGGCACGACACGAAAGAAATTGGGAAAAGCATCCTTGGTGAACATGGGATGGGTGTCGGCATAGCTCAGCTGGGTCAAATGCCAGTGCTTGCTGGCCTTGGCAATGGGATCGGTGACGTGAGTGCAGGCGGCACCAAAAAGCATCACTTTATTGGGACCCGAGTGCATCATGTCAAAGAAGGATTTTACGCCCACAGCCGCATTGCACTAAAATATGAAAAGAAAATATATTGGAGATGACAGAGAGCAGGTGTGTGCCACCTACGTACCTGTGTGTCATTCCACCACATGTGCAGTCGGTAGTTGGTCAATATCTGCGGATGTTCATTGACATGGCCCAGTGCCAGCTTAACACTGGGCATAACGCCACGCCCCGTATAGGAATTCTCCACGCCATCGCCATATGGAAAAAATCCAGCAATATAAACATCCGAACGCTTGGCAGTTCTCGCCTGAATCAACACCAGGCAAAGGCCAAACAGGCACAGCAAAAGTGACCACGGCCACTGTGCGTGGAACATGTTTAAGGCTGCGCGGGCTGCTAATCGATAACGATAATTGTGGATCTTATTAGCAAATTGTGGGCTGAATGTGTGCGCTAATAATGTGTGTACACCCATACATATTTAAGTACATGTATGCATGTGTGCGTGCATGTCATGTGCAAATAACTGTGCTTTCTAAAACTGAAACCAACAAATTGTTTTTATTTTTACACAAAGACCTTCGCAGACCAATTGTTTTTCAAAGTCAAACTAATTTCCCAGTGTTACATTGAAATTGGTTCAAGGCGCTGCTGCGCCCGTGAGCGTTACGTGTCCATGTGTGTGTCATTTAACAAATCCCGCACGTACACACACACACACATATACAAGCAAACACACCCATACACAGCTTATTTTTGAGTCTCCATTATTTTTAGTTTCATTCCAAAGTAACTTTAAAAAAATATGCTTTTCAAAAGTTATTTAGATTTTTATGTGATTTAATTTTTTTTTTAACTTTAAAATTAGCTATTTGTAGTTTTTTTTTTCAACTGTTCATTCGTTTAATCCTTATTTTTCAAATGGTATAAACACTTCTTTGACAAGTTGTAGTGTATGGTTATGACTTCATGCACTAAATAATGGTAGAGTAGTGTAAAATAATGCTTGTCTTAAAAAATTTTTTTTGACGGATGAGACCCCCAAGTTCATTGATAATTCCTTAGGTTAACAAACACCACGTCGGATACTTAATAAACCCACCGCGATCTATGTGAACTGGGTGCAAGAAACACAATTTATTTATTATTTAAGCCCATTTTTGATAGTATTTTTTATTGAAAATTTTCCGTATCTTTTTGCGTTGCGTTTGAAGTTGCGAAGGTCCGAAAAAATTGTGTATCCTGACAATTTGACAGTTGAGCTGACAGTCGCCAAAGGACACGGATATGCGCATGTCTCCGGATTTGACAGACTTCATTTTGTTACAACGCTTCGCATCATGGTAAGCAATATACAAAACAATAACAGCAAACAGTCAACAGGTGAGCGAGGACAAGGGTTAAGGACATTTGTTTTGATTTCCCCGTTCGTTGTTATGACCATGTTGCCATGGACAACAGAACGTAATGGAAACAAAAAAAAAAAACACATTTGGCGATAATTTTTTATGCGGTGAAACATCATGGAGGACTATGCCCCAAGTCGCTACAAAATGCTGGACAAAATTGGCGAAGGAGTCCATGGTTGCGTGTTCAAGGCCATTGATTTGCAGCGCAACGTAGAGGTTGCCATCAAGAAAGTGGCCCTGAAGAACAAATTTGGTAACATTTCATTGAACACACTGCGTGAGATTAAGACACTCCAGCTCTGCAACTCGGAATATGTAAGCTTATGGACGTTGTATTTCCTCTACCTCAACTAAAGCTTTCTATCTACAGATACTTAACATTATTGAGATATATCCCGATCTGACTGGGCTCTCGCTGGTATTGGAGTACATGCCCGATACTCTGTATGGTCGCCTCAAAAACGAGGCGAATCCCTTAAGTCGTCAGCAGGTGCGCAAGTATTCCCTAATGATGTTTAAGGGCATGTCCTACCTCCATGAGGCTGGCATCATGCATAGGGACATTAAGCCAGCGAATCTGTTAATCAGCCACACGGACGTTCTGAAGATTGCCGACTTTGGTTTGGCGCGTCTCTACTTTCCAGACGAGGAGGCACGCCTTTACTCGCCTCAGGTCTCCACGCGCTGGTATCGTGCTCCCGAAATACTCTGGGGTAGTCAGAAATATGGTACAGCTGTTGATTTGTGGGCCTGTGGCAATGTTCTGGCGGAAATGCTTCGGGGAGTTCCTCTTTTTGCAGGCACAACCGACATAGAACAGTTGGCCATTATAATACGCACGCTGGGAAGCCCTCGCCTTAATGAGTGGCCTGAACTAACAGCTCTGCCAGACTACAGTAAAATAAGGTAAGCAACTGGACCATAACACACGAGATTTTGTTCTTATTGGACCTATTTTGTTGGTTAGATTTCCCAACTCAGTTGGCATTCACTGGGACAATTTATTTCCCAGCTGCACACACGCAGTAGAAATCGATCTCGTTTCCAACTTGGTAGTATATAATCCCAAGAATCGTCTTAAAGCCAATGAGGTAAGATCTTCAGTTCTAATCTGCTAAAAATCTTCATATTTTTGTTTACATCTATGTTTATTTTCAGGCCGTCGATCATAGTTATTTTCACTAATTTAAAGTCTTTGTATTTACACATTAATAGTTAACTAACAGCTCTAAGAATTCTCCGATTCCTTGAATCTGAAAAATAAAAACGAAATACATTTACAAGTGCTTCAATAAGGAAATATCCAAAATTATAACTTACTTGCATTTCAGGCAGGTGAAGAACACAGTTTGTCCTTCATCTGCTGAGCGGAGCTGTAGTGTGGCATATGACATCTTGTCGTGGCCACATTTGGGACACTTGCGCTCTACGACGGGTCCATCTGCCTCTTCGGCTTCGTCTTCCCGTTTGGATTTTCTTAGCAATTTGCTGGGATCGTAGGTGTTAAATTGTATCGTATATTCAGACTTCTCGCCACTGTAAACTGTTTGAAAAAGTTTTAAAAATAAGTAGATTTTCATTGCCAGCTACTCACCTTCTGGGCTGAACTCTTGCTTGCAGTTGTAGCAAAATACGTTGCCTTTAACTTGCAGTGGGGGTAAAATTGAGCCACAAGTCGGGCAAAATCCGGGGCGATTATTAAAAACATCCATTCTGAATCTAAACAACTTTTTGTACTGCACGTGCGTGTAACCAGGGTTGCAAAACGCAAAACCGGTGTCTCACGTAAATATCGATAGTTTTCATATCGATGCATTTCCTACCAATACAGCCGGGCAGAAAGTCAAGTCTGCCACTACCTCAAAATATTTAAAATACCCCTAGTTCAGAAGACGTTTGTTTCATTTCTAAAGCCCGAAAAGATTTATCTACTTAGTACATGAATTATTTGATACATGATTTACAGTGATTATTTATCATCTTTTTTACCAGCCGTCTTGGATGTTGCTTCAGCCGCCTTGGCAGTTTCTTCGGCATCACTGCCGCTAGATTCTTCTTCATCATCTTCATCCTCGCTCTCACTCTCTTCTTCATCATCATCGTCGTCGTCGTCATCGCCGTCGCTTTCGTCACCGTACGTGTAACCGGCGCTACTGCTGGCACCATAGCTGTAGTAACCACCATAACCTTCTTCATCATCGCTACCCATGCCTTGCTGTTGGCGACCAAATTTATGGGAACGGGTGGACATGCTTAAGTCCTTGGTTACTGATGTATCATAATTGCACTTGGGACACGGTATAGCCTTATTCTTGTCGTACTTGAAGCCCTTACGGCGCACATGATCCTCGCAATAGCAAGTCTTGCATCTCAAACATGAATATTGGCCAAGACGGTTGCAAGATTGGCACTTGTAGTTCTCCGATTCGAGAACCTGGCACGAGGCCTGATGCTCAAACTGATCATCCTCGCATAAAAAGCCATTGCAAAAGGAACATTTAAAGATTCTTCCGCCATGCTCCCAAACACCGCGTTCACACTCCAAGCAAACAGCGTTTTGCAACGGACAGGTGCAGGCATGGGACGTTAGACATTTACGCCCGTGACACACCCACGCCTCGCAGAAGTCGCAAATGGCGCCAACCATGCCTGGGAATCCAGTGGTATACACTCCAGGATGTTTGATTACACAGTCACCAGTTTTAAGCATGCATTTAATCTTGCCACATTGCGCACAAATCGGCAATCGCTGAACACTCTGGCAGAAATAGCAAAAGGCACGAGACTTTTGCTTCTTCTCGCACTTGTCACAGTCCATAGGCGCATTGCATGGAAGATCAGCAAGAGGAACCTCTCGTCCTCTTATCTCCTTGAGACGTAACTTTTGTTTCTCAGCTTTCTTTCGCTGACCGGTTTTCTTCTTCGGCATCCTGAAACTTTGTGTAATAAACTATTTAAACTATCGAAGATAATATCGATAAAGTGTATTTTAAATCATCGATTTACCTAAAAAATACTGAACAGCATACTAGATTAAAAGAAGAGAAATGATTTTTAATGTTCTGACATCTGGTCACACAATCAAGCATTACTTTTCACTTTTAACTGTTCATCGCAAGCGAGTGTTACATTTTTCGAGCAGCTTTGTGCTAAAAGTTTAAATACAAATTAAATAACTTGGAAAAATATTTAAAAGATAAAATGGGCGGTCACAACGATCAAAATGGAAACTCCAATGGCCAGCACGATGATGTAAGTATGAAAATTTCAAGTGAAAAGTGTAATTTTCGTGGCTGCACCCCTATGCGTGTGTGTGTATACGTTGAAAGACACGCGTGCCTCGCTGACCGCCATTTTGAAATTATTCATGTGCGTCAGCGGGTTAGAGGTTAGGTTGGAAATTGTGAAAAAAATAAAATCAATATGAAAATTTTCCATTTTCCATTTAGGATTCCATCACCGAGCCAGAGCATATGCGCAAACTGTTCATTGGTGGTCTTGATTACCGCACAACCGACGAAAACTTGAAAGCCCATTTCGAGAAATGGGGCCAAATTGTCGATGTGGTCGTCATGAAAGATCCACGCACGAAGCGCTCTCGCGGCTTCGGCTTCATTACTTACTCTCACTCAAGCATGGTAGATGAAGCACAAAAGGCTCGTCCCCACAAAATCGATGGTCGCGTAGTCGAACCCAAACGCGCTGTGCCTCGCCAAGATATTGATTCGCCAAATGCGGGCGCCACCGTTAAGAAACTGTTTGTGGGCGCATTGAAGGACGACCATGACGAAGAGAGTCTGCGCGAATACTTCCAGCACTTTGGCAGCATTGTTGACATCAATATTGTGATGGACAAGGAAACTGGCAAGAAACGTGGCTTTGCCTTCGTTGAGTTCGATGACTACGATCCCGTGGATAAAGTTGTGTGTAAGTATTAGTCCAAGTATTCTAGTTTCCCTTACTCTCCACAGTCCCAGCTCCGCATAGCAATGTTTGATGTGTCTGTGCGGCGTTTCATGGCTGTAAGATGAACGTTGCCCATATTATATCTTTGTTAACTAGGCTACTTCCTGTGCCTAATTGATGAAAACGTATGTGCCACATTCTGGTCTTTTTACACAGTACTGACAACTTGACAGGTTTGACCAACGCCTGCGTCGGGTTTCCTTTTGAATGCTGTGAGATCAATCAAAGCGTCGGCTTACGCTATGTTATGCGAATGTATATATTATGCCAATTCAGCGTAACACGCAGCCTCGTTACATCCTCATGTTAAACTCATTGAAACTAAAGATTCAACAGTCCCAGCTCCGCATAGCAATGTTTGATGTGTCTATGCGGCGTTTCATGGCTGTAATAGTAATATCGCTCATATTATATCTTTGTTAACTGGGCCTATTACTTATGCCCAATTGATGAAAACGTATGTGCTACACTCGGATCCTTCCTTCCAACAGTCCCAAGACACAGCACTGACAACTTGACAGGTTTGACCAACGCCTGCGTCGGGTTTCCTTTTGAATGCTGTGAGATAAATTAAAGCGTCGGCTTACGCTATGTTATGCGAATGTAAATTGATTAACCCTATTCAGCGTAACACGCAGCCTCGTTACAAATACAATTACACATCTGTATCCGTAGATGTTTCGGTGGTTACTTACTGCCCGTACACAGTCCCAGCTCCGCATAGCAATGTTTGATGTGTCTGTGCGGCGTTTCATGACTGTAAGATTAACACTTCAGCCCGTATTATATTATATATTATTGAAAGCAGTTTCTGCATCAATGATCAAAAAGTATTGGTACACTTTAGATTTCTTTCCTAACTTAGTTTTATTATTTGTTTAATTCATTTATTAATACTTTTTTTCTTTACACTTTACTTTTACAGTGCAAAAGCAGCATCAGCTCAATGGAAAAATGGTGGATGTGAAGAAAGCATTGCCAAAGCAGAATGACATGGGCGGTGGTGGTGGCGGCGGACGTGGTCAGGGTGGTCGCGGTGGTGGCGGTAACCGGGGTGGAAACATGGGCGGTAATATGGGAGGTGGGGGCAATTTTGGCAACCAGAACGGCAATTGGGGCAATCGCGGTAACAATGATAACTGGGGAAATAACAGCTTTGGCGGCGGCTATGGTGGCGGCAACAACTGTTGGGGCAACAACAGCGGACCGTGGGACAACAATTGGGGCAATAATGGCGGTAACTTTGGTGGTGGCGGCGGCGGTGGTAACGGCAGCTGGGGTAATAACGGTGGCAATGACTTTGGTAACTACCAGCAGGGCTACAGCGGTGGACCACAACGCGGCGGAAATTTCAGCAACAACCGCATGCAGCCCTACCAGGGCGGCAACTTTGCCAACAAAGCAGGTAAGCATCACCCCAAACATAACCTCAATCTCAACCCTTCAGCAACATCCATAGAAATTCACAGTTTACCTTTCACACCTAGCTGTTAAAACGTCTCTAGAGATTAGCAGTTGGCAATCACCCAAAAACAAAAATATTTCAGTTTGTGTAGATATTGTTTGAAAAGGGTTTAATATGATGAGGATAGTTTTTACCAAGTGCAGTTTTGTTCATAAAGTAAATGTGGGTTCTCTTTTATTTTTTAAGGAGGTGGAAACCAAGGCAATTATGGTGGAAACAATCAGGGCTTCAATAACGGTGGCGGCAACAATCGCAGATATTGAGGCGCCCATAAGAGGTGAGCATAGATATACACTTAGTTAAGGTCCCTAACAAAAAAAAAAAAAAAAAAACCAAAACTAAATTTTGCCTAATTAACCAATCAACCTTATCTCTTGTCCATATTGTTTGGCTTTTCTTTTTTTTTTTCATACATATACATTTTGTGTAGGTCTTCTTGCGTTTTATTATAATATATTTACAATATATTATATCTATCTTTACGTATATATGGAACTCGCATTATGTTATCGGTATTTTCCTGGTAGCTTCTAACAGCATCTTAGAATCGAATATTGAAATATTTATATTTTCTTTTGGAACCTTTTCTGACCATTTGATTTTTGAAACTAATAATCGTTTTAAGTTTTTTTTTATTCTTTTCATATTATCGTATTTAGTGAACAAAACAACAATATTAAGTACTGTTTGGATTGCATTACAAAAATGATTTAAATAACGTTTCTCATTTATCGACATTCTTATAGGTGGTAAATTAGCAGAGCAGTTTATGCCCAAAAGTCAAAGTCAAGTAAACGATACGCAATTCAATGATATGAGCCACAACTCATATACCTAAGAAGTTTTCCGAGAACACAACCAATACCAATACCAAAATCATGACAAGATAAATATCAGGAACAGTGCAGTGCAGTCGTGTGAGAATTGGTTCAGTCGAAAGTCAGTACAAGTACAGAGCAGAGCAGTGTGTATTCGTGTGTGTGTGTGTGTGTGTTGCAGTGCAGAAAGTACAAAGATAAATATAAAAAATAAAGCAGCAGCAACATCACAACAGGCTCAGCAGCACAGCAGAGAGTTGAGAGAACAGAGAAGTGAAATGAAGAGAAGAGTCAAGAAGTAAACAGCAGCAGCGAGCCTCACTCACACACACACGCCTCTCAATCAGCAGTACACGTACACAGCAGCAGCTGGCCAGGATTCAATGAGAGTAATTTGCACAGTTACCAATAATACTTATGATTAAAATTTACTTACCTACTATCACTACGTAAATGCACGTCGAAACCAATTCAATATTTTCAATATTTAGCTTAATATTTATATTTTCAACATTTTTATAGAAAAACCCAATTTAAGCAACGCAATAATATGTAAAATATAGTTTGATTGTTCAGCTAATTATGTTAAAACAACAACAAAACAAACAAAATAAGCAAGCAAAAACATCATTCAAAACAACATCAAAAAATCAAGTTAAATTTTGTATTCTTTTAGCTCAAATTGCTTAAAAAAAATTCTTCAGTAAACCATAACTATATAGTACTAATTAAAAAATGAAAGAAGAAACGAATAATCATAACTTCATGGCAGCAGCGCCTCCGACCACCTCTCCAGTGGTTGGAACGGTAGCAGTGCATAATTTCTGATAATCAGTGCAAAATTTACACAAATATTTAAATCTACATTAATATATGTATTACTTATTCTTTCACTAGGCTTAAGTTCTCTTAATATTTAAATGAGTAGAGCGTGCGTGTTCAGAGATTTCTCATGGGCCGCTCGCTGTATTAGCATTATATTATAAAAATATATATATATTTACATATATACACCTATCTAATATCATTAGTGGGTTCCGTGCGAACCGAGGATTAGAAATTTTAAGTGACTATGACGACATTTGAACATAAATATCTCCTCCTCCCCATATATTTAGTTTGTAACCAAATGAACAAAATTTAAATTGTAATCTATACCTTTTTAGCAGTATATTTATATAATTCTATATATACATATGCAGTTGTGAGAGGTCAGCGCAATTAAGGATTTTAATATGTTTAACGAAATTTACATTTAAATGTAGCAAAGAAAGATCTAAAATACATACAGCAATGAATTTATGTAAAATTGACAAAAAAAAAAAAAAGTAAAAGAATCAAAAAAAAGAAAACATAAAGCAAATTGAAAACTTTTGTTTAGTTCCAAGCGTTCCGTCTTGCATTTTATTCGTATTCTAGTTTAAGTCTTGTATTTGTTTAGAACAGGAACACAGCAGGCGCACCCAAAGCAGAGCAAAAGCAAGAACAGTGCAGATGCCAGAGTACGTTCCATTCTCTCTATCGTTCGTATGTGTAAGTTGACAAGGCAAGTAAGAGCCAGTAACAATTCAGAGTCAGAGAAAGCCAAAAAGGGGTAGCGGTTGTGTTTTATGGGTCGGGCACTTTATAATTTTGATTTTTGTTTGATTTTTTTTTTGTTTACTCATTTATATGGTTTAACATTACTATGGAATGCACACACATCTGTATGCTCTTTCATGTATATCATTTAAAATATATATGTTATTGTCATTTCTGTTCCAAGTTGGCTGAAAAAGTAATGCAAAGCGCTGAAAAGACGGCCGCCAAGCAACTCAGCCACACAACGGACAACACCCAGACACAGGCTCACAAAACTGGGTCACCTTTGGGAGCTTCTTTATAAATGGGTAAGTCGTAGCTCCATAAAACAACAGAAGTGTTGTAATTTACAGGTTGTAGCTAATGATTGGATGACCGAGGAGCCTAATAATTTTTGTGTATTTATTTTTATTTTTTTTCATATGAAATTTCAATAAAAAAAAATATTTCAACTGAAAGTTAACGTGCATTTGTGATTTAATATGACTGGGGTGAATAAACCGGAGCCTGTTTAAGATGCATACTTATTTTGCTTTTTATTGTTTACTAAGTGCTGTTGACCGTATTTTCGGTTAGCGTTTTTGTATTAAAAGGCATATTACATAGACTTAACAGCGTTGCTTTCTGTTAAGGGGTAGCTTGGATTCAAACCGAATAAAAGTAACTCTGGTTGAAATACACAATATTTATACGGCCACCCTAAATATTTTCCTATAATTTTTAGGCCATTATTTTGGATCTGAACCACTGGGATTGTGAACATCTTTTAAAGTAAAAGAAATATCGATATTTATATTGTCGACAACAATTTCACCTGCAAATATGTTTATCGATATTCATGTATTATTTTAACAAGCTAAGAGTTCACCAAACTTAAACAATTAAGTTGCCTTTATTATAAAATTACATTATAACTGCGTATTCTAATAAAAAGGAAGAGCATAAAATGGATGCCACTCGCACGGTTAAATTTGTATACGCATACAAAGACTATGCCGGCAAAGACTGCGAAGCTAAGCTGGATATAAAATTCCCTTTTGAAGATGACAGCATTGAGGAGTTGGTTACTCAGCTGTTGGCGCAGATGGATCCAATGATGCGGTACTTGGACGAAGACATTAGTAAGTTTCGCAGATAGTAAATTGTGCAGTGGCGTTGGCTTTAATAAGATATGTGTAACGCCCCCAAATAGACCTGGAGAAAGAACTGCAGTTGTTTATTGACCTGGAGCATCAGAAGTGTCTGGACGATTATGCTGAGAAGTTGATTAATCAGGCAGCCAACGAAGAGCTGGACTTAGATGCAATTGTGCGGAACACAGAACGTCTGTATAAGGACGAGTTGCTGCAATTTGCAGATCGCATTGGTCCTAGCGATGAGGATATCTTTGCACAAAGCTTTCATCGCTTAGTACACTCTACTTCCTTGGAGGATATACTCAAGAGGGAACGTAGCTATGCCAAGGTCATATCGGATATGACGGATCTGATGGAGAGTGAGGTAGAACAGTTGAACAACTCACAGCAGCAAGAAATGGACAGCCAGATCAATCAGCTGGACATAACAACAACATCAGAGGATATCAACAATCTGTTGGCACAACAATATACCACACAAAACTTCGTGCGTAAACGTTATGAATCTGAGCTGGAGGCCATGATGGGTCATCAGAAGAACGAGTATCGCAATTGGATAACTAGCCAAGTTAGTCAAATGTTTCAAGTGTCCCCGGTGTCCACACCGTTGGGCAATCGATCGTCCATGTTCGTCTCACAGCAGCCCTCGATGGAGGAGAGCTTCACCATTCATTTGGGATCACAACTGAAGCACATGCACAACATACGCATACTCAGCGCAAATGTGACAGATTTGTGCAGTCCGTTGCATGCGGAAGAGAGCTTGAATGGTCTTAACATGGCATTGGGACTCTACTCAAGCTCTCTCTGCGGCGTCGTGGTGCTGACACCCTCCATACAGGCGCAGGCCAACAAGAATATCATCAGAAATGCCAACAGATCGACCGAATTCCATTTCGATCAAATGGATGTACAACTGGAGAAGATTGAGAAGCAGATACGTGCGCTTAATACTAGTGACACAAGCAGCACTCCCAGCCAAGGCAGTGGAAGTGGCAATAGTCCCGAGGGGAGCGCCACATCTTCACCCGCTAAGCAGCATGTGCCCAAGCTGAAAACCGGCGACTTTTTCATCACAAAACACTCGAATCTATCGCAATCTCATGTCATATTTCATTTGATCTCAGACGAACCCATCAACAGTCCCAGCGAGATTAACTCCAGGCATCCGGTCATCCTGGGACTGCGAAACATTTTAAAGACTGCCAGTCGACATGACATCACTACCCTAACCATTCCAGCTCTGCTGCGACACGAGATGAGCGAGGACATGACCGTGCAGTGGTGCATTAGACGAGCTGAGCTTGTCTTCAAGTGCGCCAAGGGATTCATGATTGAATCAGCGTCCTGGGGCGGTGCAGAATTGAGGTAAGAACTGTCTTAACAAAGAGATAAAACCTTTATTCAATTATTTTCTTCATAGTACCCTGCAGTTATTGCTGCCACATGACATATCCGAGGAGCTGTTTACCACGCTGGCTGGAATGGTGCCCAACGTGTTTCGTGTGGCGAATCCAAAAATACTTGTGGATAACAATAAATAGATACATTCCTTGGCATAAATTAAAGACTTGCTGTTTATTTATATGAATATACATTTTATTTAGATTCATTGTTATATTTATGTTTGTATGTATATGCTTCGATTTGTTTTTTGTTTTTATTTTTTGTCGTTTTGCGCAAAATGTAAATAAAACACACTCAGAATTTCTGTAAATGTTCCTGTATCCAAATTCGTCAATAATAATCCATAGTTATTAATTATTAAACTTCAATGCAATCGTTTTGCAAAACTACAACTACTACATTGTGTATAAATACATTTAAATAGTATTTTTATTTATATATAGGTAATCGTGTGTACTATATGTGTATGTATGCATGTGTGTGTGTGTTTGTGTGTATTACTTCCAAATTTAAATGTTTATCTTTGGTTTCATGTGATTTGTGTATTAGTTTTCTTTTTTCTGTCGGTTAACTTTTAATTTAAATGTATCTTTGAATAACTCTGATTTGTTGTTAACTTGTAAATATGCATTTTGTTTTCACATAAATATATATATGTTTTTTTTTTTTGTATATTTAACAATTAATTACGTTATTATGTTTCATTTTGAATCAACATTTCGCTGTTTTTTTAGTGCTTCTTTTTTATGTATATATAAATATGGTTTTTTTTCTTTTTTTTTGGAGTTAGCCAAGTACGTTGTCTGTTGGTTTTAAGTGTGTATATATTTTTGTGTCTATGAGTGTGTCTTTGCTGCTTTGCAGTGAGAATAGAGTTTCAGAAAATATTCCATCTGAGACTGAGTTGTTGTGTCAGCAGGTCTTTTGGGTTACAGTTTCAGTTAATAATAGTTGGGATTACTGGAATTAATGGCAATAAGTGACTCGAAAGGTACAGGAACATAATAATTTGGTAATAAACTACGAAGCAGTTATGGGGAAAAAATTGACATAATCCGCTCTAAAATTCTAGTATGTTTAAACTTTTAAACTACCATGCTAAATATTAAATAAATAATTGTAATCAGTATTAATGCTTAATGCTTGCTTAGTATGGCGCCTTAAAATGTTTCCAAATCGAAACTTTTAATTAAAGTACGTCTTAGAATTTGTTTATTTCAGCCTAATAAATTAAAAACAAACAATCGTGGGAGCCTGAACTTCGTATATGCGTGTGTATGGGGGTGTGTTCTAAGTGTGTGTATTTCTTTTTTATCATTTTGAAATTTCGTTGCTACTTTTAATGAGTTCTCTACGATTGCATGCCAAAAATAATTTACTCAAAGATCGCTCTAGTCATAATTCGTTAATACTTTGCGCGTGATTCCTTAAACTACAATTTCTTAATGTATTTTCGTTTAGTTATTGAAATAAGAATACATAATAAAAAATTGGTTTTGTATACTAAAATTGAAACTATCACAAAATAAACAAATACTTTTCATAAAGTATAAAGTAAGTAAGTACCAAAGACTATGTGTTATAAAGTTGGTGTATTTCATATAATCATAATATCCTTGAATGATGAACATAAAATTAGTCAGTCCATCAGTTGTGCCTCCTTTTTTTAGCTTCAGGCTGGTATTCTATGTCCTGTCTGCCTCGGCGTCATTAAACAAAGGATCACACTGCGCGTTTTGGATCAGCCGACTTCTTATAAGTATGTATCGTTACTATTTCCAAGTGACTTATTTGTACATTAAAATAAAGCCGCAGTATAACACATAATCCTTGATAGGCTTACTGTAAACTCAATTAAGTCAAATACAAGCTAGTAATAAAAGTTGAGTATGCCAGTGTGTGTGTGTGTTGGTGTGTCGTGATCTGCGTGTGTGTTGTGTCTTTGTTTACATTTGACTCTCCTTGCGCCACTGAAAGGTGCCCGACTTGACGCCAATGCTGGAGGAGCCCTGATTGCTGCTCGAGGATAGCATGTTGTTGGTGCGCCTGATTAACTGAGCTGCTGAGTCGAAGCGACTGCGTATAAGTCTCATTGCCGGATTGCTGGAGACGCCACTGCGTTTGCTTTTGCTGGAATTTGTAAAATAATTAATTATTGCTGCCATAGGTAAGTGAATATATGTAGCTACCTGGATGAACTGGGCTGATTCTCCTTGAGATTACCCAAAATGATGCGCATATGTGTGTCTCGCGCAAAGTGATTATCGGGTAAATTGGGCTTGGAAGCGCCTCCATTGCTGGGACCAGCTCTGTCGTCATCGACAAAGGCATTCAGTGCTGGCAATTGACCAGGTGAGCTCAGCTCGCTGCTCGGTGAATGCGGCGGTGTGGCATACAGCGGTGACATGCACTCCATGTCATACAAATCCGCTTCATTAGTCATGTTGCTAGCTGCAAAGATTAGGAGCAGAAAGTTAGTAGAATTCCCCTGGGCTATAAAAGAAGAGCTAACTTACCCAGCTGATGCTCGCTGAGATCGGGCAGCACTTGTGAGTGCCGTTGTCCATTGCTAATGGATTTGTGTGCGGCTCCAGAGCCTGAAGCCGAACCAGCACCGGAAGCATGCTTCGAGTTGATCATCAGATTGTTGCGTGAACTCAATTTGCTCTGACGCTGCAGTTGTTGGGTAAAAGTGAGCGGTGCTTGCTGCAGGAGGAAGCGGAGAAATCAGGATTTGGTCACTAAATGTTTCATTGCTTTTTATATGTCTTGTTGGAGTACTCACATCATTGCTGCTGCCCGTGGATTGACTAGAGATGACACTTTTGCGCTTGTGTAAACTGCTCGTATCCGATTGCATTGTGTTCTGATAGAAATTGTTGGAGCTGTGCGTCGAACTGGAGGCATTGAGCACCTGCAAATTGTTGCTACCATTGTGCACCGTCGCTGTCGTGGCCGCCGAGCACACCGACGAGGCGGAGGCATGGGCATGGCCAGCAAATGGTGATAGGTTCTGATGCATTGGTAACGCCGGCGGCTGATCCGGAGAACGCAGCATGCTGGCATGGAATTTTGCCTCATTGGGATTGGGATTAGGATTGCTAGCTTCATCTACAAAGAGTAGAAATTAAGTAAGCGTTGGGAATAGATCTTATTGATACTTACTTTTGGTATAGCTTTCGAAGATCTTTAGAATGCTGCTGCGACTCGACTTGGCCGCCAGTTTGATGGGTGTGCGTCCACAGTGATCGGATTTGTAGGGATTAGCCCCGAATTGGAGCAGGGCAATCACACATTTCTCGTGTCCCTCCTGGGCTGAAATGCCCAAAGCAGTGGCTCCCTGTTTACAGGCATGATCCGCTGCAGCGCCATAGTAGAGTAGGATGTGCATGACATCGTGATTGCCCTGCCAGGCACAGGAGTGCAGCGGTGTGCGTGCCTCTAGATCCATTGAGTTGACATCCGCACCGGCCTCAATCAGTGTCTTGACCATCTCCGAGTGTCCCTGCCAGGCGGCCACATGCAACGCAGTGCGTCCCTCGCTGTCAGGTATGTTAACATCCACATTGGTCATGTCCAGCAGATACTTAACAATGTCCAGCTTGTTCTCCAGTGCCAAAATGTAGAGTGTGGTGCGTGAATCTGCGTCCTTGGAGTTCACGTCACAGCAGAACTTCAGTAGGAATTCCACGGTTTCCAGGTGACCTTCGAGACAGGCCAAACGGAACGCGGTCTTGCCATCGTGAGCCTTCTGATCCACAAAACTCGCGTGGATGTCCAGCAGAGTCTGCAGACAACGCAGACGGCCCTCCTGGGCAGCTAGATGCAGAGCGGTCTTGCCCTCGTTGTCGCACTCATCGATCTTGGCACCAGACTCCAACAGCTGCAGGCACACCTCATGGAATCCCTCGAAGGCGGCATAGTGCAGCGGTGTCCAGCCGGCATTATCCCGATGCGTCTCATCTAGACCCCGATCGAGTAGCTGACGTACGGTCTCCACATTGCCCTGGGCAGCGCCAATGCTCAGCACTGTGCGTCCCTCGGAGTCCATGCAATCGATGCCGCAGCCCCAGAAAAGCAAGAGTCTGACCACCGTGGCATGTCCGGCCGTGCAGGCAGCCCACAACGGTGTGCGTCCCATGAAATCGGCAAGATCGGGATCAGCAGCGTTCTCTAGGAGCAGTTCACAGACCTCTGCGTTACCCTCAAAGGAGCTGACCAGCAGCGGCGACATGCCATCGTTGTCCAGCTGATCCGTGTTAGCGCCATGATCCAATAACGTGGAGATCACCTTGCTATAACCAGAGGAGCCGCACAAGGCTGCCACGCACAACGCACTGCGTCCATCCAGATCCAAGTGGTTCACATTCGCACCGTTCTCCAGCAGAATCTCCACAATGTCGTAGTGTCCCATGTAGGAGGCGGCTATGAGAGAAGTGCGTCCCTGGCGATCTACGGAGTTCACATCCGCGCCAGACTCAATCAGTAGCTTCAGTATATCCTCGTGTCCACTCCAGGCAGCCGCTCGCAGAGCAGTGCGTCCCTCCTTATCTGCTAAATCGATCTTGCATGCGGGCTGGGAGATCAGTAGACGAACCACCTCGCTGTGACCACCCCAGGAGGCGGATCTAAGCGGAGTCCAGCCATCACGATCTGCATGGTTCACATCCACCCGCTTCTGTCGTCCAGTGCCATCATTACAGGGTTGCGAGAAGCTGAGGAGTAACTTCACTACATCCAAATGACCATTCCGAGCGGCAATATTTAAGGCCGTCTGTCCATTGTAATCCTCAATTTCCAAATCGATGGGACTCTTGCAGGCATTGAGAGCACGCTCCAGCAGCTGATGATTCCCATCATTGGCCAGAATGTGGATCAAGGCCTTGCCCTTGTGCAACTCAATATGATGCGAGTCCGACAATTGATGCAAAGTGCTCGATGCATTCTCGTCCTGACTCTCCGGCGGCGGTTCGCTCTGCTCCGAGGGACTGACCGCACGCTGTGTCTCCAGCAGACAACTCTTCTCGCTGGCCAGCAACAAATCCGCCAGCTCAAAGTCAATGTTCTGTGACTTATCCGAGAGCTCAGGAGACATAAGAGAGGATTCACAGGAAGTTTGAGCGTCCGCATTATTAATACCAGTCTCGATCAACAGCTTAAGGATCTTGCCATCCGTGGGCAGACTGGGCTTGAAGAAATCGCAAAGGAACTGCGCAAAAGGCTCACTCAACTCGTTAGCCAAGAAACGCTCCAACATCGCACGCGTTTTGGGCAAGAAATTAATGTCGGTCTTGAAATCATGTTCACACTGAGCACAGCAGTTCAAGTGATTCGTGTAGAAGCAATCGGAGAGATTCAACCTCGATTGGAGCAGCACCAGAATCAGATCTAATTCGATCTGCCGATTGTTCAGATATTCGCCGCACTTTAGCAGATGATAGGCAAACTTGCGCACCGTATTTGCGCACAGGGTATCCGATACGAGTAAGTAGTACATGGAGATCATGACGTGACCCTCGTTCACATCGCAGATAAACTTTTTGGTGGCAAACTTTACATCCACTAGCCAATCGGCGAAGGAATTGTGAAAGATCTTTAGACGTTGCGCATTCGCATCGTAGGCCAGAATATTTCGCATCAATTGCAAACGCTTCTCAAACTCCTGGCCATCGATAGCATAGTTGTGTGTTCTCAGGCAGTTGAAGAGGAAAAGCTTGTCCACAAATCCAGAGGAGGCGAGCAGTATATTCAGCAACGGTCGTATCTTCATGTACTGCTTTTTGTTGAAGGACTTTTGGCATATATACAAATATAGCCCGTTGAGGGTGCAGGGGATTAGCTTGATTTCGCGGAAGCTGAAGAAGTTATCCTTGATGCCGTGTAGCACCTTTTCTAGGTAAAGTATGCAACCGTTTGACTTGATGTATAGCTGATGTAGTGACTCGATTATCTCCTTGGTCAGCATAATGCTATCCTTAAAGTCCGAGTTCAGGCGATTGATGATATACTCCTGCACATCCTTGACCACATGTGATTTACGAAGATCATCGAGTGTGATCTTCTTGAAGCCCGTGAACATTTTGGTAATCTGCTTGGTCTGCTTCTTGGTGGTGCAGACGAGGAACAGCCATTTGGGAAACAAATGGATGTGATTCGATAGCAACTCGGCGACGTTGCGACTCTTCTGATTGCTGACTGTGCCACGCCCACCCTTAAGGGTTGAGATCAAATTCCCCTCGTTGATGTAGTTCTCGTCGATGGAATCGATTAGCAGCAACAGCGCTGCCTTGGGTGGCGTCAGCTCCAGGAGCGGGAAGAGCAAGGCCTTCTTGAAGCACTCATCTGGATTCTTCTCAATGCTGTCCACGCTGAGGCACTCCAGGATCTCTGGGTTGGACAGCAGCAGCTCGTAGTAGCCGTCGGCTATGATGGTGCGACAACTCTTGGTCTTGGGCAGCGGCGGTGGCAACGTATTGCCAGTGATGCTACTGTTTATCTTGGGCTTCTCACCGGGCACAGGTGGCACCAGTTCCTCTGACATGTCCATTGTTGTCTCCTCCCTTACATCCGCATGTTCCAGCTGCCGCTCCATTTGATCCTCGAAATCGATAAGTGGTTCAGCTTCCGATTTCTCCGGCTCCTCAACTCCGGCTACGGTTTGCTGTTCCTGTTCCTCCGGCTGCTCCTCTGGCTCCTTGTCCATTTCGGGTTTAAGCTCCTCGCTCTGCTTTACATCCTTGATAGCTGCCTCGATCTCGTGCTTCAGCTGCTCACTGACCAAGTCCGCAATGTCCTCGCCTCCTCCCTGCTGGATGATGGCCTGACCATTGCTCACCGCAGACGTGGAGCTCAAGGCTTTGGCGGGCGAGGAGATGCCACTGCCGGTACGTCCACGCTTAACAGGAATCTTGGACTTGCTTTTCACCGGACTGCTCTTGGGAGCATCCTTATCCTTCTCCCTGTCTTTGTCCTTGTCTTTCTCCTGCTGCTCCTGTTTAAGCTTTTGCTCCTTTTCGCTGCCCGTGTCCTTGTCCTGCTCCCCGTTCTCCTGGAGCGCTGAGCCAGCTCCACGCTTGGGCGGATGTGTGCCATAACTGTTACCAGCAGATTTCTCGGCTAGATCAGCCATCTCGGTGGTGTGCAAGCTCTGAGCGGGAGCTGGCTCCGATTGCTGACGGGTTAGACAGGATTTTCCAGGTTTCTGAGCGGTGGAAGTGCGTCGGTTTTGGAAGCTATCCAACTCCTTGGTGTCGCATTCGCTGGCACCTCGTTTCAGTTCCTCGATGAGCAGCTCCTCGGCATTCTCGCTGAGCGTGATGTGATGCATGGCCTCGTCCAGCTTGGACTCCTGCTGTTGTGCCTCTTCACGTAGAAAGGAGAATCCCTCGTCAATGATCCGCTGGCTATCCTCGCGCCCAATCATCGAGGCATGGCTGAGCAACTGCAGCACAATCTTGCGCAGAAACAGCGATAGACTATGGCACTCTGGATTCTGGGATTCAATCAAATAGCACGCGAGGAGTTTGCGATTAAGGATGCCCTTGGTGCCGGAGTTGCCCTTCAAGATGGCCTGGCAGATTGAAGTCTTGCCGGAACCATTAGAGCCCAGGACTAGGCAACCATTGTAGCTGGATGTGGATATAGCCGCTGCTTTCCCACGAGAGGATACATACCCAGCACTGGCTGCTCCCAGGGCAGCCGGCATGGGCTTTTTACCAGCCGTGCGCTGCTCCAGACACAGCGCAATCTTCTTGAGCACCCACTCGCGGTGGATGCAGACGGTGGTGCTTACGAACCGCTGACTGCTGGACTCTCCGCCGGATGCCAGGCCATTGACTTCCTTGTCCGGCGAGTGCTTGCGCTGCATTTGGGACTCCAGATTGTCGTCGGTATCCCTAACCGGCTGCTTCTCCGCCTCCAATCCATCCTCTTCTGGTGCCGAGCCACTTCCGCCCCCTCCATTGGTTTGACTGAGATCCAGGGGAAAGTTTTGCTGCACGAGATTCGCAAAGTGCTCCTCCCTGGCCAGGTTGGAGAAACTAGCATTGGGACAATCACGTCCAGTGATCTCCAGTTTCTTTTGCACCTGCGTCGTGTCCTTAAGGAAATTAAGTATACGCCGATCCTCCAGCTGTTTATTGGGTGTACCACCGGCACCCAGAGCAAGCACCTGGCTGCCTCCCTTAGCCCCGGCCACGCCGACCAGTGCACTCGTCGAGGCATTTATATCCTCCTCGTCCTCCTCCGTTCGCTCCAGCAACAACTCATCCTCATCGTTGGCATCCAAATCCGTAACCTGCACCGGATTCCCATTTCGCATGCTGGCCAAACGATTCGAGTCCCTCAGATTCGATAGCTTTGTGTCATGGGCTTGTGTGGTAAGTGCCACGCCCCCTTCGACACTTGCCACATGACGGCTGCGTTCGCTGCTCTTGTAACGATCCGACTTGCGCAGAGGCGTGGCATACAACATCTCCTTATTGCTGCACTTTCCCACAGAATTCGAGTTGGAATTGTTGCTGATATGCTGTGAGGATTTCTGCTGTTGTTGCTGCAATTGATGTTGTTGTTGCTGCTGCTGTTGTTGTTGCTGCATTTTGCGCACAGACTCGTTGTACATCGCCTGACAGGGCAGATTCTCGTAGATGTCATTGCGCAGATTATCGTTGTCCGTGTGCTTAGACATGATTCCTGACTATTTTCAAAACTTTATCTGCAATGAAACCACATAGTAAAGATAAACATTAATTTCAATTTGTAACTAGGCCGTTATACCCTGTAAAGAGGGTGTGATAGGTTGGTTAACGTTGTGTATGGGGCAGAGAAAACTAAAGCCGATCACTTGCATCAAATATAAAGTCTTCTTAAGCTACTTAAAGTCATCATCATATTGTTTGCTTATTTATTTCCTATTATAAGTTTTTTTTTTCTGATACAGAGCTTTTTTAAGTCGAGTTAAGTCCCTAGCTTTCTTTTTTTTTTAAAGTACAATTTTCATTAAGTTGCTCTCAGGGTTCGATTATTAAGTTACACCTTGAAGATGCTTTGAAATTGGCCATCAACTAACTCTCATCTAATGCCTGCTTTTATGTGCCTTCTTCTGCTCCTTTGAGTCCTTTGACTCCTTTTACTCCTTTTAACGCGTTGAGGCACTTTAAGCTGTTTTTACTTCTCGGCTTGTTGCCTTTTTTTCATGCCAAGTTTCGACTCGTTTTTTACGATTTTAGTATCTCCTGCCAACAATTGACCTGATTTTGTGCACACTCTTAACCCTTTGGCAGCGCGTTCTCTCTTCCTACAAGGACATGCAGAGCGTTAAGCACACATACTATAATAAGGTGTATTTACAGAGGAGCGAGGGCAGTTTGAGTAGAATAAAATATTTTTAAACCGAATCAAAACTTTTGCTGATCGAAACTGCAATGTCTTATAACGAATTAAGCTTAATCTGTTTCCATTTAAAGAGCTAGTAGAATCTGTTATGAAAATTTGATCAAGAACAATACTTAATTGCATCTGTTATATATATTTCACTTTAATAAATAATGGCACTTGAAGAAACATATATTTTATGACATCTATATACTTAAACAAATTAAATCAGAGCCAAAATTCCGATCAATTAAAATTGAATTCGCCATAATTCTCATAGGGATTACTAGTAAAGTCCTTTATTTTTGCACTACTCCATAGACTACCCTCGCGCATACACACGTTTGTCATTATATTCAGTAGAACTTGTCTCTGCCCAGAGTCTTTTGTTCTCGGTTTTTATCTAAGTCGTTTATGTGTAATACCAATGAGGTTTCATGGAGGTTTGGGAGCAGCATTTGGTAGCAGAACTCGTAAATACACGACTACTAAGTGTACTCGTATCTCCGTGATGAATACTGCGCAAATAACAAGCTTTATGCAGCAAAGTTCTTTCTTTTTATTTTTAAACTTCAATTTAGACGTTGCTCGACAACAATTCGCGAGTGTTTTTACAGTGGGTTAACGGGTTAGTTGGAGGCAAGTGTGCGGGAGGAAAGCGTCGGGTGTGGAGGTGTCGGGGTGTGGCAAAAGTAACTAATGATGCGCCTGGCGCTTGTTGTACAAGTTTCAAACAGAAATGGAGCAAATTCAGCACGTTTTCTGAGATATACTCTAAAGACCCAAGCAACAGAGAGAAAAGCCAAGAGTCTTTCCACCACTCTATGATTCTAGCCATAAAAATCGATGCAAAAGACCAAATGATTTACGGCTTAAATGTCGTAAGAATTAAAATAGTGACTGTCGTAGTAGTATAGATTGTGCCACAAAGTGTGGTAAAGCAAGCGAAACAATAACATCGACATTTGATAAATTGCCATAATGAAAGCAAGTCAGACGTAAAATCCTTTGATTAACCAAACGTTGTTCCGACCACAAGCATTCGTCATTTCTCATTTGTCATTCGTCAAATCCAAATGGAAATTCAGTGCTGCTTTGTTCTGTAAATCCGATTGCTGTCCAGCATTCACACACGTTTGAGTATTCATGAGTTTGTGAGTGCTCCTTGGACCGTTTAGTCACAGTAATTATTTATCGTTTGGTTCTGTTTGCTCCCAGGAGCGGATTAGTCATGCATTTTTTTGTTGAATATTAAGTATTTGTGTGTTCTAGTCTAACTGTGACATAAATAGTAATAATTGTATATTAAAAAACTGTAATTGGCCGTGTAAATAGTTTTAAATTTGCCAAAATTTAAATTTAAATTAAGTTAGGGCTCTTTCAAACCCTTTAAACTTAAAAAAAAGTAATGCTGCTCTTGTTTCTGTTTGTTTTCTATATTTTTATTACCTTTATTACATTTTGTTATTACTTTAATGCCTAGCAAGTTGAAAGATTCCAAAAGTATTTATTAAAAAGCTGCGCAAAGACTGAACACCCTTTTCAATCAGCATGAGCTCATGCAATGCAATTCAACTACTCCTCTTCCCTCATAAGTAAACTAAGCAAACTATGTATGCATAATTAGTAATCATTAATTTGCCTACGGAAGAAATATAGAATTAACGCTCCACATGCAAACATTTTCCGTAGGGCTTATTAGAGCCAGTGTTGGCTGCATTCTTCAAACTTTGTATACTCCTAACTTAGCCAAATAAAATGATATGTTGAAAACTTATACGTTTTCGGACTATAAAGAACTAACAGAATCTATTGGTTTGCAAAATTTGATTGAACTGAACATTTCCAATTTCCATTTTTGTCAAAAACCTATATCAATTAAAGATTGAACAAAAGAGTCCTTTAGAATATCATAGCAAAGTTTCAATGTTTTGGGATGATTTTAAGATCATAATCGAAACTTTTACTGATTACAATACACAAAATCAAAATGTTCAAAATTAGTGAAAGTCAAAAAGAAAGCTGTGTGGCTAAAGTTTTATTTTTAGCTAAAAATAGCTACTTTTGATACAGAATAGCTATGTTAACAGCACTGATTACAGACTCGAAACGCTGCTGTGCATGTTCCAACATGTCTTGATGAAATAACACCCACATTCCACTACTTCTATGTCAATATTTTCCACTTCCTCGTCTTTCTCTTGTTATTATTCTCTGGTTCAGGTTTGATTCTTGTGGTTTCCCTTTTACACACACACATCGTATGCAATTTGTGTTTGCATATTCCGCTCCTCACACCCGCCCTGGACTTGATTTGCAAATTGCATTTATAATTTGATAAGGGAATACACATTGGATATATATATTCAGATTCACAGGCATATTCATGCTGTTCCAACCAGAATTATTTTGCTTGTAATGAAACTTACAATTTCAATTTAAAATGGATCACAAATAAAACCGAGTAAAGCCCAAAGAATTAGGTTCCATAATTTAATTTTGTAATTAAAGAAAAATGCGAATTCGTTTTAGGTCTGGGAAATTAGAGCAAATTACAAGTGGGTGAGAGAGAAAAGAGAATAAAAGAGAGGGAAAGTGTGAGTGAGTGAGCAGGAGAGCGTGTCGATGGCAAAGTTGGGCTAATTGGAATTTGAAAAGCGTCGAGAATAAGTCAACTTGAGTAAGTTTCCCATGAGTTTTTCATAGCTTTTAAAAGTTTAATTGGATTGCTTGTGCAATTATGTTAATTAAACATACGACACGCTTGAAATACGCACTTTCTGCACTTGATTAAATTAGCTAATAGAGTTGAAATTCTTTCCAAAAAGTTTTTACCTTTCAATCATTTCTTACTTTGTGGTAAAAGAAAAATTCAAATAAAAGTTTGTGTTTATTTATAAGAGCATAACACTGAATTGTTTATGATAATCAATCCACTCTACTATAACAGCATTATTTACACACACACACACACATGTTCGAGAAGGTCAAAACATAATTCAAAACGTTGCTCTTTAAACAATTTATAGCCCAACAATTTTCACATGTGGTGAGCCAAGAAAAGCACAAGATTTTTATTGAAATGCTTGAGGCAAAAAGAGTTGAGAGAACTAAAACCAAAGCAAAAATAATAATAAAATTACAAAAATGTGCACACATTGTAAAAATATCATCGACAAGCTGCCGAAATGAAATGTAAACAACAAAAGCAGCAACAACAACAACAACAACAAATGTGTCTTAACAAATGCCAACAATTTTAATTAATTGCGTCAAATAAATAATAAGAAAAATAAGAGTATGAAAACGAATATGAAAGGAATGTAAACACACACACACTCGAGGAAACTGGTAGGAAAGGCGACTCCCGAGTAAACCGAGTAAACTGCAAAGGACCCTGTATTTATGCTACTGACGCTTGTGGATTACTAAGAAAGTCATACATTGGATGGAACTGTTTCTTAAATTACTCTAGTCATAACAATTTCTGACAGACTTAAGCGACCCTTTAAGTTTCCTATACTACAGGGTCTAAGAATGACTGCGAATAAATAAATAATTACGCGCCCGGCAACAAAACGTGCAAAAATAGTCCACATGGCGCAACAAAACGTAAAAGTATCTGAATCAGTATCTGTATCCGTATCTTTAGCTCTATTTGTATCTGTGTGTCTGCATCTGAGTTTGCAACTGTAAGTGGCAGCTGGCCGAACTTGAGGCACGTTGGCAGCGTGGGAACCTCGCAAATTCGCAACATTTTAAATGCTCCTGGCGCATTTAAATGTTTGAACTTGCAACAAACATCCCTTTTCGCAGACGAGGCATAATTGAAATGTTGCAACAACAGCTTTAGATACATATACACAAACTTAAATACTACATATATTTTTTAAGGATGCCTTTTTGCCAGTTTCGTCTGGCAGGAAGTACGCCATTATTTTGTATTTACATTTTCATCTGTGATTATTAAGCTCTCTCTCATTATACCCGTTATTGGTAGTGTATAAGGGTATACCCCGAACGTTTTTGTTTTGTTTTAGTGTCAGCAGAGTTTCAATTTGTGCATCACCATCTACTGAAAGTTCTGTTCGCCTGGTTTGCCAACTGGAATATTCAAATTACCAGTTGGATTCTCAGGCGAAAAGAAATCCACAGTAAGATACAACGATTTACTCGGAATTCATTGAAGACTGGCTTTCGTAGCGAGCTACGAAATATTCTGTTAACCTATTTTAGATTTGAAATTACTACAGCTAATTAGCTGTGCTGATCGCACAACTAATGGCAGCAGTAAACCAGGAAAAACAGTGAGTTTTGTACTTGAAATACCAGGAGAACAGAATCAGCAGCAAGCGACTGTTAAAATACTGTTAAGGAAAATATTTGATCATTACCTCTGCAGACAGTAGAAAATTAACAGAGAATAAACAGCTGTTTGCATTTTAATTTTTTTTCCATTGCAACCTACTGTAATTTCTGTTCGCCTGGTATCCCAGCACAAATTTAGGCAGTTTGCGAGTGCTGCAGATGAAAAAGACACCAGCCAAAGGGCAGAAATTAAGATTTCTTTAGCTATTATACCAGGCGTACAGAATTTTCAGCAAGCAACTGTAAAAATACTGTCCCTTGAAATACTTAACCTTGAGCTCTGCAGACAGCAGGGAATTACCAGAGAACTAACAGCTACTACGCTGTTTGCCTTTTGATCATTTGCATTGCAACCTACGGACATTTCTGTTCGCCTGGTATTTCAGCACAAATTAATGCGGTTTTCGAGCTCTTTGCAGATGAAAAACATTAGCAAAGGGGGAGAAATAATGGTTTCATTAGCTGATACACCAGGCGCTCAGAATTGGCAACAAGCGACTGAAAAAATACTGTAACTTAAAATACTCGGCATTAGGCTCTGTAAACAGCAGGGAAATAACAGAGAATTAACAGCTACTTCGCTGTTTGCATTTTGATTCTGTTCGCCTGGTATCCCAGCACAAATTTCGGCTGTTTGTGAGCGCTTAAGATGAGAAAGTCATTGGCGAAAGCGCAGATATTAAGATTTGTTTTGCTAATCTACCAGGCGATCAGAATTTACTAGCAAGCAACAGAATTTAATATAAGCGTAAGCAAAAAGAGTTGTGATGTAAACGGAGCTTGCTTGGAGCGCAATTAACAGAGTAAGATCAGTCTGCTGTAAGCTTACTGTTAGAGTTCTCTGTAAACGACAGCGAACAGGAGAATTAACAGCGATTCTGTTTGTTTGCATTCTTACTGCCTACTCATATTTCTGTTCTCCTGGTATTTCAGCAGCAATTTAAGCTGTTTGATTGCTATTAGTTGTGCAGCAAGCACCATTTTTGGCCCCTAAGTTGATTTTGATTCATCCTAATCATATTCACTAGTGACCTTCACCTTAACGGTTTTTAATAACTTATTAAATAACTTATTAAAACTGAGTAACGGGTATCCTAAAGTCGCGAGTCGTCTGTAGCACTTCCTTTTGAATTTTTTTGCTTTTAAATTTGTTTTTTCTGCTCATGTTTAAATAATAACTTTTAAATTTAAGTTGCTTTATAAATTATGCAAGGCAATAACTTTAAACTTTTCAAGCAAAATATATTCCATGCATTACAAATGCGACAACTGTGGAAATTGTAGCACATGTGTATCTTTGTATCTGGCAGATACTTTCTATTGGTATTTGCGCCTGCATTCTGACTTCAATCAGCGCGACAATTGTAAGCGCAAATAGCAAATCAAATATTGCAATAATTTGTTTTTGTGCAGCAGCAAAAAAGTTGAAGGTAACTACAAAATATCGAGCGAAGTGGCATTGAACGACTTTGAGATGCGTCTTCTGATTAGAGCAGTCTTTGGATAAGAAAGGAGGAGACTTTACTAAACAGTTGTTAAGAGATTTTAAAATTATTTTTGTATTTTTAACTGAATTTATCTATAAAAAAAAAAACATTTCCGGGCAAATGTATCTATAGCAGAGGCTACAAAACTACTATAAATTTTTAATAACATTTAGATTGTTTCCACGATGCAAAATGTTTCTGCTTATTTTTATTGCGATTCATAGTGAATGTGACTTTAAAAGGAAAGCTGATTAAGAGCTTAGTGACTGCGCTACAATTGTGCAAATATAATATTCCCTTTGCTGGCAGCTAGATTGCAGGTATCTACAAAATCGCTGAACGTGCAGAGACTTGTCGGCAATGTAAGCAAAGGAGCAACAGTAGGAGCGAGAGCACCTGAAGCAGTAACAAGAAGCAAAGTTCCATATCGATTTTGTTTGCTGCCCAAGGCATGTGTGGAAAAGAAAGGGAGATATAGTGCCAGAAAGGGAGAGCAATAGCCTGTAAAAATATCCAGAGACGTAATCAAAACGAATGTTGCTTGGGTTTTAAATGCGCTTAATTTTTTTTGCAGTGTGTGGTGTGCGGTGTGTGTTGCCACCGGATGCTGCACTAAAGTGCTTATGGGTGCTTCTACTACCCCTTCTGCTCCTCCCGTGCACGTTGCCACATTTTAGTAATCTGCTCGCTCGTTTGTTGTCCTTGGTGGCTTTTGGCGAGGGTTGGGCCTCGACAACGTGTCCAGAAACCAGAACTGGCATTGTGTTTAGCGTTTTGGGTTTCTGGTTTGCCTTGGTTTGATTTTTGCTCTCTAAATGCAGCAGGAAGTTAATTCAATGCGGGCACGCCCAAAAAACAAGAGGAAAAAAAGGCATTCACGGAGCAAGGACAATGCACTGCACTGCTGTAAAACAGGATGTCAGAGCCAGGACAGCATAGAACAGGAAATGATAGCTTGTTACAGGCTGTTATCCATTCTCCACTCCCTGCTCTCTTAATTAAACCTTAATTTTTCATGAATTTCTGAATTGTGAGCACAGTTTCATAAATCATTTAAGCGCCGTTTTTTTATACCTTTGTGTGGGTGGGTTGCTGTGATAAAAGCACACCCACACACACTCGCGTCTGTGCCTTTAAAAGCTCATCAACAAAGTTATTTTCCATGCAATTATTTCCTTCGTTCTGAATTTTTTCGTTTTTTATTTTTATTTTTACATTTCACATTTGTAAAGTCGAGAACTAAAAGATAAACTGCAAGCGCTTCATTGTTTTCCGAGCAGCGAACGCACTGAAATTAGTTCAACTACAGTTTAAATACCCTGTTGCTTAAGTGGTTAACGAGTGGGGTGTATCATTTGACGCTTAGAAGTGGCATTGTGATTCATAGAATTTACTTTTAGTGGGTATTTTACTAAAACGTAACTCATTCTGTATAACTTTAAAGGGTATCTACTGGTCTATTATTCCTGCCTCTTCTCTGGTTACATGCTTGTTATGCAGTTGCATTGTCTCCGCAGTTTTCGCATCTTGCCCTCATCGCGACCTGCTCTTTATCTATGTCAAAATGCTGGTTCACGCACGATATTTTCCCTTGTTTTTTGAATCCCTCTCATGACACATCATTCACATTCGCCCTTCTGCTCCCTGCTCTCCTTTTCAGGGGTCTCTGGTCTCTTGTTTACTGTCGGCTTTGGTGTTGCTATATGCATATTGACATCGTTTTGACAAACAACATGCAGCCCCTTCCATTACCCCAGGTCCTTGTATCGCTCCCTCTTGTGCTTCCCTCCCCTGTGGCCTCCTCTGCTTGCTGTGACATTTGCAGACACACGCACTTCATGGAACCTTTTGGCATTTCCGTTTCCTCCGAGCAAAAACTTGGCACATTTTTGCTTGTTTTCCTGTTTGTCTTCCAATAACTGCGTGTATATCTTTTAAGCGAGGTGTGCTCCAGTAGTTGCTCCCAAGCGATTCCACATACATGCTGTTTGCTTAAAACTACCCATGTTGTATAAATGATGTATTACGTACTCTCTGTTTGTTCAGCTACATTTAATCATATTAATATAAAGGTTGCTTGACAGTTGCCTGACATTTAAAAGGACTTCGTCCTTAACTTTCTTTATTGCCGAACAAACGACGTGGGCGGGATAAGGAATACAAGCAAATGGAATTCATGACTTGAACATCAGCTGGCAATTCAATCAATGGATTGTCCCGTACATTCAGGATTGCCTTTCCACTCGCAATCCAATTGAAATGAAAACTTTGCGAGCAGACCTGCCTGAAAGAGACGTCTGGACTAATATGTTGTGAGTTGTCTCCACTTGAGTTGAGCGCTACACTTGAAGAAAATTCCTATAAATTGTAAATACCTTTTTAGTGTTGAAGTAGTTTAAACAGAACAAAGTTGCAGAACAAATAAACTAAAGACAAAAGTGTGTTTAGGTGTTTTAAAAGTTTTCAAGTGTTTTTCTTTTGTTTGGAACTTTAGTTCAAATGGTTAAAAATTCATGAAGAAAAATCTTTCTTGGTCTTAAAGCCTGTCCATTTTATCAGTGTATGATCAAAGAAATGCAAGAGCACGTTGTCCTGGCTCAAATACTTGCTGCTGGCACTTGTACTTGCACATGACCATGTCCTGCTGCTGTCTGGCTTAATTAATGCCACGACTGATTATATCCACACACAAGTACACACCCTCACACACACCTACACACACTTTTACACAACGTATCCTTCTTGTTGGTAGTTAAAAATGTAGCTCATTTTGTCGTTGATTTATACATTTAAACCACGTCCTCTTTCCCTTCAAACCGAGATTTGGACACGTGCCGTGGCAAGCGGAAAACGCAAAATGGCAAATTGCAAAACAAAAAAAAAAAAAAAAAAAAGGAAAAATGGGAAAAGAAAAGGGGATGTGACGTGACGGGAAGCGTGCGTGTGCTTTGGGTCAGCTTATTGTCGTTTAATTGCAACCTTTCCCACAACTCCACGGCATTTTCTCTAATCAAGTGCAATCTGAGAACATTGCAAGTCCGAGTCTGACATTTAGTAGATTGAACTGCGGGCGCCAGTGATTTTCAAGAACTGGGATTACTATAAACTGAGCTGACTTTTGTGGGTGGAAATAGAATATGTTTGCTGTATTTTGTAGAGAAATAATAGTGTTAACTTTGTGCGCCACTCTGTAAATTTCACTAATTAAAATCCCAACTGATTTTCACATTTATTCAGTTTAAATCCCAATCGCATCCAGTTCAAACTAAATTTAATTGCACTACTAATTGCCAAATATTCTTTATCCCCAACATATTTAGCCACTAAAGCGCTTTATTTCTACTAATTTATAGATTTTCTAGTTTAAATAAAATTTGCAATTGCATTTGAAATGCATTTTGCATTGTTTGTTCTAAATTCGTGTTATTTGATTATGTGATTTTAGTATAAATCTAACGAATTATTTCCATGACCTGCAGCATTTGGCAATGTTTGTGCATTTTATGAATTTGTCATATTGTCAAATGCATAATTAAAATTTCCAACTCAATGGTAATCTGCTTGCAGTAAAATCCACAGCCAGAAGAGACTTTTACATATACAATTTAAATTTAAAATAAATCACATGCACAAAGTTCCCATTAGTTAATTAAATCTCCATTAACTTATGAATTTACCAAACGATTAAATAATGAAAATCATATTGAAATTGAGTGCAAAGACAAAAGTCATTCAATTTATAAATGAATTTTCTTTATTTGGCTAATTGCAGCTGTTAATTGAGCAAGAAAAGTGCATTTCAATTAGCCGCAAAATGCAAAATTGGACACATTTTGGCACATTTATTATGTCACACAACTCAACAAATAATTGTTTCGTAAAGTGAGTGAAGGAAAATCGATAGTGTATTTTGAGTTAATCTGACCCACTTAGTGTGATGAAAATCGTGTTATTTTTTTCAGCTTTTCCCAATTTATCACAGAGATGCGCTAATCAAAGCCAAGCAGATGTCGTGATGGATGACGCTAATGTCAGAGCATCAGTTTCATCAGGTGGGCGTAAACGAATTGGGCGTGTGTGTTTGTGTGTTAATGAAAATTAACAACACACAAACGAGCTAAGGAGCAACACACACCACAAGCAATTATCATCAGTTTCAACAACAACAAGTTAAATCTACCATAATGTCGCTAATGATCGACTAATTGTTACCCTGCAAGTGAGTTACTTAAAGTAGCTTTTACTTTTTAGCTCATAGCATTAATTTTAACACCTATTCAAGCATTTATTTGGGGTTTTTCACACCAAATATTGGGATTTCATTGGATATTTAGTCACTTTTATGCAGTATTACTATACAATTTATTATTAAATAGTTTTAACATTAATATCTCATAATATCTATTCTGAAAATGGCTTACATTTTTTAATAAAACAGTAAATTAACTGAATTTTTTAGTATTTCTAATTCCTGACGCCCAAAAGTATGCTACTGTAAACAAATAGTTAATATTTATAGACCGTGTGGTCCGATTTAGGATTGGGCTAACTTTTTTGCTCGTTGAAAACAGAACTATTGATTGAAAAGGGCCAGCATACATTTTCAAATCAACTCCAACGATTCTCCCAATTGTTTAGGGTTTAAAAAGATATAGCTTTTCAAGATGTCGCATACTTTGCCGAGGATCGTTTAAAGTTAAATAAATGACAGTGTCCACTCATTTTTTAAAACATAAATCATGAGCTCCGTTGAAAAGCATAACAGATTAGTGTTTTAAAAGCTATGCAAAGAGCACTTCAATCAGAACAGGATGCAAATAATGTGAATGTGATAAAACAATTCTGTAGAAATGCAGATAAACTAGTAGAAAAGACTGTAGTTTAGCTGTCTGACTATGAACGACCCTGCACTTATTCTAAGCCAATCATATTTAATGATAACAGCCCTTGTTCAACACACCCTTGTGCTATAAGGAAGTACAGGGTTTAAAGCATGCGATAAGCACGTTGATACAATGCCACAAATGCTGCAGAGTTTTCCCAACACAGAGAGCAAAAGAGCAGTTTTAAAACAGTTGCTGCCACAATGAAGTTGCTTCTGTTGATGTTGCTGCTGGGATTATCGACAGCAGATTTGGACTTCAGTGCACAGTTTGTGGAGCAAGTGCTGAGAAATGTGAACTACGACGTGAATCCTTGTGATGATTTCTACGACTATGCCTGTGGTAATTGGGGGCAGAACTACAATGACACCAGGTTCTACTTGGATATGCCCGGTTATATGGATTACAAATACAATCAGCAGCTTTTGCAGGTACTGGAACAACAACAACATGCAGGTGGCATCTATGAGATACTTTGGGCATACTATGTCTCCTGTCGTGATTTAACAGAACCTTCATTCAACGAGTTGTTGCATCGCCTAGAGCCGCAGTTGCACGTGGAGTGGCCAATCTTTGCGAGCAACCGTAGTGAGATTTGGCGCAATGAAACCGAATTCGATTGGCTTACTACATTGGCCAGATTGCGACTTGTTGGCCTTAACGGTGTCTTTCTCAAACTTGATGTGGATGTGCGACGCAGCAACGGTTCACACTACCTCATCCTATTGATGCCACAGCTCGTGGATGCCACACCATTCGAGGAACAGAAAATACTCGATTTATACAAGGCCTTCGGAGTGGATGAGTTGTTGGCCACGAATCTTACGGCCAATCTTATGCACCTCGAGTGGCAGGTTGGAAACTTAACGCAACAAATGGTGTTGCAACCACCGAACAATGTCACTGAATGGTCGTTGCAGGAGTTGCAACAACGAATACCTCAAATCGACTGGAATCACTACCTTACACAGTTGTTGCCACAGCCGCCAAATGCGTTGCAGCTGTTGCACGTCCCCACCTTGGATGCAAACTATATGCAGCAGTTGCAGCTGATACTACAGCAAAGTTCCAATGAGACAATCTGTGAGTATTTCATGTTCAAGCTGTTGTACGCCCACGCCGAGGAGTTGCCACAGGATGGCGAGGAGACACGTGGCATGAACTGTGTGTTGCAGCTGCGTGGCCACATGCCACTGGCGATGCACTACCTCTACGAGAAGCACTTTTACGGCATTAAACGTGAGCGAACAGATGCAGCTGTGCAGCACTTGCAACGCCAATTGGGCAACGAATTTGACCAGTTGTTGCAACAAAATCACTTGCAGCTTAGTGGCGTGGAATTGGCGTACATACGTGAAGAGTTGCACGAACTGCGCCTTAAAATAGGCAACTTGCCACCGGGTCTAAACATGCTACAAGTGCTGGAGTACTATAAAGATCTTCAGTTGCACGCTGATGATTTCTACGGCAACAAGTTGCAACTGTTGCAGTTTTACGTGCAACGCGAGCTGAAATTGCTGAATAACAAACCAAGTTGGGATTACTTTCAGCAGGATGCGATTGTGGCACGCAGTTCGTCCCCGGTGAAGATCTTTCAGAACGCCGTGTTGTTGCCACACGCGTACCTGCAGCTGCCAATGTACGATGCACAACTCTCCGCGCTGCTGCAACACACCCAATTAGGTTTCATGCTGGCCCACGAGCTGCAACACGCCTTCGATCTCTTTCACATTGTCTACGACGCTAGACTCAACTTCAATGCCACCGGTTTGGCAGTCTTGCAACATTTTGCCAACTTTACCAACTGCTACATGAGTGTCCACAAAGTGGATCACTCGTTGATCTCGGAGAGTATGTCCGATATTGTTGGACTTCGTCTCTCCTTTGCCTCCTACTTTGATCATGTGCACAGCAAGAAACGCACACATGAAAAACATACGGAAGAGCAGCTCTTTTACATCAACTCGGTGCAGTTGATGTGCGCCAACATGCAACAGATTAAAAACGTTAGCATCACGGAGGATGTGGAGCACGGGCTGCACAATGAACGCGTTAATCGCAATTGGCCACAGCATGAACAGTTTGCCAGAGCTTTCAATTGCACAGTGGGGCAAGCCATGTACCAGCCGCAGAGTTGTCGCTTGTGGTAAATGTGTGTGTTTGCCACAAGGGACAAGTGGAAGAGCGAGGGCGGGACACAGCAAAGCGGTTGATAGATTAATGCTGCGTGGGTCTAATAAAGCAAATATCGATTAGCTGTGAATAGTTTGCTATGCGACAGAGAAGAGGGGTATGCCAGACTAGTTGAAGTTACTGGCTACTAGTAAAGATTGGCTTACAAATAATTAATAAGCCAATCAAAACACTTTTATAAGGTAATGTTTGATTTTTCATGAGGTAACAGAAAAGCAATATATTTAGAGGATTTTTTTTCTAATCAGAATATTTTACCTAAGATAAAATATTCTGAACATAACACATTTTTTCACTACATTTTAAAATATAAGTACGTTCTTTTGTTTCCTTAAAATGTTAATTAATTTTTTAACACATCTAACACTATGTTAAGATCTTTGATAATTTGTTACGTTCCCTATCGATCAATATACTTTAACTATATATATAATAGACTACTGTTGTTTTATGTTATCGCTAAGACACATCTCTTAGGTGCCTTGGTAACTAACTTAAAGATAGTTTGAAGTAAAAGCGAATAGATAAAATTTAAATGGGTCGCTTGCTATCTGATTACTGATATTATCAATAACCGACACTGTCTACAATTAAATAAAGCAAAGACTTATATCGAAAACTATAACGATTTAATATTTTTTTCAACACTTGATGATTTCTTATCGAAGTTGCTGTCAAATGATTTCTGCTAATATAATAAATTAACATAGAGTATCTAGTTAGCAAGCAATTGTAGCTGACTTCCAGTTTATCCAGTGGGATATATGTACATATGCTGATATAAGCGTGCTCATATTCTGACCTTGAGCTGGCATAAAGCAACAATGCGCATAAATTAAAACGAAGAGACCACCATTAAAATGTAAATGTGGCCACGCCCATTAATTCATTCATTCATTGTGTCATTCCGGTATCGTTCCGACCATCCATCCATCCATCCATGATGTCAGCAGTATATCGTCAAAGGCTCAACTTGGCGTGCAAATTGTCTGTGCAGCATTGCATAAAAGCTAAAAGGGAACTACAACAATGGTACTCCTATACATCTATATAATATATTAAGTATTTAGCATACCCGTATTGTATTTTATTTAATTTATTGTTGCACATATATTTTGAGTGCAAATTTATGGGACCCACGCACGTGTTGTAAATGAATAAAGTAATTTGCGGATGATATGAAAGTGCAGGCGGCGTTTAAGTGTTGCAAATTTAAATTGTGTCGGTTTTGTTGACGGCTCTGGCAAATGACATGACTTGTCACACAGGGTGTGTGTGTGTGTGTGTGTGTAAGTATTGAGCACTGGTCATGGGGCAAGGAAATGGAAATGGCATCATGTCCGACACTTGATACATATTTCACACCACTGCGCTCAAAGTCAAAAGTGGCAAACAGCAGTTGCTGCACAGTGGGGCAAATCAACAAAATTCTAATACAAAAATTAAACCCTTTATAAGACGTTTTCTGTATGATCTATACACAGAAAATCCAACTATACTAAGAATAGGCTTCAAATTCATGATTTCACCGTTCTGTATACTGATTTTATTTTAATTACCCCTATACAAAGTATTTAAAATTAGTACTAATTATAAATTTACATTCGTCACTAGTTTGCATACCATTCACTATACTATTTATATTATAAAAGCAGCTATTAAAAGAATTTAAATTTAAAGTTTTATATATCTGTGCGTTTCATAGGACACAAAGCTCGTTGGAAGTTTTTCAAATAATTTTTATAGAGAAAGTAGACTGCAAAAAAGAAAAGATTCAAAACTTTCGTTTAAAATGTTGCTTTGTTAATATACAAAAGTATAAACAATTCTGATTTCTTGATAATTTCATAACCCTTGTCATTTTACCCCACTGTGCTGGTGTTGTCGGGTTTCATATGCCACAAAGAATGCCGTCCACATATTTCAAACAAATGACAGTCGCGGGAGCCATGCAAATGCCGTACATTTGGCCACCATCTCACCAATTGGTCACTTGATACACATTGTTGGACTTGTAAGTACATGGACTACAACTGCTGCGAGTACTAGAGTACTACTACATCTGTTTTTGTGAGCGCTACTCGCTTTTATTTGAACTGGTTATCGTGGGCCAGAAGCACTCCCCAGGTCAACTGGAAATGTTCATGTCCATTTTGTGCATGGCTTTGGCTAATTAATGCGAGTGTATAAGAAATTAAAATGCAATTTAAGCAGCTATTCAGAGACAGCTGGCAAGCGTCTGCTAGTACCGTTTTCTCGTTTAGTTGGCCACACACAAACACAGACACATTTAAGCCAAAGCCTACACATGAGCCAGAGTTAAAGCCAAAACCAAATCCAGAGCTCTTTGCATAATGCCAAACAAAGTTTTTTGCCTTTGCAGCAAATGTGGGTTAAATGCTTTTTGCGGCTTGCAACCACAAAAGCGACAAACAGTCGCTGCTGTCTGCATTGCGAGTTGGAGGCTAGAGATGGGACTGGGTATCACGCAATGTTTAATGTCTAAGTTTAGGCCTGGTGACCCTTGGGAAAAGCCTGAAAATTCAACGAATTTTAAACTTGAAGCGCTTTGTATAAAACGTTGCACATAAATAACTTTTCAAGTCTTCAAATAAAACTATTTTGTTAGCTAAATCACGCTCCCATCTCTATAATGGACTGCGTCGGTTTCTCGTTCAATGCAATTTTTAAAACTTCTCTGCTACTTCGCTTTTTTTGTGCGTCAAATGCAAATGTTCAATTTGGCTAACAAATGTAAAAGTTTTCCATTTAATTTAATTAAAATACTTTACAAAAAATACACTCAAAGCAACATATATTTTTTTAACATTTCAACCACATACAATTCAAGTAATTGAAATGGAAACTAAAGTCAATTAGCCGACAATTAAGTTGGACTCTGTGCAGTTGAGTGTGTGTGGGTGTTTGTGTTCATGTGTGCTGCTTTCTGCGCCTAATAACAATTAGGCACTCTGGTGTTTTGTAGGAAAGTCTCTTAATAAACCTAAAAATTACTACACAGCTGTTTATTAATATTTAATGATTTCTGGTGATTGTGCGCGCTTGAATCATTAAAGCTCTGGAATTGTACTGAATTTTTCATTGCAAGCAAGTGAGTCTTTTGTTATCAGAGTACAAGTCATTATCTTGCTTACTAATAGAAATTACGCATACGCCACGTGCGCGTTCTTACTAAATTATTTGATTCATTTACCGTGTCTTGACAACCAAGAATTTCAGTTGCCTAATCAGTTCTTCGTTTCATTGCCACCAAATTGTTGACCGAAGTGGGCAAAACAGCAGCTATCAATTTGGTTGGTCAAACCAGTTAAGAAATGCAACTACATTTGCAGCAAATAAACTTGTTTATGTTTAATAAAAATATTAGCAATAACTACAATCAAATTTCCGGCTGGCAGGCAATGTGAACTGTTAACTATGTCAACTTGATAAGATTTGCATGCGACGCAAAGTAGAGTCTACACTGAAAAAAAAGCGGTATTAGTTGTTTGCTTACATTTGCAATAAATAAATAATCTTTAGGGTTTTACTTGATCTTTTGACGTGTTCTTGTAAACGATATATTTTTTATTTTTTATGTAGTATATTTTTTGTAGCAGTGTTAGTAGGCATATATACACATGTTTGACTGTATATCTAAAATATATTGCCTGTCTTGATTGACAGACGGCAGTCGAGTCTCAACTCTCGAGTCTCGACACTCGTCAACCGGCACTTTGGTCAGTCAATTATTTATGCTGACACTTAGTGCGCTTGAGACTGCAAGATAATTGGCAAAATGCATAAAGACACTAACACACACACACACAGACATGGAGTTACACACACACACACGTATTGTTCGCGTCACACGTGTCGTATGCGTAACATGAGCGCAGATTGCGACTCATGTTAATGCATTGGTAAACAACATTAGCACAACCAGTAACAGACACACTCACACATACACACAGGCACCCATTTGAGGCTTATACACATGTTGTGCACATCATTGGCAGGTAGACATGACCATAGACACCATAAAAACCATTTTATGCCGTCTGTCACATTTTAATGGCAATCGATTGGCGTTGCAAATTTGCAAATTTGGCTGTCGAACCAAAATCGGCACTTGCTGCATTTAATTGCCACATTTTGTGGTAAGAGGCGCTTGCTGCAGGTGGCCAAAATCATTAGCAATTAACTGAAATTCTGAAAAAGCCATCGTAATTAAAAGCCATTGCCAAGTTTGGACTAAGAACGGAAGCAAACAAAAAACGCAACGAAAAAGTTGCAAAACATTGCGGAAAATGTGTGGAAATGCAAGAAATGAAGGAAATTTAATCACTTAACTGAGTGACGGAAAGACACTTATCCACAAGACTGTTTAAGTAAAATGAATAGACAGGAAGGGAAGCAATGACAGAGAACTGGAGAGAGTCAGAAAGGGAGCGTTAGGAGTTGGCTAAAGACGGGCATGGGCTGGTGTCATGTCTAGTGTCCCTCCGGGCTGTGTCTACAAGTGTCTAAATTTAATGCACAAAAAGCTTGTATCCATTTGATTAATTTGGTACAAATTTTGCTTTGAAAACTGAAACTGAATTTATTCAATAACATGGAAAGTTAAGACCGCTTAACTTAGGTTCTAATCAGTCGTGCTTCTTCTATAGTAAATTTCTGTGCCGCTTGGTATCGTGTCTCCAAGCCTAAACACGCGACCATCTCCAATACTGAGAGTGAGGAAATTAAGTTGACAGCATGAATGAGTTGACTCACACATTCCACGAGTGAGTATTCATTTCTGTATTTATTTTCTTTTTATAACAGCCAAAGTATTGTCATATGAATAACATTGACATTTTCTCAGCTCAACTCGTTTGTCTTTTCATAATTGGAATAGCTTTTTCTACGCCAATTTCAACTACTCTCTTTCTCTTCCCACTCTTTGTTTCCTGTTTCAACTGTCTGACTAAATAGGCTGTCTAATATGTAGCTTATCAGTTTTTGCTGTACGAGTGTTTTTGACCAAGTGTTGTTTGCCACAAGCAATTAGCCAAAGTGTCGTCGCCTATGCTTAAAGACACCAACAACAATAACAGACCACGATTTATCCGGCAGCTGCGCATATGGAAAAGCTCATAAAAACCCGGCAAACAGTTGAGTGGCGCCGTCGTTCACCCCGGTATGGGGCGTGTCCACTCAACCGCCCCTCCCCACACACACACACAGCTACATATAAAGCATTTCATTCATGCAACTCTTTGGTACGCTTCCCTCTGTGTCTATTTTGTTGTTTGCCTGTGTTTACGCTTCATTTGGCTTTTTTATTTGATTTCGCTTTGGCTTGTTTCGTTGCTGGCCTTTTTTGGTAGCTTGAGGCGCACGCTTTGGCGCTAATTAATGGTAAGACTCAAATCTCATACATATTAAAGTACGTTTATTGCCATAATTGTTGACTGAGCGCATACCCTGTGTTGCATGAGCTAAAGGGTAGCTTAGCGGCAGCTAAAAACAAACTTGAAAATATAACTTTCGTACTACAAACGATTTTTTTGCTCTGATTTTTTAAGAATCGTATATCTTTCTATCTTTTTGTGCTGCTCAATAATCAGTGATTGCAAAAACTCTTCTCCTTGTGCTTATATAAATATGTGGAATGTTTGTATGACGTTCTATTTTCATTTCCGCTGTCAATGAGCTGCAAAGTATTATATTTATCAACAATAAGCTTCTTTATAAGGCGTATAAATACCTTATAATAAGTATTTGCCATATACATAAGCACTATATACGTAGATATTTGCACATAAGTAAGCCAAAAGCAGAAATAAACAAATTGATTTTATATTTTATTCTCTTTGTATTTGCCTAGCGTACAATGTGGTTCATGTTTGTTCATATTTCTGTTTATGCCAATCTTTAAAATGAAGAAGCCAATCAAATCAATGCCTTTCTGTGAGGAAGTTTTTTGCAAGGTTATTATAGATTCCACTATGGACGAAAAACAAATGTTGGTTTTAATAAAAGTATTAGCCTGTCTTATACGTCAAACTATTCGCATTGATAGAAATTTTATGTTTAGTCAAGAATTAAACATGTTTATTTACTATAGAACAAAGACTTACTATCATAACTTATAATCAAACCCTACAAAAGCTACGATTTTTATTAAAATGTTTGCAAGGAAGTCAATTTGATGTAGAGCTCTAAATTACAAAGCCCGTCAAGTTTGCAAGCCATAAAATAACTTTACTTCAGTTATAAAACAAAGCAATTAAAATAACTGACCGGAGATGCAACTAAATGCCGGACCAGAACAAACTGGCAGACGTTTGTGGGTCACAGGCTTCTGTATTGCTTGGCTGGTCGGTCAGTACAGTGAAACTCCATTACAATGCCAATCGACAAAGTGCTGACAGGCTGTTGCCCCAAATGTCAGACGATCCTTTTACCATTCTTGTGTCCCAAACGGAACTGAAAATGTTTGCAACACTCCAAAAACTTTGGGCATCCCATACAATGGAAATTGTGCGGATGCAGCACGGACTTGCAAAGCGCACTTGACAGCGCCCAGTAGGACAATGAAGAGTTCTTTCCACCAGTTGCAAATTGTGAGTTGCAGTTCTGGCTAATTCCGAGAAGAGTCAAGTTTTTTTTTTAAAATTCCCGACTGCCATGACTCAGGAAAGTTGCAAGTTGCTAGTTTATAGTTTATAGTCACTATTTTCTTGCTATTGCATAACAGCATGAAATGCATTCATTAATCATTATGTCCACATTTCAGGAGGAAAAGGGTTGCCATTTTAGCAGATTTGTAGCTAGATTTGAAAATTTTTAAATAGAATATAATAGAAATATATTTAGCTCTAGTAAAAACCATAAATTTAACTAAAATATATATTTTTTTCTTAAAAGTATTTCAATTCTTGAATTGCTTATGAGTTTAGGAAACATTTACCTATTTCTTACAAATCTAAGCTATTTTCATAAGTATTTTCTTCACACTTTCTAGCTATTTTTTCCCAAGAAATACAAGCACCACTGAACACTAAATTGAGAGCCGTACCCAAATGGAACGCGACAGAAATTTAGAAAATACCAAAAGATAGCAACCACTCAGTTGCCTGAAGAGGCATTCAATCAGCTGTTTGTTGGCTCAAAAACTGTTTCGGGGGAGCCACCCACATAAATACTTTCGACGGCGTAAATTGTGTTGTTGGCATTGTTGTTGCTGCTGCTGCTGCCATCGATGATAAATGTCTGCCAGTTGAGATTGCAACGGAAAATTAATGGTTCTTTACTTCAGTTTGCGGGTGGTTTGAGCTCTACAGTTCCAAAAGCTTGCAATTGCGTTAAACGAACGATAAGTGCACAAGCAGGTGGAAGGTGAAGCTTTAACGACCAAGAAATTTTAATGAACATCATTGTGTTGAAGGAAAAAATTAATTAAATATTTCATCACTTTTGATGAAGTTGAAATTTTTTAAATATTTCAATGGCTGTTTCAATGGAAAGTTGTGGCACTTTTGCCTGGTTTAATCGTTCATAAAATGCAATGTGAAGAAAGAGTTTTTTCTCTTTTGTTTTTAATTAAATTTATCGATTGATTCATTACATTTTTTTATAGTTAAGATCTAAAGAAACTAACTATTCTGCTTATTAATATAAAAAATGACTGAGTTGGAAGAAAAGGTCAGTATAGTCGTGTAGTCTGAGCTTATAAAATTCAAGTTTTTTTATCTTTTAATCGAATATCAATAATTCCTAATAAGTTAAGCTATAAAACAGCAACTCATTGAATCTAAATTTGTTGGTATTATTAAAAACAATTTAAAGAGCTGTGTAGCCTTTGTTAAAAATACATTTACTGAATGATTCCATGATCAGTAATGCCCATAATCTTGTATTCATCGCACCAACTTTTGTTCCCCCGATAGCACAAACTGAAAGCATAACTTTTTAAAAAGAGTAAAGATAATAGATGGCTTATAAACATTGCACTTCCATGGAAAGCTGACTTAAAGTCTTTAATTCCATGCTAAGCAAACTGAATGCATAGCCATTCAGAGACCCGTCAGGTAAATGAGAAAAAAATATGAGCTTTACAACCTGCTCAAAGGCAGAGGCTGAGGCAGAGGCTGAGGAAGAGGCAGCTGTCATTCATGTGGAAAATAAAAATGTAAAAGAAATCCATTACAATATTTTCGCTTTCACCGCTGTTCGCTGCTCAGACAAAATCCCTGACCTTTGTGGCTGCCCTCTCTCGCACTCCCTCTGCCCCCTTCGCTGTCTTTCGCTGTTGCTCTATCTATTTGAGTTAATTACACATGGGGCCGCAAGTTACAGCTGGGAAGGCTACAAGGCAGTGCCTACAGTGCCTTCAAATTTGGGTCAGCCACTAAGCGTAAGTGAGTGTTATGTAAATTACAGTGCTGCAACTCAAAAAAGGACCTGCAAGTGCAGCCCACCATCACGCCCCTTCCTGTCGGTCTTCCTGTTTTGGAGGGGCTGGAAAAGCTGATGGAAAAACTGTTGACGCCACCATTTTGAAGCGGCCGCTAGTTAAACTGAACGTCAACATTTCATTAATTTTTTTTTTCGTTGTGCGTTTTTAATTTAGCCCCACTGTTGGCAGCTGCAAAGTGCTCATAATCTGTATAAGAGTGCGTATGTGTGCGTTTTTTTCTGTTTCTGGTTTTAGGGGAAGGGGGCATTTACAGTAAACACGACACATGCAGATGCAGAAAGCAAGCAGCAGAAAGAAGATGAAGATGAAGCGACAAAGCTGCTGATGAAAAGCCTATGTGTGAGTGAGTGAGCCGCTGTCGTCGAGCAACCACAGATTATATCATAACCCCCACCCCACACAGTCGTCATCGTCATCATCATCTTCACCTCTCTCCCTCTACCACTGCTTTGTCTCTCTGTCTTGCTGACTGTTATAATGCCCCATGCGTCGGCCATTGACCATGACGAAGAGCAGCGGCAAAGCAGAATGTAAATAAAGCACAATAACAAGACAAGACGCGACAACAAGTACGAGTAAGTCTAAGTGCAGTGGAGACTGCACGACTTGAAGGATACCTCCTAAAGGTAAATCAATTTGTAAAGTTCTTAAAATAATTATTTAAATAAATATTTTTATATACAACACAACCTTTTCACTTATAAAAAGCTTTGCAAACTTTAAACCAAATTAAACTCAAGTTAATTAAATAATTAAAACTTCTAATTCTACAGAAACAAACTATACTACGTCTTTATTTCTATAAAGGGTATGAGACGCGGAAAAGTGTTTTATTTATGTATATTTAGCAGCGGAGCAGAGCACCGCTGAGCACAGCAAGCACTCCACATCGGCATCGACATCGACACCGGCTATGGAACTTTCCCATTTGGCCGATGAGGGCGACTAGCTATATACTATTGCTATATACTGTATACAAGTCAACAATCTCATAATCAGTTAAATTACAAAGCAAAACAATGAACACAAATAGGGGAGGAAGGAAGGCGGAAAAAGCGTAAGAAACTGTATCTTGTTAAAGTTGCAAGTAAATTGGTGCTTAATGAGCTGGCCAAAAGTTGTTTTGTGGGTGTGTCTCATGTTGTTGGTCAAATATAATATGATTGGGAAAATGGCTGGGCAACATTATTATTGCTATACAATAACTGTCTTATTGGCAACCACAATAACAACTGCAAACACAAAATCGATGATAAGTCTTCCAGCTCAAGCTGCAACAATTTGCACGTCAATAAAATTGAACAACAACTTGTTTCCAGCTTGCCACAAAAGGCCAAAGGGCACATTTCCACACACACACACACTGAGAAGTGTGTAGGTGTGTGTGATGTGTGTCTGGTGTTTTTTGTGTGCTTGTGTGGGCGTGGTCTATGGCATCATCGGGGTTATCGGTAACAACGTTATGGCATGTATCTACAAGTACCAATTGCATTGCATATGCCCAACAAAAGACAGGAAGACGGTTCATCCAACGGGTCAGGTCACTCACAATTGGTTGACCCATTTCGGTTCGTTATAGCCAGCTGACCAAATTGTTTGTTTATTGCATTGAATTAATTATTACGTATGCTTTATAGGCACGTTCGACATGTGGAGCAACTCTCTTTCTTTATTTTTTTGGGCATGTCCCGCGGGGAGAGGCCAAAAGTGTGGCAAAGGCAGAAAGAGCTGTGCTAAAAATAACAAACACTCGGCGATGAAAAAACATTGAAAAACTCCCAACCGATCCGAATACGGGCCTTTTGAACTGTTTGTCATAGTCGCTGGCTGCAATGGCCACAAAAATAGCCGCACACAAATCTCATTGAGAGTCAGTCGCAGCCGTGTGCTCCATTTGCCACAAAACAACAACTACAGCAGCAGCGGCAGTAAAACAATATTATGATTTCAATAACCAAACGAATATTTAATACGCTTCAATATAATACGAAAAAGTAATCAAAAATTAAAAACATGTTTGGAAAAATCGTTTATTACAAAATTATGCATATTTTTTTGAATAATTTAATAGTAGAACCATTGAATTTTTGCTATCTTAATCAAGTTGACATGTCTTTAAAGTTTTCACAAACTTTTAAAACTATAAAATTAATTAAAAAATGATCATAAATTTCAATCGTCAGTTTAAAGCGTTACCAAATTCTTATTAAGCAATAAAATTCATAAAGTCTCAACAAACTTTTCAAACTAAATATAGAAAGAGTATTTGACAAGTGAATTGAGATCGTAAATCTTTGAGGATTGTTTAGGGCCGGTCACCGTCATCGGAGACTCGGTTTCATCATCTCTTTGCCGGCCTGGAAATGTTCCAAAATGTAGGGAAAACAAAAAGAAAAAATAATAATAATAAAGAGGAAAAAAAAAGAAAAACTTAATGCGGTCACTGGCTTTTTGACACGCCGTACACACACAAACTCGCAGACACACACACACACACACACACACACACACACTTTATTTTCGAATATGAATCTATTCAGCAGACCGACTGAGTATTCATTTCGCTTTGGTCAGCTTTGGAGTTGTTTTTTCTTGTTATTTTTAGCAATGTCTGAAGAGTTTGAAAGCAGAGAGATATTAGGAGAGAGATGGATAGTTCAGTTCGTAATGCTTGGAGCATCCTTCAATATTTCAAGCAGCTGATGTTATGTAAATTTGTTTGTAGTAGTAGTTTCTTTTTTGCTCTCTGCAAATGCCTACAAAGCGGATGATGATGATGATCATTGTGAAGATAATAACGATGTTGACTTGAAGTGTAGCTGCAAGCTCTGTCGAAAACTAATAAAACGTCAAAGCAATTTTGACAACTTGCAAGTTGCAGGAGGAACCCAAAAAAACGAAAAGAAAGAAAAGTAGAAACTTTTCAAATGAAAACTTTTTTTTTATGCTCTCCATGTGCATGACGAGTTGCTAAGAAAATGTAATATGTAATAAGTTACGATTCATATTTGTTCTTTTTAATACCCTGTAAAAGTTGGTTGGTGTTTTACGACATGGTCACATAAAACTTAAGCAAAGCACACAAAGTTTAGTTTTATATCAAAGTTTTCTACAAAGAAATGATTCATAAATTCCAGACGCTGAAAATCAATGTTTACGTATACTTAATATTATCAATATCTACAAATATGTGTATTCACTTGAGTGCTACTCAAACTACAGTTTATTGCATAATTTTCTACAATTGCTGTTCAAAAATTCTATGATTTAAATGCACTTATCTCTGATCTATTACTAGACATATTTTAACAGTCTCTACTTACTGGAATTCGTAACAAACTTGAGGTGGAAACAATTATACCCTGTCGTAGGGTCATCACAAAAAGAAAAGTAGACAAAGTCGCAGAACAGCTTGGCAACGCTTTGTGCGATTCTTTAACAAGCGAAAAAAGTTTGTCTTGCCAGTTTTATTTTTTCCCCTTTTTTTTTGCTTTTTTTAGGCAATGGGATGGTTAATGCTTTCTTTCGCTGGAAAAGGCGTTATTTATGTATCCAGCAGACAGTCGAAAACAAAACCAAAAAAAAAAGTTGAAGTCTAGAGTTCTTGTGGGCGTAAAAGTGGGAGGGTCTGTCAGAGCAGCTTAAAGTTATCAGATATGAAACGTTGCGCTATTAAAGCCGTGTGAAAATTGCGGCTTAAGTGTTAAATTGCCATCACCGAATGTGCAGGTGTGTGAGTGTGTGTGTGTGTGTGGGTGGGTGGGTAGTTGACTGTTTGTGTGTAGGTGAAAAAGTCAAGAGTGATAAGCGGCTCTGTTTATAGAGTTGTCAAGTGCTCATAAAATATGTAGAGTCACTTGCAATGCTACCTGCGCATTTGATACGCGCATTTTGCGCGGTTTTTTGGTTTTTGGGCTAACATGGGTTAAGTGCGTCCCGAGTACTAAGTACCTCTCATTAGCAAACACACACTGAGAGAATTCGAATGAAGTTGTAAGTGCTATGAGAGAAGCCACTCGTTATTAAGTACTTCCCAGACAGACCCAGGAAAAGCCCAGCGGGTTGCCTACACAACAGCTCTTGACCCTGGGACAGTAGACAAGAATAACAACAACACGAGTGCGAGCAACAACAACAAAGAACCATTTGAGTTTATGACTTGTGCCATTTACACTCCTCATCTCGATTGAATGACTCAGGCCGTTTGTATCCTTGTTCGCGTGCATTTGAGGCATTAAAAAGGACCTTCAGAGTCAACCCCAATAAACTGCGGACATGCTAATAATATTATAAATGTTTCTACTGTGACCAATAACGAATTTCCCGTCAGCAGTTTGGTTTTTTGTATACTCAGTATCGAGGGTATAATACGTTTGTTTAAAATAAGTTACACACGCTGTATAAGAGCTGTAAACTAGAGGGAAGTACTGAAGTAAAGCATTTCCACAGAGCATAATACAGTCGACTGAACTTGACTGCACTTATCAGTGTCGTTTTTATTTTCTTTTTCACTGGTCGCAAAATGTGTCTCAATTCAATTAATTTGGAGCAGCGTATCCTTAAGTGCCATCCGTCAGGATTCACTTTGTGGTTAAATTTTAATGCTCTGTGGTTCACGTGCTCCACAATTCATCAGCACAAGAAGCTAATGAAAATTTAATTGCCTGAGGTTGGCATAAATTGCCAACCAGCGGCGTAATATTAATTCCAAATAATTTTTGATAAATGTTCAGTAAATTTAGAGTAAATTTTTAAAAGCTTTTTAAATAAATGGTAATTTCAACGGCAAGCTCATTAAATGTTTTGGAGTACAAAAATTGTTGAATCGCAAAATGTTGTTAGAAGGTAGCTTTGGCCAAAAAATACTTGACGAAGAAAGGCGCAAAGAACAGCGATAAAAAGTATAAAATACAAAAAAAAAGGGAGCGCATTGCAAATTATGAAAAGTACTGGCAAAAACGACATAGAAAAGTGGAAAATGCGCCATTGACGCGATGTGGAAATGGCGTTGGCAACGGCGACCGCAAAATGCAAATGCAAAAATGAAAATGCAAAATGTAAATTCATGAAAAGGCCGAGAAGAAAACAGGTCTGGGTCTGGCTCTGGCTCTGACTCTGAAACGTCGTCAGCTGTCGACGCTGCTCTTGAGCTTGAATGGCAGAGAAGTACTGAAATACAGGCAGTAACAGAGCCAGGGTTACAGGGAGACGTATATCCCTTACACCCAGTCAGATAGACATATAGACATTCTGGCAGACAAGCACTGGAAATACGTGTGTAGAGGAGTGTAGTGTGTCTGGGTCGGCTCTGTGTCTGCGTCTGTCTCTGTCTCGCTGTCTGTCCCTGTCTCTCTAGGTCTTTGGCAATTACGTCAATTGCGCAAACGTCCAAATGTAACAAACAAAACCGTTAAATAGAATTCCAGTGCAATTTATAGCAGAGTCATTGCAGTGCAGTGCTGTCAACAATTGATACTAACCAAAAAAGGCTAGACGGACCCTAAAAAAAGGATAGAAAGGCAACAAATTAAATAGTCTACATTTAGAAAAGAAGGACATCAATAGAGAAACATCTCAAAAGTCAAAATGTTATCCACATTTCTCAGAATAATCAACTTTAACTGTGAAATGAAAATGGTTTAAATTAGATTTATTTATTTATTAGATTTCAGGCAAAGTTCTCTCCTCAAAAGGGTTAACTGCACAGCACTATTGAAGCAAATCTCAGCTAGTCACTGACTATTCTATGTAAAGGGCATACCCTACAACTATAAATGGCCAGAAAGAGCATACTAAACACTTTATAAACTTCAGATTAAGACATTTATTTAGATTTAATTCTATTCAAAAATGCATTTAAAAGCTTATGCTCTGAGTTCACTAAACTTAAATACAGGGTACACTCTAGTCGTGCACATTTGCCAGTGTTTGTCTTAGACTCTGAATCACTGCAATTTCTGATGAAGCTTCAACTTCTACTTGTTGTTGTTTTTGTTGCTAGAATTGTTGATATCAGCCAGAAATTTTTGCAGACGTCGCGTCGCTGTTGGCGCTTTGTCTGCGCAGATTAACTCATGCCATATGATCCATTCAAACCTGGGCTAACTCTTTTGGGGCGTGGCACAGCACAAACTCGCATTGTTATGCTTTTAAAAACGAAAAAAATGCCGGCACAGGCAAAAAAAAATAGTATAATAATAAAATACCGCAAACTGAGAACTTTGTGTGCAGTTATATAAAATATTTAAAGTACTCAACGAGTTGGCTCCTACACACACTAACACACCCAACCACAGCAGTCTTTGTAGTGGTAAAAGCGTAGTTGGGTGCGCTGAAGTGCAGCGGAAACTGCGGCTACAGTGATGCCAACTATCAAGAAATTTAGGAAATTTTTATTAGAAGCTTAGAAATATAAATGGCAGACTACAAAGCTAAAAATAGTTTATTTCTTAAAAAAAAATGTTTGGCTATTTACATATTACCAAGTCATATTGTTTGTATCTTTCACTCTTGAAAAATCTTTACTGTTTCATTGCAAGACTTTTTTACTCAAATGAACACGGCTTTAAAGACTTTTCGATGTTTTGTAAATAGGGGATGCTTTTTGGTTACAACTGAAGTGGTTTTACAGCGCAAAACGGCTAAATTGACAGCACTGGACCGCAGTCGCAGCCGGCGTGTCGTTTATATTTTCATCTTCTTTTTTTTATATTTTTTGTTGCAACTTTAATTGGAAGGCAAATGTGGAGAGCGTTGGCAAACTTGTTTTTGTTTTTCTCATTTTTGTTGTTTTTTGGCTAAATCAACTTCAAGTTGGTATTCATTTCCTACGCGGCTTAAAGAGCCAAGTGAACGGTTGGTTTCATTGGAGTTGTACTCATAAGTTTGTTTATGGAGGCGTTTGATTAAGACTTACCTTTAGCTAAACATGACACGGTCAGGTTCAAACCGATCGGCGATCTCTCTATCAGTTTATATGTTATCAATGGCTGATAACAAAACAAGAGAGGGTGACGGATGCGTTGGTGGTTGCTGCAACAGCTCTTCTTCCGTCCCCTTTGATAAACTGCACACACACACACGCACACTCACTCCACACACACAGAGACACAAAAGTCACCCGCTTTGAGCTTTGTGTTGTTTTTGTTGTTGTTGCAAAAATGAAAGAAATTAAACGATAATTTGTTGTGAACAGCAGAGACGCGACGCAACCGAGAGTGGTTACTCTTGCGCTCTCTCTCACTCTCTCACTCACTCACTCGCTCTCGTTGCGTTTGTTTGGTTTTGTTTGTTCTCTTTTGGTTTTCCGCTTTGCTTTTCACTTCTTCACAACGCGATGTTGCATGGTGCACATTTCACTTATTTTAATCACAATGAATGCATTTCTCTTCTAACTTTGTTTCCATTCAACGTATTTCACTTTTATTATGACGGCGACAGAATATATTGCTGCTGCTTGGTATTATTCTCGCCTCCGCTTTGTACACCTATCCTTTTGCGTGGGCAAGCAAGGATATTTCTTTCTTTCTTTTCTTCCTTTACTTTGCTTTGGTGGTGGTCGTAGATGTGGAAAGTTGTTCACCAATAATACTATACACGTTTAGTAAAACAACATTTTTTATTGGCAAACTTAACGCTCAGTTGCCGGCTGTATGTAATGTGCGTCGAATATATTCGATAATTTAACTACATATTTATTTAATTTAAATATTTCACGCACCGCTAACACGCGCAGACATGCTCAAATTTTCTCAAATATCAACTAAAGCATTAACAGTGTGACCACTTTCGGAAGATACAGTAACGGCAACTTATTACGCGCTTGGCATGCAGTATTTTTGGTATTTTCCATATTACGTTTTCCCCAATATGTTGCAACGAACATGTTGCGCTGCAATTTAAATATGTTGCAGATAATTGCGGCATGACCAAGAAAACGTGATAAATTTAAATTAATTTTTGGAAAAATGTTAAATGTATTTTCCTCAAATCAAACAACAAGCTTAATAGTAAATGCTGAAATCTTAACCAATTCCATATTTCAAATGATAATACGCATTAGCGCCATCTATGAACATGCTGGAAAACTACTGAGTTGCACTTTGGTTCTTAGCTAGACTAAACTTGGTTTGCACAGTGCTTCGACAACTGTCTTTTCTCCTAACGGACATTGTTAGTCTCTAAATTCTCTGAACTAGTTATCAAAAGGAAAAGACTAATAAAAAGTTTAAACAGCGAATCCAAGAAATCATATAATAAAATAAAAAAGTGACGAGATACAAGAGTTGTTCTTTGATTGATTTATTTGAGGCCAAAAGTTCAACGAATTTCGGCGATTTCGGTTCATCAAACTAAACGTGCCAAACGTGACATTACTAATTGTCAACAAATTGGTAATATACATATGTACATACATAAAACATTTTTAGCACAAGTGACAAGCCTCTTCGAACAAAATTTCATTACCAAACGCGCTGCTGATAAAGTCCACATAAAGTTTATAGTATTGAACTATATTGGAACCTGGGGGAGTCTACAATTTAGTCTAGTATTGAACGTAGTCACAGTCACATTAAGAAGCATGTATTTGATCTCCGGTGTTGCTCATTCGCGATACAAATGGCTTGTTATCTTTTTTCTAATAATGATCATTATAGTTTACATACCCTTTCAAAATGATAATTTAAATCCAAGCTATAATTTAAGAAACACAAAAACGATTGATAAAAACTTTATCAATGAAATCAATGAACGTCATCGATCCTTTGAGAGTGTGATAAATGAATCCCAGAATGTGAACGATGTGTACGATGAGAGTGTAAAGGTGGAAAATATTACTCAGAAACCTCAGTTATATTATGTAGAAAATGCCAAGTGTAGAATACCCTACATTGATCCATTTTCTGCTGATGTTATGGCCGATTACAAGCCGGAGATATTTGAAACGTGCTCCAATGAATCAGATCTTGTGAGACCCATTTTTGATATGAACAGGAAACGTTATGTGCTCCATATAAATGACACTCTTGTCGCGCAAAAACTCAACTCCAGCGATATCGAATATAATTGTTATTACCAGGAAATCACACGGAAAGCTAGTCGCGATAGCTATAACGAGTGAGTCGGAAATTATAAAAAGTCATAGAGTGATAAATTACTTAAGTTTATAATATCATTAGTCCCCTGCCTAAGGTATACTTCACCCAAGGATACGTAGTGCCCCATCATGTGGAGGGTATGATTTTGGCCTGTTATGAGGCTGGCAACAAAACCAATGTCTTACAGGAAGATGCCTACGCACTGGTACAATATATGCCCCTGCCCCCACCAGCGGATCCAACGACACCTCGGAAACCGAGTGTCATAATGTTCGGCATAGACAGTTTGTCGAGAATCAATTTCAGGCGCACCATGCCCAAAGTTTACAAGTTTCTAACAGGTCCTGGCTGGTATGAGATGCAGGGCTATAATAAGGTGAGTTTAATTTCCAAATACTTGTACTAAAAGTACAGACTTTAACTGTCTTTAGGTGGGCGATAACACATTTCCCAATTTGATGGCTATACTAAGCGGATATTTGCCCGATTCGGCTAAGGAGCATGTCTGTGATACGGATAACGAAGGTTGTTTCGATCGTATGCCCTTTATATGGAAGTATCTTAAAGGTGCTGGATATTTGACCGCCTATGGGGAGGATGAATGTGGCATAAATACATTTAACTATGTCAAGCCGGGATTTATAGAGAAACCCACCGATTACTACTATAGACCATTTCTAAAAGCCTTCGAGGGTGAAATGAAAACTTGGAAATGCTCAACGTGTACACTAAAATATTGCATTGGACGGAGAGTTCAAAGCAGTTATGTCTACGATTATGCCAAGGAGTTTGCTAAGCGATATGTGGATGAAAGACCCATTTGGGGACTCTTTTGGTCAAGTAGCTTTAGCCACGACAGCTACTCGATGCCCTCAAAAATGGAGAATTTCACGCTGCAATACCTGCTAGACTTTAAACAGGATGGCGTACTCGACGAGAGCATTGTGATCTTCTTTTCGGATCACGGATCTCGATATGGCACACTATCTTATTATCCATCTGGATTTTTAGAGGAACGTCTGCCCATGATGTTTATATATTTGCCACCTTGGTTTCGACAAAAGTATCCAGCATATGCCAAAGCTTTAGAAATTAATCGTAATCGTTTGACATCCAATTACGATCTACATAATACTCTCAAGCACATTATAGAAATCGGTGATTTGCCGAACTCCCCCAAATTACCCAAAGCCAGCGACTGTCCAAAGTGCCAATCGTTGTTCTATCCAGTCAATGAGATACGAAATTGTACCGATGCTGGAATAGCAGAGCACTACTGCACCTGTCAGCCCTACAAAAGGATCTCCACGGATTGGTCGAAACGTATTGCTCCCGGTGTCATCAATCGCATGAACGATTATCTTTGGGCCAGAAATTTTAGCAGTGTCTGCGCGAATCTCACTTTAAGTTACATACACAAGACCGAGATTAAAATTGGTCTCGATTTGAATTTTCACGATGAATTACCACGATTGGATGAAGCTTTTTATCGTACCAAGTTTAAAGTGCAACAAAATAGCGCCGATTTCTATGCCACAGTTGTATATAACAATGTTACCAATACTGTTAATGTCGATGTGGAGACTATAAGTCGCACCAACTCGTATGAGGAGGATTCATCCTGTATAACTGATAAAATTGGCAAATTGTACTGCATTTGTAAATCTCTTTTAAAACCATAATATTTATTTAATTAAACTAATAAACATTACCAAAAAGAATATTAAAAGTACAGTAGAATCCGGTTATTACGACACTCAAGGGACCGACGATTTTACGTCGTTATACCCGGTAGACGCTTTAACCATACACAACTCCATACAAACTTGTATGAAAGGGCCAATCAAGTCATGGAATTTTCGTCGCAATGACCGGACAAACGCTTTAAGCGGAGTCGTTATAACCGGATTCTACTGTAATTGCAAAATAAAAGTACATGAAATCATTTTCTTTCTACTTTTGGTCCACATCAATTTGATCAGAGTACTTTCGCTGATAAACATACATCGTTTCCGCCACACTTTCCGGTGATAAAGTTTATAATTTGAATTACATTCTGAGGTCGTGATACGCAGAATTTAAGTTCAACACGTTTAAATTATACTAGTTAATTGAACTTTGTATCTATTAATAAACTGCACATGGCAAAGAACTAAACAGACAGAGATTGATTGTGCATAGTTTTATGAAGGTCATACAGTTAGTAAATACAACTAAACTGTGGATACATCAATCACTGTCGAATTTAATCTGGTAATCGAAAGATAACTTTGGTATTATTTTATATATAAATTTGATAAAGTATACTTTGATTTAGACTTTTTCTTGGAAAAGTTAACTGCAGTAAAAAGCGCTGCACGTTTTTAAATTGTTCTGCCGGTGAAGCTTTTAAGTCGCGTGTGCTTCTTCTTCCCCCAAGGGCATTCCGAATATCTCACAAAATAACAGCTGTTAGCAATCAGCTGTTTTGCGCGTAAACAAAAGTTGTTATTGTGTATCTTCGAGCGTTGAAACTTACACATTTGCGATGCAAATTGGATTTATGAAGTATATTTAATATATTATATTTAATCATGACGCTACAATGTCGTACTTGTGCTAGTGTTATTTACAATAAGAATGCAGTTAATATATTTTTGTTGGACAACCTGGAAGTTTTAACAAATATACAATTTTTAGTTGGCAGAAAGGTACATTAACTTAATTATGATTTACACACCGATTTTAATCATTTGTTTAAACATTAAGCTTTGCGATGATCAGAAGCTACCGTCCCACACCTGTGGTTGCTGTCTGCTGGATTTGAAACGTGCTGTGTTCCATATAAATGTATTCCGAGAGCGTTACAATAAGGCACAAAAAGAACTGCAACTACAGGATTTTAAAAGTAACATATCAAAGCACGAAGTGAACTTAGATTACAACAAAGGCGCTCAAAATAGTAGCAATAATCTAGATGATAATCCAAACAGCGAATCGGAAGACTTAATTGGATTTCAAGAGGACGATGTGCCAACCAATATAACAGATGATGACGCGGACGATGTGGACAACTTGAGTTGTAGCACTGACTGTCGAGATTCAGTAGAAGAATTTGAAAAGATTTCCGTTAAGGATTTGAGTCCAAGTGACAAAGGCTTAGATTCTAATCCGGTCATTTGTTCCTACCTAAACGAAAATGAAGAAGCGCAAAGAAAGCAAACAGTAAAAGCTTCAGTTACGGCAACTAATCAGGAGTTGCGTAAAATAAAAGTAAAGAAAAAACGTTATTCAAGCTGGAAGAATCTAACTGAGGAGCAAGTAATCGAACGAAAGCGTCAACAACGACGACGCGACTGCATTTGTGATCAATGTGGCCGCCATTTTACAGATCAAAGCAATTTCAAACTACATATGATCCGCCATTCGGGCATCAAGAACTTTGAGTGTAAGAAATGCGCGAAACGATTCTACACGGAGCACTTGCTGCAGCTGCACGAGCGGATTGTGCACCAGGGAGAACGGCCCTATGCCTGCAGATACTGTGAGAGAAGATTTCAGAACAGTACGTCCCGCATAGTACACGAACGGTGGGTATTAAAGCTAATTGCTTTATTGATTTCCAAATGTTTAAAATATACAACTCCTTTCAGTGCTCACAATAATGTGCGTCCTTATTCCTGCAAATTCTGTGAGAAAACATTCACTTACTCAACCGGTCTTTCGCGTCACCTTCTAATACACAATGGTGTTCGACCATATTTGTAAGTAGTTATACTTTAAAAAAAAATGTGAAAAAAATATTTTTAACCGCGCACTTTTTAGCTGCACTGTTTGTGACCGAAACTTTCAGCGAAACACACATTTGAAGGCTCATCTTCGCTCCAAACAGCATGCTTTGAAACAAGCCAACGAAAATTTACTGCGAGAATCTGAATAATAATAAAAACGACATTTTTTTTAAATCTTATTTATTATAGTTTCAATGTTTTTAGTTTTCTTCATCGCGTACATTTCAAAACAAGTTTATTTTTCAAGTCCAATAAAATACAATGTGACCAGGTCACTCTAGAATGTGGCATACAGTCATTTAGTATGTTTGTAACTTTTACTATACCGGTGTGGTATATTTTTGCTAATCAAAAACAGCCGCATTCTCAGCATTTGTATATTTAGTAAACTAAAGGAGTATTCAGTTAATATTTGTATAATGGAAGATTTTTGCCGAACTTGCGGCAAAACAATAACCGAACAAAGTTGTAAAAACAGTATATTTTCTCCAATGAGCCGCCGGCTCTTACGGAGTGTTCGCATCATAACAAATTGCTGGGTACTGAGGCTGTGATTTCAAATGATTTGTTGTTACTAATATTATTTTATTCCAAGGTGGAAAATGTTGCCGGTTTTCCCATTTATATATGCGAGGACTGCCAGGAGTTAATCAAAAAGATCACCGCCTTTCGCAAGCGTTGCACAAAAATAGAGGTTTTCCTTTCCAAGCGGAAAACAAAATTAAACACAATAAACGAGCCCTCGCCTGGCAGAGGACGAGAAACTAGAACTGTCGATCCGCTTGGAATCGATGAGACGGAGAAACTTGAGCCATACGACGACATAAAGGAAGAACCAGCGAGGGAGCATGCAGATCAAACTGCAGCTGAAGAAATAGAACAGCTAAGCGAGTCTCAATTCGATGCACAGCATGATTCCGATGAATATGAAGACGATCTGTTATTCAATGATGCGATGCAAGAGGCAAAAACTAATGTATACCAGGAACGTAAAGAAGACATCTCCAAAAACCAGTCAAATACAGACACCACAAAGCGTGGATACCGCAAATACACAATGCGGGTAGGTAAAAGAACAATGTACATTAAAATGACCGACGATAAGCTGCCCAAGCGAATTGTGGATCCCCAAAGGCAGTGGTCAACGGCTCGTCCCTGCATCTGTGAGCATTGTGGTCGCCAGTTCAAGGACGGCAGCAATCTCAATGTGCATTTATTGAGGCACACCGGTACCAAGAACTACGAGTGCAAGCAATGCAATGAAAAGTGCTATACACTGCATTTATTAAGACGACATCAGCTGAAGCATACGGAAGGACCATATGAATGCACCTTCTGTGGCCTACAGTACAGTACAAATAGCTCACGAGTGCGGCATGAACGGTGAGTGGTACCATAAGAATAAGGTGTCCACTGGTTTCAATTAATTTTTTTTATATTGATAGTGAGGCATGCAAAAAAGGACGTGCGCCGCAATCTAAAACTGAGATTATCAAACGCGGAGAACGCACTTTTCAGTAAGTTTTTCTTTAGAACAGTTTTACAACTGATTTTAATTTAAATTTTCTTTTCCTTTACAAAGCTGTGATGTCTGCGATCTTTGGTTTCTGCGCGCCGGGAATCTGGCACAACACCTGAAGTCATCCAATCACACTGCCAATGAACGACGGAAAAACAAAAAGCATCAAATGAAGCAGACAAGTTTTTAATTTATCAAGACTTGTATTTCTCTGAAAACAATTAAGTTACTTCATTGTAATGCGACATAGATAACTACGAATAATAGTCTAATGTTCGGTTCATACTGTGTCACTAGTGTGTTCTTACCGTGTCACAGCAGTGAGCCAAGCAAAACAAATATAATTTAAAACACTGCTTCATACAGAACAAATTAATTAAAATAAGACAAGAAATTGTTAATGAGTAGGGTAGCAAACTAACGAATAAGAGAGCTACTCTCATATAAACCACCCTCAAAACTTATAGTATTTGGTTTAATGCAGCTTTAGAAACTAGCCAATTTTCCTTTATTAACTAGAATCTTCGACCATTTCATTCTTTTGTTGCTTTTGCAGATTATCCTTATGCATTTTACTAAACTGATGAGAGTATAAATTGAATTTGTAGCGGAAAAAGGCATCACAAACATCGCATCTGCAAGCAGAAAATTATATAAAGTTAAAAAAGTCTTTTAGTTAAATAAGATATATTCACCTGTAAGGACGTTCGCCGGTGTGTATTCGTTCGTGCTCCTTGAGCTTGCTGCGTGTGTAGAAACCTTTGAAGCAAATGTCGCATTCGTAGGGTCGTTTACTATCGTGTCGCATTTCATGTTTCTTCTTGGATTGAGGATTGGGAAAGCTCATATCGCAGATTTTGCATTTGAATGGCGTGAGACCCAAATGCTGATTGATATGTCCGTTAAGAGCGTACTTTGTAGCATAGCTTTTATCGCAGTAAATGCAAAAGTGACGAACATTTTCTTTTGGCTGCGTTTCCGACTGCGTCTGTCCATCTTTGGGTTCGATCCTCTGATTAAATTTGTTCACGTTTCTATGAATGCGAGGCAATGCTCCATGTACGTGCCTATAACAAATGATTTTATAGATTTATTTTTTAAATTGATTACACATTTACTTACTTTTCATGCAAATAACGGGTGTTGGATGAACTAAACGCTTTGGTGCAATAATTGCAGCCAAAGGGTAATTCTCCTCTATGTTTTACTCGGATGTGCATGTTCCTCATGTATGCATCGTAGAATTGCTTGGGACACTCCGGGCACGCGTAGTTCTTGGTGCGCGTATGACGGAGCATATGGATCGTCAGATTGCATCTGACGCGAAAAGATGCACCACATTGATCGCAGACATGATTGAGTGGCAGTGCACGAATTCGTTCACGCCGCAATCGATTCTTCTCCTCTCGAGATCGTTTTATGGGCTTGGGCGCTGTTTCCCGAAGTCTTTGTTTCTTTGGTCTCACCACCTGAGTCTTGGGAACTGCGGGTCTAGTTTGTCTCGGACGTGTTATCTTATTCTTTCCTTGATATTCGTTTAAAAGGTCTTCATAGATCTGCGCACCCAATGCAATGCTGTTGGTATCTGCAGCCACTGGATGCGCTATTTGCCCCGTTTTCTTCGCTACCGGTCGTGGGCGTGTCAAGGATTCAACTACCGTGGTTTCGCCATTGGCAATATCTGCCGGAAATACGGAAATAAACTCTTCCTCCTTGATATCCTCAATTAAGTCGGGGGGCACAGCAGCATTGTCATCATCGGGCAGGGTCAGATCATCACCGCCGGAGAGACACAGTTCCGTCCGTATACAAGATTCTCTGAATTCAATCGCCGTGCGCAAGCTCTCAACACAGTTGGAGCACATGTGTTGCGCTGTATCCTCTGTGCACTGGATCTGCAATGGATAGTGGAGAGGTGTAAGTAATGTAACAATCTTTAACAATAAAATACTCACCCAAATTCCGGTAATAACTTCGATGTGGTATAACATCACGCCATTCTCCTTGTTGCACAAATCTTTGGCACTCTCATCGAGCACAAATGGACGCGAGCAAGTGCGACATTTCACTTTTTGAATGCATTTAGCGGGCGAATTAATCACTGCCTGCTCCTCGGCCAAGGGATCTTGCTCTGTGGGCACAGGTGTGAAGGGCACAAAGGCGTTTCCAGAGGCACTTACAAAGTCGGGCACCGAAACAATGCCAGTATTACGCACAAAGTCAGGGGCTATAGTAATTTCCCCACTAGCCTCGGCTGCCTCCCGTGCATCCGCTTCCTCCAGCAATTCCGCCACCAATTTTTGATTCTTTCGCTTCTCCAATTTTTCTCGTTCGGCTTCACTCATGTCGTTCTTATTGATACACGGCACTGCGCCCGGTCTCAGCGTTCTCTTCGAACACAAGCCTAATAGCGTTTGAAATTTGATTGAATTGCTTTATTTAGCTTGGGATTAGTAAACAATAATAAACAAACCCATTTGGAACTGTAATCCCCCTTGAATGTCTTCTTCTTGAAAGTGCTCGTTGCATATGACGCTCTTTATGTACGGTTTCGGTTTGTCTTTGATATTTTTGCGGCAAAACGCAATCCATTTTTTTAAAGTTTCCTGGTTTTTTGGAAAACTGAAGAAACTGAATTGCTGTGAGTGTTTTTGTCTGGATTTAAACCTGTTTGTGCAGTTATGCACCGCGCACTTCATTTTTTTTCAACACAATTTTATTAATGTTTGTGACGTCGTACCGCAGGGCTGGCGAACTTCTAGCTCAGAAGTTCCGATCCAGTTCAAATATACACATATCGATAAGATATCGAAAATGTTGGTATTTATTACCAAAACCGCCTTTAGTATTTTTGCTGAGTGCGAAATCCTTTAAGCTTAAATTAAAATTCTTTAACTGCACTACGTAATAAATAAAGAAAAATTATTCGTAATTTGAGTCCACTGCAACGTGCTCCGTCTTAAGGGACCTTTTTTGATGCGCTTTCGAGCGATAGTGCGTGTGTAGACTGGATTTTCGATTAAAGTGAATATTGCAAGTTTCGCAGCTGTAGAAATAGGCAAATTTACAATCGTACTATAAATGAATAATATTTAAACCCACCAAAATGGCTGCTCTCCAGTGTGGACGACGGCATGCTTATCCAAAGAAGTTTTCTTCGTAAAGATTTTATTACAGATTGAACATTTAATTACTGGTGCCTTAACTTCTGCCACCAAATGCTCCTTGTGTGTTCTACAATGAATAACATTTTTCTTAATATATAATAACTATTTAAAAGCATAAATAATCTTCATGTGTGTCAAATTCTAAAACTAAAAAGAACTTATTTTGTTTATATTTTGGCTCCAGTGAATTTATTTTTCTTGTTTATGTTTTGTACTTATACAGGGCTGTTGTTCTGTTTACTAATATTGTTTGCAAATTGTGTGAATAGCAGAGCAGTTTTATGAATGAAATTGAGGAAGGTTAATAAATAAATGCAACCAAAGGAATATAACAAAATTTATATAATATATCGCCCATTTACTCATTTATAATCTTAGGACTCACCGTTCATGACGACATCGCGAGGTGCTTGTGAAGAATCGTAGATCACAGTATTTGCAGGCATAAGGCCTTTCGCCCAGATGCCTCACTCGTATGTGTAAATGGAGTAGATGTCGGGTAAAGAAATTTTCCCCACATTCTGTGCATTTAAAATCCTTGACACCCGAATGTCTTAAAAGATGTATCTTCAAATTGCTGGCATCTGCGAAGCATTTTCCACATTGATCACAAACTAAATTCTTGAATGTCGGAGGACGTTTCTCATTACTTTTTGCAGATTCTCCAGTCTCATCTGATGTTACATGATCTGGATCCTTATGTGGCACAACATTTACCACAATTTCTTCAATATCCTCTTGCAATAGTTCCTGTACGAGATCCTTCGGATTATAGCCATAGGAACCCAATAGTTTTTGCTGATTTTTGACCGAAGTTTCTTTTGTACATGTTGTTGGTTTATTGAATTGCTTTTTAAGCAGAATTTTAGTGGGTTTCTGTTTTTTTAACGCAAGTTTCTTTGGACTTGAAGTCGCTTGAGCTCTTCGTTTTCCCTCCAGCATAAGTCTGTTTGTTTTTATGCATCGATCCCGGAAGGCTATGGCGTGGTTTAGATCCAAATTGCAGCTGTCGCAAATATGCAGCGGCAGGTAATTGTCCTCCTCAAACTATTTAAATAAATTAATAATTGTACTTGAATACAGAAATTTTCTAAAATCCTTACACAGATGCCCGTCAGTGTTTTTATATTCTGTAAAATTTCATTGTCATCTGCATCGAAGAGGGGCTTGGCATTCAGATTATAGATTCTTTTCCCACACGTTCTGCAGGCAACTAAATTCGACATGTTGTTAAGGTTATATTAAAAAATAATTTATTAGCCAATCATTAACAATAGTGAAAACAACATAATAGTTAGTTTGTAAACAAATGAGAATGGCAGATGATAAGTTCAGCTGTTGCGTGTACTTTTCGGGTGAATGTCGATAAGTCGACTATCGCTTTTCAAACGCCATTCTGCATTGTTTGTTTTTGTTCTTTCGTGTTATACATCAACAAGTTCCTCTATTATGGAATCTGGAAACTCTATTGTCCCATCAGGCACCGTAATATCATTTACGATGTTAAGTTGACTGCTTAGTGCCTCACTTGCTCGCTTTTGATGCTGCTTGGTCCGACAGTGGATTTTTAGTCCAGGTCTACGCGGAAAGGCAACATTGCACAAGTCACAGCTGAAAGAAAATTTATTTTTTAAATCTAGTAACAACTTTTTGTATATTTTAACATACCGATAAGGCCGCAAGCCGGTGTGCAGAAATTCATGTTTATTCAAACACGATTTGGTTAAATACTTTTTACCGCAAACCTTGCATTCATATGTAAATTCTCGTACGTGACGTACTCTGATTGGAATACATGAGAAAATTTATAGAAATAAATTGTCTTAGAGTTACTACTTACTGTTCATGTCGTCCCCGTTCCGTGGCCGAGTAGAAGCGCTGTCCACAATGTTTGCACACAAATGGTCTTTCTCCTTGGTGTTTTACCCGAATGTGCAATTTTAGTAAGTATTTGGAGTAGTGTTTAGTGCCACATTCTTCGCACTCGAAATTCTTTTCCCCTTTGTGGCGCAGTATGTGTATGTCCAGGTTTTTGGAACTGTGAGATTGATGGCCACACAGATCACAGATAAACACTTTGGAATTTGCTCCTGATTTTCCAATACTGTTTTGCTTGGTCAATTGCTCTTCGGTAGCCATTGCCTCAGTTGGTGCTGTAGAAGGTAAGTTAATGCCGACTTCTGTCTCTGATGATATGGAACCACCGCCTTTGATACTGGACTCACTCAAAGCTCCCGCTGATCTACTCCGTTTGTTTTCAAAATCATCGACGGAACTCCGTGGCGAACTTTTTATGGACTTCAAATCTGTGTCAACTTTTGGAACGGACGATAATTTAGCAGCACAAGATTCATTTCGAACTATACCCTTTTTACTCAGTGTATTGCTGTTTTGCGCACAAGGAGCACGTAGACTGCGACGTTGGCCTTTTTGGATTTCTTTGTTCATAACCTGCACCTGTGCCATTTTACTCTGTAGTTTTCTGTGGCTTGACTTTTCATCCTTTGATTCTGTTTGCGGGATTAATTTTCTTATTGGATTTGGGGGTGTCAACTTTTGGAGCTGCAGGGCATTCTCTGTTCGCAGGCAGCGTTCTCGAAACTCTATAGAGTAATACAAATCCAGGTGACAACAGGTACATATATGCTTGGGTAGCTTTTGATCTTCCTTTATCTGCAATTTGACAAAATTTCATTATGCACTTGAAAAACATCGTTTTGTTTACATGCAAGACTCACCCGAATTCCAGTTAGAATTTCTAAATTTATTAATGTTTTATCATCTTCTTCATCGAAAATGTTTCTCGAATTGGGATTATAAATAATCGCAGCACACGTTCTGCATTGCATCGGCATTTTATAAACAACGTTAAATTTATTTAATTTGCTTTTGTTTTGACCACAATAAGTACTCTTGCGACACAGGGCTGTTATCTTAATTGTTTGTTGCTAGTTAACACGTGAATGGTAAGTCAACTGCGACAAGTGAATTGCAGTTTGTGAGAGGGAAAGGAAAATATTCAAATTTAATAAGCCAGCCAAGTTGAAACAATGTTAAATTTAACGCCTAAATTAAATAAAAAACTTATTTTTACTTAAAACTTTTAAAAGTTTACTTATTGTAAATAAAAAAATGGAAAAGATTCCATTTTGAGCCTTACGATTTTTTTGTGTAACGATTAGTTTTATAAAACGTTTGTTTAATGTTTTTAAGTATTGAAGCGCAATCCCTGGACTTTCTATGTCAATTGTAACACATTAGCAATTTCTATGGGTTCATCTGGAATCGTAATCCCACTGATTTGATTCTTTAACGCCTCATTTGCTCTCATTTGATGTTGCTTTGTTCGACAGTGGACTCGTAGGCCAGGGCGTCGAGGAAATCCAATATTGCATAACTCGCAGCTAGAAGTGAATACAATTTTATAAATATATTATTTAATATATATTAATACATACCGATACGGCTTCAGTCCTGTGTGCTGAAACTCGTGTTTATTCAGACACGATTTTGTTAAATACTTTTTACCGCAAGTCCTGCACTCATATTTGAAATCCCTAATGTGTCGAACTCTGTAAAAAATGAAAATGTTGAAATTATTAAGATACTTGATGGTACTTTCTCGCATACATTTCATGTCTTTGCCTAGATGACTGCGTATAGAAACAAATCCCACAAAATTTGCAAGGAAATGGCTTTTCTCCTTGGTGTTTCACTCGAATGTGCATTTTTAACATATAATTGTTGTAAAATTTTTCGTTGCACTGCATGCATTCGAAATTCTTTTCACCCTTATGTCGCAAAATGTGTAATTCCAGGTTCTTAGAATTTTGAGATTGATGGCCACAGAGATCGCATATATAAAACTTGGAACCTGCTTGTGCTTTCTTATTTTCTTGGTTTACTTTTCTTGGGGGTTTCTGTTCTGCCTTGGTTAATGGTTCTGTAACACCATTCTCTGAAGTCTTCGCTGATGTCGCTGCTTTTAATTTGGCTTGTTTGTCGAACTCTTTTCTTCCAATCAGGTTCCTCTGATGATACTTTGTGGCATAGTGTTTTTCCAGGAGGTCGTTTACTTTAAAGGACTTTTTGCACAAGGTGCAGCTGAAAATATACATAACATTTAACACTCTAGTCACAAGCTATTTGGGTGTTGCACTTACTTGTATGACCGTTTGTCTGTGTGTACAATCGAGTGTAGTTTCAGACAATTACTGGTTGCAAACATTTGGTAACAAACCGGGCACTCAAATTTGAAATCATTTAAGTGTAGTTTTCTGTAAAAAGAAATGAATAGTAAACAATTTGATATTTTGATAAGAACTTATCAATTTAAAACTCACAATTCATGAACCCTTCTGGTGCTTACCGAGATGAAAGGCTTCTCGCAGAACCTGCAGGAAAACGGCGTTTCACTTTGATGCACTACTCGAATGTGAAGGCCCATCTCGTATTTTGTGTAAAACTTTTCGTCACATTCAGGACACTTATAATTCTTTTCACCCTTATGACGCATAACATGATCATTCAGAGCACGACGAATTTTAAAGTTTTGGCCACAAATGTCACAGGACCATGATGTGATTTTTTCTTTTTTCCTTTTGGGCGCTCTCTTTTTGGATTTAACTGGCTTGGTAGATGGCTCATCAGGAGTCTTTTCAGAAGTATCTTCAGTAGTTTCAGTTATTTTTTTTAGTAAACTGGGAGATGGTAGATATTCGTCTTCTGATTCAGAGAAAAATGATTTTTCATCCTCGGTACTTGAACTAGATGTTCTATGTTTGCCTTCCATATCATCTATGCTGCTCTGCTGTAAACCAGCTTTTAGAATAATTAAATCCTTATTTGAACTATGTTTATTATCATTTTGTGTACTTCGACGTGGACTTCGCCGTTGGTTTGGTTCTTGGTTTACGTTCTTAGGAGTCGATAGTAATTCTTTTTCGAGTTCTGCCTCCAAACCGGCGTTGGCTTCATCCTCAGCTTCAATTTCATTTAATTCCTCCGAAGATAAGCTCTGGTTATTATCATAATCGTCTATAGAGCACGGCGAGGAACTTCTAGACTGAATTGCAGACTTTGAATCAGTATTTACCTTTGAAGTCTGAGCTGCTTTCGCAGAACTTGGTGCATTCCGTGGTATTTCCTTAGATAAAACTGTTTTGATTGGTGGCTTAGCATTTGATGTACACGAAAAGTTTAGATTTTGACGTTCAGTGGCTAATTGGTGCATAAACAGCTCTTCTATCATATTCAGAGTCATACTACTCTGTGGCTCCGGTTTTCTCATGATTTTGTTCATTAATTCCGCATCCATTATTGGGCCTGACGGTGGCGTCGCCCCTTGGACTACTTTCTGCAAAACATTCTCCGTTCGCAAGCACCGCTCCCGGAACGCAATTGAGTAATACAAGTCCAGATGGCAACAGGTACAAATGTGCTTGGGCATTTGTTGATCATCTTGTATCTTAAATAAAACCAAACACTGATGCACTTTAAAAATACCAAATTGTTTGGATAGGCGCTTACCCGAATACCGGTTAAAAGTTCGATATTAACCAGTATTTCATCGTCTTCTTCGTCAAAGATGTTCTTCGCATTGGGATTGAAACTTTTTGAACCGCAAGTTCTACATTGAATGGCCATTTTAATAGTTGCATTCAAATAAATTTATCTTAAATACTTTTAAGATGCAAATAAATAAAATCAGCTGATTTATACAGGGCTGTTATTTGAATTTCTTTCGCTTATGTGTGAATGGCAACCGACGCGGTGAATGCACTGCTTCCACTGGGCAACAGTGTAAAATTTAAACAGATTTAAATATGTATAAATAAAATAAGTATCAAAGTATAAACGACAAAAACGTTTTATTCATCAACCTCTTCAATTAATGAATCAGCAAAATCAAAATCAATATCATCATAATCGAGTTCCTGTGAATTGAAACTAAGATCAGAGTCTTTCTTTAAGTTATCGGGCAATCTTCTATAATGGAATTTTGTTGTATTATGTTTTTTCCAGGTTTCGACTGACTTAAAGGTCCTATTGCAGGTTTCACAACTGTAGAAAAGAAATTATAATTATTTGGTGTTAAGGGATCTGTTTTAAAAACATACTGATTGATCAATCTGCCTTGAGCATGGAGTTCTTTATGGGAATTTAAGTTAGTTTCAGTTAGAAATCTTTTCTTGCAAATATCACATTCGAATGGCATCTGCTTTGGGTGCCGCTTTCTGAAAATGCAAAATAAGGATTAATATATTAGCACTATATAAAAGTTTCTTTGCTTACCGCTCATGGCGACAGCGTGCGGGACTTGTGCTGAATCGCATGCCACAATGTCTGCATTCAAACGGCTTTTCGCCTTTGTGGTGGACTCTTATGTGTAGCTTTAAGCGGGATTTATCGAAGTATTTCCATCCGCATTCCTTGCACTCAAACTTCTTTACTCCCGTGTGCCGCAATGCATGACTTTTTAAATTGCTTATATCTCGGAACGACCAACCACATACATCACATACGTAATTTTTTGCCAGGCTTGTGTACGGTTTCCTTCCACTTCTTGTGTTGTGCTGTGTGTCCTGCCATTGTGGCTTTGAAAATTCCCCACTTTGTTCATCTTGAACCCTTTGTATTTTTGCTGTGCGCGTCTCTCTAGTGGATTCATCGCAACGCAAAATTCGTACTCTTGGTAGGAGTCTTTTTGGGCTTGCCATCAACTTTGACGGTGAAAATTCTATCGAGCTGTTAACACAGTCATTTAGCTCTACTTCATCTTCACCCAAAGGATCGAACTGATCAAAATCTGGTGAGACTCTTTGCGTACCAGAAAGCTCTTCATTCTTTACATTCCCCAATCGTTTTTGAGTTTCTAGGCAGCGCGTACGGAAGGACATCGAATGCTCCAAGTCCAGAAAGCAACAAGAGCAAATGTGTTTGGGCATGTGAGAATCATAGAATAACTAAAAATCAAAACAAATGTTTTAAATGCATCCTCCATTGGCCTGCCGAATGGCGGCATTTGATCGAAGCTTTAAATTACCTGTATGCCAGTTATTGTCTCAATATTGTCCCGAATAGTTTCATGTCCGCTTTCAAAAAGGTTTCTTGGATGTACATTAAAAATTGGTTCTCCGCAAACTCTGCACAGAATATTCATTGCTTTATACATGTATATAAAAACAATCTTATCACAACACAGATTGTTTACATTTAAAATGTACTAAAAATGCCTTTATTACATTTTAATACTAACTGTGAGTACTTGCCACAAGTATTTTACTGTGAAGTAATAGCGACCAACACTATTCTGTAAAACGACTGACATACTACATCAGCTGTGTGCTAGAGTCTTAACTGCCATTCGCCCAGAAACAAAACAAAAACCCTTCCGGAATCTTTTACAAATATTTGTTATTGTTTTTTGAACACACCTTTTATTATGAGTGATTTGCATAGTCTTTGTCGTACTTGTGGTACAACAATTAACGAAGAAGTTGATGTCAAGCTTTTTGAAGAATTGCATTACCCCTTAGTTACTCTGATTGAAGATATAACTGATATGTGGGTGAGTTTCATATTAACAAATCATAATCCAACTTTGTGCGCAACATTTTAAGTTTACTTTCATAGATTGAACTTGACAACTTTCTACCGGAATACATATGCGTTAACTGCAAAGCAATGTTGGACAAAATCGTTGAATTTCGGGCAAATTGTTTAAGTACTCACAAAAAACTTTTGGCGGCTATAAAAAACGACATTAATAATTCAAACGACATTATAATTTCTGAGGATGAAGAATTCGTATTAAACACCTCGGAACAGAACAGTATTGATGACAAACTGTTAACAACGGAAGTAGATTCTAATGACTCGCATAAAACTAGCAAAGGGGAAAAACCTCAAGTATTTTTGCGAAAAAAGGAGCCGACAGAAAAAACCAAAAGACGCAGAAACAATCGGCACTTGCAAACATGGATTTGTGAACAGTGCGGTGGAGAGTTCAAATGTTCAACATATTTCAAGCTTCATTTGCTGCGACACACGGACAAAAAGGAATTCGAATGCGATGTCTGCCAAAAGAAATATTTCACACATAATGAGATGCTGCGTCACAAGATTCTGCACACAAATGCCAGACCTTACGCATGTCGCTTTTGTGACAAAACATTTCGAGGCACCAGCTCCAAAGCGGTCCATGAAAGGTACAAAATAATAGTACTCTAAACGTGTTTATGTTATCATTTCTTTAATGCTTTGCAGGACCCATACAAATGAACGTCCATTTCTCTGTCAGTATTGTGATAAATCCTTCAGGTCTACATCAGTGCGGAAAGCGCATGAACGTGTTCATCTTAATAATCGAAAGTTTCAGTAAGAATTTTTTGTTTAACCAAATTTATAGGCCATTGTTTTTAAATATTTAACTTTCAGTTGCGAGCCTTGTGATCAGTGGTTTCTAAGATCTTCTCATTTGCTGTTACATCAACGCACAAAACTACATAAAGCTAAATTAAATAGTATTTAATTACAAGTCAACTGATAACAGCATTCAAATAGCAAATAAAATTTTAAATAACCGACGTATACAAGTGAATGGCAACTAGAGTCACAGCTGATTGAGTTTTGTGTGAATGGCATAATTATTGCAGTTTTAGGAAGGAAGGAGCGTACGCTGATCTAATTGCTAGCAAATTATAAACAAATTTAAATAAATATTTACTTTGTACAATAAAACGTTTATTAGTAACGCGTTGTTTTGAACCACCTGTTATTTAACATTAAAATAGCAATTAAACATAATTTACGCCACGTTCATATTTGGAAAGTGTTAAATTTGGAATTTGTTCAATAACTAAAAGTATAAAGAAAAAAAATTAAAGAAATGAGTGGAAATCGTAAAAAGTTGTTACGTTTCGAAAAGAACGATAAGATACGGCTTATAGCTGCTGTAAAGATGAGGCGATTGCTTTGGGATATGATGGACAGTGAGCACAACGATCTAATGGGCGTAAAGGAGGCGTGGCAATCAGTGGGCAATGAGTTGGGCAAAGAGCGTATGTTATTAAAAAGTCAATAATAGAAAAAAACGCAATTAACGTAATTTTTACTAAAATAGCTAACGATTGTAAGATTGCTTGGCGATCCCTGCGCCAGAGCTATCGATACCACTGCAGGACAGCAAACAGTCGGAAGATTGATTTGGATGACGAAGAAGGTGAAGTGGATCCATTGGAAACGCCCGACATTCATTGGGAATTTGCAAATCATATGTCATTTCTGCAGGATATGTCCAAAAAGAGGTAGATCCTCCAGATTTGATCCCAATTAACTTCTAAACTATTATTTCCTTTAATTTGTAGATCAGACTCAGTCACTTTCGATGAAACGCCCACAAACAACTCGGAAGATTATACAGATATGGAATACTTGGAAACTTACGAGTTAAACCAAAATGAAAGCGATGTCGATGTTAACTACACTCCACAAAATGATGTAGATGACGACACTACAAACGTTTATTATTTAACCAAATCGTTAAAGGTTGAAGAAGCAATGATCGATGTGATATGTAGAACCTGCGCTCAGCCAGCAGATGCACAAACATCCAAAAATCTATTCCAACCACACAATCATAAACTTCTTCAAGACATTCAGGAACTAACAGACTTGCAGGTAAGTCCAGCTATGATTAACCTCGTTGTGCTCCCATCTGAACTTCAATTATGTACAGCTAAATTGTGATGAAGACTACTCTGACTTTATATGCGAGCACTGTCAACAAATGCTGGAAATAGCTGCGGAATTTCGAAGGGTCTGCATTGAGGCACAAACACATGTGCTCATTAATGTTCACATGAAACAGGAACCACCAGAGATGGATTGCCCAGATCCAAGTAATGCTGATTACAGCATAGAGGAAGAGGAAATTTTGGAGCATAAAGAAAATTCTGATAGTGAAAACTATTCCGCAGAACCGGCCGCACAACTGGTTACTGCGGCAGAATCCTTCGCAGTTAAAAAAAAATTGAAAAGAAAGCCCAAAATACAGAAATTTCAGTGCCATGAATGCGGATTAACATTTACAAGCCAAGATTTACTCAAGATGCACATGCATCAGGTGCACGATATGCAGCTGCACACCAGGTAAGTGCATCAGAAGACATTTAATTCATGGGAAATGGTTTAAATCTCATTTTTTTGCCCTTCAGATTTGTGTGCAAGCATTGCGGACACGACTTCAAGTACTCGGGACCACTTGTGGAGCATTTAAAGACCATTGGCGTTTATTTTGGCTACAAGTGCGAGGAATGTGGTCAGAAATTCCATAGTAGACACTTCCTAAAAAAGCACAAGAGACGCATTCATGGTCTGGCCGATGAGCACATTTGTCACATTTGTGGTAAGAACTTCTCCACAGGATTCAATCTACGGAATCACATAGTTCGTCATGCCGGCACTCGACCACATAAATGTAAACTATGTAACGCCGCATTTTCCACCACTGCGGAACTGAACAATCATAGGCGCACACACGATAATGTGCGTCCTTATCCCTGTCGCTATGGCTGTGGCAAGTCCTTCAGACACTGTAGCAATCGCAGCACCCACGAAAGGTAAAATTAACAAAATCTATAATCATATACAATTTTTGTAAAAAGTTCTCTTGTACACAGAGTGCACATGGATAGCAGTTTGCGTCCTTTTCAGTGCGAATACTGCGACAAATCATTTGTGACCAAAGGCGACTGCAGAGCACATCAAGTGGTGCACACCATGAGTCGTGATTTCAACTGTGACATTTGTGAACAAAGCTTTAAATTGCAAAAACACTATCAGCAGCATCTCACGACCAAATCGCATAAGAAACAGGAGACACTTCCAAGAGGAAGCACGCCCAAAAGTACAAATGCCATGGCATAGTTTTGTCCAAGCCAAATATGAGTTAAAAAGAAATACATTGTTGACCAAATAAAATGTATGTACCAAAAATATTGTTAATACCTTTGAAGGAAAGATTGTTTTAATAAAGGTCTAATAAAGGAGCATTAAAGAAAAGCTGAACGTGGCTGTTTGGCTGAGGCGCGCTTATCGATGAATGTTTCAACTTACAAAAGGAGCAAAGTAATCGATTACTATATATCGTATTAATAAACGTCTCATCGCTAATTTTATAACCATTTCAAAACCATGTAGTTGTGTTCTACCAGAATTAGAAGGCAAAGAATCACAACAGCAAAGAACGTAAGGCATTTAAAACCCGATAACAAAGTATTAATAAAAACCGCACATAAAACAGGTTTGATTGTTAATTTATACGTTCGAACTGGGCATCACTGATGTAAGCTTTGTTTGTGTGTTTGCGTAGGTCAGTTCGAAGTAAAGCAACAAATTTTCCCGTTTCACTTCTTATCTTTATTCTCTTTCGTCGCTTTCTGAGCTTAGCAACAACAGTTTACGCTTTTATTTTTATTTATCCATAAACTACACCTGTTAATTCGTTGTTGTTCGACGATTTTATGCTCGTTAAAATCTAATTATAGATTATCTGCTTAGTTCCCCTGCTTTTTTTGCAAAATGTAAACAAGTTGGTTATCTGCTTCGTGTGGGTGATTTCACATGCACACACATAAGTACATATGTATTAGTGAGAGCTCTGTCGTTAACTGCTTTTGAGCTTAGAGCGAATGAACGATAACGGTTTGTTATGGAAAAGTTCTCGTTGCGCAATATTGTAAAACTCAGATAATTAAAACAGTTTAATTGGCTGGCAAACATTTATTTTTATTATTTAACTGCTTCCATTGCTGTTTTGATGCGCACCTGCGTTGCTGGCAATGTACGAGGTGACATCCAGTTTAGTGGCCAACGCCAGTATAGTCTCCTGGTCACCTTCCTTCTTGGTTATGAGCACACTGGGATCGACCTCCAAGACACGTGCCAGCTTACCCAGCACCTCTGTCTCTGGCAGACGGATGACTCGCTTGTTTATGGCCTTTGCAGCTGGTTCGTTCAATCCCCGATTCATGCTGACCATCTGATTGAGAAGAGTCTCTTGACCCACCACGCCCAAAACGATGCTGCAAAGATATCATAGAATTAAAAAGCTTTGTATGCGTGAGTGTGGGTTCGAAGCTCAAGTGGGCCACGTAGGCTGATACTGGAGTGAGTTGTATAACATCAATAAAATTTTATATTATTCTGTATGCGTAGGAAAGCTTTAGGTACAGTTTCGATCACTTTATATAGTATTCTTCGGGCGATTCACTAACTGCCATACCGAGTGTTTTTTATATAACTTACCCAGTTTCTTGATCCACCATGGGGAGCTGTTCCACTCGGTACTTCTTCATGAGCGCAATGGCTTCTTCGAAGCTTGTGTTGGACTTAAGAATGACAGCGGGAGAGGGCAAGTCCAACTGGGAAATGGGTACATTCCACCACCAGTGACGATGTTCGTTGACGATCTCCTTAAAGCCACGTGCCTCCATCCAGTTGTCGGACACGAATCTGGTCATGTAATTTCTGATGCCATCGGCTAGAACGACCACACAGCGTTGTCCAGCCTTGAGCTGACGAGCATATTTAAGTGCTACGTGCATAGCACCACCGCTGGAACCACCGCAGAGGAGTCCCTCCTCTGCGTTGAGACGACGACTCATGGGAAAAATGTCAGTATCGTAGACCTTTGACCATTCATCAATTACTGTGCCATCATAAACGGTGGAGTGGAACTTGTAGCCAATGCCCTCGACCTCGTAAGACACCACATCCGTTTTGTTGAGTTCCTCGGGACGAGCCAGCACCGAACCATATGGATCAACACCAATAATGCGGCAGCTGGGCACCTCCTCCTTGATCTTTCGGCCAACACCAGAGATGGTACCCACCGTACCGCATGTCATCACCACCATGTCCACCTTGTTGTCTAGTTGCCAGAGAATTTCGGCAGCTGTACCGTCATAATGTGCCAAAGGATTTCCAGCATTTCGGAACTGATCTAGAAGAATCGAATTGGGTGTTTCTCGCTGCAGACGCTGTGCCACGTAGTGAAGACCCTCGGCTGAGTCGTAAGGTGCCTCCGTGGCAGTACGCACGACCTTTGCACCCAGTGCGTGCATTGTGTAGACTCTCTCGTTGGACATTCTCTCGGGCATGACTAAGATGCACTTGTATCCTTTGGCAGCACAGGCCATGGCCAGTCCGATTCCTGTATTACCCGACGTCGGCTCAATGATGGTATAGCCTGGCTTAATTAATCCTTTATCCTCGGCATCCTGGATCATGCGATAGGCGATGCGATCCTTGGTCGAACCTCCCGGGTTCATAAACTCACACTTGGCATCTAATCAATCGACGGACACAGACGAGTTTAGATAACACTGAAACAATTTAGATTAGGATGCAGTTACTCACACATCTCACACTCAATTCCCTCCTTGGCGGGTATATTGTTTAGCCTGACCAGCGGAGTGCATCCCACCGTCTTCAGGATATCGCTGGATATCTTCTGAGGGTGAGCAATGCCATGCTGACTGTGTGGTGTCTTCTCCTTGGTGCCCAGATGCCATGTGCATCTAGAAGGCTTGCCAGGATCTACAAAATCTGCAGGACGTGTGTAGCTTGCCATTATTGCTGTGAATTGATTAATTTGAAGATTAATCCAGTCTGCACCCAGCGAAGCTACGTGTTAAAATGAAAAACATCTGATTTCTATCGGGTGATACTTTCTTATCTGCCCTATTTTCCTTTACTTCCTTCTTATCGTTCATCTATTTTATGCTACTTCTATAATTTTTTGCTGCTATCTACAAGTGTCCAATTAATTTTAAGAGTTATCAGCACTACTTTGGTTTATCGTTTTGTGTTTAAATCAAACAATTTATTTCTAAGTCTGCCAAACAATCACTATATCACAATTATGAATTCACTTATAAATCTTTTTACCTTATTGTCACAAAAACTTAATTAATTATTCCAAAAACACTTCACTGTTGTCGTTGCGACTTCCAAATTGTAACTAACTCCTAGTGCGACTTTCAGGAAATTTATATCATCCCAAGAGACGCCCTCTGAAAATTGAAAATTCAACACACCTAACAAACTATGCAAACTAGAATAAATACGCTAATTTAAGGAACAATCTTAAATCGGTTGTGAAATTGTTTAAATAAAACTAAGTGAGAGCAACAGAGAAAGTTAGATAATTCTATACTCTTCGCACTACCATTAGATTACTATCATCTTGCTGCTAAGTTCACCACGGCAGAATCTTACGGTGGTGAATTCACACCAATGTTCAACTCACTAATACACACACATCTGCTTTCATGTATTAGTGCACAAAAGCTCGAAAAGCTCACTGTGCGCTTGATACGTGTTAAAAGCTGTAAAAATTCCACAACTTCCACTTGGCGGTTGATAACCCGTTTAACTACAGTCCAATGGGGAAAGCTTTTTACTTGTTAAAGCTCTGCGTGCGTGTGAAAAGCTTTCAAGCAAGCGATCGCTAGCTTAAAACAAAGCTAGACATACACGTTTGTTTGTGTGTTAATTAATTATACTGAGCGAAATGCAAGTCATGCCTAAAATTAGCATTAATTTTTAGCAAGCCCTTTATTTACTTTTTAACGTTTGCTTATCAGTAATTAGTTATTGTTTTCGCTTGTTTCCCTTTCAGTGGCACGTGTGTGAATTTTGTGATAAGTACGGTACAGCACGCTAATTAAATAACAGCTTTTTGTCGCTAAGGGTCGACTGGAAAATACCCTGTCATGCATGTGTATATGTACACTTAAGTCTCTGGAGGAGATAAAGTAATATTGAAATTTAAATCTTTTATTTAAGGTCTACATTTCTGCCATCCTGTTGATACTACCCGTTTTCTAAAGCTACACAGTATCAGCAACCGGTCTTATGAAAATGGGCGTGTTTATGTGATAAGAGTCGTGAAGATCGACTGATAAGCGAATCAAGTTTATTTACTTTGCTTGCGATTAAACTTTATTTGCTGTTAGATAAACATTTAAATAACTTTTAGGTATACGTGTGTTCCGTTCGGATTATCCAAAACTTAGAACAAATGAATGTCAGCAATGATCTTGTCGTTATCGTAGATTTCCTTGGCATAACACAAATTGGGATAATCGAAGGCGGCGCCATAACGGTTCTTGCAGCCCGAGGTGGCCTTCTCACCGGGAGTATAGACAGGTTGTCCGATCACATTGCTGGTAGCAAAGTTGCAGGTGAGCACAAAATGATTGTAGTAATCACGGGTGAAACGCACGGCAGCACAACCCAAATGACTGTTCTTCTCGGCAACGGCAATTGTGAACTTGGCCACACCCTTGTTAGGCAGTTCCTCGGGGAAACTGGCAAGAATTTCGGGAGAGGCATTGCTACGCTCGGCGAACCACTTTTCAATCTGTTCCTTGATGATCTCAGCATCGGTGTACTCGGATTCGGCGCCACTGTAACTGAAGATGGCGTTGTTCTGACCAGCGTAGGCAAAGCGTTCGGTGCTGCGGCATTTGTCTGGCAGGGATTGGCAGGTCTCCACATTGTAGAACGCCAAATGGGCCAATTCCTCACACCAAGTCATCTTGGCCATGCGAGCTGCCTTGGGTAATCCCTCAATGCCACCGCCAGCCACCGTGTTACGCAACTCATTGAAGAGACTTAGGATCAGTTTCTGATGTGACTCAATCTTTACCTCACGTACATCCTTGGGGCACTCCTCACTGAAATTCTACAGCAGGGTATACCAAAGAAGTCGTTACTTGAGTTGGGCATGGGGATTTTAATCTTAGCTTACTCCTTTGTTGTTGCAAGCCACATGCTTGTCCAGACAAGTGGGCAGAGCACAGTAGTCCACAGCGCTGGCAATTGCTGCCAAGGCAACCAACAGAATCAAAACTTTCATGATTGTTTCTTGTTCAATATTCACTTCGAACTGAAGTTGATCCATCCACTTCCTACTACTTATACTCCTCCAAGCGCCAACAAAAACAGACTTTGGCTATAATAACAAACGATTTCTGCAGAAAGTCTGTGTTTGGATCACTGATTACAGAAATTTGAGTAACTAACAGTAGTTAAAGATTATTACGTTTAAAACTGTATCCAAAAATTTAATTGCTAAAATATTGTATAATTTGTTAAATGCAATTAACTGTTTCATTTTCATTTTCATGATAATTTCATCGAGATTAAGTTAGGCATAAAAATATAGAAAAGAATTTCATCCATTCCTTTAGTGATCTCCGCTGCCATTGCCATTCTGCTTGGCTCCTGCGTTGGTGGCAATATACGAGGTGACATCCAGTTTAGTCGCCAGTGCCAGCACCGTCTCCTTGTTACCCTCCTTCTTAGTTATGAGCACACTGGGATCTACTTCCAAGACACGTGCCAGCTTGCCCAGCACCTCTGTCACAGGCAGACGGATGACTCGTTTGTTTATGGCTTTTATAGCCGGTTCATTCAATCCACGATTCATGCTGACCATTTGATTGATAAGAGTCTCCTGACCCACCACGCCCAAAACATTGCTACAGACAGAGATTAAGAGATTAGAAAGAGTTTAAATCAAATGTTTTTCATATAACATACCCAGTTTCTTGGTCCACCATGGGCAGCTGTTCTACGCGGTGTTTCTTCATGAGCGCAATGGCATCCCCGACACTTGTGTTGGACTTAAGGATGGCAGCAGGTGTGGGCAAGTCCAACTGGGAAATGGGCACATTCCACCACCAGTGACTATGCTCGTTTACGATCTCTTTGAAGCCACGTGCCTCCATCCAGTTGTCCGACACGAACTTGGTCATATAGTTACGAATGCCATCAGGAAGAATGACCACACAACGTTGACCAGCTTTCAGTGTGCGTGCATACTGGAGAGCAGCATTCATGGCACCACCGCTGGAACCGCCGCAGAGAAGTCCTTCCTCGGCATTGAGGCGACGACTCATGGGGAAACAGTCGGCATCACAGATCTTAGTCCATACGTCCACAACCTTGTCGTCAAACACGGTGGGTGGGAAATCGTAGCCAATGCCCTCCACCTCATAGAACTGCACATCAGTCTTGTTGAGCTCCACAGGACGGGCCAAAATGGAGCCATAAGGATCAACACCAACAATGCGACAGTTTGGTGCCTGTTCCTTGATTTTGCGTCCAATACCGCTGATGGTGCCAGCAGTGCCGGCAGTAGCCACCACCATGTCAACCTTATTGTCCAGCTGCCATAGAATTTCAGCAGCCGTACCATCATAGTGAGCCAAAGGATTGCCTGCATTGCGATACTGATCCAAAACAATAGAATTAGGCGTCTGACGTTGCAGTTGCTGGGCCACATAGATGAGACCCTCGGGAGAATCGTAGGCAGCCTCTGTGGGAGTGCGTATAATTTTGGCACCTAGTGCACGCAGAGCGTACACCTTCTCGTTGGACATCTTCTCGGGCATGACAATGAGGCACTTGTATCCTTTAACAGCACAGGCCATAGCTAATCCAATTCCAGTGTTTCCAGACGTTGGCTCAATGATGGTGAAGCCCGGCTTGAGCAGTCCCTTCTCCTCTGCATCCTGCACCATACGGTAGCCAATGCGATCCTTTACCGAACCACCTGGATTCAGGAACTCACACTTGGCATCTAATAAACGATACAAATTAATATAGCACACCACAAAGACTAACATTAAAAGGCTGTTACTCACACATTTCACACTGAATGCCCTCCTTGGCGGGTATGTTGTTGAGTCGGACCAGTGGTGTGCATCCAATCACCTCCAGGATATCCGGAGTAATCTTCTGACGATGCGCAATGCCACGTTGCGTGTGCGGCGACTGCTCCTTGGTGCCCAGATGCCATGTGCATTTCGATGGCTTGCCGGGATCTATGAAGTCCGCCGGGCGTGTGTAGCTCTTATTCGCTGACATGGCTGCAAAGGAAGAAACACTTTTCAATACCAGAAATGTTCAAGCGAGTCGAGTGTGTGCTGCTCCGTTGCCGGCTCGTGCTTAAATGATTTGGTTTTCTGAGCTGTTTTGCCATTTACCATCTAGCAGATAATCAGTAGTCGGGGGTCAGGGGTCAGGCAGGCCCTGAACTTATTTTTTTGTCCACACATGTAATTGAATTGGGATTTAAAGCTTAAAATCACTGTGCTGACGTCACAGGCATTGTTTCCATGTCGCCTGTGGTTCCTAACCACAAAGAGATTCCTCTTATCTGCACAAGTTCAACTACTGATGGTCATCTAAGCCAGAAATAAACTAATAATATTTCAAGGCCGCGCATTATCAACTATTATTCAGTTTGTTTGTTTTTTAAATGCCGCTTTTCATCAACAATGTTTCACATGGCGAAAGGCGGCAAATCTCTCACTAATACACATACAATCATCAGTTCATGTATGCAAAACACATGTTTTCTATGTGCATGTATTTATGATGTAAACTGATCGTCATACAATCGATTATTATTTTCCATCGATAATTATGAATCGTACATAGATCATTGCACTTTACATTTACAAACATAGATGTTTACCTTAGTATGTTATGTTTATTAACAGTTTTGACACGTTAAAAGTGGTGATGTATTTTTGCGCAGCAGACACCAAGTATGCTTTCCCCTACACTGCCAGATAAGTACTAAATCGCAAATGTGCGCTATCTCAACAATGTTGAACTTGCTCTCTCACGACATGTCTGCCAGGTGCCTACGTATGTGTGCGTATATGTTCGCATGCTGAAAAGGCCACACGCTATGTGAGAGAGACCTATTGCTGCAAAGTGTAAGCCAGTGCTGTTAAACTCCAATAAGAAAGTTGCCCTCTCTGTTAACAATTATGTGGATATTTAAAAGTTGCAGCGTTTATTCTAAAAAAACATATACCAAGTGGTAACTATATAAGGCATATACTAGTTATAGTTTCAATAATTGTTTTTCTGAGTGTGTGTACCGTATACCAATTAGAATATGTGTGCGGAAGCTGCAACTGCCAATTGGAAATACAGTACGGCCGAGTAAGCATGAATCTATTTAAAAAACCAATTAAAACATTGTAAGCTTGAGAACCCCCGTGAATTCTATTAAAAACGCGTGTTTATTCCAAATCTTATCTCCAGCACTACTTTGTGTACACTAAAAATCAAGTAAGTCACATTCTTATCAGTTTTATAATCGTTTCTATGTCGCTTAAAAGGTTTTTTTCCCACCGAACCAATTTTGGTATATTTCAGTTGTTTATAACGGTTATTTATGGGTTGTTTATGGACTTAGTTTATAGAGCAATAAAACTTGTGTTACTTGTGTTCTAAGTAAAAAAACTGTTTGCCACTACTGACTGATAGTATTACTGATCATCGTGCAGCCAAAATATTAAGAGGTACGAAGCTGAAATATGTTTATTAAATAAACTTCTTCGAATTTTTTATCCAAATAAATATTTTTAAAATTTATAAAAAAATAAATATTACGTTGTACATAGGTTTCCACAATGATATGAAATGTGGCATAGACTTATGGCATTATTATACTATATGGAGTTCAGCACTGTACTCGAACTGGCGGCTTTTTGATTTGATAATCCTCGCCCACCTTGAGCACAGCTGTCATGCCCAGAACCGAATGGGCTTCTATGTGACAATGATAACTCCAGTAGCCGGGATTGTCTGAGATGAAGCGCATGATGACGTAGCCGAGACCTGGAACCTGCACTGTATCCTTGGCCACTGCTGCATAGTCATCCGGCAGTCGAGGAAGCCGTCCTCGTCGATCCAGTTCACGAATCTGTGAAAGGAAGAGGAGAAGGAGGAATTATAAAATCAATTAAATAACTGTAGCCTAGATAAATTCTATCCCTGAAACCCAGATTTCCTATCTCTTGTATACATACATTTCTCAAATCGTTGAGGTTACCCAGCACTCCCTGTCCGACCAGTCGGAAGGTGAAGCCATGTATATGTATGGGATGCGTAGGTTCCATCAGATTGTACACGATCAGTTCGATGGGTTTGTAGGCGGGCAGACGTATGATGTGGACACACTGGCAAGATTCCCTACTGCAATCACGTCCCTGGGCAATCAACGAAGTGCGATTGCATTCGTTTTTGGTTGGATAAATGTTCAGTGCCTGGAGCAAAGGAATCAATGGTAGATCGAAGCCAATGTCGTCCAGTTTGAAGATTTGCTCGCCGTTAGGTGCCTGGGCACGGCTTAGGCTGGTATAGTGCGTCTGGAACTTGGTATATCTGGGCCAAGGCAAAGGCTCCAAGGAGCGCAACGACACCGTGCCCACATCCTGATCCGTACTCGATTGCCTCAGCAAGGACAACGAATTATTTGAGAACTTATAGCGGAAATCGTTAACATAAACAGGAGCAGGAGTCTTTAGATCCCTGGCCTGTGAGTCCACCAAGATGTCACCTTGGGGTAAATCACTGCGTGCAGCTCCGCGATAGCTCAGGACTGCACCCTGGTAGAGTTTGGCACCTTCACACTGCCCATAGCCACGCACACGTATCCAGTAATTCTTGGGATACTGATTCGCCTCCAGGACGAAATCAAAACGCTCCGCGGAGGTAAGGAAGAAACCATCGGCAAGCACAGGTTCTATGTCATTGCCATCGGCGCTAACGATCAACAGCTTGTGATTCTCAATGGAGAACTCAATGGGGCAATTAAAGACGCCATTGAGGACCACACGCATGAGGTAACGCTTCCCAGCCGTCACCGTTTGGCGGGCATAACGATGTCTGGAATCCGAATCCGGCAGCTGGTTGAGATGATTGCGTCCCATGCCATTGATGAGTATATTCCGCACTTGATCAAAGTTGTACTCGTACAGAATGTCCTGGATTATCATAGCATGTTGGCCCAGATCGTAGTCATACCGATAGGCATGAGGATTCGTTTGATGCGGTTGGCGTATGATGAAGAGACCAGCTATGCCCAAAGCACGCTGCCAGTTGGAGTGACTGTGATACCAGAGGGTTCCAGTGCGTCGGGGTATGTACTTGTAGCGATACACCTGAGTGGGCTCTATGGGATGTTGGGTGACATAGGGCACGCCGTCCATGTGGGGCGTGTACTTCATGTGTACTCCATGCCAGTGCATCGTGGTGGACTCCTCCAGGTAGTTGAGCACATCGACAATAACTGTGTCGTTCTCACAGAGCTCGATTGTTGGTGCTGGCACCATGCGATTCACAGCCATTATGGGCGTGGGCACACCATCTCCATAAATGCAGTGCTCCTCGGCACAGGCACGCTCATCGTAGGGGCACCGTTGGCACTCTGGTCCCAGTCGTTGATACTTGTGCACCACCAGCTGATAGTAGCAGGTCATGGATTGTCCTTGCTGGCAAACGCGACGACACGGATGATCCTCAAAGTCACCGAAATTGGACACATCCACCTGACCATAGTCATCCCTAAGCTTCACTCCTCCGCCTTCGGGTCCTCCTCCTCCATTCCCCTTGTTGTATGTACTATTTTTGGACCAGGGAAAGTTGAACCATTCGCCAGTCTTCACACTAATCTTCTCCTTCAGCTGCTCTTGGCTAGTGTCCTCCGCCTGGCTCAGCTGCAGGCAAAGCAGCAGCATAATCCTTGGTAGCCACTGCCTCCAGACTTTACTTTTAGTCGTTGCAATCATCACGAATCTCTGGCTTCAACTGACCATGAATCGCCCGAATTGACCCACGAAGAAAGTTTTGGAAATCCAATCTGGAAACCCATCAATAGTTCCAAATTCACAGCACGCGTCGCCAATAAAGCTGAGCTGAATTTTATTACAGTTTAATTGTAACCAAAATAAGGTATAGAAAGTGGCGACTAGATACCCTACACTATATTAACTTAAATTTTGCATCAAATGGATGAGTTTTTAGGCGGCTTAAAGTACACATTTCTCTATTTCGAAAATTTTCAAAAACTTTAAGATATGTAAGCTTTTCAAAACCCATTTCTAAGTTTAAATATAATTATTTCTCAAAGCGTGTATTAAAAGTGTATTTCAAAGTCATTAGAAATTTATAAAAGTATTCAAATTGTAGCAAATCACTTCCAATTTCATAAAAGTAGTTCAATATTTAAATAAGAAATGTTTTACAGATAAGTGTTTTTAAAGTGTTAACAAATGTTTTTTGGAATTAACTGGAATTTAAATTTATGAATAGATGGCTTAGCAGATACAAAATATTTTTCCTAGACTTTGGATAACATTTCTGAAAAGTAGTTCATAGCTTATATAAGACGTTTTCCGAAGCAAGCATTAAAATGTGCAGTATTTGAGAACCTTGAGATTTTTCTTTAAATTTTTCAAAACATTTAAAACCCCATTATTTTATTTTTTAGATTTATAGATGCTCTTCAAAACTAGTAAGATTTAAAGTCCCCCTTAGTTCCTAAATTTTCCGAAGTAAGCGCTTAAAAACTCCACCATTGATTTTTTCAGAGTTTTCTTTAAATTTATTAAAAGATGTATTTGGAAAACTGATAGATTTAAGATATAAAAAGATTTGAATACAGCAAACTTATGCTTCGGGTTCAGCGGCAGCAGCAGGTGGAGTGGGCATTATAACTGGAGGCGATGATACAGAAGTGCTCATGAGACTAATGACGCCACAAGCTATGGGAGCACCTACCGAAATCTCTTCGTTCTGATAGGCAATGGCATTGGGCATGACCGAGAGGGAGGAGGAGAAGACCTCGGCATTGAGAGCCGTGTTCAAGTCAATGGGTTTGCTATGGATTACAACGGAGCGTCCAATGATGCCATTAAAGCCAAAGAGCTGTAGATAAATGCTCATGAAAACGGATGAAACGCTGCCATCCTCCTTTACCTCCAGATTGCCCAGCTGCAGAAGTATCACCAAAAGTAGAGTCGAGTTTTTGGATTTAAAATTAATTCGAAACTTACGAAATTGTTGGGAAATTGTCCGCCCGTTGATTTGCATCCCTCGCTAATGTCCCCGTAGGTGTGTATATGCAGCGCATGTTTGCCAGGTGGCAAACCTGTCGCATTGATGGTCACCCTAATGTCACTGTTGTACGGCAACTGCTGGAAGCTGATCATGCCCATGGCACCCGCAGATTCGCCATCTCCCACGAGCTTAGCTGCAGCCTGCCATTGTGGTACCTAAAAGGGGAAGTTCCTCATTATTAGCAATTCACTTTGTTTTAGCCCAGTCAGCAAAAAGCTTACTAAGAGCATATAGTTTTGTGTAAGATTTGGAAACTACTGGAGCTGTGAACCTTTTCTACTAATTTTTGTTTGAAAGTTTAGATTGTAGCATCACAAGGATCCCAGAAGCTAGGTGACAATTCTTACTAGTATCTAGAAAAATATCTCTTAACTTTTCCCGCCTAAAAATATTATTGATATTCCTGCTAACAACTTTTTGCATAACTTTTATTCCACCTACATAGGCGTATCCCAAGTAAGCCGGCTGAGGATGTAGCAGAGGACTGAGTAGAGCGGCGGCACCAATACCGCCTATAATGGGACCTACACCGCCGAGTGGCACCGAGAGCCGCTCGTAACGCTTCACTTTGGTGCCGGAAACCACTTTGACGTCATCGAAGCGCGTCAAATTCACTGCACTGACGGGTCTCAGGCGATCCAACAGATTTTGTGCGCTGCCAGGCACAAAAATGTCACTAAAAACGCTAAATATGATAAACACTAGAATGAATCTTTCGCTGATCATGGCGGCAAATTGCTTTCGGAATTAGCGAATGACCAACAACAACAGAAAACTACCAAGGGAACCGCACTCTGTGAATATTTGACTTAAACTAAACTATTTGTGGGCCAGAACCGTCCATATAGTTGTCATTTTCGGATGACTTCGACATGGTTTTCATGCTGATTGAACACGCTAATTGTCAGTCAGTCATTCACGGGGGGCATTGGACAATGCGAATCCCAGTAAAATGGACGATGATCAGATTGCACCGCTGTTGGTTCGGTGGCAATTGAGTGTCGCGTGTTTGATGCTTGGTTACCTGTACAGAGGCGGAGTCGCTATAGCACATTACATACCCTCAAGCGACTTAACCTCAAATAAAATAATGCCAATGTCTTTAGGCAATGAAATCAATAAAAATTTAAACTTAACCTTCAAAATTGAAGTTTATATTACTTTTATATATTAATTCTAAATTTACATAAGTAAAGCTTTCATTGGAATTGCTCCATTAGTGCACATAACCCTACATTTTATATAGCCACTGACTTTAACCATCGAAATAATGCATTGGACCTACTAAACCCACAAACAGACGCCTCTGTACATGATTAGATTTTAATTTGACCCAACAAAATGCAATATTAGATCAACAACGACCAATTGAAAGTGAAAACCTAACCTCAATAAATATTTCAACAAAATGTCATGACATGCGAGAATTTCTAGTATAGATGACACAGATTTCGAGTTTTAATTACTATTAGCAATCATTAGACATAGTGGATATTTATTTATGTTAAATTAGGTGACGAGACAGCTGAGGGAGATTTGAATAAACAATAAAATGTATCTAATTACAATCTTAGCTAGATTTACATATACTATAGTATAAATATCAATTTAGGTAATCAGCTAGCAAAATAGTTTAAGTGTTAACTATGATGCGGATCAGTTAATCCGCTGGCGCATCAGCGGAAACCACCGCGTTGATAGTCTCCACGCTGGCGTTGATTGTAACCACCACGTCCTCCACCGCCGCCACCACGATGATTGTAACCACCGCGTCCACCTCCTCCATCAGCTTGAGGATTCCAGCCTGTGCCCTGCACGCGTCCACTGCTGTTGATCCACTGCTGATCCCCGCCACGATCTCGCTGCTGTTGTGGATATTGTTGTTGTTGATATTGCTGCGGTTGTTGTTGCTGCTGCCAGTGCTGACCACCACCTCCTCCGCCGCCACCACCACCGCGTCCCCTATTGCCACCTCTAAAGTTACCACCACCGCCGCCACGTCCACCGCCACCAGGTCCACCAGCTCGCTGCTGCTGCCAGGAAGGCATTTCTGGCGGTGGCGGTGCATGCTCATTGGCGCGTCCACCGCGATCGGGAACGCTGCCAATCACATGCTTCTCTATTTTAGAAGCAGTATGCTTGCGCACATTCACTGAGCTGGTCTTCTCGATTATGGCCAGATCGGCACGTGCGGCCAGCAGAGCCACAATGTTGGTATCAGCACCACCAAAGCGAAGCTTCTCCAGTTCCTGAAGCTTCTGTTGAAAGCGTTGAGAAATCTCGTTCTGACGTTTTGCCATGCTCTCCGACCACTGAAAGCTCTGCACAGTCGCCTCCAAACGGGTCAACATCATCTGACGCCGCAGATTGTATTCGGCGTCTAGATCCTTGTGCATGACTTCCAGCATACGCCACTGGGCGTCACTCAGTGGCTTGTTGCTACGCATCAATGGTTCACTGATGATTGCCTTATTGGTCTGTTTCAGACGCTGCTCCAACTTGGGAGTCAAGCGGTCGAAAAGCAACTTTACATTGATATTTTTGGGAATTTCCCCCAATTGCAGATCGATGGCCAGTTGTCCCACTGCGTCCTGCAGATGGGATTCAGTCTTAGATTTCTTACTGGGTGGCTCAACCGGCTGCTGCTTCAGTGACATTCTTGTGGCCATCAACTCCGACGTCAGATAGTCCAGCAGCTCCAGCAGCGATTGGCGTGTTTGAAAACGTTCGGACATCGGCACCGCCACAAACTGACGATACGGACAGCCTAGTTCTGTTAGCAACAGGGATAACTCAACGGCAAACTCATCGTGATCCACACTGCAGGACGCCACATGTTCGTCGGTTTTTCGCAACACATGCAATTGATTCGCTAGCCAATAAATCGGTTCACGCAGTTCGGCGCAGTTAATTCCACCGTCTAAAGCTCTTTGCAGCGCGTCTTGCTGGACATTTTTATAGCCAAGGGCCTCCAATGAGTCAATAATATCCAATTCGAGATCCATTGCCGGCTAAAGTCGTTCTTGTTTTTTCCGGCTTCAGTGAAGTTCAACCAGCTGACAGTTCAAGATTTCTGGTCACACTGGGGCAACCCTCAAAAGCTTAACAGTTTTCTGTAGTGTTAATAACAGCAGTCAGTATTTCATTTAAGCAGCAACAGCACTGTAACATAAACACAACAGAGATGTTTGACAGTTTAGTTATCGATACCGCTTGTCGTTATAAATTTTAAAATATTCCTTTTCAAACTGCTAAGCAAACAAAATCTGACAAAAGAAAATCAAGAATTTCTATCAAGCTAGCAAGATGGTATGCATTGCCTGTTTTATAATACCGCTGTTGCTCTACATTTGGCACAAGTTAGTTCAGCCAATTCTGATGCGCTACTGGAATCCCTGTGAGAAAAAGGATGCACAAGGAAAAGTGATCAAAACTGAGCCCAAGTTTCCCTTTGAGTGCAAGGGCGGCGTTTGTTCCTTTGTAGCCGGTGACAATGAAAATAAAGAAAATGAAGCCCCAGGAGCACAGACAGAAACAGCAACAACAACAAGCGCAATTGAGACAACTGCCGACGATTCCAAAAAAGAGAATTAGCTAAAATTCGATGTTAGTTTAAGTGTTAGTGGCTATTTGTGGGAGAGGGGGAAACAAATTTCGCTCAACGTTAACGCAAACGTTAAATCAAAGGATTGACTGTAATTGGCATGAATTTAAATTAATAAAACTAACTGAGCAATTGTAAGCAGTAAGAAGTTTTATTAACCCATATGCATCTTTAACCCATTTAAGTCTAACAAGCTTTTTTAGCTCATGTGCAACTCACGGCTTAACCCTTATGTGAGCAGAATCATTTAGGTTGACCGTATTTATGTTTTCAGTTTTTTTTTTAACTTAAATAAAATTATTAAAATTTCCATCTAAAAAACATGAGCCAATAATTCATTTTTATAACTTCATTTATTGTAGTTTACCAGTTTAAATATAATTTAAATATATGTATATATTTATGATTTTATAATTATAAGTGTAGTATATAATATATATATATATATATATATATTTTATGTATATAATATATTATGTGTATATGTATGTATTTTTTCTTGTTTTTTTGTAAAGCAGGAAGTTTTAGGATTCGCAAGTGTTGCACCTTTGGTACAACAAAATTTACACATTTTTTTGTTGTTGTTGTTTAATACATACTTACAACATTTACTTATTTACTTAAAATGAACACACATACGCACATTTAGCTATTTAATGTAGTATACAAATATAATAATCATAATAATATTCAGTTAATTCATGTCTTTCCAACACAAAAAACAATGAACTAAACATTTTCGATAGAAACAAGAAATACAAAAAATTTTTGATTGCAAACGCACAAAAAAAAAAAAAAACAAAATAATAAATGAAGCAAGAAGAAGAATTTTTTAACAAATTATATAATTTCGCTGCTGCTACACGCAAATGGCACAAAAAATAAATTCCGCGCAAAGAAAAATATTAAAAAATTAATTTAGAAAATTAATCAAAAATAATTTGACGAATGAATCCGCCTTAAGTGAAGCTATACTGATTATCAATAGCGCGCCCGGTGCACTCGGCTCCTCCTGCTGCTCCGCCGGCTCCACCGCCAGCACCACTACCACTCCCACCGGCACCACCAGCGGCAGCACTACTATTATCGGCACCATGTCGCGACGTGGACGCCTGGAGTGAAGCATTCGAGGCACGCAGATGCGGTTGATCGAGAAAACCATGACCTGACGGCGGTGAACTGTGCACGGTCAGCGTTGTGGGATCCAAATGAAAGTAGACTTGATCCGGAAAATAGACGTGTGTCGGCTCTTGTTGTGGCAGTTCGATTTCGTTTGTCTTTAGGCGAACACTTAGATTCATGGTAATCACTTCGTTGCACTGTGAATTAATGAATGGGTTCAAGACGATCTTTACTATATAATTCCGAAATTCTATTAAGCAAATGTGTTCTATTTGTTCCGGGTATGTATGTATGTGGTGGGGTTAAACATGAAGCATGCAACACAAGTATTGGAAACACAACAAACAACAAGGAAAACAATATTGACCCAAAGAAAAAACAAATTAGAATGTGAAATAAACTAACAAATTATCAATAAACAATTTGAAATCTTGAGATTTGTTTAACAAACGGACAGACGGACGAATTCACTAAAAGTATGTATATCAATTGTCTCTCTTATAACTAATTTTCTAGTTGTCTTGTCTAGCTTTCTGTTTCCGTTTCCGTTTAAGATTCGATAATGAAAATGATCAAGTAGAAAATCAAATAAAGGAAAATAAAAACCATCACTGACACTGAATTGACTCCAAAATTTTGGCTATCTCACATGTCTCGGCGATGGATGTCCATTGCTATTCCCATTGGCATTGCCCGAACCGCCGGCAATATTATTGCCTCCTCCGCCTCCTGCTCCACCTCCTCCACCACCTCCAGCATCGCCAATCGGATCATGCGATGTTGTGGCAAGCGTTGTATTATTCGAGGAAACATCATTCAGTCTGCTAGTATGATGAACCCAGTTGGTTAGTGTTACATCCGATGTACCACCCGATTCCAATGGTATAGGATTAGTGCGGAAATGTTCGAGCATCTCCTGAATGGTCGGGAACCACAAGTGCTGCACACGACACTGTCCCTTTTCCGAGATAGTAAGACGCAAATGCTTGGCGCGTCCTTGGAAATTAAAGGTGAGCACAAATTCGCCACGTCGTGTCTCGCTTTGCCGCACCAAAAAGTAACCATGACCAGCTGCCTCCGATTGTAGTACCATGCGTGCTGCCTCAGCACGCGGCAATGTGCCATGGAACCAGGGGAATTGTCGCATCTCAGCCGTCAGATCGGCCACATTCACATCGGACTCCGTTTCGAGTAGTTCGTTGCCATCAAAATTACTTGAGGCAGACAAGCGCTGTTCACCCCGATCACCACGAGACGGTCGCGAGGGTATATCGGGTGGTGTGCTACTCAACTCGTTGCTGGCCTGTGAAATTGTTATGGCATTTACGTCATTCGAGGATGTTGCTACATTTGCATTCGTATTCGACGTGGCTGCCACTAAACCACTGTCCGCCGACTGTGAGTTAACCATTAGGTTGCCATTGGAGCCACCAAGACCGAGTCCACCCTGCTGCTGATACTGGGGATTCTGTATGCCACCCAAAGCATTGCCAGTGCTTGTGGGATTTGGATTTGTGGTCACCGGGGACGTTTGCATTGCCGCTGCAATCACATCGGAATCCAAAATAGGCTGCTGCGTTGGCGGTGTCCTCATGCAGTAGCGTATGGTGGCCAACCAGCTGCGCATGTCTTCGGCACTCTCTGCCTCAATCACATACTCCATGTTGTTGTCTGCCTTGAGCACAAATGTGTTCATCCTGTCGGGCATCTCCAGTGATGTGGTCTCCCTTGCCTCCGATATGAGGAAACAAAAGACACCACTGCGCGGCTTTGTGGACTTAGGCGGTGTGTAGAACTCCAGCATATAACCACCCACAGCTTTGACCAGCGCTAGGCGGCACTTCTCCCACTTTTGTGTGCCAGTTGCCTGATCCAAACTCTCGGCTGTCATATTGTTGACAATGCCCTCCTTGCGGCACTCGACCACAATCTTGGCCAGCTTTGTTTTGCCACTCTGCTTACTACCACTCACGCCATCGACATCGTCTGAGTTCTTGAGAAAGAACGCCTGCAAAAAGAGTAGTTTCTAATGTTAAACTTTAACTAATCATCAGTTCAATTCGATGCTCGGCACCCGCTCACCTTGCCCTTGCGCAATCCTTTGAAGGATAGGCGACGCAGCAGGGATTTGGGAAACAGACGTGACACTTCGTGCTCCTCTGTATCAAATTCTCCAGCTCCGCTACCGCCTTCACCAAAAAGCGAACCAATTCCGGTTTTCAGATTGCTGCGCCGCCTAAAGAACTCTTTGTCATAGTGATCCGAGAAATATTCGACAAATTTTAATGCAAAACTGCGATGTGGTATATTCCGTGCTTCCTCCGGTGGCAGATTGCCATTAATATAATTTATGCACGCCTTCGCAAAGTCACTAGCGGCCACACGTGCATGTCTGTCGCAGAACTCCTCCCAACTTGTGCCGCCATACGTGTAGGATGATGATGTGCTGCCCATGGCATTGCCGGTACCAATTGGTGCTGGTATTAAATCACTGCCACCGGCAGCACCCAAGCTTGTCGTCGGTCCAATGTAGCCACCAGCGCTAAATGCGCTGGAATTTGCAGCTGCGCTATTTCCACCCATGTGGACAAAGGACTGTTGTTGTCTGCGTGGGTGGTGCCGCTGCTCCTGTTCCCTTACCCCGTTTGTATTCAGCTTGGTACACGAATTACCCAGTTGTAGACTGTGCTGCAAGTACAAGTGGTTTTCACAATAAATGCGTTTGTTTATTCAGTTCAATTCTGATTAATCGCAGTTCCTTGTATGTTCAGTTTTGTTACCCAGCAGGAAATTAAAAGTGCATTAGACTTGTATTTCACTGAGTTTGGGTGACAATATTGCTCAATTTGCGTTAACGTTGCTCATTTTGCGCTTACGCTATTAGAGTTTTACGCGCTGCGTGTTTTTGTAATATTTCACTTTACGTAGCGTGTAGGCGTTTGAACGTATCTACACACACTCACATACCCATCACACATATCTATGTATGTACGTACGTTTGAAGTATTTGTGTTTGTGTGTGATATGACTGCTGATTTGTTTTTGTTTTGCAGATTTGATGATAAGCTGGATTCAGCGGTAAATCAAGGCCACTTTAACGTCTTAATGCCATTGGTGTGCCGCTTGTTATTAAAATGCAACACGATCCATGCTCCGCAAATATGCATGTGTGTGTTTTACACCTACACAATTATTCTCGGCATTAATTTTTTCTTCTATGAAGAACACTTACTTTTACACGGTTTTTACGTATGTTTTTACGAAACGCACACTGTTTACATTCAGTTAAGCGTTTATTTAATAACTAATTACTTTTTTTTCACTATATTTTCATTTTCGGGAAGAAAAACACAACGCAATAAATCGGCTATCGTCTAAACGCGAAACGAATCGTTAATCGACCAATCATCACGTTTTCATCGGATAGCCGCCACTTCCATTGAATTAGATATATCGATAGTTAGCATTACGTTAATTGTTGGCGCAAAAAGTCAGAACGCCGATAACTTTTTGAAATTGTGATTCTTTGTCTAATGAAATAAATTAGAAATAATTTATGTTCAAATCTCACATTTTTATTGTTTCTATATGTTTCGAAATTGCATTTACTTAAAATTATTATGTAACTACTATGCATACAATATTTATAGTTATGTATTATTGTTAGTTTTGCTTGATCATTACAAATAATTAAAATTCTTGAAACTTAATTGTGAAACACACGGAGTGCAACAGTTGGTTTTCCATTTATTTTTTTTTATACTTATTTATTTAAATGTTGTTAATATATAATGTAGTTTTGCTTAAAACGAACACATGCATTTTGGCAAAATATTATTTTTATAGTAGTTATAAATGAAATTCCAAAAAATGAATGGAGGAAAGAAAATTAAAATGGGGACGGAAATGTGATTGAGAATAATAAATTTAAAAGGATTCATTGAACCGTTTCGAGGCGAACAACCAAATAATCATAAGGTGATTGTGACTGATTGTTGAAGTGTGAAAAATGCGAGCGCACTTACTAACTATTATTCGTTATTGTTAATTTAACTTAAGTATTTACAGAAGAAATGTCAAAACTGTTTAATTAATGCAATTTAGTGGTTCTTTGTTAACGGTTTTTAACATTTTGATTGGAAATGTTGAAAATACGCTAGAAAACTTAATGAAGAAAATTGAATCTCAACAGCATTTTATAAATTATAAATACGTTAATACTAAACCTTTTACTAAGTATAGTATTTGCAGGTTAGACGTATATATATATATATAGATTTGTATATTTGCTTTTGAGTCCTATTCTGAAATCTCTTTTAATATTGTTCCAAATTGAACATTACGGCCAGCATAAAATGGTAACTATTTTTTGTTCAGCCAAGTTACATTAACATATACATATTGTTATAAATCTTTTCCATATTATGTACTAAAACTACGTACATTTATTATTCGGTTTTGCTGTTACATCACTAAAAAAAGAGAATCACCTAACTTATGTGTAATACAAAAACGTTGATACGCATGTAAAACTAAACAAATATATATATGTTAGTTATATATTAAGAGAGAATTCATAGTGTTTTAGATTTCTTGTGTTTTTTTGTTTACTTTACTTTTCATACGTTTTTTTGTTTGTTGCTTTAGTTTTGATTAATTCTGTTTTAAGATAGAGTACACTCAGACTTCCAGTTGTTTTGATGGTGGATGCGTTATGAACGGTTCACTCCACATGCGCCGCAGATCGCCCTGTAAATCAAATGGGGATTAAAGCGTATTCATTTCAGGAACTGATATGGCTTACCTTCAAATAGGCCATCAGTAAAAGTGGCAATAACGTAAACGGTACTAAGTACAGTAAGGCGGGCTGTGCGGCCTTAAACACCTCCGAGCTGACTGTTGCCGTTAGCAGACCCAAGAAATAACTATAAGAGAATAGTGTTATGTAGAATTACTTGAAAAACTTTTGCATAAAGCTACACTTACCCCAATAAGGAACAATGAAAGTACGTCAATCGGGAGCCAACACCCTTTGGCGGCGACAGCGTTGGATCCGAAGTAACGCCCTGTGACTTTTTGTATGCATCGTAACGCAATACAAAGCATAACAAAAGTCCGGGCATCACAACATCACCAAGACCCAGCATTGAGAAGTGTCCCGTATTGTGTATGCTGGGGAAAACCAGTTTTCCCGGCAGATTTAACTTCGGTGTGTCCCGCACAATGCCGCCCAAATTCAATTTGCGTGCCACAATGCCAACGGGATTCTCGGCGGGTCTGGTCGCCACCTTGACCATCACATTTGTGCTGAATATATACGATGAGAGGAACACCCAAAAGACGTCATAGATCAGCAGACCGGTCAACAGCAGCGTCGACACCTTCAAGCTGGGCAAACGCACAAATGCAATGAAGGCAACACAGAGTCCCATGCCCATCGCTAAAATGAAATTATATTGTTAAGGATTGGAGTATTAAAGTTTGACTGGTAGTAGTACACACCATCCATGAGTAGCCAGTGGCCAGTGAGCACCCAGACGCACACAATCGATACGGAGAGCGTAAAACTAAAGAGCTCTGCTGCCGTAAAACGTCCACAGATGCCAAAGGAAAAGCGCTTTCCATCCGTGCAGGGCCGTATAATATACTGGCACATGGGCAGAAGCAGGAATGCCAACGCCACGGTGGCAATGACTGCAGGTAAGAGTGGAAAAGTAAAAGTAAGTGGTTTAAAAAAAAACCCTTATCTTTGAGTGTCAACAAATACTCACTGGCTGTGCAGACGGCAAAGAGCAACTGCATCGAATCAAAGAAGAAGAACATAATGAGCAGTGATATGGAAGCACCAAGTGGCAAGCACAGAGCATGCATCGTATCCAATGTGGCGAATTTATCCGCTGCAAATAAACCAGATGCTAAATGGTGTACACTTCCAGAGCGTGTAGGAGAGAGCGATAGAGAAAGAGAGATTTGTTGACTTACTTGGCTCCTTTTCTACCTGTTCGCCAGTGAGCAGATTCGTCATCGATTCATTGCGTTTCTTTTGCTCACGCTCTCGCGCCTCCTGCTCAATGTTGAGACTACGAAAACTGCCGTAGACAATGAGCAGCATCGATATAAGGCAGGTGGAGACACGAGAGGAGTCCATTACACTCGACACTGTCCAATGGAGTTCACGATATTCAGAGCCTGCAGCTGCTGCTGCTGCCGCCGCTGCTGCGCCGCCAGCTACACTGCCGCTGCCGCCAAGACCAACGCCAACGCCGCTGCCACCAGTCTGCGCGCCGGCGCTGCCGTGCGACATGCTCATTCAATGCCGCTGCTTCTGCCTCAGCTGCTGCTTCAGCTGCTGCCTCTGCCGCTGTCGTTAACGATGCAGAACAAATTCTTCAAACCGAATTGGTGTTTGTGAGTCCTTATCAGTATTAGAGTAGTGAGTTTTTCTTTTAGGTTATCTCTAACTTTAAATTACTGCCGATTCTGCTGCTGCTGCGCTCTTCTTGACTCTGCGACTCTGCCGACTGAAATGAAACTGAAAATTATTTGGTTTTGGTTTATTAGTACAGTGATAAAAAAGTTTCAAATTCTTCCGTGTTTTGTGTTGTTTGTTCTACTTTATTTACTTTTTAATTCTGTTTCAGCTAGAAATTTAAACAGCTGCAATTAAATTGAGCAAACAAAACAAGCCCAAAATAAAACGAAATTAAAGAAAAAGTAGAATTAAAAATGGTAACAAATTAAATGATTTATGCTGGGAATACTCGTTTAACGCTCATACGACTCACAAATTTACAAAATTAAACATTAAATGACTCAAAGGTTAACTTTCATGCGGGCTAAAATACTCGCACCCCAAAACCAGCAGCAACAACAACAACAACAACAACAACAGTAGCAACAACTGTTGCCGGTATGTGTGTGTGTATTCGTGCGTGTGAGAAAAAAAACACAAATCAGGCCAGAAACAGTCGTTGGAATAAATTATAAAAGCGTTACCCAGTTTCTGTTATGCTTTGCTCACTTCTAGTTAATGTTCTTGTTCTTGTTGTTGTAGTTGTTGTCTTTATTGTAATTGTCTATTGTTTTGCAACAAATTCTTAAACATGTTCACACACTATAAAATTCTGCTAGCGACGAATACCCTTAAAACTGAATTTATAGAGGGTATATTAGTTTTGTTGTTTGGTAATCTCAAGCAAACATCTTTTAATTAACCGAAAAGTTGTTTTAGCTTGTTGTTAGCTGTTATCTCTAGCGTTAATAAAAAAGAAATGTACAAAAATATTGATTAAATAGGCTAAATCAATTCTTAAGACTCATTTAAGTATTAGTTTACACATGTAGAGTACAAAAATAAAAACATTTTGTATTTCAACCTTTTTTAAACATTTTTTGTAGCTAAAATTTAGTTATTAAGATATGAGATTCAATAATTAATCACTTTTATTTTATTTACCAAAGTCACTTGCTTAAATTTTTCACTAAAAGTGGACAGCAAAACTGTGTACATAAAGTAAGTAAAGTGGCACATAAATTCAATTTAGAAATAAGATCTCAGCTCTGACTAAATTAATTTAAACGTAATTAAATTTCGTGTAGCATACTTTTAAGCATAAACAATCACATTCAGTACAGGGTATATTTGAGTCGAGTTAAACATGTGGTGGCAAGGTGGTGTTTAGGTTGTTGCACTTGCACTATGTTAAGGCACTGTTAATGCTCATGTTAAATGCTGTGCTCTGTTAAACATAATGAAGCGTTCGTTAATAAAGTTGAGACTGCAGAATGAAGAAGAAGCAGAAAAGACAAAAGCAAAACAGTTGCCAACAACTTCCTAGTTTATTTCTCTATTGTTATTGTTTTGTTGTGTTGTTGCCACTGCTGTTGCAGCTTTATTGTGGCAGCAGCAGCAGCAGCATGTTGCCAAGTGCCGTTGCTCGCACTAAATTATGTGTGCTTTGTTGGAAATGTAAAGTGTAACAAGCTGTCTGTGTGAATGTCTTTCTGTCTGTCTGTTGTCTGTGTGTGTTTGGAATGCAAATGATTGAAATATCTAAATGTGTGTATCTCGCGTGTCCCGCTTTTTATGAATGCAACAATTTAATAGTTCCCACACATTGCATGCCTCATCCAAAGAACGACTTCTTGCGGGGGAAAAGGCAACCGGAAACAGAAGGCGCTAATTAGAATTAAAACATCGACGAATTCAATGTAGGCGCATTATCTAATTAACTCAAATTAAGTAATTACATACACACAAACATTCACACACACACACGCACACTTTCTAATTTGATAAGAGCTTAAGAAGTACAAAGTAATTGGTCGCTGATGACGAGGCCGGCACTCCAAAAACTGCCCACAACGAAGGTGAAAGTGAAATTTACTTACGATATGCTCAAATGCAGAGCGGAAAACTAAGCAAAATAAATATACACACACACACACAAGCACAAACATTCATTTGTATGTCTACCTGCCTGTGTGTTTGTGAATGTGTGCGAAAAGCAAGTTGCTGAGTTTCGCTGTTTGTCTTTTGCACTGCTTCAATTATTTTTTGGCCAAGCGCACACACACACACACACACACACATGTATTCACAACATAACAGCAACAACAGAAAACATACAAGCGGCCCCGCAACTGGCTTCAAATGCAGTACTTGTGAAATTTTATATACACAACAACTTTAACAACAACAACAAACTTTAAAGCGCAGGCAAAGCTTTTATACTTATTTTTTTTCTCTCATTTACAAAATGCTTAGACTCCACTTCAACAGTCGTCGCGCCGCTCCACTGCGTAACAAAATTACAAGACACTCACACACACACATACACATACACTTATAGTCACTATGGGGCCATGTGTAAGGCAAACGGGGGAGTATGAGCTGACGGCGGGGGCGTGTCTTTAATTACTAAAACTTAGGCCCCAACCAACATCAGCCTGTTTCAATTCTATTGCACCTCCAACTGGTGTACACTATTTTGTGTCCCCATTGGTGTGTTGGAAGTTTGCGAAAGGGAATGTTGGGGGTGCGGTTGAGGGTATCGCCTGCTTGGGGATTTCTTTTGCTTACTTTGCCCTGCGCTTCACATTTACATTCGCGTTTGCATGTATTTTGTTTTCCTTTTTGAACCGATTCTTTCTTTTTTTTACTTTCGCGGAAAAGCCACCGCAGCTACATATTTTGTGAATACATTTTGGTTTTTGTGATTTGGCTGCAACCTTTTGCACTTTTTTCACTAGTTATTTAATTACAGATTTTGTACTTGTAATGCATTTTTTTCTTCACTGTTTCCCTCTGCACTCATTCACTGTTTTTTTTTCTGATGGAAAAACAACGAACTGTGGAGTGTGACCCAACCGCGCGAAGCCATAAATGTCGGCAAATTGGCATTATCGATTTCTTACTGATTGCTATTCGATATTTGTGCAATACTCGAAATAAGTAATTGTTAAAAATAACGGCATCAGAGGAGTGTCCATTTTGTTAAGCTAATCTCATAACACCTACAGATCTAGAAATATTGAATTTATTTTAAAATTTAACCGGTTCGGTCAGTGTTGATTAACGCGCGAAAGGTCGTGCTTATATCGGTAACGTCAGCGCACAGTTGAACGATGAATAGTATTTTTATGCATTTTCAGCACGGTCACACTGCTTCAGACGCGATTGAGAGAGCGCCGATGCTACTTCGATGTACAAATAAAAATTTAAATTATTGCTTAATGTAACGCGCTTAACGGATAAACGGATATTAGTGTTTTAAGCCTAAAGTGATTTTAACCGACTACTTAATAAAAAACGAAACGAACTAATTAAATAATTATATTGTGCAAGTGCAAGCCGAGATAAATCAAAGTGCATTGTCCGCAAGGGGCAATCGCAGCTTCTGAGTCTCTTACGACCGAATCGAAATCACTGCTGCGGCAGCAGGAAACCAACGCCACCAACGGTGGTGAAAAAGTCGACAAAGTAACACGAATACTTCGAGTGCAAAAAAAAGTTAAACAACTGCTTTAAAATGGGTCTTAACGGCTGCTGTTCGTGTGTCAAATATTTGATGGTCCTTATAAACATCTTATTTTGGGTATGTACATATGCAAGCAAGACTACAACAACGACAACAAACAGAACTCACCTACACAATCAGCAACTGGAACACACATACACAGTGGCATTTGCTCGTGTAAAATGTGCATGTGTATATATGTGTGTGTGTGCGTGCATGCTCCCTACGCCTCTTGTGGGCCTGTGCATTTTGCCTGGCGACCTGAACATCGCGCGCACGCTCTCTCTCTGCTTCTTCTGTTTTTTTTTTCTTCTTCTGGCTGCTCAATCCCTACTTCCAATAAACAATAGAAGTTCCGCTGTGGATGGAGAGTGTGCGACACACACCCACACATCGATACGCAGGCAAGCAAGAAGGCAGTCAGGCAGACAGAAAGACAGATAGCGAAAGCATCGCGTACACTTTTTCCCCTATAGCCCCCTGTTTTGTGGCTCCCACACATTTCAAGTTGTGTTGTTTTTCTTGTTTTTTTCTCTGTTGGCCTTTTCCTGTTGGTTTTTTCTTTTCTTTTATTTTTATGTGCGTGCGTTTTGCTGTTGTTAGTTTTGATTTCTGCTTCTTTCTCCACCTTCTTTCGCCTCGTATTCTTATCTACTACGTGAAGTGAAGCAACGACTCATTCATTCCTTTGACAAAATGCGTGTGTGTGAGTGTGTAGTGCGTGTATGTATCTGTGTGTCTGTTATGTTATAGAGTCAGGACCTACTTTTGGCGCCTTTTGGGTGTGCCACTCCCCACTAAATGAGTTCTCTGTGTCGAAAGGGTTTAAAGTTTAAACGCAACGTTTCCGTAGTATTTCTGATTTTCTTTTCTACTCAATTTCCTCATCGATTTCAATTAGTATTGTTTGTTTTTTTGAGTTGTACGCTTGCGAAATGGTTTCCCATTGAAGATTTTTGAGAAACATTTTAATTTTAATTTTTCTTGTTTTGTTTGTTGCTTTTTTCTTTGATTTTTCCCTATAGTATTTATTAGTCAAATCTATTTTCGAACAAACCAACAAAATGATTTTCTTTGCTTCAATGTTGTTGTTGCTGCTAGCGGTGGGAGGTTGTGGTTGTTGTTGTTTTTGGTGGCTATACAGTGGTGGGGATTCTCTTAAATAAGTAAATATTTATGAGCTTGTATTCTAAATTAATAGTAATTGCTATTAATAAAATATAAATAATTTTTGATTTTTGCAAACATTTAATTTTAGACTTTTCCATTAACTTTTGTGAACAGTGTGACACAGATTTTCAAATGATTTTCCATTTTCATCATCACTGCTGTGGGGCTTCGTGATCAAACGCCACGATTTTGGTTCAGTTGACTCTGCTGCTCTGACGTTCCAATGATATTGCCGGTCGCTCTCCCTCTACCTCCTACTACACCCTTGCTGCACTCGCTCTCTCGTCGTCGCTGTCGTCATTTAGACAGATGCTTTGCTTTGGCCATACAGTGACTGCTGTGCTTGTTGGTGGTGGACACCGATTGCTATTCATTAAACACTTCTTCCGCCCGCCCGCCTAACAATTAATTCAGATGATTCGGTCACCTCCTTCATAATTCACTGTGCTATTTTTCACACAGTTATTCATTTCCATTGTGCGAGACAACAAATTGGATGCGTTAAATTTGGCGACGAATTATGCATGAAGCGGAGTCGAGGAGGATTATCGATAAATTTTCTCTTATTTGCTGTTTGCTCCTCTCTTCGCTCGTATTTCATACTGACGCAGAAATGTAGGTCATGCAAGGACTTTGCACTTTTTTAACCAATTGGCATACATTCTCTATGCACGCGACAATTGTATACATGTAAAATATGCATGTATTAGTTAGCTATGCATAGCGTGTCATAATTTTCTACCAATGGCAACATTTGCATCGCAACTCTGTGCTGTCTGTCTTTTAACCTCCTTTATTTAAACTCCACACTTGTGTAAACAGTACACACAGACAGCAGAATGCACTTTGGCTTGTCACATGGTATGCCACATTCTCTTGAGCGCGCGCTCTTTTTATCTGTCTCTCCTAAGCGCGCGCTCTCAGCGTGAGACCACCCGCAGCCAAGCTTAGACTTTTGTTTGTATGCTTTTGTTGCGGCTTTTTATGCTGTTGTTGTTTTTGCTATAGCTTATTGTCTGCTGCGTTAATTGCTTCACACTTTGATTCGCTTAGTGCTATAATAAAAGAGCGCACAGGTTTAAGAGAGTCAGTTACAGTTACTTAAAGCTTAAGTTTGTATTGTTCTGTTGAAGGGTATACCTTTCCGTAGAGTTACATTGACTGTGGCACTTATTTTCGTTAGTTGTTTGTAAGCTGCGTAATCTTATCGGTAGCGCTAGATGTAAGAACAAACTTTACAATGCGGCAGATATTCAAATATTACGATATCAATTGCGACATGATAAACATTCCAATATTTGCATAGTTTTTATTCGGTTTGTGAGGGTATGACAAGTCCGCTTATACACTAGACAGATCAGAATCGTTAGCTACATAAATTTACACTGTAATGAAAAAAAGTTATTTATAAATTTACATAAAAGATCAATAACTACGGTAACATTAGCTTTTTTACATGACACATCTAAGACATACCCTGTAAATGACATCATTTTGGTAAATGAAATAAACAATCGTGAGCTTTTTATAATTAAATTAGTTATATTTTTGTATTACTGAATGTAGTGAATAATTTGCGTTTATTTTTCTGTTTGAATTCTAGCCAAAGCGCAAAAAAAAGGAATTATGACGTATTTGTTCATAATCAGCTTTGAATTTTATTTGCAGCATACAATAATCTTTTAAGTATATATATAAATACATATGTATGTATGTATTTGTTTGTGTACATTATATACAGTGTGAAATTCGAGTACACAGCTGAAATTGTTAGATTTCTATGCAAATTAGGAATTAAATACTAAAAATTGACGGCTTCGCTGATAACCCCCGGCAGTCTAATTATGGGGTATATTAGCGTGTAGAGTTGGTAAAATTAATTTTGTTTATAAATGTCACGCTTAATTTTGGCAAAATTTAATAGACAAATTTAAACGCACATGAAATAAAAAGCATTAAAAATTATCATCTGTCTGTCCTCTGTCTCTGACTGTCTGTCGTCTGTCTGCTGACATCATGAGTTACGAACAGAACAATTGTATCATAAAGAGGGAACCACTGGAGGGTAGAAAGGGGGCAGTGGTAGGGGCAGGGTTGGGCAGTATATTGGCAATTCTTGGCGTGAATTTTACTGCCCGCTTTAATTGCCGCCCCATAGCTTTACAGGGCGTGGCACACACATATAGCAACTCAAAAGTGTTTCTTATTACTGAACGTTTAGAGTGTATAAACGCTTGACCTATTTAGAAACTGAGCTCCTAAATGGAACTGAAAAATGTTGACTGACTGAACGACAAACTGAATATCATGGGACAGAAACGAGCAGAGCTACGCAGCAGAAAAGTTTATATATGGGGTCAATTCAAAGTTTCAGTTTGTAAGATAGATTTTAAACGCAAACATATATTTATTATTTGTTTAAAATAATAATAAATGTATTAATTTCTCTATTTTTTTTACAGCTAATTGGCTTGACCATTGTAATCACCTCGCTATGGATGCTAACGGATCCCACATTTATGCTGTCGATGACGCAATCCTATAACCATTATCACATAGCCCTCTATGTCTTTCTGGCCATTGGCATACTGATCACACTGGGTGCATTCTTTGGCTGCATGGGCGTCTGTCGCGAGTCACAATGTCTGCTCGTTTCGGTAAGAGAAAGTATATAAAATAGCTAAATCTGGCTATAAATTGGCCAACACAATGCCAGCACTGAGTAGTAGTTAAAGCAACTGCAGTTCTCAATTAAATTGGTAAACTTCCTACACAGTCTGCAGTCTATAAAACTCTGTAGACGCTGTAGATTCGCCCACCCGCCAATCTTTTTCCAAAATTTGCAAATTTGCAAGTTTGCAATTGCTTTAATTATGCTTATTGCATGTAGTACGTTGTACACATGTGTAGTTTGTCTGCTGACACCCACACGTAATGCTCATTCATAAATCTCAATTGTCCAATCTTTTGACAGTTCTTCTGTGTCATACTGATTGTGATGGTGGCCCAAATAGCAGCCGGAGCCTGGGCGTTCCACAACAAGGACAAACTGGATGACATTGTGCGGGCGGCGGTGAAATCATCAGTGCAGGAGGAATACGGACAATCCGCCATGAGTTCACGCACCGTCACCTTTGATACCCTGCAAAAGAGTGTAACTATAATTCTTTATATCGGAACAATTTGTTATTTTAATCACTAATCTTTGCTCTTCTCTATTTAGTTGAAATGCTGCGGTGCTGATGGACCTGGAGATTGGGCAACGAGTCGTTTCAATAATGTGGATCGCACAAATATTGTGGATATAGCCGTATCGTCCTTGAATGTCTTTTACAATATACCCGAATCGTGTTGTCGCGACGATCTGAAGGATAATGACTGTGATAGATCACGACATTTGAAATTTGGCGGGCCTTTGAATACGTTCATTTATCAGCAGGTAAAACAATTGATTACATTAACCCTTTATATCGTAAGCTTTTAGTCGAGTCCGTCCGTTCAACTTTTATTTACATTTTTAAAAATCCTGAACTGAAACACTATAAGACTTAAAGCTGCAACTTCGCCACTTATTACGATCCATTTACTGTTCGCAGATCATGCTAGTTGGAGAAAACCTAAGAAATCCTTCAAATATTTAACCAAACTCTCCAATTGTTAAAAATCGGCCTACAAAAAACTATTTTCTTTAAGAGATTTCCTATACATATATTATTTCATGTCATAAGTACAGGGTATTTCTTAGTGTACCCACTCTACATTAGCTTCTCCTTCCACTGTTTAGTTAACTACATCTATCACGCCTCATTAGCGAATGTCAACACCTTTCTATTTGGGGAGGTGTGTCCAAGAAAATTAATTTTGCTTTTGACCGACGATTTCTTGCGATTGTTTCAATAAAATTAATAACCCTTTTTTATATGCGTTGCGCCTTTCAACGGTTACTCAATGGCCGCAAGCTAATAAAAAATTCTACACCCAAAGGCAGAAGACAATAAAATTGTATTAATTATTATTGATGTTTCGCACGCATTTCAAATCGAAATTCTTTTTTCCGTCTCGCAGAAATGTGCAAAAATAAACAAAAAACAATAAACATTTTCATTGCATCGAGAAAATGAGAAGCAGACAAAATTTACGCACACACACGACACTATAACGCACACACACACACACACTCACACATGCACGCGTACTCTAATAGTGCAAACCACACTATGCTCTCTTAATATTAACATTTCGTTCTCTTTGTCTGTTATACACTTTACAGGGCTGTGTGGATAAACTGATTGAAATCATCTACGAGAACTGGGTGACCATATTTGCCATCTCTGCCGCTGTTATACTGCTGGAACTGTTATCGCTGGCATTCGCGTTGAGCCTCTGCTGTGCGGTGCGAAATCAACATTACAAGGCCTGAGAATTACAGAACTCCCATAGGGAGATAACAGATGATGAGAAGTACTAACAAAACCAAATGTTAAACTTAAGCCTAACAGCCTAAATGCAAATTTTTGAAAGCGATTGATTGAGAAATGCAGTTAGCATTTTTGTGGCTGCTGCTGTTTATTGGCTACATTTGATGGTTGTCAGTGATGGCAGCAAAGCGAAAACAAATACTTTAAAACAATTTTGTAGTACTTTAAACAACAAAACAAGCAAACTGAAGCAATTCTGCAAAGATTTGATATTGACAACTGAGTCAATGAAATTTATATGAGCAACAAAACTTTTCTAATACATTTCTATACATAAAAGAGAACATTTTACAGAAACATAAACTCTATAGACAAGAAAAGCAGTAAAAACTTCATAATAATACATATATAAGAATAGTCTAACAGCGTTTCAAATTCAAAAAGCATACATAAAACTTAGGAGTATTACGATTACATACATACTTATATACCAGAAATCTCAAAACACATAAACATAAAACATCATAAATCAATTAGAAATTTAAGCACAAAACAGTAAAAAGAAACAAAAGAAAAATCTTATTTGCCAAATTACGCAATTCGAAAAGCAATCAAACACTATTTCTGTTTGTCGTGTATACATAATTTAGACAAATTAGCAACAATAATCAAATTAAGCAAAAGCATTCCACAAGTGAATATGATTAAATTGCCATCCAAAGATCCAAACCCAAAAAAATGTAAACAAAAAATTCTTATCAATTCTCTTGTGTAAAATTATGTGCTAAATACCTTAAAATCGTTATTGAAATTAAAAATTCGTTGAGCTTCGCGAAATTAAATGCCAAATATTTGATGTATTTACAAAAAATATGTTTTGTAACTATCTGCACTGTTAAGTAACAGCGCACTGCTAACGACTGCTGTTAGTGTTGGTTAATGCACTACACTGTTAGACATGCTGTTAACTAACAGCTACATGTAAAATACCCTGCCATATTTTTAACATTTCTTACACACTGACACAAAAACACCCAATTTACCTGGATTATTTTTATAACGCACACACAAACACACACACACATTTTCATTGTCGATCTAAGTACCTTTAATTTATATGGTAAAATAATATAAAAACAAATCATATTTACTAGCCATACGAAATGTATTTTGTGTACTTTATTTTCATTTCTCATAACGAATTTTGTAACTTAATTGTTGTTATAATGAATTTTGTTGTTAGATTTAAATGTAGCTGAGCGTCATACTTTGTACCCTTTTAAAAAATAAAAACCGTTCAAAATAAATGAAATCTACACAAAACGAAACCAAATCAACAAAATTTAATTAAATTTAACATTAAAAGTAATTTAAAACAATATACAAAATATATGGAAATTTACACAAGAAAAGTTAAAGTGAACATTTATTTACCTTACTAACTTTTTGATAGTAGTTAAGCAAATATTTGATTTAGTATAACAAAATGTTTGTGCAAAAACGCGTTAAATTTTAAAAAATGTAGTCTAAAAAAATAAGAGCATAAACAAATCAACCCCAAATTGTAGCAAATCATTTTAAGATAAAAAAAACATTATAAAAACATAATTAAATATGTAGAACTTCAATGAAATCCAATCACCGAGTAAATCAAGTTATAGAAGCTCACAAATCAGAAAAATCAAAAAACAATTACATCAAAAAATATGTCATAAAGAAATTAAGTTAAACTATGTGGAATCATGTCTATCTCTAATAGAAATCTAGTAACATCTAAAAAAATATTCGAAGCGAATGGGAGCAATATGAATACGCAACCGAATTCCTTGAAATGGATGCTCAAAACGAATACTTATACTCACTTGCAAGTATTCATATTCAGCAGTGACATAATTATTGATATTTCATAAATAAATAAACATAAACATTTAACAAACAAATAAAAAAAAAATCTAAAGTAGTTTTCATTGCTGGAAGAAAAGTCAAACCGTTTTCAAATTGCATTATTAAATTGTTATTTTTATTAAAATTGTTTTATTTTTTGCCCAGTTTATTATTTTGTTTCAAACTTAGCTATTCAGAACTTAAAAATTAACACATATTTAATTACAATTATCTGCCGTTTTGTGATGAAAAACACTAACAAAAAAACTACAATTCTAAGCTCAGACAAAACTCAATTGGATTCTTAGCGTTTTTGGAATGTTTTGAGTTTAATTTTGTAAAAATGAGCACAAGTTTTTCTAATTTTTTAGTCGCAGACTCGGCTTGAATATTTAACAATTTTAATGTTTAGACTTTAGACAATTAAATAAATATTTTTATTCGAACTGTGCCGATTTACACTTTCGCCAAAATAGACTGAGTTTGAGGCGAAAGTGAAAAGCGAAACTTTTTTTTTTTAAATAGTTGTATTCGATTATGTTATCAATGTGCATGGGTCTTCCATTATACACGGTAGTATGTAGGTATTACTTAGTATAAACAATCCAAATCACTAACCACGTTTGTTACATATTTTGTTTTGTTTTGATGTTATTTGAAATGTGTTTTTTGTTTAGAAATCAATTTAAACTGTTGGTTAAAATATGTTGAATTAACTGAGTGAATAACTTCTTATTAATTTCTAAAATTTTGTTTACATTTAAATGGCTTAAATTTGGAAAAATTATTATCATAATTTACATTTACTAGGTACATTTTCGTTTGATTAAACTTAGTATCAACTAAATACATATTTGGCTAAAAAACACATGAATCGATTTATATATAAATATATTTTATTTAAAGTTTAGCTTTTAGTTTCGGAACTAACTCAAATTAGGCGCTACGTAGTTGGGGTAATTCCAATCTTTTTGCTAGCTAGAACATCGAATTCTTTATTGGTTTTGAATTTGAGTTTTGAGGGTATAGCTTAGTAGACACTTTACACACAATTTAGTTACTCTGACTAAACATTTAGCTGCTAAAAACAATGTTTTTCTTTTTTTTAAGTTCATTCAATTGGGTTAAGTAAATAAATATATATATTTATATTTGTTTTATGTATAGTTTTAAGCGTTTCAATTTCATTATTTAGTTTTAATTTAATTAATTATCATTACTAATTTTAGACATTTAAAAGGTAATTTAATTATCGTTTACATTCGCATTACTTTGTTGGACAGTGTAAGTTAATACATATTGCATAATATACATACTATATATAGTATACTGTATTATAGTATGCTAGATAGAATCTTAGGGTGGTTTATCATATAGGTCGCATAGGTTAACAAACTTCAAATCTTTTCGAGTTTTCAACGACATTCCATGTCAAGGTGTTGAGTTTAAGTTCAAGTTTATGTGAAATAAAAATTATTAATAAGCCTTTTTAATTTTATCTTCCTTCGTTTCTTTCATTGGTTTAGTAAATTTGGTTTTGACTAGTCATAGAAATGAGTGAAATATTTTTAAAGTGAAAAGTTGCGTAGATCACCTTAGTTTATTGTAATCTTTGGTTAAGTGTGAGATAGTTTAGTCAAAACAAAGACTTTGTGTTGAGAAAGATGGTTCACTCTTACAAAATACAAATACAAAAGATAGTGACAGTTATAGCATGGAAGTAAATATGAAATTAGCCAAGCGAAGTCTTGAAGAACTCTTCGTGCCTCTATAAGAGCAGAGGCAAATGATCTCACACCCAATTAGCCGTAACTCTGCCAACAGGACCACGTCATAGATCTGGGGTTGGACGACTAAATTACATAAACTTTTTACAGACATACTGTGAGAATTTACATAAAATTTCCTTGCGATTGAACCAACTTTAACACAATTTTTTAAAGTCTTTGCTTAACTGCAACATAAATTTGGTATACAGTGGGTAGCTCAATATTAAAAATATTATTTGTTCATATTTAATTACTGAATGCCAATTGTTGAACAGCATAATTAAGCTCTTTGGGCATTTATGCCAGTGTTTAACTGTTTGTTTTATATATTTTTTGTTGTTTTTTGTTAAAAATAACAATGGAAGAACATGTGTTTAACTAAGGGGAAATAGTACTATATATCAAACCACATTGATTGTCTCGACTCCATGCACAGTGGCACGCAATGAACGCGACGCGTAATTGTTTTATATGTTATGTTAAGTAAGTATAAAACATTTATCTTTTTACTGAATTAACAATTGTATTGTTTTTTTTTTTTTTGAAAAGGTACAATGTAAAAAGAACATATATTTCTTGTTGTTTAAATATTTCTAAAGCCCGGACAGTTTGCGAGTTTTCTTTAGTTGTTATTTGTATGCTCTGAAGAACTGTCCGTTGATATGCTAAAAATTAAATAATTCTATTATAAATACAAGTATGTGAAGCACACGTGGTGCAATTATAGGCACAAGCCGTTTGCTGTTTGCCACATGCCACCTGTGCATTGTTTTCATTACACTCTGTTTGCACAACGTGGCGTATGCTTGATTTGCGCATGCATATTTTATAAATTAATAAAAATTGCAATTTAATTGAAAACTCATGTCGAGCATTCCGTCGCTCTACACGTTTAATAAATTTTCTTTTTTTGCTTTATCGGTGGTAGTTTTGCATTTACACTCGTTAATACGAAAATTTGTTCATAAAAAAGTGAAATTGCTTCCTCAAGTGCTGGTAATTAAATTAAAAAAATAGCCGTGACATATGCATAATTTAACATAATGTCATTAAAAATGTGTTTAAATTTATTTAATTGTTTAATTGACCGATAAATTTCATACAGCAATTGAAATATGCAGAAAGCAAACGTGTTTTTACTGCAGGAAAATTAAACGGACAATTTATGGCAATAACATTTTTGTTGTTTCTAACAGACTGTTAATGTGACATGTTAACAGAAATGTTATAAAACTTAACAGCTTTTAGTACTGTATTTAATTTAAATTTTAAACTTTTTTTTAACTTTCTTATTAACAATAAAGAACAATGAAGACTTTACACTAGCCGAGTGACAAAAGTTTACAAAATTAGTAGAATTAAACACTGTTAAACAAATTAGGTAACTTTACTGTGTTCAATTAGTGTATGGCTGTTTTGTTTCTAGTGTTGATTTAATTAAATCGCTTTGCAGAATTTTTAAAAATTTGTTTAACCAATTCCGTTACATAGTCATCTTGTTTTTAATTTTTATTTTATGTTTTTTGGTGGTTTCGTTTTAGTTAATTTAATTCCATGAAATTAAGTACATTTTGTACGTTTACATAGGTTTATTAAGTACATAGTTATGTATAAGACCAATTCGCTTTTAACGGCAGGATTAAATTCATAATATGCTTAAAAAATGACATATTTGTTAATCATCGATATTAATTACTTTCAATTATGTTCATTAATTCCATCCGTACAATTAATTAAACACTCATAAAATGTTGAAAGTTTTCGTTCAATATTATTAAATTTTTTCATTTGTTTTATTATTTTATTTGTAGCTGCCTAAACTAATGTTAATTGCTAATATGTTTTGTCCTTCTTCTGCTCCAGTTGGGTTTCATTTGCATTCATGTTTTGTTAATTATACTTTAACTGGTGTTGATTTCAATTGGTTTTTGGTTGGCATGTGTTTGCTGTTTTTTATTGTGGGCTGTTTAAATCAATTTATAGATCTATAAGCGGTATTATAGTCCTGGTATTGCGTATCACTGGCTCATCCGCTTGTCATCAAAGGTCATTGTCGAACATTTGCAGCGAACGCGTTACCAAATCGTCCTTGAGACACGCCTCGAGGAACTCCTCTATCGTTATGATGCCATCCTGATTTAAATCCAATTTGCGAAAAACTCGATCCACCTGTGAAGGTAAATAAGAAAAAAATGTGTATATAAGTAAATCTCACTGCTAAATTGCCCAATTTTTATACGAAATCAATTTTTAATACCCTGTAGAGTGGGTCACATGGGTCTCTCTGTCTGTTAGTAAGAAGTTACTGTCGTTTACGGGCCTACAGGGTATTCTACAGCTACTCAGCTCGTTTGTACTTAACTTTCTTGTTTCTCAATCAATTCGCACGCACACACATACACTCCCACATACACACAATCACAATTTTACTTATCAATATTACGGGCATGAAGCCTTCGTCATTAAATAAAATTTCCGCTGCAGTTTCCGCTCCTAGGCGCACACAAAGCTTCCGTTCAACCATTTTCAATCCGATTTCCCTGGAGCTTTAACCACATACATGTGTATGTGTGTATGTGTGTGTTTTTTTCACGTCACAGTTTGCACAATAATAATTACTCATACGCAACGTATGCCACGGAATACGAAATCGACAACGTGAACGTCAACGGATGCTGCACGTTACGCTCTGTCGAGTGCGTTTCTTGCATAAAAAATAACGTTTCATGCACATCATAAAAAAAACAAAAGAAGGAAACCATATAAAGCCTCCACTCGATGGATGTTGAACACAAATTAAATACACTCGGGATTCGTTTGTGCAGCTGCATTTTAATTAGTTGCGATTTAAAGCTCATTATGCTGATTATTGGTCACAAGAAGTGCCGAAGTGAAACTTAAATTGATCTTAAGTGTGATAAGCAAGTTAATGGATTTATATGTGTATGAAAGTCGAAATCGAAATTAACTTGCTGACAGAAAGAACATATTTACATCCGTCATTCATGTCTTTATTTTTTGCTTGAGAACTTTTACAATTCGTCTACTGGAAAACTGCAGCAATTTGTCGAAATTTTACTAGCTGATTAAATCGTTTTACTTGCTCACATTAATTTGATTTTAAGTTTCGAATTTTGTTTAAAAAGTTATGCATGTTTGTGCATGTATTTCCTGATTATAGGAAACTTGAATGTGCTATAACTTTGTTAATATGCATTTTATTAGGAAGAATGAGTGTTAGTTTATTGTGTACAAACCGTTGCATACTTTCGTGCGTTTATAGCTTAAAATCTGTTTTAAGCTATAACTTTAGTTACTACTGTTAAAATCTAACCAAACTAGTGACAAAATCAAGCACGCAGCGCTTAGTGTGTGTTATATAACAAAAGTTGTTGCTGCTGCAGCTGGAACTGCTATAAAGCACAAGAAACCAATTGCTACCCATCAATCAGCGCGTTTTATTATTTAAAATGGGCGTGCCAGAAAGCTGTGTACCAAATTTGATGTGCTAACCAACTTTAGAGCATAAAAACAATCAATAAAAATCTTTATAATCTTTATAAATGCTTTTTGTGGCTCACCTGATCTCTCGCCTTGCGATCGTCTTCTGGCTGATGTGCTCTTCTACCCATAAGCTCGTGAATGGCTAAAACGATTTCGCTCAGTTCACCGCGACTGATGCGACCATCTCCGTTGAGATCATACAGCTTGAAGGTCCAGCGCAGACGCTCATAAACTGAACCCCTCAGAAGAGTCGATAAGGTAACAAGTAAATCCTGCAGAAAGTCATAAAAAAATGCATTAGAAAAGTTTATTAAAAACATAAATTATTAGTGGAAATAGTTAAGTATATAAATGTTGTGATATGAGCATAATTACCCGAAAACTAATGGCGCCATTGCAATTAACATCGAAGGCTTTGAACACATAATGAGCATATAAACTGGAATCTGTGAAAATAGAAAAACGTTTTAGTACTTTAAGTGTTAGAGGGTGGATTGTAAGGGAAAGGGCGTTCAGAGGGCTACCAGGGGTGTATTGGCTGCAAGTGCAAGCGCCAAAAACTGGCGAACATAAATGAAATGTTGGCTTAAGTGGCGCTTTATGACGCGCAGCTATAAAAGAAATAAGAAGAAGCAGCATAAGCACCGAAATAATGCCGGCAAGGACATTGAAATCACACAAACCCACACAAATACACCCACACACACCACACACATACAAATGCAAGCATATATAGATATATATATTTGTACACTTAAATACTTACTGCCATGTGGAAAGAATTTGGCGTAAATATCCTTAAAACAATCCTCGTGCACCACTCCCTCGGGACATTCCTGCAAAACCAAAACGAAATCTCTATGAAAATATGAGCACCAAAATTGGGGTAGACTTAGCGGTTCAGAGAGTCAGAGGGGAGGAGTGAGTAAGCGAGATAGCAAAAGGGAATGAAATTGCGAATTGCGAATGGAAACGGCAACGGAAAACGGAAAACGGAAAGAGACTGGGAATGTCGAAGCGCATAAAGCTGAGTTCTTACGCGTTATGAATCCCTATCAAAGTATGCTTTGAACTCATTTCTGGCGGAGAGTTCTATAAAATGCTCATTGCCAGCAAATTGATAAAGTTTGAAAATCAATGGGGAACTGAACTCTGACTGCAATTTTTGTTTTACATAAAGAGTTGTGTTTTCAGCAAGCAATTAATGAGTTAAATATGATATCTATACTGATATAAATAAAATATTACGTATACGTAGTGGACACTTTTACTTTAAAGGATTGGTGTCTTGATTAAAAACGTATAAAAATATTTTTAAATAAGAATATAATCTCTCTGTTTTATTTAAGTCTAGCTTCATAACTAAAAATATTTATACATTGTTTTTTATAGCTCTAAATCTGCTGTTTATCTAGTATATATGTTAACTACCTCAATAAATCTTCAATTTATTTGATTACTCTTGCAAACTATCTAAACACCTTACCAATAAATGCTTTCTACTCTTATAATTAAGATAAATCTTCCAAAAAATACATCTTTGTTGGCAGTTTTATTGACTCAATTTATTTACCAGACTTCTAATTCAATTCCCACAACTCTTTTACTTTGCCTAATTCAGTCAGTAGGTCTATATTTATTACACAAAACCCCACTTTTAATTTATTTGTCTCCAACTTTTCAAATGCTTAAACTCCAACTACAAACTGAATTAAATTTATGAGTTAAAATCAAAAACTTTTACTACATGACTTATGGGACAGATCAACTGTAAATAATGACGCAAAAAAAAAAATAAATCAAGAAAAATAAAAGCGACACTAGAATCCAATTTATTTTGCCAACTATTTTGATTTTAATGATTTGACCCACATTTAGAGACTTGAATGATGAGTGTTTGTGAGTATTTGTGAGTGCACTCGTACACAAAAGGCTGTGACACCCACACACAACACACAACACTCAACCCAACACACTCACAAAACACTCATACACACTCTCTAGCAATGTGCAATGAAATGCCAAATGCGTATGCACTAAATTGGCTGGCATTATTCGCGCCATCTCTTTCGCTCACTCTCTTTCTCACTCTATTGCTCTCTCCTCTGCAAAGTCAGCACTTGAGCTTGCGCCTTTTGGCTGGCAGTTGAGCTCATAAGTTGTAGAGTGTATTACTCTGCCCAAGACGGAGCATTAATATTCATATTCACATTTATTTAGTAGTAAAGAAATGTGTTTTCCTGTAAATGAATGGCAGTGTGCAGTAAGTACACTTGGAGAAAAAAGAAGGCACTTCTAGCATCATAAAGATTAAACTTGTTGAAGTCAAAAGTTTTCAGCTGAATTAAATTTATTTTAGTTATTAAGTTTGCTCGTTTTAGCACAAATTTTTATTTTATTTATCGGTTTTTTTTCCATGTCCACTTACCGTTTTAAATCCTCTGTACATCACACGGATTTCCTGCTTGGTGAACTTGGTTTGACGGCACAAATCCTCGAGAGCAACCGGTATGGGTTTAGGCACGCGTGTGTGTTCCAACTCATAGACCACCTCCTCGATGGGACTTTCCGGTGGTGATGCCATGGTTGTTAATCTACCCTGTAAATTGTTTTAGCTGCGCTTCCAAATGCCGCTATTAATTAAATTTAATTTAATATTTTTTGGCTCCTCTTCTTTCTCTTCTGAAAGTTTCCTGTTTTTCTCCGGCTTTTCCTTTACTTAAAACTGCTTTTCACAATATCATTTTCCATTTTATCCACGCAGCTCATTAACTAAATTTCCATTTAGAATTCTTCATATGCAAGTATATATACTATATATTTAGTATATATATTTAATTTGTGTTGCTTGCTACACTTTTCCTTTTTGGCGGTTTTTCCGGTTTCCTTTTTTCGTGGGCTGCTTTTCACCTTTTTTTGCATTTACACCGCGCTAAGTCGCTAATGAGCCAAGCATAGCTGCAAAGAGAGAGACAGAGCGAAACATGAGCAATGGGCCAGAATAAAAAGTTACATAAATCAGTGAACCAAACTCAGTTGCTAACCCGTCGTGAGGAAAAGCGAGAAAAGCTGGAAAAGCGTTGCGCGCACAAGGACGCGCTGCTCATCATCGGTCGCTGCTTGCGGTCTGTCAGCGTGTTGTGGTGTAAGTGTGTCTGTGTGTGTGTGTGTTGGGGTTCTTTACTGTTTGTTAAGGCCAACTTGCAGCTGTCGGAAGTGCAACTTGTTGTTGTTGCAGCTCAATAGCTAGCTATCAGTATTGGACTTTATATACAGCTTATAAGCTAAAAACCGCACAGCAGGTACACTTATGGACAGCTTAATAGTTGCACTAATATTTTCATTATTTAATTGAGTTATCTGTTTGAATTTTAGCAGTCAGCTATATTTATTTGTGGCATATTTTTTAGCTTATAGAAGAAGCTTTAAAAATATAAGCATTAATTTTAATTTGTTTGCAATTATAACTATGATAAATGAACTGTTTCGTTTTAGAGTTTAATTAATATTTATTGATCAGTGTTTCATACCAAATATTCAATCAAAAATAAAACCAGTTACTAATGTTATAGACTTCAAATTTACTTGTTGGTTATTTATTCGCATAAATATTTATAAATTTAATTACTTTATTATTTTTTTACACTTAATGAGTCAATTAATTAACTTATTAATCCCTATCACTTTTCTTTTATGCACTTTGCAACTATTTGTTCTACAAAGCTGCGCTTATATGCATTACATCAAGTATACGCAGTGTCTGCTTGTTGCATAAACGCAAAAACTTACACAGCGCGTCTCTGTCTGTGTGTGTTTATGAGTTTGTGTGTGTAAATTGTTTGCCTTCAACATGCAAATGCTGATTATTATTGCGTGCCATAAATCAAAGCGAATCGAGTTATGCGCGCGCCTTAACGTATGCACCACCTATTTTCGCGCGCCGCCTGATGATGGATCGAGGGGAGTGTGATGAGAGTGGGAGGGGCTGAGTGTAAAAGGGATTCAGAAACGAAGTCGGAAGTTGTTTAACCAGTGGAACAGTGGGTGGCGCTGCAGTTGCTGTATGTGTACGGTAACCACTAGCCATCAAGCAGCTCAGATGATATTAATGAGCACTTTGCATGCAGATGAATTGAGTATGCGTCGTCAAAGATACCACCTAACTAAAGGCAAAACAAATGGGGTATGATGACGATGAACATTTGTGTTTGAAAGTAGATAAGCGTAAGAGAACTTTAGCTTAAAAGTTTAGTATAAAATTAAACACAGTTAACGAAGTTTGACTTTGTTAAAGCAAAGGGTTAAAAGTTTGCTGTGATTCAGGTAAAGTAACTGAATACTCTTGATTTGTTTACTAGCAAAAATGTCAGTTTTCTTTGTAAGAAACTAAAGCTTTTTTTGCTATGTTCCCCTAGATAAACAAGAGGTAACTGCTGTTGCCATTACACACTGAACAAAGCACAAATGGATATTGCTTTATTGAAGCTTGGTTTGAGTTTGATGCATTACTTTTAAGCCAAAGAGAATTATGAGAATTCTGACTCTTAAAATCAGCAACCGAGAGTTTGCTAAACTGTGCAACTTTTGCTTTGTGTAGCAACTTTAACTACTTATTGAAGAAAGAAATTCAGATATTTTCAGTCGTAACAAACTTGAATGCATTTCTCGTCCACTTGAGTCAATAACTTGACCTCTTTGGCTTGACAAAATGCAATGACGCTTCCGAGTAAAAAAACTTATCCAATATATATACTTTTAGTTCTCTTTTTGGTTGTTATTTGGAAAACTGTAAGTGAGGGTACGAGAAATGCCATCAAACGGTAGACAGCGTGTTCCATTTCCGAAGTCGAGGCTATTTTTCAGTTGGAATTGATAAATCCAACTGATTGTGGGGATTGGTAAATGTGGGTAGTGGTAAGTGGGCGTAGAGATTGAAGGGTGGGCAACGAAATAGGTCAGCGCTACGTCGGAAATAGCTTTGACAGTTTAATCCAAGCAAATATTTCACACAGCTCTCCAATTTGCTACGGTAATTTCCTTTTGCCATGAGAATTCAGTTTACCGTCAAAAATAAATATTTACGTATATTTTCTTTCTTTCTGCTTCTCTGCTGGTCTGCTGTCTAACCTTGACGTGAGCTTTTCTGCAATTCAAATGAGTTGCAGCCTTTTCAATAAATAATTCATCAATGCCAATGCCTCTAGATTTGACTTAGTTTCAACTCAAGTGGGAGACTTAGAAATGCATCAAGTTGGAGTAGTCTTTGGAGCACTTTCATCAGCAGTAAGCAGAGTGTATATACAATATTATGCAGAGTATATATAGCACTGAATCAATAATTAGTGGCTTAGTTTTATTTATAAACCTTCAATTGCCTTTGACTAATAAATTGTCTAAGTTTTAATTGATTTAATTAAGTAGAAAACTGAGCTAAACTAATTATAAATCTGTATTCACATCTGTCTAATAAAATGAAAATTTCTGCAAACATTTCTCAGTTCCGCCTTTTAAAATAAAGTCCACAAAGGAATCAGTTAATTAGAAGTTTTGATGTCTTGTTTCTCAGTTGAAATCAACGCCTAAATGAGCAACAACAATTTAATTTTACTAAATTTTATGCTATTAGCATAAACAGCTTACGATGGTTAGAGCCACGTTCAGCTAAGGAAGGCCATTATGGCCAACAATGTGCTCTTTAGCTTTGGCAGCAGCCCAGGGAAAAGGAAGGAAGTGAGATAGCAAAACTGTTAGTTAGAGAGGGACTAAGTGTAGACCAACTAATTGCCAGACTCAATTTGGTTAGAGCCAAAGCTGCTGCAACTGCATTTTCCAGCATTTTTATAACACTTAAATGCAAGGGGGATAGGGAGGGGGAAAACTGTTGGAAAAACTGCCATAAGCCAAGCGCACATTTAACGCTTTTGACTGCAGTTGTGCCACAGTTGGCCAAAAGCGTGGGCGCTGTTTGAAACGTGTTTGTCAAATATTAAGTATACGATATGTGCACACGAACGCGCAAGGAAAGCAGTAAAATTCAGGCACTAGTACAATTCAATGCCAGACCGCAAAGTCAGCTAATTAAATATTAAATCAGGTCAAAAGCTTAAACAATTTAAATGCGCAAATCTTTGCTGTAAGCCCATATTTACACACAATTTCAAATTAGACTTTAAAGCTGAAATCAAAGCTTAAGTAACTTATATGTTGGCCTATGCAAATTACATCTGCAGGAATGCTAAAAATTCCATGTTTATTCATTTGTCTAATTGTGTTTTTCGAGCAATATGAAAACACAAATGCAAATGCGAATGGAAATGAGAATGAAAATGAAAATGTTGCTGCTGTTTCTGCTGCTTCTCTGCTGGACTGGTGTGCATGTCAAGCCTTTAGCTTCTAAATGCCATCGACAATGGCAGTAACTGAAGCAGCAGTAAGACTGAACGGACCAGAAAGGACCCAAAAAGGACACGGCTTGCCGCTTTACACTGTGCGCCTTGCATGCTGACATGCAATGCTACTCGACTCGAATAAAAACTAAACAAAGAAGTAAAAGCGATGCGTCCTCTACCACCCCCACACACACACACACACACACCCACTCCCACACAGTGGTGCCAGCAACTATCTAAATTGCTGGGGTTATACCAACCTAATACATAGTCTAATTTAGTTATTCTTGCTGCCTTTTACAAGTTGTTTTTGGGGGGCAGAATAATAAGCTTTGAAATTGGCAAACACTGTAAACAGCGCATTGACAGCAGTGTCTGGCAAGCAGCAACGGCTATCGAGGGAATCGCTGGTGATGAAAGTGCAACAATGATTAGTTCAATTGCTAGCAAAAGACAACAAGTAATTTGCATAGAAATTAGAAGCACTTAAAGTGGAAACTGAGGTGGTTGGCATAAATACAAGTTACTAGTGCAAGGGCTTGTTGCATGAAAATTAGAAAAATAGTTAGAACAAAGATAGTATAGTATTTTATGAAATTTATAAGAAATTACCAAGAATAAATTTATTTTGAATGTTAGTGTCAAAAGTCCATGCAATAAATAAGCATAAATAAAGTGTAGAAATCTCCTTTTATTAAAGGCGTTTACTAAGTTTAGTTGCTAGTGACAAAAGGGAAATTTGGTTTAATAAGAGTGCACTCAAAGGCAGCTTCTTAATAAAGGCAAATGTTAATGTCAAAAGTGTATATAAAGTCAAAACTATTCATTATTTACTGAGAACACCTTAAATATTTTTATGTTCATTACAAACTATTAATTTAAGAACATTTTCAAAAGCATAAAACGACATATAAAGTCCCACAAAAATAGTTTTATATAAGCAAAAGCTATAAATTTTGTTATAAATTTCTAAAAATACTTTTAGCTTACACATTCATTGTATTTTTAGACCACTGTGCAATTGGCAATGTCGTCTGTGCCTTTGTCATTTGCCACTGCCTTCATGCCACTTTCACGGACACCCAGAAGGGGTGAGCGGTAAAGGAGATCGGTTCGAGGCGTGGCATACGATATGAATTGTGAACTAACCAGTGAACCAACCAGTCAGGCAACCAGTTAACAAATGCAACTACCAAACTAAACAGAAAAGAGAAACTGGCACTTGTATCTAACTGAAAAGGCGACTGACAGCGTCAAACACGCAACCGCAGCAGGTGAACCGCAATTGTGTAGAAAGTATTATTAAATTGTGGATACGAGGCACACACGAAACACTCACTAATGCACTCTGATATTTGTCGGTCTGTCTGACTGTCTGTCTATTTTTATCACATGCTTTGTACAATTACACAATTGAATTTTTGGCAAAAGCTAAAAAAAGCAAACGCCCACAAGGACGATAACAAATCTTATAAAATGCGCCCACACAAAACAATAAATCAACGCCAATTATAGACAGTTTGGCTGGCTCTTCTCTCTTCTGTTTTTAACTTGCGGTCTTGGCCAAGTTTTAGCTCGCGACTCGACAAAATGATAAACGACTTTTAGCCCAAAAATGTGCTGAAGCGGAGGCCAACTGAAAATTGCAACACTTTTCAATCTGCTTACTTGAGATTGGCTGACACATGATTTGAATGTTTGAAAGTACTAGTAAAAAACTAAAACCAGTTAAGTACTCTAAGCCAATGAGAAACGAGCGAATAATGAACCAAGCAAGAGATTTCGTGACGACATGTAAGAAATACTTGCAGTAAATTGAAATTGCAATCGCAATTCAAGGAATTTGCATGAGAGAGGTCTTTTGTGTGACTTCTGAGATTGGTTTTGTGTGTGGGAAATTCTAAAAGTAGTTGCAATGGGATTGACTGCAGAGATCTCAATAATAGCTTTATTGTTATGAACTGCAGGAAGTCAAAAGAGGGCTAGATGGAGGGCTGGGTAAGAGAAGTAAAGGAGAAAGGTATAAAATCTACTATCAAGAGGTTATTTTATGCTAAATATTTGACAAAAGAGGTATTAAAATCACTCTAAGTCTGCTACTTTGCTGAAGTTAACTAACCTAAACCATTTTTTTTGCAGTGTAGTTAAATACTTTCCCATCACTGTCAACTGCAACTAAAGTGAAAAGAAGCTCAACAACTTAACTCGTTACCAAACTAACTTTTTACAGAGTATACCCTAGCCGAACCAACTGTCAGTCAGTCAACTGCTGTTGACACATGTCTTTTGGGGATTTATGCCTGCATTTAGGTTCATCAAAGCGTTACGGGCATAATTACTAGCAAGATAAACGTTAATTGATTCAAACTTCATGAACAACAAGCTCTAAATGCATACACACCCCATTATCCATAATCCATTACAGTTAATTGAATTAGTTGGCCAACAGAGCGAATTTAATTGACGCAAACATCAATAAAACCAACAACAAGTTTCCATAAAGTCTGCTTAAGTTTAAAATAAGCATAAGGCAAGATAAAGTTGATCAAAATTGATGAATTTCAAAGTTTAATAAAATCAAATATAAAATTCTTTGAATAATAAACGAGAGTTCACAGAGTGGATATTTCCCTTCCTGACAATTTTTTCATGTGTCAAATTTTCCCACTGGCCAAAAAACTTTACCAAAACTAATAGTTTTTATTATGTCACTTTGTCACTGATATTCACTGATATATGACAATATTGTTTATTTTTCTTTGTGCTGCTACTAAATTAATCACCTTCACTAAGAATAATCACAGTTTTTTTCTGCGTATCAATATTTAATTGACGTGATTTTATTGACTTATTAAAGCTTTGGCGGGAATTAAGGACAAAAAGGCAAATAAATTGACTGCTTTAAATCAACAATTTAATTTCAACTTTATGTATGTGTGGTATGAATAAATGTTATAGGATATATCACTGTGACGGCATGACGCATAATTAAAGCTCGTTGATGTGCCAAAAGAGTTGGCCAGAAAGTTGCAAACGGAAGTTGGCCAAGTGCCAGCTGATAGAATGTTACCCTGATGATGGCCTAGCAGAGATACTTATGCTTTGGCAAACCGGATGCCATTAGTTATTATAACTTGGATATGTTCAGCAAAAGGTGAGAGTTAAGTCCTTTTAAATTGAATAGTTTATATTCAATTATACACAGAGAGTCGACAGCATGGCAACTGGAGAAACTAGTTTAACTGTGCGTATGCGTAATATGCTAGCTAGAGCTTTAAAATTTAAGTTTGATGTTCAACTTAATCGCTGGGGAAATCAGGCAAAAAGTGTTGATGGCAAACTTCTACTGTGTGTTAACTTTTTTGTTAGTTTCGCATTCAGTTAGTTGTTGGCTAATGAAAAACAAAGGGGGCTAGAATAGGGTGAAGGAAGGGGAGTGGTAGCAGCAAAAAACGAAGGGAAAGATGATAATTCAAGAGCACAATTTCCAGCTTTGCAGCTGCTATGCACGCAGCACTTTTGCCCCAATGGAGCTTTAAGATAAGCCAAGAAACAATAACAAATTACTCCCCAGAGCAACTAGAACATTTGTTGTTGTTGTACTTGTCCTTGTTGTTGTTGTTCATGTTCTTTTTGTCGCATGCTTCGAAGTGAATTCGTTGCCCTTGTCCTTGTTCACCTCTCGACAGTGCAGCCAAAATTTAATGCGCTAAAATGGCTAGATTAGTCAACAAAATGATGGTGATTTGAAAGTACAAGTTGGGGTTGTAAATAGTTGGGGAATGCAGTGTAAAGATTCGTAGTTTAAATTCATTTTTTAGCCTTTCATTTATTTTATCTGACGATTTTTATAAAGTTTTCTACCTTATGCCCTTTTCAAATCAAAATCTAGCTTTAAATCTGCTAAACTGCCAGCACTAACATGTAGTTACTGTTCCCAGCTGTGAGCTACACCATTTGCAATCATTTTTTAGTTAAATATTGTGCCCAAAAGCCATTTGGACAGCCCAATAAACCAGATACAACGCCATCCATGCCGCTCGTATCTCAATCTTAAATCTAGAAACGACACCCAGTTCAGTTATTAGGTATAACAAACAAATACTCACGTGATCTAGTATGTGATTTAAGTTAGTATAGCATTAAATACTTTAAGTGGTGGAGCTGTTTAAGTTATCATTAGGATTTCTAAGGCCTTTATTGGGTAAGTAAATATTTTAGACGCTTTTTCTGTGAGTGGAAATCATCGTCACGCTACCATCACTAACAACAAATCATTTCCGACATGCACAAGGAATTCGGCGTAATTAATTGCTGGCTCACCTAGTAGTTGTAACTATTTTAAATACAAGCGCTGCTTAACTCGAAGGGGCAGGAACTAAGTGAAGTCTGCTCGACTATAAAATAATCTGTAAGGTAATCAAAAATTAATGAAAAACTATTTTTAAGCCCTGTAATTAATATTTTAAACAGAGTTTGAGTTTGAAAAGTACTTTTAAAGTAGAATTTTGACAGCTGATTGTTTAAATAATTTATTTTATATGTTTTAAGCAGCTTTAATCTGTCAGGTTTTCTTTAATACCCAAACCATTTCTCAATCACTGCCTGCAATTAGCAAATTTCTTGGTTTGCGGCTTATGGAAATTTGCACAAAATTCACCACAAAATCAAGCTTCAACCGAAATCAATTTAGTGCTGCCAAACATTTGCTCTAATTGCAGTATAAGTATAGTAAATAACAAGTATTTTTTATGTAGAGTGGCTTCAATAATAATCACATCAGTTTGAAGACCATTTGCGGTCATTTGGTTGAGTATAACCAAAATAAAAACGCAGGGAAAAAAAATTTTTGGAGAAATAGTTTTGCAGATTCACTGGCAATTATTCATGAATTCTGTTCCAGCTTTTTCTTGCTCTATTTTTTATTTGTTTGACGTTTTTGTTTCGTTGTTTTTATATATACGCCGGAAATAAATTAAGCCAGCTCATAAATTAAAGTCGAAAAAAATATGGTTGTCCAGTGGACGTATTTTTTTGTGGTGGCACATTTATAGTCTGGCCGAAAACAGTTGTGGGTGAGTGTAGCGTACATTGTATACCAAAAAAATAGTCTCGCTCTGTCACTCTTGGTGCTGTCTTTGTCTGCTTCTTTCGACTTTTGGCTCAATGGAAATTGCTAAGCATTTGCGTTTCGCCTTTTGCTTTCTTGGCCGATAAAGAAAATTATTGTCTAAAACTTGGCGCATATCGCCGAACCGGAAGTGCTGGGGTCATAAAAACTAGCGGTCGACTTAGCTGTGTGGGTGTGTGGGGGCGTATGTGTGTTGGTGTGTGTGTGTGCCGCCAGCAGGACGACGTTCAATGGCGTTTTATTGTTGAGCATTTCGCACAGTTCCACAAGTACACAATTGTACAAGAAATATTCCCCAAGTGGGTGTGGGGGGACGAAAAGAGGTAACTACTAGCTACCAACTATTTTGGCAGTTTGTTAGTTTCGCTGGCCGACAATGAAGTCAGTTGTTAGCTGCTTGGCCAGTGCCAAGTCATTTTCACATTGTGGGAGTTACTAAAACTTTTTGGTAACGGAAATGCAGCGCCAACTTTTTCGTAGCAGCTACCAAGTTTTCCGCTTTTCCGTTTTTCCAACTGCTTTTGTGTTTTTGCATGCGAACTATTGAAAATGTTTTGCTTTAAAATTTTGCTAGCGTTTTTAATGAAATTAATGAAAACAAGTTTTTTGATTGGATTCGTTGAGCGTGTCAAGTGGGCGGGCTGTAAGGGAGTTTTGGTGAAAGAAAGGACACTTGAATGCGATACAATTGCATTTAATAAGTTTCCGTTTTCATACACACACTCATACACACTTGACCAGTTCTGCGAACTTGGCAAAATGACTTCACATTTGTGTGTATTGTGTGTATGTTGTGTGTAAGTTGTGTGTAGTTGTGTGCATGTTGTGCCTTGTTGTGTGCACAGTATCATGAAACTGATTGCCGTTTCACTCAATTCAAGTCTTTGGCTTTCGATTGATTCAAGTGTCTGCTCTTGATACGAATAGATTCAAGTGGTTACAGAAAAAAATTCAACTAGCTTTTTCAACCAACACAACAACCATAACAAGAACATCAAGTATTCTAAAATTTGCATATATATACATTCGCATAACTTTCAAATTCTGCAGCTATGTACTACAATATTAACTGGCCCTAATGCTCAACATGTTTTTATTGTTTTCATAATTTGGTTTCGTTTTTTTATGTATTTTTATGCTCGTAAGCAAACAACAGTAATAACAAAGACGTCAAGACGAGAACAATAAAAAATTGTGCAAAACTTTTGCAGCTAAAAATAAGCAAGAAGAGCAAAAACAACAGCAAAAAAACACAGCAAAAAAAATGGCAATAAAATAAAGGAACAAGGCGCAAACAGTGTGGCAATTTTAGCTAGTTCAAAGCTAGATTTAAAAATTTAGAGAAACATTTTGGTAGTTAGTGAAGAGTTAGATATTTTAAATGGCAACCAAAGTATGCAGCTGCTAAAAAGTATGTATATTCTTCCGTAAAAGTCTAAACATTAATCAAAATTCTTAAATTTTTTTTATTTAAACCTTTTTTGAAGCCTTTTAAATTAAATTCAGCTATTTCTAGCAATTATTTTAATACGTCTTAGCTATTTTAGCCTATCAAATTGCGTCAGCTCTGAACATGGGCTCAAATTTATATAAAAACTGTGCGCTGCGCGTAAAAGTATGCTACGTTTTTTTGTTGCCGACTTTCGAGACTCAGTGTCGAGCTGGTCTTACTTATACTTGGCCAGTCCCGGCACAGTAATTAATGCTTGTAAGTGCCACTCGTCTTACTAAATGTCTCTGAGTGTGTGCGTACTTGTGTGTTGGTGTGTGAGTGTGCACAGTGTGGCCACATTTTGAGCGCTTTTTTTGTGCTGAGCACTCAACTTTTTCGATGGCTGCCTGTTAATTGCATGTTTCCAGCATGTGTTTCCATCTAACTGCGAACAGTTTTTTTCCAATTTTTCGTCTGCGTTTTGGTCCAAAATGTATAGCAATTAAAAAAATGTTACCAAAAACTTGTGTATCAAGGTCGTTTGGCTACAGAATTGCCAGCGCTTACGCAGACTTTTTCTTTCTTTAATTTTCATGGGTAACACATGGCGTATGCGTATTGCACAAAAACTTTGTACAACTTTGCATTCATCAGCTGGCCGTAAAAAAAAGCAACGACAGCGGACGACACATAAAAAATATAGAAAGTACACAAGTCTATGTACGAGAGTGTGTGCGTATGATGGAGTGTGTGTGTGTGTAAGGGAGTGTGTTTTATTGGCGCATCTGTGCCTTATACTCGTTTACATGGGCATCTTTTTGTTACTTGTGCTTTGTGTGTGTGTTTTTTTGGCTCATTTTGTGTTTAATAAGTTGACCAAAATGCGACAATATTGTTTGAAGCGTCTTTCATCAAATTTGATGTGCTACAGTCTTGTTTCGGGCTAGCAGTCAGAAAAGGGACATGAGTAGAAAGTTTTTCTTTTGTGCTTTAATTTATGGCCAAAAAAAACTTAAGCTCATATTTTATTGACATAAATTAAAACTTGTACAGTAATTCTAAGAATAAACTGTGGACTGTAGCTGCTTATTTAAATCAGAAATATTTATTGCCATAGTTTTTGTGGTACTTAAGCAAACACTTCTGAAAATGGATTGCCAACTAAAATTGCCAAAAAATAAATTTTGTTTTAAGTTCAAGTTCAGATAAAATAATTACAAAAAACACATAAAATAATTAATTATCTTTTTTTTTTTAGCACAATAAGAATAATAACTTTAATTGCAAATTAATTTTACAATAAAATCTAAGCTCAGCTTAATAAATTTAATCAATACAGTTAGAGCTATAATTAATTTCCACTCCTGTGGTTGTTGTTGATTTTTATAGCTCTTGTTACTAACTAACCGCAATCGTCTTAAGTCTTGTGTGGTTGGGTTTCGTCCACTTGAACTGCTGCTAGTCGTACCATATCCAGGTATGTAATTACCTTTGTATTTTGATAGTCAAGAACACCTAGCACCTAACAACCTAACACCTAAAGTGATTAGGCAATTTGTGGCTGCCATTTGCCGAGTATTTTTGTTGCGTGATACAACGTTTTGGTATCAAATATTTGACCAGGCCATAAAAGCTCACTTTAAGACACAACAATTCAAACAGCGAAGGTCGTAGTGTGATGGAATAGAGGAGGAGGTGGAACGAGCATAATTTGATTAAAGTTTTGATAAAATTTTCAATCATGTGATTGACTCTCGGGTCGCTCATAATCGCAGTTAATTTGCAAAACGCTTCAGATTGAGTTGGGTTTATTTTTAACGTATTCTATTTGCAGTTCGTGGGGGTTATAGTGTTGTTAGAAGACCCTGTACTAAAAGATATGAAGGGTTTTTCAAGGTTGTTGCAAAAGAAAAGTGTTTAATAGGAAGAAGGATCGTTTCGTATCCTATACAAAGCATGTTTGGTTAGAGATCTTTGCTTTCATAGTCTGTAAGGGCTATAGTTTCCATTGTACTGCACGCAGACCAAAATTATGCATAAATTATGCATTATATAGTTAAAGATTAATCAGTTCTAAACAAGTGTTTAGTATAGAAAACTTTATTGTTCTATGAAATATTTAAATCAAACTCTCTTACTCTCTACTAAATTATATAATCTGTGTTAACACGGGGTCTTTGGCAGTGTTATCACTCGTCTGTATCCTTTTTTAGCTCTTTGTTAGCTCAGTTTGTCCAAGTGCTGTTGGTTGTGTGTTTAGCGTGTGCATGCATGCGAGTGTGTCTATGTGTGTGTGTGTTTGTGTGTATAAATGAAAGTGGAGCACACCTTGATGCTATTTTTAAACAACACAAAGAACAACAATGGACACAACAACAACAATCGACGCTTAGTTGTGCGCTAAGTGTTTTTTGCCCATGTTGTCGCCGCATCCTTTGTGCAGCTTCCTAGGCCAAGTTCGCATTGCGGTTGTTTCTGCTGTTGTTATTGTTTTTGTTGTTACTGTTAGTTGGCAACACTTAAAATCTAGCTAGGCAAATAACGTCAAGCATTATATAAATACATGACACTGAACGTTTTACCCACACATTATTTAATGAATTGCAATGCACCTGAAGGGCCCTCAAAAAAAGACATTTGGGAGGGGGAGTTAAAAACGTTGAATGGGCGCACTGGGATACGTGGCACACACAAAAACGGGTTGCAAGTTTGCAACAACACTTTATTATGTTGATACATTTGTATAACAGACATGTTTAGATATTTGATTTACCGTGTCCAACTTTGTGTACACTTAATCATGGACAATCCTCTTAAAGGGATTACTATCTAAGGGAGAAAGTGTGAATGTAGAAGTGTTAAAAAACATTTTGTTAAGTAATCTTAGCTAAATTAGTCTGATTTAGTCACTAGTGGGGACTCTTGAAGACAAATGTTGTTAAAACTATTTTAAATCCACTGAATAACAAATTTTAAATACAGTTGAAATTTTTTGGTAACGAAATATTTCTTTAACGCATTAATTATAATTTATTTAAACAGACTGTACTGCCACAAATTACACCTATTTGCATTAGTAATTAGTGGCAAAACAGTCTGTACAAAACGTTTCTTTTCCTACCCAAAAATTGCATTATGCCAAAAACTATTTTTATGCCAAAAATTTGCATAGAAATAACAACTTCGATTCAATTATAAATAAAGAAACCGTTGTGTGGTCTAGTTTCGAAATTAACATAATAATCTAAATTGTCATCAAAACAGAAATGTTTTTGTGACACGACATTCAAAAAATATTATATAACAAACAATATTCAAGCATTTTTCTTTGTGCTGTTTAATTTAATCCTATAATTATGTTACGTGGGTAAATAAAAGTATTTAATTACAAGCTTTGTTTGTGTTCGCTATGTGGTACTTAGGCCAAGTGATAAGTCAAGTTAATAGGACAGTAGACAAATAGAAAGCGGGAAGTGAAAACTATGGACAGAGGTAGGACCTATGCTATTGTTTTCTTTACCTTCTCCAGCTGTTTACCTTAACAAGTGCATTGAAAAAGGTGTGTTTCTATTATTATTACAGCTCTCAACTTTTGTTTAAGTAAATGTGGTCAAGGCAATCGAATTCAAGAAGCCAATAAACTGTACACTGTTTAGGAGAAAATATTCTACTGTAATAAAATTTCAGCTTCCTACCTCTTTACATACCGCTGTACGATGCATAGTAGCTTAAAAACTAAGTTTTATATAAATGGCTGCTAATCTTATGGTTTATTCCATTCAAAATGGAATCTGCCATTTGGGACTAAATACTCAACAATTTACATGATTAGCATGCGTAGGTAAACTTTTAAAGCTAACTGTGCACCGCAGGTGCTTTATCTTTGCATGCGTCGGCGTTGGCTTTGGCGTCCGCGTCCGCGTCGGTGTTTGTGTTTGTGTTGCGGTGTGTGAGAGAGATTGCTGTCTAGCTAAATAAATCGCATGCGATTACAAATTTATACAAATGTGTAGTTTAGTTTTAGACGCGTGCTTTTTTCGCTCGCTCGCTTTGTTGTTGTTGTTCGTGCGTCCGTTTTTGTTGCTGTTGCTGTGTCTGTTTCTGCTACTGAGTATGATTCTGTTTCAGTTTGTATTCTGTTTTAGCTTGTATGTTCTTGTTCATTTTCTCGGGTTGCTTCTTCTTGTTCTCTTTGGTTTTTTTTATGGCGCTTGCCGTCGCTTAAATGAGTTGTTGTTTATAGTTTTCTCTCTCCGTTTGTGCGGGAGTGTAAGAGTATGCGAGAGTGTTTGTGTGTGTGTGTGAAGGTGTGTGAACATAAGTATGTGTGTATTGTAGGCAATGAATTTGCATTTGTACCGTTACACTATTGTTTACTTTATAGGTTAGTTTGTTTGCTTTGCTGCTATGCATATATTTACCTTCGATGCCTTTGACGGCGACTACCTTGGGGAGCAGGAGGTGGAGGAGGACGTCTGACGGGTTAACCTCTAAGCATGCCAGCAGCTCCGACGCATCTAGCTAGTAGCTACTAGATTCTAGCTTCCACTCCAACGAACCTCTTGACTTGCCACACTCAAAGCACTTGAGGCCGCGCTGCTCTTGTTCCTCGCCTCTTTTTCCTTCTTTTCCTCTTCCTCTCCCTTTTTCCTTGACTTTTCCGTTTTTATTTTATGTTGGCTTTTGCGTGTCTTGTTTTAATTTGGTAATGACTTTGGCTTATTAATTTATTTGCATAGTTGCGCACATTTCTGTAACATTTTCGGGTTTTTGCCAACTTGTCACTCACTTCACCTTACTTTCAACCCGCACGCAGCCACACACATAACACACACACACCCGCAAATACACACACACACACATTGTAATTTTTCGTTAGCTCGTTGTTGTTACTCTTGTCGCTGTTGTCGTTGTTGTTCTTGTTGTCGCTTAAATTCGCTCGCAAACGGAGCGACAAAGCAAAAAGCCAAGCAAGCAGCCAACGCAAGTAAATATAAAAAAAAAACTGTATCTTTTAGATCCGGGCATATCCTTTATCTCGGACACAGCAGCAGCGCAGTTGCCAGCGACAGCAGCTGCGACGCCAACAGAGAAGTAGCAGCATGAGCAACTGCGGCCGTGGCACCGCCAGCAGCTGTAGCTGGGAAAGAAAAAAAAAAATTTCTCGACTACGCTGATACGCGGAAAATTGAATGCTGGTTAATAAGAAAAATTTGCAAATGGATGCCGACCAACAACAAGAACAACAATCAACAATTGACAACGTCGTCAGCGAGAGCAACAGCAACAGCAACAGCAACGGCAGTAAAATCAGCAGCATGCCATAAATAAAAGTTGAAAGAACAAACCGCGCAGCGTTGCCGCCAAGCAGCCCACTTTTCGTTAACCAATTACCCAAGTAGCAATCGACGCGCACCCGCGAGTGTCCTATACACAACTGATTACAGCTACAGTCCCTGCAGCAGCGGCGAATGCGACTGCGAACCGACTGTTAGCAGACAGCGACGCCAGCGTTGACTCGACTCAAATTTTCGTTTCGTTTCGCTTCGTTTTTCGGTTTCGGCAATGGCAACAAAAACGACAGCACCAACAACAACGACGACCAACGACGATGACGGCCAGGTTCCGTTACAGAAATTTGACTAAGCACAGCTTTGGCTTTGTCTGACGCCTGACAGCTGAGACTGCGACCGAGCCTGAAAAGGCAGCGGCGACAGCTTCATATTATTATGCTTTCGCCGCAGCGCTAGGCAGTGGGAGCACATCTTGCGGCGAGAGCGAATGCATGAGAGAGCACTAGCAAGGGCGAAGAGAGTGTGGAACGCAGGCAGCAGTTTGCCAGCAGAGCGAAAGCGAGAGAAAGTACAACAGAAAAAGACAGAGCGAGCGAGAGTGGTGTTGTTATGGTGGCACCCTCGCTTACAGTGGATCCACTGAGTATAATTTAAATCTTCAATAACTATTAGCAACAAAGTGCAGTGCTATTTAAAATATTTAATAGCAGAAATTTAAAGAGAATTGTATTGTTTTTAAACAAAAATGCTTGGTGTCAACTTTACCCACTGTGCTGGCAGGGTTCACCTCTAGACCTCTACCCAAACTGCCATACGCATTTCAGGCTGCGAGTCAAACAGTCTGGCAGCACCATAAAACTATGTGGCTTGGGTTCATGCTCATCTGGTCTCGTCTCGGTTCAGTTTCTGGTCTCTGCTGATGTCTCAGGCATATGTTGGGTTCATGTTGTGCTTTGCGCTGCTAGCGTTGCAGTCGGCGTCGACGCTGCTGTTAACTATGTCTGTTAGTCTACATTGTCGTAATTTTTTCTTGCTTTTTTTTTACCAGTGCCTGAGAAATTATACCCAAGAGCTTAAGGATGAGCGGCCAGCCATTTGGTGTATGCTCGCCGACCCCGCGTCACTACATTGTTGAGTATTGAGCATTGCTACACTTTTCACCAACAACGGACGAAGGACACACCGACAGCGGACATTTTACAGCCAAATGACAAGTGCTTAGTGTGTGTGTGTATGTAACTCTTGCTGCTGTTGTTGCTGTTCTTACGTTTACGTTTTTCAAGCTCTAAAATGGGCAACTTGTGGGATGGCCATGCTGCCGTTGGTAATGAAAATGAAAATGGAAAAACGACAACGACAGGGAGCAGTCTGGCCAAGCACTTGGCGCACGCTTGCGCGGCTTTTAAATTTAGCGTATTAACTCATTAAATGTTCAAAAGCTCATTGCCTGCGAAATGTGCACACATCTGCTGAGTAGTCGTTGTGTGCATGTGTGTGTGTGTGTGTTTGAGTGGGTGGGCTGTAATATGTTGGGCGTGTGCTGGTGTGAGTGTGTGAAATATGCACATGTGTCGCCGCCTATGTGGCTGGCATTTTTCACACTCTGGCCCGTTGGGGACATTGGGGCCTTTTCCTTATGGCCAAACAGGGCAGCCCTCGGACGCTTTATGCAATTTAAATTAATTTCAGTAATTATTTTAGTGGCGCACTTAAATAGCTTTATTTAAAATGCCAGAGATTATTATGTATGTATGTGTGTGTGTGGGTCAGCTTAGTGTTACGCACACACATGAACACACACACGTTGCACTTAAATAATTTATATCAAAATGTGGCCGGCTGACTAAAGTTGACAGCTGCGTGCCGCAAATAATTATAGCGCGATTATAATGACCATGAAGCATTGCCATAGACCTCGTGCCAGCCTCAGCCGCAGTCCTGGCCCCGATCCCGATTGCCGATTTCGATGCCGACCCACACCCCGTTGCAATGTGTTGCATGTCTTGGCAGACACTGTGGCGGCACCCAAGCACAACACTCGTCGCGTCGTCAAAGTCAACGCCGACGTCAACGATAACGCTAACGTCAGCGCTCGCGTCGACGTTGACGTAGACGTAGACGCCGACGCGCACGTTGCCAATTTGCAGTTGTATTATGCGAGGTGGTCGCAGCGATGAGTGCCAAGATGGCAGCGCTTACAACAACACGAAACTAAAACAAAACAAAACAAGAAACAACAGTTAGCCAAGGAGTGAAGACAAAGACAAACGTATACCCTTTTAATGAGAAAGTAAGGGATGGGGATATAAGAACAACAGTTTTAGTTAAAAAACCATTAATATTTTTATGAAATCGTTAACATTTTTGTATTTATATTTTCTTAACTCACATAAGTTTTACTTGGTCTAGCTGAAACAAAACTCCCTGCACGCTTGCAGTGCCATTACAGGGTATCAGTCTTAACAACTTTCTTGGCAAAGTGTTGTGCAGTCAGGAAGGCTGCAACAACAATTATAATAAAAACTATTTTGTTAAGCAAATTGCAAACTTAATTTTGCTTGCGGCATTTGCAAACTTTGTTGTTGCCACTGCTGCATGCGGCATCTTGATTTGGCTTGTCTAGGGCTACCCTTATTAAAATGCAGCGATCTGCTACTTTTTTTGCTGCTACTATTTTTAACTACCTTTTTTAAAAAGTAAGAAATTTAACTGAGTAGCTTATGAAAACACAGACTAATTTAACTATTTGAAAAACATAAGCTAAACAAAATTGAATTTAAATAACTTGAATACACTTCTACACACAAAAATACAAATAAATCAAATGTGGCGAGAAGACGTGGATTTTTTCTGGAGTAAAAGCTGACGAAAGTTAATCAAAGGATTGAATTATCTGTAGGAAAACGTTTTAATCAATTTTGCTTTGACATCAGCTTACAATGAGCGCATTAATAAATATGATTTATATATTAAATGGTACAATAAATAATTAATTCGTAAAGTTTATGACTCGTTGTTGTTGTTTTTGTTGTTTTGAACTTGCAAATAGTTTGCTTACAATTTGCTCATATTTAAAACTACAAATGACAAAAATGCACAAATGTGATGAGTGTGGATGTTGGATGGAAACAGTCAAGTGGGCAGATGAGTGGGTATGGCAAGTCTCAGCCTTTAATCTGTTTTCGAATCAACTAAATCAGGCACTTTTGTTTCGTTCTCAACGGCAGGTGAAACAGCAGCAGCGACTTCGACCAAAGTCACCGAAGATTCCGAGTCGGCAGGCTGATCCAGCTGATCTTCTGGAGATTCCTCCTCCACATGGTTGGCAGCCTCTGTCTCAGGTGTAGTTACAGCTTCGGTGCCTGCTTCGGTTTTGTTGGCAGCCGCTGCAGCAGATGCTGCCTTGGCCTTGGCTTTGGCCGCCTTCTTTTTGTTGTTCTTTTTGGCCGCGTTGCTGTTGGCTCTTTGCTGCTCCTCGGCTTGTTTGCACTTCTCGGCCTCGGCAGCAGCCAGTTTGGCATCGTTGGTGGTCAGCAGCTTCATTTGATTCTGCAGATTGGCCAGTGTCTGCTTCAGTTCCGCGCAGTTGCGCGTCATAAGCTCCATTTTGGCATTGTCCGCATTGGCGGGCGCAACTTTGATGGGCGTAGGCTCTGGTGGCAGCTGAGGCATTGGTGGAATCTCAATGTTCTGCTCCCGCAGCGTCTGATGCAGTGTGGTGCGTTCCAATTGCAATGCACGCAGTAGTTTCTGTAGCTGCTCCACCTGCTTCTGCAGGCGTTCGGAGAGCTGATCTCGTTGCTGTTTCTCTGTGGCCAGTTCGATGAGCATGGCATTGGCCTTTTCGTACTTCTGACGCCAGCCGAGTGCGTCCTTTTCGATCTTCTTGGTGTGCTTGGACATCTTCTCCAGCTCGACCTTGTAGCTGCCAAAGACTTCGTTGGATTTCTGCAACGATTGCTGGAAGTCATCATATTTGGCGGTGTAAATGTTTAGTTGCTCCTTCAGTTGGAGTTCCCGATCCGTCAGCTCCTTGATGGCACGTTGCGCCTGCAGCAGTTTCTCCAGACCAATTTGATTTTCTCTACGGGATTCAATTAGTTAAAGGGATTTATAGAGAGTAGCTGTAGTAATTGTTACACACTTGGTGAGTATCTCCTTCTCCATGGCTGCTTCCACCTGGGCCTTATTGAGCTTGGCCTGGTGGAGCTGGGATTCCAGGTGAACCTGCTCATTGAGCTTCTCCAGGTGCTTTTCGCGGGCCTGATACTGTTCGGCCAGAAGTTTTAACCTAAAAATATATAAACAGATGGTGAATTTTGTCTATTTGTGTGGCTGCCACAGCATGCAGTGTGGCGTCTATAAATAGCCGGGACTCCTCTCTCTCGCTCTCTATCCCTTTCACTCTTTCTCCCACTTACTTTTTGGTCATTTCGATGTTGTAATCACGCAATTTGATGTTCTCCTCGTTGTTCTTTGTCAGTGACTTCTGCACCTCAGTCAAAGAGTTTTGGAACTTGAGCTGACTCTCCTTGCGTTTCTCCTCCTCCACCTTGATCTGCAGCATGCTCTCATTCTTCACCGACTTGAGTATGCGCTGCTGCTCCCGGCACACCTCCTGCAGCTTGTCCCGCATGAGTACACTCTTGTTCAGCTCGCGCTGCACATTCTCCTTTTCCCGTTGCTGACTCTCCATGTGACGCTGCAGCGCTCGCATCTCGGTCTGCAGCCGGCTCACGTTTTTCTCGCTCTCCACATGCCGCTGCAGCAGCGCCTTCAGTTTGTCCTCATTTGTAGCGAATTCGTCCAATGATTTAAGCACCTGGCGATAGTTTTTATTATTATCACAGGTAAATAAAGTTATCTTCATTGATCTTACCACATCTTCGACTTTTTGGTCGCGCTGTTTCTCCTCGCGGGCCACTCGTTTTCCTTTGCTTAACTTTTCCATGCTTGATCGTGCCTATATGTGTGAAAATACACTATACGTTCAATTTTTACTATATATGTTTTTGGCATCCAAATAACACACACATTGCTGTGGCAGCGATAACTCTAACAATCTAAGATATTGTGGGGGTCGTCCGATAGGAAATTGTGTCGATAAGCACTTTGGCGCCAAACAAAAGTACCATTAATGTGAACGTTTATTGAATAAAACGTTAATTATTGTTAAACTAAGTTTCAAACAACCTTCGAACTTAATTGTTTTTCATATTTACTTAGTTTTTGGCTTAAGCACTTGAAAGATAACAAAGTTCCGGTGGCTCCAAAAGAAGCTGTGAGTGGAAATGGGAAATAATATTGGGATATCATGCGATGTTAAAATTAACAGTGCAAGCTGAGTAAAAAATTAACGGAGGCTGTGTACATATGCTTATTGTGAATTTCTCAATCAGACATTAACTTTTAGCACATTTTATTCTTTTTTACTTTACATTCTCATTGACCTTTAAATAATTGTTGTAACTTCTCTGTTAATTTACAGAAATCTATCGATAACAGCTGTTACTGATGCTTTTCGATAATCAATAAAAATAAGTATTCGATATACTCGATTTTCGTGCTGATTTGTGTGTGTATGCGTGTGTGTGACTTCGTCATATGACATTTTTCACGTCGTTTGTGTTAAGTCCATCGTCGTCGTAGTCGTCACTTGCTTTTTTCAACTTGCATTGATATCACGGCCGAAGCGAGCAAAAAAACATTTAATATAAATTAATTATTAAAATGGCAAGCCAAACGCAGGGAATCCAGCAATTGCTTGCTGCCGAAAAGAAGGCAGCTGAGAAGGTTGCAGAGGCCCGTAAACGTAAGCATACCAATGAAATTCCAATCAAATTGCCAATTGGAACTTCAGATACAGAACTTACGTTTTTTCGCTATCGACGTTACGCTCGACGCGCAGTCACATGATCCCGTGTGTTTGTGTGCGCAATTGTGCTCAAGTTAAAATTATAATTAATGTAATGGAAATATATGCGCTTTAATTGATTTACAGGCAAGGCAAGGAGATTGAAGCAAGCCAAGGATGAGGCCACCGAGGAGATTGAGAAATTCCGTCAGGAGCGTGAGCGTAACTTCAAAGAGTTCGAGGCCAAGGTAAGTTTACCTACTTTTTACTTCCAATTGGAGATGGTTACTAACGGGTCACTTCCCACTCGCAGCACATGGGAAGCCGCGAAGGAGTCGCTGCCAAAATCGATGCTGATACTCGCGTGAAACTGTCCGACATGGAGGGTGCAATCCGTACACGCAAAGAACCCGTTATCCAGGATATCTTGCAGTTCGTTTACAACATCTCACCCGAGGTCCACAAGAACTACAACCGGAAGTAAACTGATTGTGGGCGGTTGTGGGGACGTTAGACGGTAGTGGGAGGGGCCTTAGCCTTGGCCTGGCCCAATCCTCGTTCACATCCCAAATAATATGCTCGTTTCTATTGTAAATTCAATGTCCCAAGTTCAACTCTTTAAATATGCATAATTTAGCCCCTTAATAATAGTGCAACAAACTATATTAAACACAAGCTGTATTATTATTCCATATACTATTAAAAATTTGTTGTTTCACCAAGAAAGAAAAAACTTCGGTGCCGTTAAAAAATTCAATTTACTGATTTGTTTTAGCTTTCGCGCGATTTGTAATCGTATCTAGTGTATTATTTTGTTTATGTTTTGTTCTGTGTAGAAAATACAAGTTGTTTTATTTTGAAAAACAAGTTTTGGTTTTTTCTTAGTTTAATTTAAAAAATTTAGCAAGTAACTGGCTTAAAAAGTTTGCCTAACGAACAATAGGTGGCGTATATGAGTGTGACGTCACAACTAATGCATCACAAAAATTCAAACTGTTTTTATTAAATATTTAAAATTTTTAATTTACCTTCAAGTGACTCTGTTTTAAATAATTCATTTTCTTTAGTGCTCCCGTGAATTAACTAATCATTAAATTATACCCAACTAGTTTAAAAGTTAAATAAACACTACAGTAAAATAATTGTATTTAAATTTGCGCGCCATTTTCAAGAGTAAAATCAATTAGAGTTGCCAGACTATTTATTTGGGTTTTCTGGTATTTATTCAGTCTGGTCACACTTGCTACAGCTAGTGTTTATTTTCATTTCGCTCGAAGTGGATGCTGCTGGTCTAGTCGCGGCGGACTTTGCTGCCGTTATTTTAAGTGCAGCGCAATCGGTGCCATGTATAAATTGTGTAATATATAGTGCATAAAAAGTGCAAAGTTTTCTAAGCAGTGATTGCATTGCAATTATCTTAAATGTTTTCCGCTCCAATTTCGAGTTGACCTCGTGTAAACTGTATTTGGTCAACTTGAATCGAAAATTCTGCGAGAAGCACACACACACACATACGCTCGGTCGCACGCAAGCTCTCACACAATCAAAGGCAAATGTCATGAAAGAAGAAAGTAAACAAGTTGGACGAGAAATTAGCACAAATATTAAGCAAAATGCTAAATTTAGATAATGCCAATGGCGATTGCGATGCTGATGAGCTGGAAACAGCGCAGCCCACGGTGCCTCCTACTCCTCCACCGCCCGCTATTCCCGCGCAAACTGAAAATGAATCCTCGCAGCTGCTCGCGGCAGCTGGTGAATTGGAGCCACCCTATACGGCCCCTTTGGCGCCCTTCGACATGGAGCTGGTGAAGCGTGTGAAGCTAAAGGACAAACTTGTCGCTAGTGACAGCATATGGGGAGGTGACGCAGGCCGGCAAACTCCGGATGTGGATGCAACAACGCGTTTTATGGAACTTGAACGAGGTGGCGATGGTGTTAAAGCCAAAATGGCATCGAGTGAATCACTGAATGTACACGAGAAACGCGCGAGATTTGCAGAAAGGTAAGACGAGGCAAAGAGCTGTGAAAAAAATCCCCTTTGAGCGGAAATAATCATTAGTTCATTTATTTATCGTATAGCTTTTGTTATAGCTTTTATAGTGTGTGTAATACAGGGTGCTTCAAATGTAGTTCTAAGCTTCAATAGTAGCTTAACTTGCATAAACACCCTGTAACAGTTCATTTTCTTTTTCGACTCTTTCGCGAATGATAAAAAACAAAAGTTATTTGAAAGCACGAACTTTTTGCTGTTCTTTGATAAAAAAGTTGTTAAAGTTAATAACTTTTGCATGTTAAAGTTCTTTTTTAACGTATTTTCTTATCTTTAAGGTCGCTTTAGTCGCTTATAATAATGTTAAAAAAAGTGTACCGTCATTCTGTTTAAAAAAACATTTAGAAATGTCGCTTAACCTGGGATAAAAGTCTATGAACATTGCCCTTAATGATAAATGTCATGCATAATTCATATGTTAGCAAACAGAACGACTGTAATTACAATACACGACAGTTTTTCGATAAACGTAATTACTTATTGGAAACTCAGTCAGTTCAGACAACAACTAGTCCAATTGGACACCTTGTACACAAATACACGTGCGCACCAACAGACAGCGATCTGTTAAGCTCAACAAGTGTGAGCTCTCTATCTCTCTCTCGGCATCTGATTGAATCTCTCTCAGTGCCATGCAACGCAGACGCCACGAACAGCTGTTTTGCCGACGTGAGCTGCTGTTCAATGGGTGCCCTGAGCATATGAGCGGATTGGCGAGTGTGGCGTGGAGTGGGGGGATGTCTGACAAGACAACCCGGTGTAAATTGCTCTCTCTCACGCGCTCAGCTGTTCGCGTTTTGCATTGTTGTTTCTTCTTTCAGTTCGTTGTCGTTGCTGCTGCGCGTTGGACGTTGTCATCGCGTTTGGCTTTCATTTAATTCGCTTTCGCACCTCTCGCTCTTTAGTGCTTAACTTATTAATAATTCGCGTGGACAACGTACGAAAATTATTGCAGTTTTATTATTGCACGACGCGATTTCTAGGTCAATTTCCTACTTGGTAGGTTCTTCAAAAAGCTAAAGGAGACGGACATACGCTTTGATCAGCTTAAAGATTAGTTCACTTACTTTTTATCTTCGTTCAGTTATCAGTTGGCTTTGTTGTTCGTGTATTAATCATCATTTGTGCGAAAAGTGACAATGATTTCTCTCCGTACCGTTCGCGTGGGCTAAAATTATGTGTCATCTCAAAAGCCTCAAAATTTCTGTAAAGAACTGATATTTGCAGTATCATAAACAATCAAGAACACATTATATAAGCAGCACTTGAAATACTTTTACAAATTTTCAACGTCTTCTTTGTTTTGTGTCGCGCGCGAAATCTTTAATAAATTTATTTGTTTCTGACCTTGATTAAAACATTGTGGGTTTCATATAGTCACACAAAAAACTAAAAAAACCCCTCAAATTCATTGTAAATGTGAATAATTTTTAAAAGCTTCAAGTTAATTACTTTGCGATAGAAGGTCAGTCGTTTGAGAGAAGCTTAAAGGCCTATGAAATATAGAATTAAGTTCCCAAAAAACGAATAATAAGCTCAAAGAGAACACAAATAAATTAATGAATCGAGTAGCAGATACGATAATCAAATTAACTACTAGTGACGAAAGCTGGCCGTCAGACACAAGTGTAGGAAACACAGCAGTCTTTTGCTATGTGTCACTGTCCGGATTTCCCGTTTGTTTCTTAAACAAGACTTGTTACAATTTAGTTGAAAGTACTTAAGTTAGATTAATGCTCTGTGTGCGACGTCAGTGCAGTTATTTCCATAAATCGAGGGGTGTAAAACCGATAAAGTCATTTTGAAAGCCCTTTAAGCTGTAAAAACTATAAATCGAAATATGATAAATAAATTTACCTTGAATTGAATTTAATTTTGTTACTCTGTACTATTGTACAGTAATTTTGTTGGCATTTATCATAACTTGCAATTTAAAAACTTAAAAAATAAAACATTTTTTCTCGTTGCTGTATAAAATCTGCGCATTTTCCCCACCTTATGCGATTCTTGCCGCCATTTGCTTTATAACTTCTATAATCTTTTATTTCTTGAAGTAAACAATTTTTGAAGCCTTCAAATTCCGCTGATAAGAAATTCACGTATCATTTTTTATTTCTATTCCCCGTCTCATTGTAAAACTAAACTTACTCATTTAAGTGTTGATTGCATCAAGTTATGCACAATTTGATGCCTGAATGATTCACAGCATCAGCTGTATATATAATAGCTACTAAAACTGAATCATGTGTGTGTGTTTTTCTAAAGAAACGTGGTTCACAGACAAATATTATGTACGGAATACTTATACATGTGTATATATTGATATGGCATGTGTCTAAAATGTGCAAACATTTAACCCATTAGCAAGTGTATTACGGATCGTTGTCAGTTCCACTTTGAGGCAGGTTAAACAGAGAAATTGAGTATACTTTATTTCCAGTGGCATTTTCACCGTTTGCTGGCACTTATTTGATTGTCTTATTTTTGTTTTATATTAAGTTTAATTAAATTAATTATTAAAATGTTCTTTACTCTTAGTACTTGCTTATAAAATATTTTAATAAATAATTTCACCCGGTTAGAATCAATTATCATAAACTTGCCCAACGTTTTACAGAAGTTTATTATGGGCTGTCATTAAAAACGTTAACAGACCTCATTCATATTGACCCAAATAGTTAGCCAGAGCCTTATGAGCACTGGGCACGTCAAGCCAATGACCACAGCGTATCCCTGTGGTGCTAAAAGTTCATATGCGGACGCACCACAGGGTGTGATTAGTTGGGTTGCTTTTGGGTTGGTTTTCAGCCACTTAATCAAATCAAATTCGAGCTCGTGTGTTTTGACCAACTTGTTGCATTAACTATAAATGTATTTTGTATGTATTTCATTACGCTCCAGTGGCTCTAACACACTACCACTGCCAGAGATTGGTGGTCAGTTGGCCAACGGCAAGTCCAATCATTCAACACCCTTACTGCCAATGAGTGAACCTGGTTACGATGAGCGCGAATGCAGCTGTCCACGTGATTTCTATCAAAGAGCTGAGCTCAACACGTCCCTCTTCTTTGACGACTGCACACGTTCCATTGACTTTGTGCTCGCCTACAAGATCAACGCCCACGAGCCCACGGAGCTGGAAAATGAGGAAAAGCGTCGGGTGTTCCAAGAGAATCTCGTGCATCAGGGACTGGAGGTGGAATACAGTCAAAAGGAGCAGATTCATTTCGTCAAGGTGGGTTATAAATTTACTTAAAGAAAAATTAAGAGCTTCTTAAATCCAGAATTCACTTTGAGACCAAAATACTTAAAAGTTTTGCATCAGATCAAAGTTGTTCTCTTTTTGATGTGTGCAAAAATTAGTGTCTTTATTGATTGTTCTTTTATAACGTTTCTTTATTGATTTCAGATCCACGCTCCCCTGGAGGTGCTCCGTCGTTATGCGGAAATACTTAAACTGCGAATGCCGATGAAGGAGGTGAGTTTGGAAAACGTTTTTCAGTATGAACATGGCAACAATTTGTTTGATCAATCAATTCCAATGTTTTTATGTTATTTACTTTCTTTAGTCATTTTGTAATACACGCGTTTACGAACGATCAAATCGTCTACACAATGCGGCTCAGTATTTATCGAAGAAGGTCTGCCAAAGTGTTCAGGTCTTAAATATAAATATAGTATATGCCATTAACAATTGTTCCAGATACGCTACGATCTCTGAGTACTCGCATTTGTTATGTCTCTCTGTCTATTTGCCTAATCTCAACTTAGCTTCAGCTCTGAGTCTTAATCTCTAATCTGTCTTACAAACAAACACTAGAAGCCTCTGATTATCAACTAAATTTGTATATATTCGTTGCTATCAATAAGTTTCATAGTTATTATGCTCTAGTCTATTCTACTACTTAACTTTTTGAACTGTTTCAAGTTGCATTTTCGCTGCCTTTTCGCTGATAGTTTTCTAAACTCTTGTTTACTGTTTGTTGTTTCACTAATTTGTAACTATTTTTATTTAAAATCCACAAAGGTTTTAATCATTTTTATTATTCTTTCAGATACCTGGTCTATCTGCTGTTAATCGTTCTACAAAAAGTGTTTATTCTAGTCTCAAAACCGTCTTTCAATTCTTTCTGCGTAATATCTATGTGGATGAGCGTTACTTTCCCAAACGCGCACATCGTTTCACGGCCATCTACAGTCGCGACAAGGAGTATCTGTAAGTCAGTCGGATCTCTAAGATATTTTACATATTATTAAACTATTTTTCTTCTAACTTTTAGCTTTGATATACGTCAGGATTGTTTCTTTACAACCGCTGTGCGATCGCGTATTGTGGAATTTATATTGGATCGTCAGCGTTTTCCCGCCAAACGACAAAATGACATGGCCTTTGGCATTGAGCGACTGATCGCCGAGGGTGTCTACTGTGCTGCATATCCACTACACGATGTAAGTAACTACTTGAGACTTGTTATTACGATTTTCTTATACCCTTTTCGTATACTTATTCAGGGCGAGATTACGGAAGTGGGCACAATGCGTGAATTGCTCTACAAAAACTGGGCATCGGTTAGAAAATGGTATCGCTATCAGCCTCTGGACGACATCAAGGAGTACTTTGGCGTCAAGATTGGTAAGTAGTCCTGTGACATACCCACTTTTCTGTATCTAAATATTTATTCTTTCCCTCCTTTTAAAGGTCTCTACTTTGCTTGGTTGGGCTTCTATACTTACATGCTGCTGCTGGCCTCGATTGTAGGCGTGATTTGCTTTCTTTACTCCTGGATCTCACTCAAGAACTATGTGCCTGTGTTAGTAGCTTTTATTTCTTTACAACTAACTAGCAACTTAAAGCTAAAACTTCTTCTTTTCAGTCAAGATATCTGCCTGCGTTCTAATGCTAACATTACAATGTGTCCGCTCTGTGATTGGTGTGAATTTTGGAATATTAAGGAGACCTGCAACTATGCCAAAATCACATATCTTATTGATAACCCCAGCACGATTTTCTTTGCCGTTTTTATGTCCTTTTGGGCAACGCTCTTTTTGGAGCTTTGGAAACGCTATTCGGCTGAGATAACCCATCGCTGGGATTTAACTGGTTTCGATGTACACGAGGAGCATCCAAGACCACAATATTTGGCACGCCTCGAGCACATTGAACCCACGCGTACAGATTATGTGACCAATATGAAGGAACCCACTGTGCCCTTTTGGCGCATGAAACTGCCGGCTACAGTGTTTAGCTTCTCGGTGGTGGTGCTACTAATAGCGTTGGCGTTTGTGGCTCTCATCGCAGTGGTTGTGCATCGCATGTCCATGTTGGCAGCTCTTAAGGTCGATGGCAGCGGCATGACCACATCGAAGGCTATTGTTTTGGCCGCTGCATCAGCTGCTTTTGTCAATCTCTGTCTGCTTTATGTGCTGAACTATGTAAGTGTTTTGTTTAGCTATTTGACTTTTGAATAGTTGGTTATTTTTTATTTTACTTGGCAGCTTTATAATCATCTGGCTGAATATCTAACCGAGCTGGAAATGTGGCGCACTCAAACGCAGTTTGACGATTCGCTGACACTTAAAATTTATCTGCTGCAGTTTGTCAATTATTATGCTTCCATATTCTACATAGCGTTCTTCAAAGGCAAATTTGTTGGCCATCCAGGAGACTATATAACAGTTTTTCAATATCGTCAAGAGGAGGTACGTTTATGGTTGTTTTATAAAGCATATAGTTGTCCAATTCTTATGGCTTTATATTTTATTTATAGTGCTCTTCTGGCGGCTGTTTGACGGAGCTTTGCATACAGCTCGCAATTATAATGATTGGCAAGCAGGCTTTTAATACCATTCTAGAGGTTTATTTGCCCATGTTCTGGCGCAAGGTTTTGGCAATTCAAGTGGGTCTCTCGCGATTGTTTAGTAATGCTGTTAAGCCGGACAAGGCAAACGATGAGCGCTGGATGCGTGATTTAAAGCTACTCGATTGGGGATCACGCAGCTTGTTTCCCGAGTACCTGGAAATGGTGCTACAATACGGTTTTGTCACCATCTTTGTGGCTGCCTTTCCGCTGGCTCCGTTCTTTGCGCTACTCAATAACATACTCGAGATGCGATTGGATGCTAAGAAGCTGCTGACACATCACAAGAGACCAGTCTCACAGCGTGTTAGGGATATTGGTGTTTGGTATCGCATACTGGATTGCATTGGCAAATTGAGTGTGATAACGAATGTGAGTTTGAATGCACGTATAACAGTCATATTAGACTAATTTGTCTTGTTTTGCAGGGTTTTATTATAGCCTTCACCTCGGACATGATACCTCGTCTGCTCTATCGCTCCTTGAGGTCTCGGGATGGCACGCTACATGGGTACTTGGACTTTACATTATCCGAGTTCAAAATCGCTGACTCCAAAAAGCTAAAAAGCCTCGCTGGAGATTATTCCAACATAACCACGTGCATGTAAGTCACTTAAATGGAATTTCTGAAGGAATATTATAGTTATTCAAGTTCTTTGTTTTCTTTTAAGGTACACGGACTTTCGTGAACCACCGGACTCTGCAAAAAAATATGAATTGTCAAGCGATTTTTATATTATACTCGCTTGTCGCTTGGGTTTTGTTGTAGTATTTGAAGTAAGTTCGTTTTATTTGATTTTGTTGTGTATTTTACATAACATAAATGCTTGTACATTGATTAGAGAAAATACCATTTGCTCAAGTCCAACTAAATAAGTTTGCTTTCTGTAGAATTTGCCAATTAAGTTTGTAAGACTTTAAACCTTGATATGCTGAAACATACCCGATGTTTCCACAATACTCTCCTGTAGCACACGATTCTCATTTGTCGATGTCTTGAGCATGCGATAAAGCGCATAAATTCCATAGGAAAGTAGTGCATTTATTACTGAGAAGAAAAATGAAATGGATAGCATTAAAATTTGTATATTTTAATGTAGTTTAACTTACCTATAAAGACACCAAAAAGCACACTGCGCGCTATGCGTCTGTCTATGGAAGCATCGACTTCGTCAATCTTCAGCTCCAGGCAAACATATATAGCTATCTCTATAACCATGGATGCACAAGCATTTATTAACCAGGGGGCAATGCACATAAGTCGTCGCTATTATCAAAGTATTCAAGTTAACATAAAAACGCCTGAGTTAACATTTAAAACTCACCTGTTTTATGCCATCGACTAGAATACATGCCACAATTAGATTTATCATTGCCTTGACCCAAACCGTGATTGTCAGTATCATGTAGAAGGCATGTGAGAATTCATGCATCAGCACATAGTCCACTTAAATTAAAACAAAACTAAGTTAACCTGAGTTTAGCATACACTGTGTACTATATAGTTACCCTGCACTGCAACAAAGCTACCAAAAGGACTCGTAATCTGACCATCCGACTGCTGCCATTGCGTCAAGTCCATGAAATCATAGTACAAATGATAGCTGGAGAGACTTAGAATGCTGATAGCGACCAAAGCATCCAGACAGGCTATGCTTAGGCCAACTGAGCGCAGATTCAGGCAATCAAAACGTTTCATTATTAATTTTTGTAGTTTATTTTAAAGTCCTTTAAGTTATTTGTTTATATTTTATTTAAACGCGTGCGTTTGTCTCAAAGTATTTGCAGATACTGAATCAAATTCGTTGCACTGCTGACAAAACTAGGTTCAATTTTCATTTAGTTGGCAGTTTGCACGGCCCACACTAACTAGTTCTTGGCTTAGAAAGAGAAAAGCCCACAATGTGTCGTACATGAACTAGATCTGTGGGCTTCTTCTCCTTTTTGCTTTTGGTTAAACTAATTTTTTTGGTCATTTATATTGACTAAACACTTTACTGATTAAACACCTGCATTTCTAAGGTTTTACTCTGAACTAATAACCCAAATTTAAAGCAGAAAGTAAAGGCTTAAGTATGATGAAATGTGAACCAACAATTAGTTAGTTTTCTCAGACCTTTGAAGGTTGAAAAGTGTATTAATAATCTATAAACTTTTTGCAGAATTTTGTGGCGCTCGTTATGATTCTCGTGCGTTGGTGCATTCCCGACATGAGCGTGGAGCTGCGTGATCAAATCAGACGGGAAGTCTATATAACCAATGAGATTATTATCGACCAAGAGGCGCAACGAGCGCGATTTGGTAAGTAATGTAATTAATCAATTATATATTTTATTAACGCACCCATTTACTTGTTATTTCAGAGCGTGCCAAGCGCCGCAGTTTGGTTCAGCGAGAGCCAAGTATACAGGAGGTGGATGCAGCCTCGGTGGACGAACCGAATGCAAAGTTTATTAAGATTGAGAAATTACTTAATGCGAATCTGTCGGAAATTGAAATGGACTCAATAATACATGGCGAAAATGCCATTACTGGCATTTCTGGTGCAGACTGTTAGAAACTACTTTATCTCACAAATTCAACTCAAAACGGAATCTTTAGTTTTAAGTTTATTGTGTTATGCAAGTTCCTTTTCACACACTCACTTAATTAGTTCTTATATCTCATTAATATGTGCAATACTTTGCCATATGGTTTTAAGCTTTATTCACTAAACTAAACAAATGCCTCATTTTGTTGTAAACAAAAGTGTGAATGTGATATCAATTCACTATTATGAAATAACAAACATGTTTTGAGTACCTCAAAAGTAAATATAAATAGATCCCGGTGATTTATAGCCCAGTGAGTGCCAAATATTGAAGAAAACTGCGCACAAAATGTTGTTTTACAATAGTTCAAGTTAATTTTATATGCGTTTGTACAATCTGAGCATCAGTTCATTTGAATTCAATTCATTTGGTTTGTGTTATGTTTTAAATAAGCAACAAATTTGATTTTTATTGCAATGTACTTAGTCAAGTGCTTGGCTTTGTAAATGTTATTAAAAAATCTCATTAACTATTTATAATGAAACTCAGGCTCTCTCCTATGAAAAACACACCTATGGAATCTATTTTAGAGAAAATTACAAATATATACATACACATATTTAATATTAAATATATAGAATTAAGTAAATTATTGGGGCATGCATTGAATATTATATTTATTAAATGAAATCAATTGATTATGACCATATTATTATATTGAAACTGAATCTTCTATAAACTGTTTATACCTATGAAGTAAAAAATGTTTTTAAATGCTAATAGTAACTTGTTTTAATAACTTTTTTTGTTATAATTTATAAAGTGTTTTGGAATTCTTTTACAGTTTTTTGTATATGTTTCATAGAGATTTTTAAGTAAGATTTTTAAGTTTTAAGTGGTAAAAGACTTATTTAAATTAAACTATTAGTTTTGATATTTTTAATCAGTTAGAAATTGTTCTGAAAATCTAAGAAAATTTAGGTCAGTTATGTATAGCATACTTTTAGGCTTAAACTTTATTGAAGCCTTAGATGAAGCAGTTTTGTGCGCCTTTATTAACCCTGAAGCTTTCAACACAAAGTTTCCCTCGGCGCAACAAGCATGCAGTTGTTGGCCCACTTCTGAGATGGCCAAGTGTTTACACACTCACACACACACACACACACACATCGTCGCACGCCCAAAAAGTTGATGAGAGCTTGTTGCTGTACGCGTGGAAGCGTTAAGTGTGTGTTTGACCGTGTGTGGGAGTGGGATGGCCTCTGGCCAATTTGTGTATAGTAAAGTAGTATAGTATAGGGTATAGCGTGTTAGGTGTGCATGTGCTGCTCTCGTTTGTTGCGCATGTGCCGCAATCGAAACAATGACGTCACATGTGAAAAGCGTGCGCGTTGGAAGCATTGGGAGAGCAGCTGATTTCTTTGCCGCCATCTCAGATGGCGTCTTCTGTGTTTTTTCACACAGACAAAAACATAATGATTTTCATTCGTTTACATTAATTTCCATCGTGTGGTGCGCTTTTCGCTGTTCGTCGCACTCACACTTATTCTCTCTCTCTCTCTTTTTTGAATATTTCCTTCTCGTTCACGTTTGCGTTTATTTTGTGTATATTTTCTTTCGGGTTCGTTTTGTTGTCAGTTTGCCTTACGGATCTCTGGTGTAAACAACGGCGTGTGGACGACAATGCCGGGCTCGATTGTGGCTAGTAACTGCCTCAATTCCAAACCGTATACGTTGTTGTTTTGGCAATTGCAGCGTGCATTGCCCTAGAGTCCAGGAAAACTTTGTGTTTGTCCTGACAACCGCATAAACAGCACAAAATAAGAATCAAACGAGTGCAGCGCTGCGTTCTCGGAAATCACAAGTATGTCTTAATTCATATTTAATTATTTAATAATACTTGTTAATAAATAAAACCATGTGATTGTCTTAAACTTGCTGCTCACTCATCATCAGATTAAGACTGACCTTTTCCGTTTTTCCAGACTATTGATTTTGGTTGCCGGCGCCGGTTAACATTTAAGGAAGTGCTCAGGGTTTGTCCCCAACTGTCCCACTGTCTTTCCTCTTAGTACGTCTAACATTCCTGTTTGAGTTTAGCGTCTTTGCTAAATTGCATTGCGACGCGATGGCGTCTCTCTCGTTGTTTGAAAAGTTTTTCTTTGTGATCCATTTGTGTAGTCTTCTTCTGGGTGTAGATGTGTGTGTATGTGTGTTTGGTATTCTAAATTTATACCTACTTGTTCATATACTTATTCATACTTAACGGCATCGCATTGTCTTTAACGACAGACACTTTTATTTACTTGTTGCGTATACTTAATATTTCATTGACTTTTGCTGCTTTCCACGAGGCTTAGCCATTTCTAATTTCTGTTGACACATCAATTTACGTTAAGTATTAAGACAAACAAAACTTAATGTTTTAAGAACATAAATTTCCAAGAATTTTGACTCCTGTGCGTAGATCAAATATACATAATGACCTTCAGCGCAAATATAACTTTTGCAAAGTCATAAAAAAAAGATTAATACATTAGCAAGCTTACACAAAAAATAAATTTCATTCAGGAAACTTTCGCAAGAATTGTTGATAATTTTATTGATTTAATAAGCGGCATTAAGTGGGTAACTGAACCCTTGGCATTAGTCATTAATGCGCTCAGGGACGTTATGATATCCGATATTAGCATAATAATTAACTGCGTTTACTTCATGTCATTTCAATTATTCAGCCAGACTGTGCTTCAACTTGGTTTAGTCTGTATTTAACGGTTTGTCAGTTCCACTCCCCTCTAATCCCTGAACTCATATTACTATGTAAGCAATGGCCCCGATTGACTGACTGACCTCTGACCTCACAGCTCACTGCACATTAGTAAAACCAGAACGGAAGTTTGTTTGTTTCCTGTCAACATAATTTTTACAACAACTGTGCTTGAACTATGAGTTATACTTACTTTTTTGACAGCAGAAATAAGTTAGTTTCATGTTGTAATTATTTTATTCATTTCGTTTTTTGAAGCATAAAAAGTTGTGTTGAATTAAAAATAAAAGTTGACAGTCGTTGACAATGGAATTATTTATTGAGTTCAATGCAATCAAAAATTGCGCATACGACATGTTCCCTTTAAAAGTGATTTCATTTGTTTTTTCCAACTTTTCATGTATCACAAGCTTTGCATAACTAATTAAATTAACAGTTAATAAATTTGTTTAAATATGCTTCCATAAAGATTAGTACAATGTGAAGCATAAACAACAAATCAAAGCTAATATCATTAGCTAAGTAATAAAACAACAAACAATTACTAACAAAACAATTTTTGCTTTGAGTTCATTGCGTATACGCCGTGTTAAGCAACTCTTGAGCATTAAAATCGCCTGAGACTTGTTCTATTTCTTCCAACACTCACCGCTGATTACTGACATCATGCAGTACTTGAAGCATAAATTCCCTATCAGCAGCATGTATCAATTATCGTGTAAATAAATGGTTTGTTTACTCACATTAATTCGCCAAATTATTCTTTGCTATTGAAATTCAAATTGAATGGCAAAATAATATATTTAAAACATAATAATAAGAAGCCTAGCAACATCAATAACAACTGTTAGGCCTGGCTATAATTAAGTATGTAGGCAGTTAAAGACCCTGTATTGTTAAGAAAACTCATACAATTTCATAAAAAATTCAATAAACAAAAAAGTTTTAAGTGACCAGATTTGTTGGTGATACAGAAAATAATTTCTTAACAATTACATGCGATTTAAAAAGGATTTTCTTGATTTGCGGGTCAGAGAAGTCTTCAGTTCCCATTTACCCATATACAGGGTCTAAAAATCGAATAAAGCATAAAGTCATTTCTATAGCTTTTGCATAAAGGAAGAACTACAAATGTGCTGACTCATGAATGTGGCTTTATCAAGCAAAATATGTTTCGCATATGCAATCCCTGCTCTCCCTAAAAAATATACTTGAATGAATAAATAAGTCAGTGTTTGTTTAGTATAATATTTAGTTATGTGTGCGTTTGATTTCAATACAAAAAAAGAGGAAGACAAGGCGCACGCAATACACTACGCTCTTGCAATGCTCTATATAAAGTGTAGAATATGTATATATATATAAATATATATGTCGACATGTGTAGTTGTCCTTGATAGCTATATATAGACAGAGACCAACCGTCAGAAGCAATGCCAATTTCATTTACATGACAGCAATGACTTTTGCCTCCTGGGAAAGCGTCTCCCTCATTCTGTGCGTGTCTTGTTGGCTTGTCGGAAAATGATTAGTTTGAAAATTTGTTCACTGTTTTTCAAGCTGACCTAATGATTTATAGCGCTTCGAGTCCTGATTTGATCACGGCTTCTCGACTTTAGCCTCAATTAGCTTGTTGATTTCTGTGTAAAATTAGCATGAGCATAAAGGTAGTTGTGCGATTTTGAAAACAAAAAACCCCATACTGCATAACAGTTTCGTATGCGGAAAATGACTTAATTAATCCATCGATTTATTGGCCAAATATAAGTCTACAAAGTCGTGCGATTTCCAATCAGAAAACATTTATATTATGTACTTATCGTTATCAAAAGTAACATATAATTTGTAAACGACCTACGCCAACACTGCTATAGTTTCCCAGTAAATACTAAGTCTAATGATAGTAGTCGCACTTAACTTACTAATACAGCTTTATAGCGCTTATCAATCAGAATAAATTGCGCGTTAAGTCAATTTATTTAGAGACAGTTCGGCGCCAGGAAATATTTCTCTATAGTATTCTGTAAGCCGCTAGGGACTATAAATATTGTTTTAATGGATACAAAACCTACGACTAAAAGATACCCTATATATTAAAATATACGTAACTTTTTCTCCAGGTTTTCGCTAAGTTTTTAATACATTTTTAGTTGTCTACTTTAATTAAAAGATAGTTTTCTTTAACGTGTTACAAATCTTTACACTTTTTGGCATACCCTTTCTATGCTTAATGGGTATGCAAACAAGTATAAATAAACAAACATTATTAACGACATGCAAGCTTGTTAATTGAAAATAAACTTAAATTAAATATTATTAATATTGACTTTTGTACACATAGGTGAAATGTCCAATGAAAGCGACCTTCAAACGAGTAAATAATCTCGGTTCTCAAGAGATTAAAGATTAGACAACACTAATTGCTTCCGATTCTTTTGGATTTATAGTACCAAGTAAAGATAGAAATTAATTAATTTATCTACCTTTTTGCATGGAGGGTCAATAAACATTTCTTGAAATTGAAAATAAAATTTATTAAACTTAGACGACAACAAATAAAGAAATGAGTAAGCATTTAATTCTTGCAACTGCTGCCAAATGCAAAAATCTTTCGAAAAACAAGAAATTCAAACGTTTCCGACTCGCAAAAATCACGGCGAAGGTCGACGGCATTTTAATTATCGTCGAGAGAGGCAGAAAGAGAGAGTGAGATAGTGGGTAGAGAAAGAGAATGTTTTCAGACGCAAAATATCAAAACAAATAAAAAATCTGATTATTTGTGTCTTTCGTATTTAAAACTATTCATTAGAAATTCACATTTACATCTACGTCACTTTTTACTCGAACGCAATTTGAACCGGTTCAAATTGGTTGAACAATAAATAAAACTGTCTGAAATGCGATTGAGTGGAACTCTATTATAATGATACTTTGAGATCCTCGTTCCAATTTTCATTGCACTGTAATTTCTTTTTCTTTTCTAAGCGGATTTTCCTTGTTATAAAAGGTTTTTTCTTGCATCCGCCAAGAGGGTTGCTCTCTGTGTAATTCCCCTCGAGTACCTGCTTTACCTGGTTGCGACGCAGTTTAATTTTGATCAAGATTTTGTAGGGGGAACAGTATATTCTATTATAATGAGTTTTATACGCATCTAAAATGCAGTTTGTGGAAAATTGTTAGGTTACTTCAGGTCAACTGCTGTACGCGTGTAATCTGATTGCAGTTAATACCGTGAAGTGGACTAAATTTGAAACTGTTTGGGTGGAATAAATGTTAAAAATTTACTGTTTAATAATATTTTAACAGTTGAAGAGAGTATTTAATTTTGTACTATTTAAAATACATATAATTAATTAGTTCAGCAACATACGATTTTTATTGGAAAGCACGGAAAGTTGATAACACCGTGTTCGAGAATTCCTAGAGTAAACAATTATGTAAGTAACTTTTACATCATTAGCACAACTAATTGCTAACTAATACTATACTCGTATGCTTGCATTATGGAATCATAAAGACTATTAATAATACCAATAACACACTTGTCTCAGACTAAGTCGCTCTCTGGGCGCATATAACCGGTTGCAACTGGTTAACATACACTGCAAGTCCTCCTTACGGTATGCAAAACGCATTAACAACAAAGCAAAGCAAAGTTAAACAAAACAAAAGCAAAGCAAAACCAAAACTGCGCTAACAGCTGACTGAGCGGCAATGGCAATGACAGAGACAAAGGCAAAGCCAACGCAGCGTGGATTTCAAATGTTTAATGGGGGAGGGTGAGAGCAATAGGGGCAAAGCAGCAAAAGCAACAAAAGAGCAACAACAACTGCAGTAGTGTACAGCACACTGCAGCCATTAGCAAAAGGGTATATACGTGCTCTGGACATTTCATGGGTTAATTAATTAAATGCTAATTTTTGTAAAAATAAAACTAAGTAAATAAATACTACTTGCTTACTTTAGATTATAATAATAAGAAAAAAGGTATAAGTAAGCAGTTATTACATACATTTTAGCATATAACTGCAAACAGGGTATTTCCCAGCCGACTCCTTGCATGTTTCTTTCTTTGCATTTGTTCTCTTGCCTCCGCTGTTCGTTAGTTTTGCTGTTGTAATTTCTTCAATAGTTTTCGCTACTGTCGTTGTTGTTGGTTCTCAAAGTCATGGCCGATATTTGTATACCTGCGGAGCAGTGTCAGCAACAGAACTGAAACAGTTCGTTGACAGCGCTCGCGCAGCAGACAGGAGAATATCAAGTAGAAACGAAATTAAGATAAAGGCGCAGTCGGAGGACTAACGGTTAATTTGCATGTGCTATGCATAAAATGGAAAAAAATATGTTATACAAATTATAAATAAAAGAGTTCAAGTGCCGCTCAATTTTATAAATAGTTTGTCTATTGAAATCAATAAAAACAATATTCATTAAATTGTGTGTGACAAAGTGCAATATGTGTGTGTGTGTGTGTGTGTGGATACAACTAATTGACTACAATTGAAGTGCAGCAGCAGCAGCAGCAGCAGTGGTAGCTGAAGAGAGCAAGTAAGAGAGTAAGAAAGAGAAGAAGAAACGAAGAAAGCGTGATGCAAAAAATTCTTAAAGGCGAGTGGAAAGTTTTTGTTCAATATTCAGTTTCGATTTCTGCGCCCAAGTGTTGCATATAAAAATAGCAATTAACAAATTTATGCAATCCGCTGTGGCCACAGGTCCACGGCAAATTTAATACAACAAACATACTATATTCACAAATAAAATATATATTTGTGTATTGTAACCATAAGTGTGCGTTTTAAAAATAAATAAATTTATATTATATGTGCCTCATACATCAACACTTGTCTACATATATAAATAGACCAGTATATGCCACACATGTATTTAATTTGTTATTTTATTTTTTTTTGCGATTATTGATCTGTAGCCAAAATGTTTGTTATTTCCTGAGAGACGTCACTTGTCGCCTTTGGCATTCAAATTTCTCTCAGATCTGCTTCTTTAATGCACTTTATCAGCTGCCTTTTACCACTTTAATGAACCTAAATCAAATGGTGTTTTCCTGCTGAGCATACTCAACTAAATCCTTTGGACACATTTAATTGCATTGCATTTTTATAGTGACTTTATTAAGAGCAGCACAGAAGAAGCAACAGTTTATATAAACACATAAAATAGCACATAATTTTGTTAAGTGTATAAAGGTGTAAATGCTAGTAAAAAGCGGAGTCTCCTTGACTACCATAAAATGTGTCAAAGGATGTAAATGGTTTGCATAATGAATTAATGTCTCTCAATTGAAAGCAATTAAAAGTAACGACTCACAATTCCAGAGACAGTAATACACAACTTGAAATGGCATACTTAATGCAAGTTTTAAAAATAACATTTAAATGAAATTATTTTTAATGGCAGAATTAAGGAAAAATGGAAGAGAGAGCAGTAACTCATAAGACAGAAGCCACGAAAGGCGCCTTTAGTCAATAAAAATAAATGTGAATCAATGGCAAAATTGTTAGTTAAATCATTACAAATTAACTAAAAGTTTAGCAGACAAATATAAATTAAAATATAAAATATATAAACAAAATTTATATTATTTTGTAAATTTTCTTCATCATTCTTCAGAACGTTTGAAGTTTTTATTTACTCACCCCTTTAACTGACTTTTACCCACATTTTACTTCATTGAAATTGATTAATCAACACTGGCTTGCATTGCTGCATTCATTAATTATAAAGGCATTCATTAATTAGCATCAACTCGTATATGCTTTATTGATTGTTTGTTGAAAAACCAGATTGCATTTCTAGGTAAACATAAATTTCAATTTTATTTGTTGATCAACAAAATACAGAAAAAAACAATGTTAACTTCTATTAACCAGTTACTACCAGACCATTGTATGAGAATGATAGTCGTATTATTAAATTAGTTCTTGGAACTTTTGAACTTATCTGCTATAAACAATCATAACAAAGTTGTTGGTTGTTGGTTGGCGGTGCTCGATTGACGGTTGTTGTTAACCAACAACGTGTTTGGCTCATACGCATCACGTTTCTGACGGGTTTCTATGAGAGAGCACGGATAAATGGCAGTTATTTGCTGAACTTTACACGGCAATTATCTGTAGAGTCTGTTAAGCTTTAGAATGTTGTCAGTTAGCTTCAGATCGAAGTCTGCTAATATTTTCTTTCTGCAAACATTTTTTGCGAGTAGAATATATACAAATAAATTATAAAATTTCTCACCCAAAAAGTGTATTAAACTTTACTTAACTGTCAACAGGTTTCTGTTCATTTGCTATAAATACCGCAAACAATTTCAGACACAAACACTTTTTCTTCCACAAAAAATTGTTTGTGCATGAAAAAAATTGAAAAATATTATACAAAAAAGTTAAAAAGCCATAAAAAATATACGTTGTCACGTTTTTGACTCATTTTTTTTCTTCAAGTGGCAACAACAGGCGACGGCAATGTGCGTTGTGTTTTTTGTGCTGTGAATGATAAACACTCGAACATACAAAACATATGGTACATATAGTTTTTTATCTAGTATAAAATAAATAGTATATAAATATATATTTTTAAATGTCCGCGTTGCCGGTGTTGCCAAGTGTTAAAGTGGCTCGCGGCCAATGGGACAAACAAGACAGATTTTTAGCTCAGTTTTATTCTATTTTCCTTTTTTATTTGTGTATTCTGCTTTGGCTCAGCTGTTAATTGGGGGTCAGTGCGGCTGACTTGAGCAGCAAATTGGCCTGGCCAGAAGCAGTAGCTGCCGGTATCAGCATGGCAGTTAACTGTTATTTGTCTGATGCTTATCAATGCAAAATCTCGGGCAGCGATGACAACGAGGCGTCTTTTATAGACTGGAAGTCGGGCTGGTGGCAGTGCTGCTACGTTGGCTATTTTAGAGCTAGCATGGGCAAAGTTAGATGGTTTTGTGACATTAGGCTGTATAAATGTTAAGTAATTTTGAAAAATAAGTTGTGAAATATAAATAAAAATTTATTTCAGTATGTTAATCTTAAAAAAATTTTTTTTATAAATTTTGTATAATTTTTAGCTGGAAATATAGCTTAATAAACTGCTAGCTTCGCTAAGTTATGCTATTGTCGCGCGATCAGTAGCACGCTTCAGTCAGCTGTTTTTAATCATTATCGCCATTGTTTACTGTTAGTCTGGTCTAACGATCAGCTGTTTTTTGTACTAGCTGCCAAATGTTGTTACTGTGAATCGCTTTAAATCAGCTACTAGCTATAAAGAAAGTTCAGTTTATGATCAAAGGCAGCGAGTACTTGATATCCACAAAGCAAAAGCTTTTCAATTGATCTTTTACTTTTTTTATATATATTATATATTTGCTTGCTGTTCAATTTTACTGACCACACCCAGGAGGGCACAGATCAATTTGTTTACGTCACGGTTTCATGGCTTTCCATGGAATATTCCCAATTATTTATGCTGGCAAAACATAATCAAACATGAGATCATTTGCATACGCGTGCGGCATAAGACTCGAGGCGAGTCAAGTCGCGTCGTGTTGATTCGTGTCGTATCAAGTCTTCGAGTCAATTGCTTTATTTTGATATTGTCGATCGATTGGCGATGACTTGACGCTATCCTTCAACGCTTCGTTTTTATAATTTATGCATTTAAATGTGTTTTGCTGACTGTATAAATAATTGAACATTTTGTTTGTTTTTTTGTAACGTTTATTTGCATTTGTTTTGTTTGAGAATTTTGCTGAATTAATGTTTTGTACTGAAATATTTTGAAGATTCTTCCTGGTATTTGCAAAACTTTCAACGCTTTCAATTGAACTGTGCTGACAATCAAAACAATTCAATTAAAAGCAGCTATTTATTACAGCAAAATTCGGAGAAAAAAGTTGTTGAATTAAAAAAAAGAACCCAAATAGTTGGCATGCAAGCAGCGATTTATCAACTTTATTATTTTTTATCAACTTCCACACAAGGTTCACATTGTTTATGCCATATCAAGAGTCCAAGGTCTGCGAATCTATGTTTTCTATAGCTCTATTTTATGCCTGTAGTAATACTACTACTGCTGCTACTCATGACAACACGTTCTGCCTGCTCAAAATGCGGCTGCCATTGAACCGAAGGGCATAGGAGAGACACAGACAGGCTGTTAGAGAGAAAAGAGAAAGTGAGAAACATGCGGGAATTGAAGCCAATTATATGACACCTGTTGGCCAAAAAAAAACTGTTAAAAATCGCATCAGTTCAACTGCTAGGAAGTTACGTTTAAAGCATTCAAGATTTTTTTTATTTTTGGGGCTTGGCAATTTATTTTTTACTACACATGACGCCATTTTCTGAGCACTCTCAAATAAATTGCTTGGCTTTCTGTCTCTCTTTGGGTCTTTTGCTACGTCTGGCAAGCTGGTAATTGGTTACAACCGACACTAACCAGTCCGAGTCAGTGCTGCTCTGGCTAAGCAGAAATTGTTCAACGAGCTTTATCAATTTGCATGGCTGTTGTACCTGAGATAATAAACTACGTTGTAAGCACGTTCTGTCCAGTGGCATCTTATCAGTCACATCTATTGTAATGTGACTAGTTTTGTTTTTTTGCTGAAGTCAACTAATTATGGGGAATGTGCCCTTAGATTGCCATTCAGTTCTATTGACTCCCAAGTTCATGTTATTATAAGTTTTTTTTATTGGGTTTAAATGCCAACTGGTTCCGGTACTCCAGTATCTTATCGCTGACACTTTAACAATAATTAAACATGATTCACAATCGATTGAACTATAATTGGAATATTGTTATACAACTTTTGTAGAATGAAATGTATCTATTTTAGCGCGGTTTATATGATGAGATTATGTAGTTTTATGCCGGTTAAAGTTAGAACAAAAAGCTTAGTTACTTTTTAAATAAAATGTTCTTTAACTATTTCATTTATTTCAACTGAAGAAGTAATTTCTTTATTTGCTTTGATAAATCTTCCCCCACAAACAATAACCATTACTACAATTTTTATACCGAGTTCAAGAACCTGCATAAAATGCCAATAATAATCTTTGAGTATGTAATCAGTGAGACATTTCTTATAATACCAAATATAAATTTGATTGTCATTTTATTAATGTGCCACATAAGCAGTTTAATTGACACCAAGTGTTTTGTATGAATAAATCTATTTATATGGTAGTTGTAGGCACAAACATTTGATGCCCCCATATGTGCATGTCTAGGAAAAAATTATTCATAAGAAATAAATGAAGAAGGCAACAAACAAACAAATAAAAGCAAGCATATGCCATTGGAAACAATTAAATATTAATAGAATAAAATGTCGAGAAAATTGAAGCAGAATTATTTATACATAACTATGTTATGTTGTAGATAGAGGGAGGGGCTGGTAGGGGGCTTGGAGTCTTAACCCTTTATATGGCCGCGTTGCATATCTGCAACATACCGTTTAAATGAAATTATTTCGCAATGAATGGCATGAAAGTGGCTTGTTTATTTTGGATGTTGAGGAGAAATATAAGTTTCTTTGAATTTTGTAGTTGGTTACACTACTCATTGAGTTTTGCAATACAAATTTAGTGATTTTCCGCCAATTTTGTGAAACGGGCAAATGTATCTACACCAATTTTGAAATTACAAATTTTTTTTATAAAGATATTTTTTTATTTGAAAAACAAAGTAAGTTCATAGCAAAGGTAACAATAACTATAATGTGTGTGTAATCAAATTTTTGTGTTTACTGTTCTGCATTGCGAGTAGTTCTTGTGTATCGTCATGTTGCAGGTTTGTCCAAAATATCCTTTATCCTTCATAAAAGCGTTAAAAATCAAAAATTTAAGAAAATGAAAGAAAAGTATATTTTTTATTTTAACTCTTCTATATAATAAAAAAAACCGCGTCAAAATTGGTCTTTATGCCATATAAAGGGTTAACAAATGCAGTGAACGTGAGGAAGACAAAATGACGCCATATCAACATAAAGAGAGCCTTTGGGTTGTAGTTGCCCGTAGAAACTGTAAGCATAAGCTGTGTGTATGTGTGTGTGTGTGACTTATGTAAAGTTATACATATATGCATGTTCAAATCGGTCAACCGGCACGCAGTGCATTTAAAACCGAACAGAATCGTTGAACTTGAAGTCAAAACAATTTCAATTGTCACGCGAGTTGTTTGTTCTGCTTTTGAAGCAGTTGTGTGTGTGTTTTGTGAGCGTGTGTAAGACTCTTATGTAAAATTAACTGTAAACAAAACTCACTACTACTTACTCGCAGCTAGTCACTCCATTTCCAGCTAAAGCTGTGAAACGCACAAAAATAAACACACAAATCTGAGCTAATTTTTGTGCCAAAAAAAGTAAACATTGTAAAGATTTCATAATTAGTAACTTAAATATGAGCATCTAATTTTGACTATTATAAAATATTTCGCATATCTATGCGAAGCGAAACTTCTCTACAAAAAAAAAACCCAAACGCATAAAGAGATTAATTTTATATTACTTGGATTTCGGACTGAAGATTTGCGTTTTAGGAAATGTGCAAAAGTTGAACGTGAAAAGCAAATAAATATAAATAAATTGTTATTATAAAATGATTTAAATATAGAGTGAGATATATAAATAAATGATTATGTTAAAAATAATTAAAAACAAATAAATTTTAATAAACTTGCTACGCTTAAAATATTTAAATAAAAAATGAGTTTTATAAATGAATGTTCTTTGTGAAAATATTTAAAAGTAAAGAAACTTAGTGGTAGGCAGCTCTCACTTTAATATTGGCCTGGTTTACAGGTGTTATGTGTCTTTAATTTTAATTTGTTTACTGAGAAGCAGGTGCAAAAGCATTGGCATTGCAGACTGCGAAACCAGAAGTGTCAATTTGCCTTTGTATTCGATTTATACGGTTTATTTGCCAGGCTCACAGCAAGTAGTCTCCGTTTCGCACTTAGTCACAACTAAAATCCCAATAAATTTATATGTTGAAATAAGCGGAAGATGATTTAACATTTAATTTGTAGAGCGTTGCAATATTTTAGCTAAGATAAACTACGAAGTTTATACGAGCGTTGGCAACGCGACGTATGTGTGATTTTTATAGCAGCTGCAATGTTGATAATGAAATTAAACTATTTATTTAAGTTGTAGCAGTTACTCATTTGCCTTCCTTGGGAATTTTCTTTACACTTTGTCTTTTACTTCTTTGCGATTTGCTTTTTGCCTTTTCCCTTTGTTCTTTGTTTGCTTAGCCAACGGAAGATGAACAAAAGAACAGCCGAAATGTAAATATTTGTGTATCTATGTGTCTGTCTGCTTCATCTGTATGTCTGTAGGTCTGTCTGGAGTCTGTTGCTGTATACAATTTGTACAGTTGATCAGAAAAGAGTCTAGGCCATGTGCCATTCCAGATGTGGCAGAAGAAGATAAGATCACATTTGGCAGATATGATGAGTAGTGTACACACTAGCTCTATGTAGACAGAGTTTATGTCCACTAAAGTCTACGGTTTTTTTGTTATCTAATTTAGGAATATTGGGAGAGTAGTAAATATTTTGTATTGTAAGACTGTAATTTCCTATAAAAAGACATTTTTAAAAGCAGTAATTGCTCCACAAAATGGACAAAAAAATTGACAAACAATTACTGAAGTTATTGACTACTGTTGATATGCCCAATATTACAACTAATAATTTGTATAAGTTATTGACTTACAAAGAATGTAATGATGGTAATAAAAAAAATATCATAAAACTGGAATGATTTCTTAAATAAGGGGCATTTTAATTAGAGTATTCATAAATCATAAGCAAACAATTGCATGAATTTGACGGCAAGTACGTAAAGATTACAAGTATTTCCCCTGATTTATATAAGGGCGCTAATAGGGAGTTTTTCAATTGAAATGTACACAAAACACGTGCAAGGGGAATACTGCAATGTACGAGTCATATATAGTTGTAAAGCTAAATTAAAGCATCAATAAAATTGTGATTTATTATTACGGATTTCAAATTCGAATCGATACAACTGCTTTTAATTATAATAAAGTATATCTAGATGTTAAATATGTTTAGCACACAAATAATTAGTTTTATTAGTTGTGGCAGCGGCGTCACAAGGTTCAAATGAGCATGTAAATCAAATGAAATCGTATCGAATCGTATTAACAACGCGTATACGCCGTGTGTGCTGCCTCATAAAAATCGAAATCCAAATCTCGACTCGATTGACCTGTTTCTCTTTTTTTTTTCTTTGTTGAACCGCTGCACTCCCCCACCAAAACTGGTTCAAAGTACAGCAGAGAAATCCCAAAAATTAATCCCCCCTCAAAATCTAACAAAAACTAAAAACAAATAGCAAACAATATATAAACAAAAACAAAAAGTAAAAACAAAATCGCTGTCCCTGGTATTTTTTTGTTGCCTGTTGAATTCATTTTGTTTGACTTACGGCGTCAGCGTCGGCAGCGATAGCGACAGCGACGTTGCGTCGGCGCCAGCGCGCAGAGTCGAACAGCTGTTTGGCGTTTTTAATAAACAAACTGTGGCGTTTGCTTGAACTCAGTACGCAGAAGACAGTTCGTGGATACACAACGTTAGAGATTGTCGCGGTCGCGTTACAACTGCGCGCTAAACGGGCCGTTCGCCAGAACACAGACCCAAAACATCAGCAGCATCAAAAATTAAAAAATTATTTTCGAAAAATACAAAACCAAAATATACTTAACGCTATTTAAATTTGAGAATAATTCTGAATAAATCTTGCTATTAGCCAAAACGTGTGCGCTTCTTCGAGCCGTTGAACTTGACCAAGAAAAACAATTTCAACAAAAAAATTCTATTCCCAAATCGGTGCCTTCCTCTGGAGCAGTAGAAAAAATAAAATTAAACTTATTTGTTTTGTGTCTGGCGAATTTGTTTGCGTCGTTTTTTCCCTTTTCTTGTGCTGTTCGTAAACAAATTTGTTGTTTGCTGTTTTCAACCAATTTACATATTTAAAATGTGTTCGTGGAATTATTTTTAAACATTCCCACATACTCAAAAATTACAAATCAGGTAATTCATTGGTTTCACAAGAACAATTTGTGTTGAAATTAAAGCAAATAAACAAAATATAAATTTTCAAATATTTTCAATGTTGATTTTTAGTTACAATCACTTGGGAAAACCTTGAAATAAGTTTTTTTGAGCTTGCTTGAAACGAGTATTCAGAATGTACAGAATTTGGGGCACCAAACTTTGGCAATCTCTTTGAAGTGGAACCAGTTGTGAATATGTAAAATTCAATTAAAATTTAAATGTGTTTGACACTTGAAATAAGCAATATTTCCGCAGAAAATCAAAGTGCTTGAGTTTGATACTAAGATAATAAAATAGTTATGGGAATATTATTATAAATGGCAGACAAGGTCTGTGGCTAAACACACGTGTTTGGACTTAATTAGAAGTCGATTAAACTGAGCTACTGGTTGTCAAGCAGTGACAAGTTACCAGCTCTAATCTACAGTGCTGCCAATTAGTCAGCAATCGGTGGCAGTAGCAGTACTAGCAGCAGCTGTTGCTTATTAGTCAGCTTCCCGCAATTTCGTATCTAGTAGAAACAGAAATATTTAGAAATTGATAAGAGGTTATAGCTCAAATAGTTTAGACGATAAAACGTTATCCTTAGTTTCAGTAGTTGCTGTGGTAACTTTGGGAAACATGTGCTTACTGGCAACAACTTGTGTCTGATTTGTTGTTTAAATAATTGGAGAGCTTATTTTGTTTGTTTACTTATTACAAAAATAAAAAATACAATTAAAGTTTCTGTGTAAAAATGGCAAAACGTGTTCAATATAAGTTTTCTAGCTGTGCTCGTAACTGGGTCAATTGCTCGATAAATCTCGACTTAATCTGTAGCAACTTTCTCTGCAATCAAAAATAATTTGCATACTCAATTTAAGTTTACGTTGTTTTCAGTTTTAAAAGCTAATTATATGCATACACCTTGATATTGATTAATTTGCAATTGTGGTTTTGCATAAATAAATAATTTATTAATTAGATGCAAGACATTATAAATTAATTTAAATAAAAACAACTTTTTTTTTTCTTTTGTTTACAGCAAAACCAAAGTTCCAAATGTGAACCAAATGCATAGACATTTATTTTTTGCTTAACAAAAACTACACTACACCACACAAGACACTCTAATACACAAAACCAACAAATACACAAGACACTCAAATACACGGAACGAATTGTGATAACACAACAAGCCCCAAAGGCCATCCAAGCAGCAAACACAAGACATCCAACAAACAAAGTGGAGTACAAACGGAGAGTACGAGAATTCATCCAATAATCACATCCAATCCAGTCCAAGAAAGAAGCTCAACAGTCACAACTTTCCCCTCGTCACAATGGATTTCGATCAAATTCTTGCCAAATGCGGCGATTTCAATCGCTACCAATTTATGATTCTCGCACTTTTTGGCTTTATCAATATCATCGTATCGATGGTGTGTACTTGAAAAGCACTTAATAAATAACTTAGGATCAATTTTAATATTTTGTTTTGTTTTGTAGCATTACTTTACGCAAACAGTGATTAGTTTTGTGCCCGATCATTGGTGCTACCATGAGAAGTTAGTGAATATGACGTATAAGGAAATCGGCGACATTTATGCCAAGTTCGAGCATCCTTCCTGCACTCGTCTGGCAGACATCAATGGTCCAAATGTGACCGTCAGCACGGAGAAATGCGAGCGATGGATTTATAACTATGATTTTGGCTATAGAAGCATGAATACCGAGGTGAGTTTCTAAAACTAGTTCGCCTAGTGTCTTAGCTAGTGTAAGTTTATGTCTTATTTATTTGTTTATCAACTTTAAAGTAAAATTTCTTAGATATTTTATTAAAGTATTTCCAGTTTGGAAGCTAATTAACATTAAGAAAAGTCAATCCATATCCGAATTCATCTAAACAATTCCGTTATGGTGTTTATTGTCGACTTTTCTTAGAAATTCTCTTTAATTACTGTGAACTACAAAATTTTAGTAACTTAACAAAAATCTTCCCACCTCAAACTTCAATGCATTGCTATAAAACTGATTAAAATTTATATTTTTACCGGTAATCGGTAGAACGATTCTGATTCATCTGTTTAACTGTTTACCTCTTTGTTGTTTTTTTTCAACAGCTTAACTGGGTCTGTGATTCGGCCTATAAGGCGCGTATTGGACAATCCCTGTTCTTTATTGGCTCGGTTGTCGGCACATTGTTCTATGGACTGCTTTCTGATAAAATTGGCCGTGTTCCAGCTCTCATTTTGTCCAATTTTTGTGGCTTTGCTGGCGATTTCTCAACGATCTTTACCAAAAGTGTTGCCACATTTACCCTCTGCCGCTTTATATCGGGTCTGGCCGCCGATACCAACTTCTATCTCATGTATATAATAGGTAAATTAGAGCAACAGCTAAATTTTAATTTATAACAATTAATTTACGCAATGTTTATTGTTTGCAGTGCTCGAATACATACGTCCCAGCATGCGCACACTCGGTCTTAATATGGCTGTGGGTCTGTTCTATTGTCTGGGCCTGGTCTTTACGCCCTGGCTGGCTGTATTGGCCGGACACTGGCAGATCTATTTGGCCTGCACCTCTCTGCCCATTCTGCTGGTGGTGCTGTATTACTTTGTGGTGCAGGAGAGCGCACAGTGGTTGGTCACACGCAATGACATTGACGGTGCTATTAAGCGACTGAAGCGAGTGGCTCGTTTCAATGGCTGCCACGTGACGCAGGCGGACTTTGATGAGTTCCGTCGCCATTGCCAAATGACACGAGAGATGCAAGGAGGCGATGACAAGAAACATGCAACACTTTTGGACATGTTCAGAACGCCACGCATGCGCAAGAACACGCTCATCTTGTTCTTCAAGTCGTGAGTTTACTATTTAAATATTCGTATTGTGTAGATTACTCATACGCCCTATATTGCAGCATGGTTATTACACTCTGCTACGACGCCGTGTCGCGTAATGTGGAAGGCATGGGCATCTCACCTTTCATTATGTTCTCACTGAGCGCCTTGGCTGTGTTGCCCTCAAGCATTTTGCTGGTGCTGCTTCAGGATCGCATTGGACGTAAGGGCATGGCATCGGGTTCACTGCTTGTGGGTGGATTCTTCACAGCTGCTGCTGGTATTGCGATCGCATATCAGCAGCACAATCATAATGCCATACTCTTGGCTTGTCTGACGATTGCGGCTAGATTTGGTGTGGCCATTTCATATGAATCTGGCTCGCAATATGCCACCGAACTGATACCCACATGTGTGCGCGGCCAGGGCGTGGCAGCGGTGCATGTGGCCGGCTTTGCAGCCTCCTTTCTGGCGCCCTACATCCTTTGGCTGGGCACGTTCTTCAAGGCGGCGCCATCAATTATTCTCGGCGTGCTCTTCTTTGCCGGTTCCTTTGTCTGCCTGCTGTTACCAGAAACTCTAAACAGGTAAAGAAACTTTTATATTTGTCAGTGAAACTCTTTGCTTAACTTACTTTTGATTTACTTTCACAGGAGTCTTCCCACAACCATCGAGGAGGGTGAAGTGTTTGGCAAGGGCGAACGCATGTTTGATTTCCCTTGTCTGCAGCATCACGACGATGATGATTCCGACTCCGAGATGGAGAAATACAAGCGCAAGCATTCGTTGATCGATGCCAAACAGCAAGTGGAAACTGGAAATTATACGAAACGCAAGCAGTCCCTGATCGATGCCGATCGTGAGGAGCAGGCCCTGAAGGATGCCAAGCATTGAATGCCAACATGGAATGCTAATTAAAAATCTAGTTTATAGTTTAGTTAAACAATTTTTTCCTAGGCCTTTAAGTGAGCACTTCAACAACAATAATAACAAATACAACAATATAAATTTAGAGCTGGACTAATCAGTTATTGAAATCAAACTATAGCAAGTATCAAACAGCTGTAATCATACAACAAAATTGATTCCCCAGTTGCAGGAATACCTCGTATATATCGTGATGATAATGAAGTTTACAAATGTGTGTGCTCAGCATCTGTTTATCGAATCATTAATCGTCATCATAATACATAGGCTTACTTACAAATTTATATATAAATAGACTTATGTACTACTATAAACTAATTAGTAACTCATTGATCTATTTCAAACTAAACTATTTTTGTTTAAATTCGTGTAAAATATCAAAATCGATATCGAAATCGGAATTGGATAGTTAACATTTAGGCGGCACAATTTCACTTAATTGAAAACAAACAACTAAATTGAATACTTACATATACTACTATAATGATTAATTAATCATAAGTGCTTTAGTATTTAGTAAGAGTTTAATTTGTTTTGCTTTTGATTTGTAGTTAAATCCTAAACTGATCATGTCTCCAAAACTATAAAATAAGATAAACAAAATTATTGATAAAATAATAAAAATAATATATATATACGATATATAATTTAAAACGAAATGTGTTGCTTTTATAATAGTTTATTTATTGCATAAAGATAAGAGAATAATGTTTGATTACTATATATATATTATATATGGTTAATTTAACGGTTATATATTGTTTACTATGTATTCTTTACATGAGTAATACCTATCAGACCATTTGGTTACAGGAACTAACTATAAGTTTAGTTCATCATCAGGTTAATTAGATTTCATATCAGTTTCAGTTTAATCAGTTCAATTTTGAGTTTAGCTTAAGCTCAAAAATCGTTTTCATTGTTTTTTTCAGGCTTCTTCTGACTTTTTCTCGTCTTCGTTGTGGGTTAAATTTTCGCGTTTCTTTTGGAAACACGGAAAATACCAACAACTCTCGTTCAAAGCGAATTTCTCGCCATCAGCCAAATTTTCAGGTAGTTTCCTACACAGTAAGTACAAGATTAAGTAAGTGTTTTAAATTTATAATTAGTTGAACTTACTTGTGTAAAGTTTCCGGCAAGCTCAGGCATAAAGCAGCACCACAGAACATCAGACAACTGATGAAAATTGAAGGCAATGGTTTGTAGAATCTGGCCAAATAAATTACATAGAAAGCCAAGGAGCTGGAAGCCAAGCCCACCACATGAATATTGGAAACAGCAGCTCCTCGAACGCTGGTTGGTATGATCTCGGCGGCATATTGAATCTCTGCATCGTAGGCGACAGTGGCTCCATAGCGACCCAAGCCGATCATAATGGCTAGTAGAATAGCGTTCTCCTCTGGGTCCAGGAAGGCAATCAAAAAGCCCGTAACTGTGGTAATAATACCGCCCACAAAGAGTGCACCACAGGCCATGCCCTTGCGTCCTATGATATTTTGGAGCAGCAGAATCGTAACACCCGCGGGCAAATAGTTAAGCGATGTTATGGAGAATAACTTGAAGGGAGAAGAGCCCAGGCCCTCCATATTGCGGTTGATCACATCGTAGGATAGCGTTATAATTACACTGTGGAAGAACGAATACCGTAAGTTTAAAGCTTTGATTATTCTTTAGTTACTTACGATTTGATCAGTAAAGTAAGTGTAAAACGTCGCAGTCTCGGAGTCTTAAACATTCCCAAAAATGTATCCTCATGGGTGTTTACTTTTTCCTGCTCATTGGCCTTTTCGCGATAGTGCTTAATGAATTCATCGAAGACAGAATCGTCCACTTGCCGTTTGTTGAATTTGGCCACCCATTTCAGGCACTTGATGGCTCGATCGTACTTCTTCTTGGTGAGCAGCCACTGAGCACTCTCACAGATGAAGAGCGGATAACCGAGAATTCCCAGGTATGGCAAAGAGGCTAGCCAGAGATAATGACGCCAGTTTCCAATCCAAATGGCAGCCCAGGGGGAAGTCACCAAGCCAAAGCCGTAGAATATAGCGAGAATTATGTTGAGGCCGAAGGTGCGGCGTTTTGGGCTCAAGTACTCGAACACTGAAAGTGTTAGAAATGTAATGTAGTTCGTGTATACGATTTTAATATATATTACGATATTGAATGTCAATAACGTAAACGAATATCGTAACTAGTATTTGCTGTGTTTTTCTTTATAAGCTGCACGCGACAAATATTTTAAATTTACAATATTTGCATAAGTTCAATATCGTAAATGCAATATCGTAACTAGAAAATTTTTTACTTACCCAAAATATACATGAGGTAGTACATTGTGTCCGTCGACAGACCCGAAACAAATCTCGAGAACGCAAACCAAGGCAAAGTATACACAAAGGAAGTCATAAAATCACCAGATGCACCAGCCACAGCGGCTATCAACATAGCAGGCAATCTGCCAATGCGATCCGATAGGTATCCAATGGTGATAGTACCCACAACAGATCCGACAAAGAAGAAGGATTGCCCTATGGCTGCCAGATGCGATTTATCGCAGACCCATTGCAACTCTGTCGTGAGACTCTCATAACCGTTTTCCCGTTCAAAAATCCAATTCTCGCAGGTTTTGCCATCTTCAGCTGCAATGGCTGTGCCATTAATAACTCCATCGAGCAGGGTACAGGATGGGTGATCAATGTTGGAATAAATGGCACGCAACGACTCCGCATTGAGACCTTCTAGATCATTATGAGCGCACCTAAAAGATGAAAACTCTCGAGTTAAATTGAATTGAATATTTACTTTGATTCGAAAATTACTTACCAATGCTCCGGTGTAAAAGTAATCAGTGTTTGTGAAAAATAATGCAACGAGCTCATTATGTTCGTATAACCGTATAGAATTAAGATCACGAACTGGAAGCGTCCGAAACTCCCGCACTTGTCCAAAACCCGATCGAAATCCATTTTCGAAATTTAAGATATAAATTTTTGATTCAGCGTGAATATTTTAAGACTTGACTTGACTTGACGGAAAGTTAAAATTGGCCTTCAGGCTACATGCTCAGCTCTCTGCATCTGTTCACTTAATGTTGTTGCCGCTAACTGGCCGGCTAATGTTTTGACGTTTAGATATTTCAGGTAGCTGCCTTATATAGTATAGGCAGCGTCTCTACAGATTAGTAGATTGGCTTTCAGGGGCTATCTACGCTATATTATATGACGCTCTGACTTGGGCAAACATCGCACTTTCGTTTATTAGGACAGAAAGAGCAGCGAGTTGAGTTGGCGACTTAATTACCTACTTACTTCAATTACCATCTTATCAATCTTATCTATTACAAATTAATCCCAAAAGTGCTGTAACCTTATCTTCCGGATGCTATTTAATAATATCCACAAGCCTTTACATTTTAATTCCACGCGATTTCAGTTACTAGGGCTTTAAGTTAGAGCATTCGACATGTTTGAAAAGTATTTGCTTTTTTACCGATGCGTATTTCTCTCTGTTTGTCTTATCAGCCATTAAACTCGGCCGACCCGTTGGCTTAGAGACAAAAGAAATAGAAGAGAATAAAAGATCTAAGAACGGGTATTATTTGGGCAATCGCCGAGTTAGCTTAGTCGAAGATTTATAGCAGAGCTCAGTGTTGGTTCGGATGCTGTAAGTCACGCCTGCATAATCAACATTTCAGCGGAATTATGGCGCCAGACATCTTTATAGCCTGGCTTAAAGCGTGTATACTATATACAATTTGACCATATATAGTATAGATTACAACTTCATAATCCTCATGTCATAACTCCCCCCTTAGATCATAAATGATCCGGAACCATCGACGTGATCACCGTAAGTCATTTCACTCAAAATCCTGTCTAATTGTTAATAGTTGAGTCCGTTTTAATGATTCCGTTGACGTTTTTCTTTGGATTAGTTGCAATTTATGCTTTAATTGCTTAATTATGTCTAAATTGGGGTAATTATGCAATAAATTCCTATAAAAGGCCGCAGATCAGTTTGGCCTAGTAAAGTATATTTCTCCAACAAGTTTCCTGAATTTTCTTCCCAAACAAAAGTGCAGAAATGCAGTTTCCAAGCAAATACAATAAATTAATATCTTTATTTTTAGAGTTTATCATTTACAAATATAATTTAAGAATTTTGCGCAATTGTAGAGATTTCAGTCATTTGCGCTGTGGGTTTTTGTCTTTGACTTAAACAGGGAAAGTAAAACCATTTCTCCCCTTTGCCAAATTGCTCGCCATCTGCCAAGGTCTGTGGAAGTTTTCTATAGAGAGTCGAGTGTATAAATTAAAAAGATTCTGTGGTTAAGATGGGGAAAACTCACTTGTGTAAAGTTTCGGGCAGCGTAAGACACAAAGCCGCACCGATGAACATAAGAAAACTGATGAAAATAGATGGAAGTGGCTTATAAAAGGTGCCCAGAAAAATGATATACGAGCTGAAGAATCCAAAAGCATAGCCTACAACGTGTATATTGGACATGCCCTGACCTCGGACACTCGTCGGTATAATCTCAGCGGCATATTGAGCTTCTGCATCGTAGGCGACAACGGCGCCATAGCGACCTAGCCCTACCATGAAGGCCAAGAGAAGTGCGTGATCGGCGGGATTTAGACTAGCTACCAGAAAACCCGTTACAGCTGTGATAATGGCGCCCACAAAAAGGGAAGCACAGGCCATGCCCTTGCGACCGATGTAGTTCTGGAAGAGTATGATGGTCAATCCCGCGGGAAGATAAGTAACACCAGTAAAGGAGAAGAGCTTAAAAGGCGACGTGCCCATGCCCTCCATATTTTTGCTGAGTATGTCAAAGGCCACGGTGATAATCATGCTGCCAAAAGAGTTCAACAATTAATCAATTCATAAATTAATAATTAAATTAACTTACGATTTGATTATAAGTATGATGGTAAATTTGCGCAGCCTTGGAGTCTTGAGCATGCCCAAAAAAGTATCTGTTGTGGGCTTCTGTTCCTCATTCAGCTTCTCGTGATAGTATTTGACAAACTGATCGAAGACGGGCTCTTCCACCTGACGTCCATTGAATTTGGCAATTTTACGCAGACAGTTTGCAGCCTTTTCGAATTGTCGTTTGGTTAGCAGCCACTCGGCGCTCTCGAAAAGCACAGAGGGATAACAGAGCACGCCCAAAGCCGGCAGGGAGGCAACCCAGAGATAACGACGCCAGTTGCCTAGCCAGAGGGCCAACCAAGGTGACACCATTAGGCCCATTGAGTAAAAGACCGCTAAAATCATGTTGAGACCCAAAGTACGACGTTTCGGTGACAGGTACTCAAAAACTGCAGGAAAAATAGGAAAATTTTAATTAATCTGAGACAAAAACAAAGAGCAGACTTCCACTTACCCAATATGTACATCAGATAGTATTGAGTGTCCGTAGATAAGCCCGATATAAAGCGTCCAATGGAGAAAAATGGCAGCGAATTTACAAATGAGGTAATAAAATCACCCAAAGCGCCCGTTAACGTGGTCAACATGCAGGCGGGCAAACGTCCAATGCGATCTGCCAGATAGCCAAAGAATAGAGTGCCCAGCACCGAGCCGATAAAGAAAAACGATTGACCCATTGCCAGTTTGTAAGCATCGTCACACACCCATTCCAGCTGTGCACAATATTTACGGACGTTAGTGTAAGTTTACAAGCCGCAAAAAGTGCTGCCTACTTTTAGGTGCAGTCAGTAATTACCTCAGTTGTAATGCTCTCGTAGCCCATCTCTCGTTCAAATTCCCATGACTGACATTTGGTTTCCTCAAGTCTGTTTTCAACATGATTCCAGTCCACGTAGCTGCATCTGCCTGAGGACGAACGATTTTCATAGCCATAGATAGCAGGAAGATTAGCGCCGTTGCAGCTAAAAATGTAATAAAATTAATACCAAACTTAAATAATTGTAAAAACCTCTTACGTATGCGGTGGCGTAAAACTGATAATTGTCTGCGAAAAGTAATGAAACGATGACAATATATTTGTATAGCCATAGAGTGCCAGCAGCACGAATTGATAGCGCCCAAAGCTGCCGCACTTTTCCAACACGGTCTCGAAATCCATTTAGAAAACTTTTTAGGGAATTGTATTCCCAATGTATTCACTTGTTACGCGATTGTCAAGAATCTGGCACAGCTTCTATTCAAACACATTCATTTATAGTCGGGCTAAAATGATCTTATACGCGTGTATAAGAGTGGAAGCGCTGCTATTTCGGGATGAGTTACTGTGGGGACTTTTGCTTATCAATGTACTCGGCTCTGCAACAGTTATGTCTGTCTATAGATAAGAACTGGAAACACGCGTATGGGCCTAGATAAACAAATTTTCACTTAAGTAGCGTTTAGGGCCTTTTTTTAATGGCGTCTATAAAAATATGTAGAAAGCGAGTATATACACTTTTGTTAAGATATATGTATATGTATCTGAGCTAAAGTAGATTAGGTATTAAATTTGGGTTACGTGTATGTATATGTGTATTGCGTATGCGAAAGTTGTCTAGAGGATATCTTGACGCCGTTCATTGCAAGTGCATGCATACTTTCTTTTTATCTGTGACATTTATGAGAGAGTTGTAAACATAAAAGATAGAAAAACTGATTGTCATGTAACCAAATAAAATGGGTCAATTGTAACAATTTAAACAAAGTGTTTAAATTTGTAGATATAAAATTATTCACTTTGTTTCAGCAGCATGTAAATTTTTTACAAACTTTTCTATTTTTAAAATTTTTTATATAGTTAAGAGTTGACTTTCGGTTCAGCTTTGTTTGGATGAGTAAATTAAACCAACTACAAAGTAAAATCGCCAAACAAATCTCGTGTCAATAAAAAGTTTTTTATTTGCATAACAATAAAATTTTACCACAGACATAAAACTGCTAACAAGACTATAATAAAGAAAATACATATATGTATGTACTAAATAATCAAACTTAACAATTTGCTATCTTTAAGTGAGAGCTTAAAAGTATGCTAACTTTTGCTTATTTACTAGAATCGTCTTAATTATCGAACTAGAAGTATTGTGAGGAATCTAAGGAGTTCGTTTGTGACTTGGACCTGCCCGGTGTTAGTTTGGACAACGATTGAGAGCGCTTCTCCATGAAGCTAAACGTGTACCAATGCTCGTTCTTGCCAAAGTTCTCGCCATCCTCCAGCGATGCTGGCAATGTGCGATGCAGTGTCTCGGGTAGTAATAGACACAGTGCCGCCCCTAGGAGTGACAATAAGCCGAGTATGATTTCCGGTAGAGGTGAGAAAATCGTTCGTGTGTACAGTATGTACACGCTAAAGAAGGTGAAGGCGTAGCCCATGACATGCACGGCTGCCACGCCCTGTCCGCGCACACAGGTCGGTATGAGCTCTGTGGCGTACTGGGCACCAGAGTTGTAGGCCACAGTGACACCAAAGCGGCCAATTACTGACAGTGTCACCAGTAGCGTTGTCGCTGCGGGAGGGAAAAGGAAATGAAGATTTAAAATAATTATTAACATAATAAATTATAGTTAAAAACAAATATTAAAAGTGATCTTAAAGGAAATCTTTGAAGCTTAAAAAAGCTGAGAAAATGTACAAGTGTTAAGATATAAAATTGTTACCATAGGTTTTTAATCTACTGATCAAACATATACCTGTATATAAAGTATCTTATTTTATCCTAATAAAACTGCATTTTTACTGTTTAGTCAGTCTAAAGATTAAACTATACAATTAGAATTTCAAACAGATATTTATATCTTCTGAAAGTTACCCATTTTTACTAAACACCCAATTAGTTACAGCGCCTTCAATTTTTTAGCATTTACTGTCTGAAAACCTGTTGTCTTTAGTGACTACTTGAGTTGTGGCAAACGACTTACTTTGATTATTTCTGGCGGCGAAGAGAAAGATGCACGTGACTGATATCAAAATGCCACTGATCAGAAGCGACATAGAAGCCATTGCCTTGCGTCCGATGCGGTCTTGGAGAGCAATGAGGAGCAGGCAAGCTGGGAAAATCGTTGTGGCACTCAGTGAGAACATCACAAATGGCGAAATGCCAAGGCCTTGCACATTACGCGAAACGGCATCATAACAGAGTGTAATGACCATGCTGAGTTGTGGGTGGGAGTAAAAATAAAGATAAGTCTCTCAGCATGAACACTCAATACATTGTAGATGTCGATGACATCAAGTCAACTCACGATTTGAAGAATAAGATAAGCGTGTTGCGACGCAGCCGCGGTGTCTTGAACAAATCCAATAAATTCGGTGTGTTCTTCGTGTATTGTTGACTCAATTTGCAGTCGTTTATAAATTGTTCGTAGTCGCGTTCATCAACGTGCCGGCCATTGATCTTTGCTACTCGCTTGAGGCAAAGTGCGGCACGTTCATATTTCTGCATCGAAATCAACCATTGGACACTCTCCGGCACAATGAAGTAGAAGAGTGGCACGAGGGCTAGTGGCAGCGAGGTGACCAGCAAATAACCACGCCAACTTCCCATCAACACGGCTATCCAAGGTGCACTTATCGATCCAAGGCAGTAGAAGATGCCAATGCAGATGCTGAGACCAATGGTGCGCAAAGAGGGACGCATATATTCCATAACTGAAGTGGATTAAAGTTAGAAATTTAGGAAATTATATAATTCTATGCACCTTTACTTACCTAAAATATACATCATTAGGAAATTACTATCAGTAGCAAATCCCGAAATCAAACGAAATATACAGAACAGCAGCAGATTGCTGCTAAAAATGGTCAGAATATTGCCCAACATGGCTATCAAATTGGCCACAATCATAATGGGCACACGACCCATAATGTCCGCCATATAGCCCAGACTTAAGGTGCCCACAACGGAGCCCACAAAAAACATGGATTGGCCTAGAGTCAACTGCCAGGCGTCCTTGCAAATCCAGTTCATGTCGCTGGGGAAACTCTCGTAGCCCATGTAGAGTTCGTAGTCGTAGCTGTGACACACATCGGAGCTGCTGGCATTCACATATTGTGGCTGACAACTCGATTGCTCGGGAGGCTCAAAATCTGGATCCAAATTATCCGCACACCTGGGCGTATGAGTGTTTTAATAGTATGTAAACGCATAATTTTTTACACAAGTACTTACCAATACTTGGGCACAAAACTAATGATAGTCTGTGAGTAGTAGTGCAGTGCCGATAGCAGATTGATCGCACTAAAGAGCAACAGCATCAGCCACTGCATTCGACTGAAGTCGCCGCACTTCTCCAACATTTTGTCTACTTCCAGCATGTTGTCGTTTTGTGATACTCGCACAAATTGCATTCAAGTTATCAATGAAAATTGATCAGCATTTCTGGTATTCGGTGCAGAACTTGCTACTGTTTATCTCAGACTCGGCGTGTGCTTCAGATATCGTTGCACGTTTGCCATTTGCACTGCATTTCATGTCACTCGCACTTGACTGTGTGTGTTTTTCTCGGTCGCTCGTTTTTCTTTCTGCTCGTCTTGCTGAATTTATTTAATTGCTAAAGCCAATTAGCTCTTTGAATTTCCGGAACGTGTGATCTTGACTTTAAGCAATTATGAAATTTAAATTTGACACTTTTTGCTGTGGTGGAGATGTGTGTGTAACACGAAACATTTTCAGTTATTTTTTGGCGAACAACTTTCTTTGGAAAATATTTTTATTTAATAATTTTTAATTTTTAATTATTTAGCGATTTCGTTTAAATTAATTTAAATAAAATTATTAAAAATATAACTATTTTTTTGTATAAAATAACTTTAGGATTGACTTTAAAATGTAATTTATTCGGCTTGAGTTCACAATAATTTTATTTACTTTTCCACACACATGTACAGATATAAGGAATTCGTTGTATCATAATTCAGAATGCACTACTGGTTATGAAATAGTTAAGTTATGATTCGTAAGTATTTTCTTCTCGTACACAAGTTAAAAGTGAGGCAATCGATTAAAGGTTTTATGATAAGAAACAGCTTTCTTGACGTCGCACAACTCAAAACAGCTGAACTTGAGGCAGGCACCGACAGTTGCCAAAGCTTCTACTGTAATACCCGTAATACATATCCGTTTCTAAATATTTCCGTGCTCTCTATTGCGAACTGTTGCAAGCCGAAGTCGAGTTTGAAATGTCGTCTCCCGACCCATTTCGATTGTCAAAACGAAAACGAACTCAACAACAGTATACAGTACATACACATACATATATACCTATACGTTGTTTTTCGGAAAAGATAAATATAGATTTTGAGGAGAACGATTGCAGCAAGCAAAGCATGGCAAAAGATTTTTTGCATGTGATGCGATTCGCTTACAGTTATTATATATCGTGATGTACACGTTCGGAACAATCAAAAAACATTTGTGCGTGCTATCGAGTTGGGTGACGAGTTGCCATTATAATCACACTGTACTTAACGGCTAACCAAAATTTTCACCCTAAAACTTTTGGCAAAAGTTTACTCAACCAGTTATGAACTTTAGTTAATTGGCTAATATTTTAATTCACTGTTAATTTGCACATAAATTTTCATTTGTTGCAAATGATTCAATCAATCAATTTAAGACCCAATAGAGTATCAAAGCTTCGGTGCTTGGAATTTACACGATTGACCGATTGTGTTATTGTTTGCTTTAAGGTTATCATTAGCTTAAGCATTTGTCTATATAGTACTTAAATGCGAGCTGTTATATTTCCATATACAAAGGTAGGACAGTGACTCGACAAATGATACCTAAAAATTCTTTAATACTATGTATATTGTTATAAATATTTTGTTAGCTGTTTATTCAGCTGCACTTCTAAAATAAAATAATGCGACGCAACGATCCGCAAAAATTTTGTTGACTTTTTTGCTGAAATTTGTATTACTGGAAAAATACCTTTAGTCGCATTTGAAGCTCTGGTTATGAACTTATTAAGTTTAGTTAAGCAACAAATCAAACAATTTAAATATAATACAGTTTGTGACTAAAAAAAGGTTAAATTTACTTATTTTGTTAAACTTTTGGTTCATACTGTGAGCGTTTCAGTTTCCAGCGCTGCCAGACCGTCTGACTATTCTCTACTGTCGCAATTTGTTAATGCAAAGTCGAAAATCGCATTTGGCGATCGACTTGCTTGCAATGAAGCTGAAGCTAGGTCGATTTTATTTGGTGCCAATCAAGATTTTAGATTTGTACATACATAAAGACCGTTAGAAATGTATTATCTCGTACTCACTAATTTCAATTCAGCTGAGAACAGAGCAAAGTCTTGATTACTCAAACTTTTCCGTTGTCAGATTAATGTAATCCGATTAAATTAAAAACAATTAGATTTTCTTTCAACGATTGGTTTACAAAATGTAGATTTAGAACGTTTTTTTAAATCTTTATTTAAAAAACAAACATTTTTAAATGTTTTTTTTAAGTATTTGTTCCGTTGATTTGTTTGTTAGATTTGCTTAAAAATAGATCGAATCTGTGATATGAACTTTCGTCAATTACACAATACTGTATTCAATGGCATTTTGACTTGCTAAAAACACATACACAGTATACATTTTGCAGTCAAAATCGATTACAACTGTGACAAGTCGTTAGGCAGAAGTTGATGCGCTTTGGCTGCGTTTGGGAAACGTTGAAAACAGCAGACAAGTTTCATCTTTCGCAAAACATTCCGCTTCGGCAAGTGTCTCGGGCAATTTTCTAAAATAAAGTCAATGAATTAAATAAATTTAATGCAGTTTAAATGGGAGTAACAAACTTGTTAAGTGTTTCCGGCAGTGTCAGGCACAAAGCAGCGCCAAAGAACATCAAACAACTGATGACAATTGACGGCAATGGCTTATAGTACTTGGCCAAGTAGATCACATAGAAGACAAGCGAGTTGGAGGCTAAGCCAACCACATGTATATTAGATATGGCTCTACCCCTGACGCTGGTAGGAATTATCTCGGCTGCATACTGGATTTCCGCATCGTAGGAAACTGTGACTCCATAACGACCCAAGCCGATCATTATGCCTAGTAATAGTGCATTCTGATTTGGGTCTAGGAAGGCAATCAAAAAGCCAGTGGCTGTTGTTATAATACCCCCTACCAGCAGGGCTCCACAGGCCATGCCCTTGCGTCCGATTTTATTTTGAAGCAGGAGAATTGTCCAACCAGCGGGCAAATAGTTGATTGATGTGAGGGAGAATAACAGAAAAGGTGAAGTGCCTAATCCCTCCATATTCCTGTTTATTACATCATAGGAGAGTGTTATGATGACGCTGTGGGAAGATAATTAAATAGGTACGTGTTTACTTTGTAATGCTCTGTAAAAACTTACGATTTGACTAGTAAAGTGAGTGTGAATCTTCGTAGTCTCGGAGTCTTAAACATTCCCATAAATGTATCTTCATGTCTGGTCATTGTTTGTTGCTGATTTGACTTGTCCCGATAGTGTTCAATAAATTCTTTAAAGACAGAATCTTCTACGTGTCTTCCATTGAATTTTGCCACCCATTTGAGACAGTTGACGGCTCGTTCATACCTCTTCTTGGTAAGCAGCCACTGAGCGCTCTCACAAATGAAAACAGGATAGGCGAGCACTCCCAGCGCTGGCAATGAGGCTAGCCAGAGATAATGACGCCAGTTTCCTATCCAAATTGCAGCCCAGGGAGAAGTCATCAAGCCAAAGCAGTAGAAAAATGCTAGGATAATATTGAGACCGAAGGTGCGACGTTGTGGGCTGAGGTACTCGAACACTGCAATTTTAGCAGAAGTTTTTAAGTTAATTCTCTTACGATATTAAATGTCAATATCGTAAATGAATGTCGTAAACGCGAAATGGGTTAATCATCAGTTAACATACAGAAATTCAAATGATATTCTAGAAACGATACTCGTAAGCAATATCGCAATTGAATATCGTAACTGGTAAATGTGTTATTAAGGGCTACTGTTCAACCTTGACCTACATTAAATTAATTTTAGCTTGTAAAATAATAATCGTAAGTAAATATCGTACCTTAAGCTATATTTGAACTGATAACTCACCCAAAATATACATCAAGTAGTACATTGTGTCAGTAGACAAGCCCGAAATAAATCTTGAAAGTGCAAACAATGGAAAGCTGTAGACAAACGAAGTCATAAAATCCCCCGAAGCACCGGCTATCGTAGCCATTAATAACGCCGGCATGCGTCCAATAGAGTCCGAGAGGTATCCAAAAATAATTGTACCAACTACCGAACCAACGAAGAAGAACGATTGTCCCACCGCCGAGTGGTATGATTTATCACAGACCCACTTCAGCTGAAAGCGACAAATACTTAGAAGTATATATGGTAAGTGTGTTTTTACTAGGAAATACTTCAGTTGTAATGCTTTCATAGCCATGTTCACGTTTAAATATCCAATCACGACACACTCCAGTCTTGGCTGCAATTCCCGTGCCATTAACAACACGCTCCAAAAGAGTACAAGAGATCGGGGTTATATTGGCGTATATAGCTCGCACTTGCGATACATTCGCATTCTGTAGATCGTGATGGTTGCACCTGAACGACATACACGAAGTTTACAAGGTTTTGATTTATTTATTATTATGATACTTTCCACTAACCAATGCTCAGGTGTAAAAGTGATCAGCGTTTGCGAAAAGTAGTGCAGGGAACTTAGTATATTTGTATATCCATAAAGTAGCAGTAAAATACGCTGAAATCGTCCAAAACTACCACATTTCTCGAGCACATCAGGAAAGTCCATAATTCTGTTGGCGAACACTACTCAGAACTAACTGCGAGAGAGTCCAGAAACATTTTTCCATATAAGCGTGGAAATTTAAAGAACAAACATGGAATTTTTTTTATTGTTTTGTATTCCAGAAAACAGCTGATCTCGCTCTGTAATTGGAACGGGACGCTACGGGCAACTGCTTTCTGGCATTCTGTATTCCATATTCCAATCAACAGATAATTCAGACAATTGATAAATTGAACTTGAATTGATCATTACCACCCCAGACATATTTTCAATACAATTTGTACTTAAACATTTAAGTGCGATTTTATTTATTTGTTTACAAGAATTTGTTGTTAATACTTAGGTATATAGTTGTACAAAAATGTGTTTGAAAATAATTTGTAGTACAAAAAAAAAAAAGAAAGCTTAACGAACTATAAATACACTGCATTTGATTGGCTAATAACTTTAAAAATTTTTCTATTCAATTTTTGAGAAATATGTTAAGAATTTCTGTATTTAAAAAAAATCGTCAAAAATATGATTTCTTAAAAAGTTTTTTTAAGTAATTATTTATTAATTTATAATTCTGTTTTTTATTTTCTGCAGTCAAGCATTACCAAATGAGTAGCTTGGCTTGTAGTACCCCATAGCAGATCGACAACTGTGTGACAACAGTTGTTTTGATCAATTGCTTTGATCTTCAAGAAAAAATGTGTGCAACTATCACGATTTCTGCTTTCAACCAGATTACAGATTTGTCGCATAAAATTGCCTCGAATAGCTGTCAATAGTGCAACAATGACAATTCTGTTGCCTGTTGGCTGTTTGCGAACAAATTGTTGCTAAAACATAAATTAAGCAAACGACATTATTCGTTGAATAGTCGTATTTAGTATGAGTCGAAGTTTTGGGTCTTTTGTCAGGGCATCGATGTGAGGAGTCGATGTTGACCTTTCGCTTTATTCGGTGGCTGCTTTAAGCAGACATTTTGGTTTCTTGTAATTTAATTGTCGACTGTCTGACCTTTTTGCAGCTGCTGGCAACGCTTTGCTGTGCAGTGTTGTTTTTTTTTCCCCCTTTTAGCTTGGCCAAAAAGTCCTAGACTATAATAATTTAACATTTCAATTGTGAGTGTGTGTTTTTTAGTTTTTTTTGTTATTTTTAGCAGCCAAATGCATTTCGCAGGTAATTGGCAAAAGTGAAAGGGCAACTGGCAAAAGACCCTTTAAATGGTTTAGCGGAAGAATAACCTTTCTAAGCCAATTGCAGCATTAGCGACTTGAATTGAACTCAGACACACGACTCGCTGCCAGGTGGTAGTGCCCAGTTTTAGTTTCAGTTTCTGTTTCATTTTTAGTCTCAGTCTTAGTTCCAGTCTTTGTCTAACTTGTTGTTGTCTGTCCTCGTGTCTTCCTGCTTCTTTGCTTGTCTGCAGCATGTGGCATGATCAGCTCGCAACTCGACTCAACTCAAGTCGACTTGATTCGCTGGTTTCCCGCTTGATCTTCAATTACTTTATTGTTCGCTTGGTCTTTTGCCTTTGCACCATGTGAAGCAGGCGACATTTGACGCCAACATTTGGTATAAATTGCCAGAACGTCAGTTCAGCATTTGCAGTTGTTGTTTGTCTTTTGTGTTGTGCTACAATCCGAATCCGTTAGTTGGTTTTGGCCACATTTCAGCTGTTTTTTGCTGTTGGGCCCCCGTTAGTTAAGGATTGACCAGGACAACTCAAGCACTCTGATGTTAAAGGTTTGCACTCAAGGATTATCTATGTGATTAAAGGAGTGCTAAGTTTAATTGCTTGCTGTATCTTTCAGATACTTCTGCTAAGCGCTGCGCTGGGCATGGCCTATGCGGGCGGACCCTATTATGGCGGACCTCCTGGACCACTGCACGGCTATGCGAGTTATGGTCCGCACCCTGGACACCTTCCGGCAGCTTATGCACCAGGTGAGGGTAGAAGACATTCTCAAGCCTCTGTGGAACCCTTATCCAATTTATTTCCTCCTTAGCACCTGCTCCCAAGCCTGTTGCCCCTGAGCCTTACGATGCCGATCCTAAGTACTCCTTTGGCTATGACATACAGGATGGCTACACAGGTGATCTGAAGAGCCAGCACGAGACTCGACATGGCGACGTGGTCAAAGGTAGCTATTCGGTTGTGGATCCCGATGGAACCAAGCGTACCGTAGACTATACAGCAGATCCGCATCATGGCTTTAATGCGGTGGTGCGCAAGGAACCACTTGCCTATAAACCGATAGCACCACCAGCTGCAGCACCTCACGCCCTGGTGCCAGGGCCACCACCGGCTCCGCCCTTACCGGCAGTACCAAAGGCCGCTCTGCCGCTGCTCTCCTATCCGTATGCCTTGGGACCGGTTCATCGGGTTGCACCCGCACCAGCGCCAGCTCCTGCTCCTGCCCCCGCTCCGACTCCTGTTCCCGCTGCACCCGCCCACTTACCAACAGCACACTTCCATGCCGCTTATCCGGCCCTAGCCCACAGTCCCTACGCTCACTACTCCCCAGCTTTGCCTGCGCCTGCTGTTGATCCTCATGCCTACTACCATCACTGAGTTCGAGCTCGAACAGACGGCGAGCTGAAAGCGACTTTGCTATCCAACTCTCTCACTCCATTACTGTCTCTCTCTCCATCTCTCTTTGCATCTCTACACACATCTGTAGCTATCATTGTCTCTTTAAACTATCTGAGTCTGTTCTTCAAATGGTCCAGTATCTCCATTGTTGTGTTCGTCATTGGTTCTACTTAACGTTACTTAACATATAGCTCTATCCCTATTTGTATGTGTATGCGTTTGTTGTATTGTTTCAAATATATAAGCTGTAATGCGAAACGTAGGAAATAAAGTTGATAAACTGTATCCCAGTAACTATGACATTTAGAAGTACCAATTTTGTTAAACAGGTTCCTAAAGACTGTCAATTTAAATACAAGCTTACTTCACGGCTGAGAAAAGTTTCAGCGGCTATGAAGTCCTAAGCTATTAGAATACGAGGCAAACAGAATAAATAGCAAGTCGGAACTTCCAGAATTGCAATTGAAAAATCAGTGCACTGAGAAAAAATGGGAACCTAAAAAATTTGTTAGATTGATAAACATTTGTATGAAACTTCATAACTAAAAGAAATTTTTGCAAGTGTCGCTCGAGATCTAGACAACAACAAATGCATGTAAAGGATATAACGGTAAACTCTTCGCAGAATAGAAATAGGAAAGAAAGAATGAAACATTGTTGTTGTGTTTTGCGTTATCTCATGTTGGATAAAACTGACCAATGGCATAAGCACCAATAGGATATCGCTATTAAACTCGCAGTTTTTGATATTACAATAACAAAAAGACACACAAAGCGAGATCATCTGCCGATTCTGATCGCCTGATAGTTCTGGTGTTACTTTGACGCAATTCTCCAGATTATTTTCAACTTAACACACACAACAACACTAACAAACAGACAGAAATACAGATATACATACAGACATACAGGCATACATACAGACACTCACACATATTTACGTACTTAATGGCAGAGCAAAGTTTCAGTACATTTGATGTACCAAGTTAGCTAAAATACCAGGCAAACAGTAATAAAAGCATATTGTAACTCGCAAAACTTCACTTGAAAAATCAGTCCACTGAGAAAAAAAGGGAACCTAAAAAATCCATGATATTGATAAACATTTGTATGGAACTTCATAACTAAAAGAAATTTTTGCAAGTGTCGCTCGAGATCTAGACAACAACAAATGCATGTAAAGGATATAACGGTAAACTCTTCGCAGAATAGAAATAGGAAAGAAAGAATGAAACATTGTTGTTGTGTTTTGCGTTATCTCATGTTGGATAAAACTGACCAATGGCATAAGCACCAATAGGATATCGCTATTAAACTCGCAGTTTTTGATATTACAATAACAAAAAGACACACAAAGCGAGATCATCTGCCGATTCTGATCGCCTGATAGTTCTGGTGTTACTTTGACGCAATTCTCCAGATTATTTTCAACTTAACACACACAACAACACTAACAAACAGACAGAAATACAGATATACATACAGACATACAGGCATACATACAGACACTCACACATACTTACGCACTTAATGGCAGAGCAAAGTTTCAGTACATTTGATGTACTAAGTTAACTAAAATACCAGGCAAACAGTAATACAAGCATATTGTAACTCGCAAAACTTCACTTGAAAAATCAGTGCACTGAGAAAAAAAGGGAACCTAAAAAATCTATTAAATTGATAAACATTTGTATGCAACTTCATAACTAAAAGTAATTTTTGCAAGTGTCGCTCGAGATCTAGACAACAACAAATGCATGTAAAGGATATAACGGTAAACTCTTCGCAGAATAGAAATAGGAAAGAAAGAATGAAACATTGTTGTTGTGTTTAGCGTTATCTCATGTTGGATAAAACTGACCAATGGCATAAGCACCAATGGGATATCGCTGTTAAACTCGCAGTTTTTGATATTACAATAACAAAAAGACGCACAAAGCGAGATCATCTGCTTATTCTGATCGCCTGATAGTTCTGGTGTTACTTTGACGCAATTCACCAGATTATTTTAAACAGACAGACATACAGACATACTGGCATACATACAGACACTCACACATACTTACTTATTTAATGGCAGAGCAAAGTTTCAGTACATTAGATGTACTACGTTAGCTGAAATACCAGGCAAAGTTCCCTGAAGTAACTAAAACAGTTTGGAGTAACGCAATTAATGTGTTGTCTTTTATTTACTGTATCAACTTTTCGCCATTTTCATATAAGTTTGTATTACATGATATACGATTAAACGTATTTAATTATGCCATTATGTATAAATTATATATCTATATATATGTATGTATGTGTCTTTTTGTTTTGTATATAAACGTTTAAGTATTATTTGTTGATATTATATTATTTTCGTATTTGTTTTGCATGTTTGCACATGTATATGTATGTTTTATCATATGTATATGTATAATTTTACTCATTCTACAAATCGTAGAACAGACTGAAATGTTTAAGATTTCTTGTGATTACAAAACGGAATGTATACGATTTCCTTGCTTTTCCACCATTTTCCATTCATTTCAACTTCATTTTCATTTAGCATTGGTCTCTGCTGCATTAAATAAGACATACAATTTAAGTATAATAAGATTATAGTCCTTAGCTTTGTAGTAAACGGTATCAAAAGATAGGTACAATTGAATTCGCCTGTGTCCCGGGCACAAGCTACCACTAAAATAACTTAACGAGCTCGAGTCTGAGTCGTCTTTTTATCGTATCTTTCATCGTTTCTATGAAACAAACGATTTTTAGATCAGCAATTTATCAAACTTATCATTAAAGCATTATGTCTCTAATAGAGCGAAAAGCATTTAACTAAGGGATTTGGAGTGAATAAGTGAGTGGATTTGAGTGGATTGGAGTGCTGTGCTCTGATTCTTTACAATTGGACACAATTTGGTTAAGTGAACTTATAATAAGTACATAGTATTTAGTAATTATGTGTATGTCTGATTATTTACCCAAATAAGTAGCTAATAAAGCATTTTCGTTGATTGTTTGGCATAATATATTTACGTATTGTTTATAATATATATTTTATATCATAGACAACCACTTGATGCACTGAAGACTGTTTTGGGATATGCTTGAATTGCTTCGCTTGATTTAATTCCATTATTATTTAGTCGTACTTTTAAATCTTTAACATGTAAAAAATTGTTACAAAGCTGGCAGCATTTGCTCTTTGTTTTGAAATAGACGGAAAACAAAAATATATTGTGTCTTGCGTGTTGTGTATGTAGCTGGATATTAATATATTACGAATATTTTGGATTCTCAATTCTGGGTAACTTGCATGCATTTAAATTCGTATTGAATATTTATATAGTTATTATTTATTTTAGCCTAATTTTAATTGTTGCTTGTTGCTTGTTTTTAGGATATGTTTACTAATGATTTTATATTTTGTAGTGGATTTTTCATCTAGTGTTGGATTTTAAGCATTTTGTTTCGGTTTTTGGTTCATTCGTTTTTAACTTGAAACGGAGGGTTTTAAATGGTTTTGGTAATAACCAATAATTATTGGTAGGACTTCTTTTCGGTTAGAAAAATATGCATAGTGGGTAAATTTTCTACACTGATTGAGAGTTATGAGAAAATGCAATATGTATTTCCGTAGTCAGTTCTTGATGTATGTATTATATAAGTTACATATTAAATACTAAATAAATAATAAGTTTTTAAATTAGAAAAGTTCTCTAGATAATTTTCAAAACAATTGTTAAAATTTAATAGATTTTAAATCTATTTTTAAGATTATTATGTATTTTGTTGATACTTTTATTATTAGATGTATTTATTGTTGATTTTATGATATTATTAGTGGATTTCTTAGTCATCCATAAACGTTCGATAAGTTTGGTATTTTAAAGCGACTCGAGTTTTATATGTCATTTAGATACACTCGTTTAGGTATGTAATTTGACTAGTAGTAATATTTATTGGAATTATATTGATTTATCTAGTAAACATTCAAGACGATGCTTTCTGAATCTATGTTGGATTATTTAGATAGTTAAGAGCATAGAAAAGGTGGTCCATTTAGTGATCGTATTCGTCATGATTATGTTGATTATTGTTGTGAGACAACTAATAGATATTTGTATCTACAAGTAAAAAATATGGGCTGAAAAATTAAAAAAACAACTACTAATAAGTCAAATAAAAATGCAAAGTAAAATTGTTGTTGAATAAAACCTAATTTTGTTTTTTAATTAAAAATATTGCAGCACACATTTTAGTTAGCACAACTAAATTATAATACAAAATACACTTAAGTGAATATTAAAAATAAATAAGAAACTGTAATACAAAAAAAAATATCCGAAAATGTTTTTCTTTTTAGTTTTTCTTATAAAAAATCTATTGTTGCATTGTTTTGAAAAAAGTGCATTAAATTGTTTAACAAGTTTTGCTTGTGCTCGCAATTGATTATGTATAATTACGATGTTTATGTTATACGTAAATATCTTAAAATCTACTTTATATTTCTGCATTATTTTCAGCTTTTAATATGTATCAGTTACTTATTATTGATATTATTTCGTAACTAATAAAAAACGTTTGCTCAGCTTTCATTCTTTTCTCATGCTTTTCTTCTGCTTTTTCTTTTGTTTCTTTCGATTATGTATAAATATATGTACCATAATATTATTATATGTATAAGTTCATCTTGTTTTTAGGTATATTAGTATATATGCATACTGTTTAGAATTTGCGTGTACGCCAGCCAATGCAGTGAAGTGTCCCTTAGTGGCTTTCACTTTTAAATTTTTCTTTTAGTATTGCCTTGTATTTGCTTTGCTTCAAGTATCGAAAATTATTTTCTAAGTTCCACACAAGTCTTCTCCGTATTTGTGGTTGTCGTAGTCGTTGTATTTGTTGTCGTACTGTTGCTGCTCGTATCGTCCAACTCCTCGTTGTTTGTCTCGATTTCCTGTTCCGTGATGACAGTCACCAAATGATCAGTGGCACCTTTAGAATTAATAAAAAGTATTTTAATTAGCTAATGCTTTGTTCACTATTTTTGTAAGTTGTAACTATAGTAATGTCATTATTTAAATTACCGCTTTGCCATACAATCCAAAACAAAGGCTCTAGTTATGGTCTGCAGTCAATGTGAGGTTTTGGGGGAATTAAGCAAGAGAAATTACACATTAGTTTGGTATTGAATTTTTGCACAGAGATTTGGCCATTTAACACAAAACAACAACAAAAGCAAAAGCAGTGCAAAAATAACATGAGTAAAAACAATAAACGAAATCAAATCAACTCGGGGAGTGAATAAAATTCAGCACCAAAAAGTATGCAACAAAACTGAGTAAAGGGCAACAAATGAAAAACTAAAGAAATTTAACGAACTTTAGAACACTATGCTGTTGAACGAGCTGAGGAAATTACGAAACTCAATTGAAAAACGATGTGAAAAAGTCTATCAAGCTACCGTTCAAATGCTGTTGCAGTAAACTGGAATGCGGTGGCGGTGGCGGACGTCCGTCATCAATTAAATAACCGGAATTCTGCATGCCACTGTTTGACATATCGATGCCGCCGTTGCCCGTTAACATGCCACGCTGTGCTGCAAGTTGTTGTTGCTGCTGTTGTTGTTGTTGTTGTTGCTGCTGATGCAAGGCGTTTAAGGCGCCACTCAATTGATGCTGATTATGCTTGGCAGCAAGACTTGCCAACTGTGGATGCTGTTGCAGCTCATTGCTTAAGCCCGGAAGCATTATACCCTCTGATTTAAAAAATGTTTGTATGTATGGACATGCAGAAGCTTGTTAGTAAGGGACACAAACAGCGAGTGCTGACAATAGTAAAACTTACTTGAATTGTGCTCATAGTGTCCATTCTGCTGATTCATCTTGGCTGGCGAATCAGTGTTCAGCTGTGAGGCAGTCACTGACCGGGTTTGCAGCGTGTTTGGTTTCGAGTTGAGGGCTGATCCTGAGGCGCTGGCGAGTCCGCTGCTTGTGGCACTTCCCCCATTCGGCTCATCCAGCAGCTGACGCAGACGTTGGAGCTGGGCTTCCAGCTGCCGATTGTGATCCTCGAGTATTTGCATACGAGCCTCCAGGCGACCCTTGTGCTGACGCAACAGCTTCGCCTCGGCCATCATGTCCTGTAATAGGAGGATATAAACATATTAAAAAAGTTCAATGACATCGCGATATAAAATCGAGTTTACCTGTCCGTGCTCTCCCTGATTGGCCAGTCCGGTCATGCTAGAACTGGAATGCTGCATGCCATTGCTGTCGTCAGGTGTGCCACTCTGCTGCTTGCTGCACAACTGCTGGTATTCGGCCTGCAGATTGGCATTCTCTTCCTCGAGATCACGTATGATGGCCTCCAGTTCCTCACGCTGTTCGGCATCCATGGCGGCCATCACCTGTACAGGTGACTTCGGTGCGCTGCCATTGTTCGTGGGCAGTGCTTGACAATACTGTGCTATCAGCTGATGCTCATCATCGCTGTCGGGCGTTGAGTTGGAGCCAGTGCCACCGTACTCCACCTGTGCCAATCTGGATGCATACATCTCAAGGCGCGAGTGCATATCGTTCTGTAGTTGATGCGTCGTATGCTGTGGACTGGGCGCAGGACTTTCCAGGGCATCGCCTGGTATTTCAAAAAAGTAGCTATTAGTTTCGAAAACACTTTTCATATTAAATGTAAAAAACTTACCCTCGAGCACGCTCTGCACGGGCAAATAGCCGACTCGTGGATGCTTCTTAAAGTATTTGCGACTCTTGAATTTATTTTTGAGCGCACGCGTAAAGTCACGTACGTCCTCGGTGGATGTAGTCTAAAGAGAGGCACAAAAAGTTAACTAAAAGTAAATAAATTGGTATGAGAAGCATACGCACCGTTGTGCAGTACTCATGCATGGGATGGGTGAGCTTGTGATTCTTGGCATTGCGGCCAAAGAAGAAACACTTTTGGCACATATCGAAATTGAAGCACTTGAGGCAACGATAACGGAAGCCCACAATTGGATACTCTTTGCATATGTTGCACTTGGCCTGATGTTTCGCTGCCTCTGCAGCTGCTAAGCGATGCAGCACTGGCAACCAGACCAAACTCTGTGGTTCGTGTTGCAGCCAGCCCAGGAAGTGTTGCAGTTCTATGGATATCTCCTGATTGCCATCGATAGCCTCCTGGGAAATGCCAGCCTGTTCCAGACAAGATCGCACCGAGGGCTCAATGTTGGAGCCACCAAAAGCGGCAACCTCACCCAGTTGACGGGGTACCTAAAAAGTATAATAGTTTAGTCACTAGTTTTATTATATTATGCAGTTACTTTACCTGTATGCAGTCGTGCAGCAACAGTCCCAAGCGTCGCTGATCCGCTCGACGCTCGGTGTCAGCCACCAAACGGAATAGATAACGGTACTTCTCCTCCAGATGGCCACGACAGAGAAGCACGAGGCCCACCTTAAAGCTGAGCACACGTATCTGTCCAGTGCGCTGGGAATCGTAAACATTCAGTATCCAGTTAATGGCCAGATCGAGCATTAGCGTCAAATCAATTTTATCGATTGTCACATAGAGCGAATGCAGCACTGTTGTCATATCGGGTATGTCGATTAGCTTATCGTTCTGGGCACGCAGTCCATGACGATCGAAGGACTCGCAGGCAGTAGCCATGGAAATGCGATCGAGGGCTGAAAGTTTTAAGAAATAGTATTAAATAGTCAAAAAGTATAATTATCTTTTATTTTTTAGGAATAAGTATCTATTTAAAATATTTATTCAATTTTACCCTCTTCACTCTTTCCACACCTATGACTAAAGCTGTAGTCAAACATCTTTAATACCCAAACTTCTGGCAAATTTAAAAGTAACACTTACCCAATCGTTTTTGGACCGAGCGGAGCTTCATGGCCGTGCGGTAGGCAGAGAACCGGATTTCATTAAGATCAGCCAGTCCTTTCATCAGTTCAATCATCTCCGGATGGTCCCAGTGTGTTGTCTCTCGTTCGTGACTGCAAATTTTGAACAATCAGAGCATAAATGATGATGAATAGATGGGCAAGTGCATGGATGATGAATGGGTTTGGGATAAGGGTTAGGGTATGGTATTAGGCTTCAGGAATCGGGGGTGTTGTGAGTATTAATTGGCTGTCGAGTGTCGAGTTGTCGAGTGGTTGTGATGTTGTTTCCTCTAATACTCACTCGATGTAGTAAGGCACATTGGCAGCGGTTGTGGCACGCTCCCAGGGCGGCTTAACACTTTGCCCCAAATTAGGTAATGGTCCAATTGTGCCACTGTTCGATGTGTTGCGTCCATCGTCGCCATTCTCGTGCGTGTGATTAGCTCCAGCCTGGCACAAAACCTTCTGACGTTCGTCCATAGCAATTTGCAACAGTTTCATGCTGCAAAAAGGACCAAAGAAAAACAAATCTCTCCGTTGAATTGATGTGCAATAACCTCCACCACCACCATATCACACCTAAACTAACACAACACCTACCGTGTATTCAAATCCTCCAGTTTGGACAAACATAGTGGTGGCACCAGCACTTGATTGGCGGTAAAGAACGATTGTTGCTCATTGCAATCATCTAGTAGAGCACTTGCCGTTGTCATCTTGTCCCTCAATCTCTGCAGTTGCTGCATTTGCTCATTTGCCTCCGACACCGATGCGGGTGTCTGCCATGAATTCTTCGTTTGCTCGGCCAATGCGACGCGGGAACTTAAATCCTCCAAAACCTTCTGAAATTGGCGCATTTTCTGCAATTGAAAAGTGTATAAAATGATGATTAATAAACACATTTTGTTTGTAAGTTGTATTGTAGACATAAAGGAATGAAAGTTGAATTATATTTATAGTTCAGTAAGGAAAACTTAATTTAAATTGGTAAACAATTTGGATCCAAGATTAAAGCTTATACCATACAATAGATAACTTTTCTTCCTTTCCCACTATAAAATTCTTAATTTTCATACAACTTCATTAAACATAGTTAAAATTGGCAAAACGAATAACTTGAAATAATTCGCTGCGAACAACAAGCAAACAAGCAAACACAGACTCGCAGACCATACAAGACAAAATGTTGCCTACTTTGCGGCGGCAACTTTATTGAGTTTCTCTGGAGCATCGCCTTGTACATTTAAATTCATATTAAAAACTGCGCATGCGACACATAGGCCATATTGTAGCTGCAATAATTATGTAGTGCCGTTATTAACGGTGTCTTTTTAAGCGGCTTGCACTTTAAACTTTTGCCTTAAGTAACTCAAAGGTATTTGGCACAGCTGCTCCTGTAGCTTTCTGCACCAGTTCTTCATTAGCAATAAAATGTAAAAAGCGCGCTTTAACTTTTATGTGCATACAGAGCATGAAAGGGAGCTCGGAGGGGTGGGTAAAAAGTAGCAGGTGGCAAACAGACTCTGTAGCATCTTTTTGACGTTGCCAATTTGAATGCTTTGTAAGCTGAAACTGTCAGCGGGACCTGAGGCTGGCAGGAGTTGATGCCAAACCTGCTGCCTTACTTGCCACCTTAGTTGCTGCCACCGATGCTCCACACGTTTCATTTTGCACATTTTCATCATTTTCGCTTTTCAATTTCACTTTGCCAGACCATTTGGCTGGCAGACTCCATCTCGTCGTCGCCGTCGCCATGATCGTCGTCATTGTCGTCCCTTGGAACTTGCAACAAAAAGTTTTGCATGGCAAATGCATGCAACAAGCAAAATGCATTTACCTGCAGCACAAACTTTCGACTCAGTGGCAAGAAGCCAGCAGTGTATGCCAGTAAACGTGGGTGCCCCCCTCTGCTGGTGCATGCCACCACGCCATTTACTCTATTATTTCGTTTAGTTATAGTTATTTGCCTGCTGTTGCTGCTCCTACTACTGTTGTTGCAAGTTACTACTGGTTTTTGTATTTGTAATTCAGTTTTCTTCGAGTTTGTGTTTCTGATTTTGAACTTTGCCGCTTCAGCTCTGCACCGGTCCCAGGGGCAAGTTTATGCTATATAATGCATGCACCTTACAGTTTTACATGTGTTGTTGCCTCACCTTTACGTGAGGCACCAGACAATGGCCATTGGCCTTGTTAGTTATTCAACATTTTACAGTTTTCTAAGAATTTTCCACAAAACTTTGTTTGCTTTCGGACACTGGGTAAACTCAAGAAATATTGTTTAAACAAATTTAAATCAAAATTGTTTACGTTACGAATTTACTAATTTTATTTAAATTCAATTCAATTGTATGCTTTTTTAGATAAAACTCTTTTAAAGCTGATTGCAGAGTTTGTTGACACTTTGTCTGAAGCAGGAAAAGGAAACAGGAAGCGGATCCTTTTACTAATTTGTGCTTCAGTTAATTAAGCGTTCAAATAATTTGAAGTAGCACTTGACTAACAACAACAACAACAGTTGGTGTTCTTTGTGACCTTTCCGGTTAATTAGAAAAAATAAAATAGCAATGCAACGACAGCGACAAAGGCCAGCAAAGGTGTGTTATTTGCCATCAATAATTTGATGTTTACATTAAAAAAAGTGCAATCGACTGCTTGCCACACTAATTAGTGGCAACAACCTATTGGTTGCTCTCCTGCAAGCAAGTAAAAGCAAACGTTTGATATCAAAGTCATTAGGGAAAACAACACAATGCTGATAGCAGGTCGATGCACCTCTGCACAGGGGAGGGAAACAGTGTACAGCTTTTCCATTACACAGTTTTAATCAAAAACGAACAAAGCCGAAGCCTCAAATATGCACTGCAAATCCTTCGAAAGTCTACAAAAGCTCAACATAAAAAATATAAATAATAAAAAGAAAAAGAAAAAGGAAGCGGAAGTGAAATAACTAAAGCATGACGCAATTTAAAACGTGTGGCAGCTTCTTTTGCTTGCAACTTCTTGTGGCAGGTGAAACCCGTCAGCTGTTGGCCAACTAAGCACACAAAGCTGTCATCATGCCTGCCATTCCCTGGTCTTCTCCATGGTGCATGCAACATACCAGCTGCCACTCAGTTGCATTGTCTGATAGATTAGCAGTCGCCTTAGCTCGACCAGCTGTTGTCGCCGTGTCATGTCACAAAGTATCTCATATCAGTTTTATTTGATCAATCAAAATGACACTTTTAACATTTAATTGACACCTTGTTACAAACCATAAACGTATTGATGAATTACTTTAACTAAAAGTGTAGCTACATTTAAAGTAGAAATAAATTGATGGATAGCGTAAAATTCGTGATATGCTTTAAAATCAACTGACTAAGAGACAAGATTTATATAGACTTAGAACACACTGTAATTAATAATGTTAACCCAACTTTAAGCTTTCCCTTTGTAAAAATGCACATAATTAACGCATTAAAATAAAATTGTAAATGCAACACTTAAAGTCGCGCTATATTATCGATACTCTCAATGAAAAAGGACACGCTTAATTGTACGCTTAAAATACATTACATATCAAAGTTATGGAGGCTTCTTAACGCGCTGTGTGCATTAATCAGGATTTTAATGGCAATGAGAGTGAATTTAATTAAAACGACAAGGCTTCAATGAGCTATTGTGGCAATTATAGTTTATATTGTAGCACTGAAAGCAATACAATTACGCGATTAATTCACTAGTTCGACTTAGCCAAGACACAAACCTCATTTTCGTCGCGCAACATGCCGACAATTTGTAGGAACATGCGTTCCGCATCGTTTTGTGGATCGCATGTGGAATATGTGTCATCCATGAGGGTGATGTCGCCGATGCGGCACTGTAGCTGGTCTTCCGAAGACGACGAGTACAGTGACAACATGTTGCGACGTCGCTCGTGAGCAGCATGTTGCTGAGACACATCGCTAGCAACATGTAAAGCTTGAATATTGGATGTTGCTGCTGTTGTGGCTGTTGCTGTTGCTAATGAAGCTGCTGTTGCTGCCTCATCATCGGCATCGGGTTCATCGCAACCGCTGCTGCTAAGATGTGAATAACTGAGACTAAGTTGACTGCTCTCATCCTCCTCATCGTGTTCTAGTCCCAGCTCAGACTCTAGCTCTAGTTCCAGTTCATGCTCCAGTTCAGTGCCACCAGTTCCACTGTCGCCACTCTGTGAGCTTGCCTTTGGTTGCCCCGTTGCTGATGCTGCCACAGCAGCTGCCGCAGCATTTGCAACAACAACCGCCAAATGATTGTAGCTTTGGGATTCACCGCTGCTGCTGCTGCTGCGACTGCGACGCTTCATCGAACGAAATGGCGAAAGGAGACGACGTCGCGTGTTGCCGGTGGGCGTGGCATAGGGAGGCAGCTGTTGTTGCTGCAGTTGCAGTTGCTGGTGAGACGGTGCGCCAGCATAGCGTTCCAATGACCTTGACTTGCTGTGATTGCTGTAGATGGTGGCATCAACTGTTGCTCCAGCAACTGTTGCTGCTCCTCCTACAGCTGTTTGCCTTTGTTTGCGATTACTCTCTATGTGAGCATTCTCTATAATTTCGCCAGCTTCATCGCTCGAACTAAGCGACATTGTCGCTGCCGGCGTCGTTGCAGCAAAGAGTCGCATCTTCGTGGTTGTTGTTGTTACTGCTGCTGATGTTGTTGTTGTTTTTGCTGTGTTAATTAATCTTTCGACTATGCAGATTTTAAGTTTCAGGTTCTAGTTGCTGCTGCTGTTGTGTTGTGTTGTTCTTAAGCACTTTGCTGCATCGTTTTAGGGCACATTCTTGCGTAATGAACGCTTCTATTTTTATCGACCGGTTAAACAGGATTCCTGTTTTGTCTGTCTTTTTTCTTTCAAAACTGCACAAACAATAAGCCAAGACATGGCAGCGTGTTAGCCAAATAGCAACAACTACAGCTATTACAATCACTACTACAACTACTGCAACAACAACATGTTGTTACTCGCGTTATCGGCGTCACAAATAAGCCACTAAATTACGCCGAAATTTCTCAGGTTTTCCCACTTCCCCCTCCCCTGTGCTCACCCATCTACTACTTGCCCCTCCTCGCTATAAACAAGCGTTAATTATCCAGTCAACTTGCGATGTTTGTCGTTGTTGCTGTTGTTGTTGTTGTTCTTGATGTTGTTGTTTGTCAAGTTCGGGCAGAAAGGTTGTCGGCTGCATTTTGTTTGCACAATTGCTGGGCGTGTGTAAATTATGTTGGGAAATATTTGCCCTTAGATAAGTTCTTAAAGACATTTCCTCTCTCTTTCTGTCACTCCCTATTGCCTCGTCTTGTTTCAGCCATTGACATTGTTGCCGTCAGAGTTTCCGACATGTGCGACAATATTGTGTTGTTTGGCAGGAAAATGCCAACAAAAAGGTGGGAAAAACGTTAGCGGAATTCCATCAAGTCTATAATAAGTTAATCAGATAAGGCACTTGAAGGCTAGCCGAAGTGTCTTCATTTTAAAAGTGTTTCATAGACGATAGTTTAACGATACTATTTTAAGGTAGATATAGTTAGACTCTAGGTTAGACTCTAATTAGCAGACAAAACAAGCTCAACTCCTCGGAAGCTTTAAGCAGCTTTAAAGCTCACGTATACAAGTACTTGGTCCTCACAAAGCACTGCTCTGAATAATCCATTTAAACGTAAGCAAACGAAAGGAACTTGAGATAATGTGGAAGAGGAAAACTAGTAGTAGAGGTTGCGCACGAGTAAACATGACAGCCAACGATCCTGTACTGATTTTGAAGTATTTTTCTATAAGACTCTATCGATATCTTAAAAACAGTTTAATTTATAGATTCAGATCATAAGTTGTTTCTCCGGCAATATAAAATTTCTCATCGCCAAAAGCTGTTTCAGTTCTATTTTTATCAAACTTGTTAGATACTCCTGCTACTCTTCATTTACAGGGTCTAAAAAAAGTGTCAAGTGGCTAATACTTTTAACTAAGCAATGACCCAGCAGAATAACGAATATAAGTATCTAAGTTCCATGTACTCAGCGTACTTTGTGCGTGTTGTGTAGAGTAAAGAGAGAGAAAAGCGTAAGGGGAAGAGGTAAAGAGGAAGAAGAGACAACAGAACATGAAAAAAGATGATATTTCAGAATGAAGCGAAAAAGCACAGTAGACGAAAGCTCATTAAAATTCTAAGCCGTAAAGCAAAACAAAGTTTTAAATAAAGTCAAGGGAGACGCAGCGTAAAGAGAGACAAAGAGGGGCATAAAATAAGAGAGAGAGAGAGCTAGCGAGATACGGAGAGCAAAGGACGGTAGCGGGTTCATGACAGACAAGAAGGCTAACAAGCCATTGACAGTGAGGCCAGAAATTACCCGACGCAATGACTGCAAACAGTTAAAGTTCTCCAAGTTCTCTGGGTTCTCCAAATGCGAGAAATGGAGAAACCGAAAGAAAAACAAAATACCGTCAAGTAATGCCGGTAATGACATTGTAACGGTATTTATTACAACATTATGACGAACGACAAGTGTCTAATTAGTTGTGGCAACATGACCTGCCCCTTCCCTGCCCATCCCCATCTTCACCTGCCCTCACTCTTCTCGTAGCAACTGCATAAATTATAAGTTTGAGAATTTTTCAAAAGAGTTTTCACCTCAATCGGTTATGTTATTAAAAATGCGTAAACTTTACGTTGTTGCTTGTCAATTTTGTTGTCAACTTAGTCAATTGTTGTCTCCGTAAGAATTGAGTCAATTAGTTATGCCAAAAGTTTACAAAATTTTAGTTTGCTAGACTTTTTATACTTTTTTTTTAAATAATAACATCTCTCTTATATAAGTATCCACATTTTAATGAATCTATGCAGTTAGATTAGTAAAATAACTTCATGGAAATTATAAATCGATTTATAAATTTTAATTCATTTATTGCTTAGTTCTACTTGTTGCTTTTGTGTGTAAATTGTTTACATTGAGAATGCATTTCCATTTTGATTGATGCACTCTGTCGAACGTGAGTGAAATTCAAATGAATTTCACTTTTTTCGCTTGCCCTTCCCCTTCGGACATCTCACATATTACAAGCTCTGTGTCTCCATCTCTCCCTCCGTCCCTTTCTTTACCTTTCTCCATGTCTTCGAGATTATAAAATATGCATATGGTAGTATCGGTAGTATCTGGTCTGGAACGTTGCTTTGCATACAAAATCCGCATTCAGTCTGACAGAATTCTTGTTTGAAGGATGAATATTGGAATTTGTTGGCAGTTCTGTTGTGATTCTTGTTTGCCATTGTTGTTGTTATTGTTCTTTGACCATTTGCTTTTGATATGCAAATATGCAAATATATCTATGTATATCTATTGCGCTAAAAGTGAATAAAACTTTGTGGAAATCTAACTAGAAAGTCATAAATTGAAAATTGGCAATGAGTTTAAAATTGATTTGCTTTGCTGGTATCAAATCGAAGCTAAATTAATAGCAATTTATATGCTTTTAATCTCAATGAATGTGATTAACTTTCAGCGGTGTTTGTGGTGATCTTTAGCAATTCGCAACGCATTTGATTGTATCTCTATCTTTATCATTAATCTATCAACATTTTCACTTTCAATTCAGCTAATACGGAATGCGGAGCACATGCGATTAAGTGCCAAAACTTGTGCACAATAAACTTGTGTATATGTTTTGTATTTTGTAAATAAATCTTATGAATTTGGTTATTTATGTGAAACCACAGGCGGCGGACAGAGTGGCAAATGGTTAATGGTAAAATGGTAAATCCGTTTATACCTGCGCCAAAGAAAAACACTTTGAGGCGTTTTCTAAAACTAATTAAGTGGATCGACGAAAGCTTTTGGCCCTGGGCTGAAAAGACAATGCGAATAGAAAGCCTGCGGTCACAATTCATAACTCGTCACGATCACCAGGTGTCTTTTTTCTCTACAGCTACAGATACAGATACAGATACAGCTACAGCTACAGATTCACGATCGCCCAGCCAAAGGGACAGCGTTGGAAAGAGAGAGTGGCATTTGTAATGAAAGAGACAGCGAGGGAGATCAAGAAGCGTGACAAGAATACGAGAGTAATACTCGTTATTTAATGTTATGGAAAGTCACAATTGAAAACTGCTGATTCATGGACCGCCATAAAAAAACTCTCACAAAAATTAAATTGTGATCCAAATCAAATCAGTGACTTTTTTTTCTCAGTTGTGTAGTAAATCTTATCAATAGTTACAGTGCCTAAAGCACGTGCTGTAGATAATTGCGTTGCGGTCTCAATGAAAGACTTCAATCTATAATTTAAGCTTCAACTGTTGCTTTTGTGCATTTTTAATCAACCAGCGTACAATCAACGTAATTTTTTTTTAATTTTATATTTTTTTAACACACCAATTTGCAGTAAGAAAAAATTCTTTAAGCCAACGACTTTTGGCTCGGGCATTCAACTCTTAAATTAATTCAGAGAACAATGAAATACAAAAGGAACGAAAGAAACGGGCAAGGCGACTAGATAGATACTCTGTAACTATAAGAGTTGATTTGGCAGAAAATTAAGAAATTCGATCGATTTCAAAGAGATTCTCCCAACAGTTTTGGAACTAATATTAATCTTTGGGTATGTCTTTTAATAAAAACGTCAAAATATCGACTAAAAGATACACTATTTTCAGAATTTATTATTTTGACAAATTTTAAAAAACTTTTATCAATTTATGCCTCCTTAAAGCCGTCGTTAGCCGATTTATAATACTCTTTTCTACACATTTTGCCTTTGCGGATTATTATAAGTGTTTGCATGTTTTTTTTAATTTGTATGCAACCGGAAATTTTCATCATTTTTTTGTTGTTTGTTGTTGTTTTGCTTCTTTTTTATTTATTGCATTTCAATGGAAATAAAAAGCAAAAGTGCATAATGTCTGTCTTTTCAATTTAGCTTTTGTTCAGCGTAAATCTTCCTAACTCCATCTCCCTTCGCCTTTCTTTCGCACTCTTGTTGCGCTCTGTTTGTCTTGTACTCAACTGGCATTCCCCTCTGCTCGTTTTCCCCTACAAATTTTCATTTCCCACCCCCGTAAATGATCCATTATGGGTGCTCGTCCATGCATAATTTTATGTTAAGTTCTGAGTCGCGTCATGCCATTGTCAATGTTGTTGTTGTTTCTGCTGTGCGTGAATCGTAACCGAAATGTTGCATTTGTAACTCAAAAGATACAAAACAATAGTGAAATGGAAAATGGAATGAAAACTGGAAACAGAAAACTGTGTGGGCGTAGTTCCATCTCCGCTATTATTCAATGCTTTGTTTTATTTGAATTTCTGTTGTTTTTCCATGTTTTGTTTAGCTTTTAATGTATGCCGTCCCTAGTACAAGGCCATAGAACACAGGTAGATAAATAGTATCTAGATCTAGACGCATTGATAAGCTCAGTCGAACTAATGAACTCGTGTCACCGGAGAGCTACGAAATTAGCATAAACAAAAGTAGAAAATCTTTTGACAGCTTGTTAAGATAAAGACTTGAATATTTTGTTTGAAAGCTGCTTGGGTTTATAAACATTTAGCTTAAGTGCAACATTTGTTAATCGATGAAAGTGTCAAAAGTAATAGCAGTCAAAGAAAATGGCTTTAAATTCGTTTAAACGATTGCCAACAAATCAAATGCGTCATGCTCAAAGACCAGGCGCCACAAATGCACAAAATATAGAGATATATCGGTGTATATATAGCTTGAAAAAGCAGTTAGCCCAGTTAAGACTCGGAGGGGTTGCTTTTGGCCATGGCCAGCAATAAAAGTCAAGAGTGGCAAGCGACTTGGCACAATTTATCACAAACAAATGATCACAACAAGCTGAAAAGAGACTTGGGTGCAGAACGGGGAACTGCAATCGGAATCGTAATCGTCAGCGGTTTAGCACGGGGGAACGGGGAGACTGCAGGGGATGGTAGGCAACGGAAGGAGGTCAGTTTGAGTCAAGGATGGCGCGCCTTTGGGCCAAAAGGCGTGGCAAGTTTTCTGCGCGCCGCGCTTAAAAGACTTTTGCTTAAACGAATTTTCATATCAATTTCGTTTACCAGCGCATGAAAGTCAGACAGACAGACGGAGAGACTGACGGTGAGACAGAATTGCCGCTTTTGGGTGGGTGGAATGGCAAATGGAATCAATTGTTGAATTTTCCACAGTTGAGGCGCAACGTCTTGAGGCGAAAAATAACGTGGAAAATTTACAAGATGTTTTCGCTGCGATAAATATATTGTTGCAAATGTGCAACTTGATACTTCTTTCACCCCACCCCTTTCCTAGTCCCTCCTAAATTCCCCTTCCTACCCCTGCTCTTCCGCTTTCCAGTTGTTGCACTTTGTGTATCCGCCTGCCAGCAATTTGCTTTAAATTGCTGCTACGCATTCGTACAAATTGAAGGACTGTTGTGCGAGCGACTATGTGTGTGTGTGTGAGTTTGGCTTAGAAACTGGTCCATTGGTCTAGAACCTTAAGACTTGTTTATTGCATTGCCAATGGCAAGAAGAGAACTTTGCTTTTGCTTTTCTTGTTGTTCACATTCAAATGGGAATCCAGCTGTGGCTCAAGTTGGTTGCACTGGTTCGGGAGGGGTTTGAGTGGGTGGGGCAGTTCCCTCTTGTATGTGCACGTGTGTGCAAGTGTGTGTATATGTGTGGCCTGTAAACAACAAGGTGGTTGCCTTTTGTGCCATTGTTTGTCAGCATGACATGGATATTACAATTAATTGCCATTATTTATGGGTAAAGAGTGGGGAAACTCAATTGCACACAGCTAATGTTTATTAAACATTATCTAAAAGCAGCAAAAATCATTTATTTATTATTTCAGCCTAAAGTCCAGTGCAATAAATGCAAGAGTAGACCGAAAGATACAGTATCTTAGAGATTTATGCACTTTGAATTAACTTGAATTGGGTATTATTACAACTATTCAAGTAGTTTAAAGTAACTTATAGCTGTTATTGTTATAATAAACTACTTTTTGTTTGTTTAAGAAATTAGTTTGTTCAGAAAAACATTTTTGCATTTATTTTAAAATGATTTGCTTAACAAAAAGTATTTTAAATTGAGTAAAAGTACCTTAAATTCTGACTTCAACTGCAGATGAATAAAATCAAAAGTTTTACACTTACTACACTGCAATAAAAACAGCAGTCCCTTAGTAAAAGGATACTAAGTTTTTCTTTAAATAAGCTATTAATATTATTATGAACTTGAAAAGATTGACATCAATACAGATAAGCGCACCAAGCTTATAAATATTTTGCACAGTGTAAAAGAAATGTTTGCATATTTTTATGACAAGGTATTTTCATAAATAATAAATACAAGAGCGGGAAGTAAGAGCTAAAGATGCATACTGTGTGTATTACGCAGCGAAAGAGATAAAAAATATGTTATAATGCAGAGAATAAAATAAACGTCAATGGTTAAAATGAGTTTTTATGAAAAAGGTTAAAGCAAGCGACTGAAATTAGTTTAAACCTTGCACAAGTCAAGTGACAATTAAAGCTGCTTTCAAAAGTAAGACATGTCTCTATGTATATCTCTCTGTCTTATGGATAGATAATCCATTCAATTAGAGTGCTGACCGACGTGCCGGACAGTTTGCATGTTTGTTAAAAACTTTTCTAAATGCCAAAAATGAACGCACGTATCAAATGCAGCTGCTGAAAAGATGTGAATGCGGATGAGGAGCAAGTTGAGGCTGAGTTTGGAGCTAGAAAATAGAAAATGGAAAAATGGTATAGAACGTGGTGAGAAATTGTTGTCCAGGCAGACCAACTACGTGTGAGCACTCAAATGCATGTTCTTTTGTTTGTGAAAATTATTTTATAATCATTTTATCACATTTTCTAAAGCAAGCTGCCACTAGCAACAACAAGGACAAACAGAACAACAACTGCAAAGTAGCTGTAAAAGTTTTCATGGCACACACCTGCTGCCAAGAGACTGTGAAGGCTAAAAGGATATGAGACAGGATGGCGGTTGGCTGGTTGTGTAGATGCCGAAGACAACAATAGTTTACCCTAGCTTACTGCAAGCCACACACAGCCACACACACACAAACACACAAGCACATGGACACACATCTAGCAGCGCCTTTATGGCATTGAATCTTCATTTTCGTTAGACAATGACAAAAATGGAGCATAATAGATAAAATTAAGTGCAAGTGCAGCAGACAACCGATAACTGCTATATAGCCAAAGGGGATATGGGAGTATGGGTGGCGTAGGAGCCAATGCCGTTGCCATAATCTCAAATAGCTAAGCATGAAGCCATTAATAAAGTGTAGTCAATGGCTTTCAGCTAAATGCAATGGCGGCGACAACAAAAATGGCGGATTCCTTCATTTTCAGCTCTTTTCTCAACTCTTCCACGTCTTCCCCTTCGCTTTCTCCATTGTAGTTGGCTGCAGCTTTTATGTGGCTAACGAAATCGTTGCATAAACTTGGCAGCTGACAGGCGACTTGAATGATATATGACTCCAAAGTCGATAAATAGCTTCAGCAACGATGACATTATGCAAAATGCTAATGATAACCAAGTAATTGATGATAATTATAATTATAAACAGTACGCAAAAACACTAAACTTTTTATGAAAATTGCTAGATTTATTTTAATTTGAATAATTGGAAAACCTGAGCTAAATATTAGTTTAGGAAATTGAATTAAATTACCCAAAGAAACGCTTTTTTCACTCGAAGTAGTCACTTTGCATATCATTTACACAAGACCTCAGTCCTATCTGTACTGTAAACATTGGCTTAAGTAAACTTTCAGTAACTTTAATATGCATCAAATAAGCGGTAACCTTTGGCAAAGTTGTAAAACTCGAGTTTTCTCTCTTTCCCTGAGTTTTCATCAAATTTTTGGCAAAAATTTGCCACAAATTTCACGCAAATTTCGGCATTATAACTTAAGGAAACGAAGCTGAGAGCACAGCTTCCTACCATACCTCAAATTAGTGGCAGGTGGGCGTACCAAAGGTTGGAAGGCGTAACCTTTCAAACGTTAACCACCCACGCAGCTTAAAGGTCGTAGGGGTAAGGAGAGTTGGGAGCATATTGTAAGAACAATAATAATTTTAATGAGTTATAAAAAATACGTCCTTTTACAACTCGTGCGAATAAGTGTTTTTGCGAGAGTTTTTACAGCCAGAAAATAAGTACGAGTATCATAACAAAAAGTTGCTTCAACAATTCGCTTAAAATAACAAGCAGCTTCAGTTAACTGTTTTCTTTCACACGAACTCATTATACACTCGACAATGGGTATGTAAATTAAGCATAAGAAATGCAAACAAAGCATAAAATTAGTAATACAATTTTAGTTGTTGGTGTCGTCAGCTGAGCGGCTCCAAAAACAAATTGTTGAAAAACTTTCAACAGCGCATTTTAGCCAAAATAATTTAGTCACAATATTTTATGGCTCAATTTCCGTTTTACCAACTTCCGCACACCGAATGCTGAATGCCGCCAATGAGGCGCAACCGAATACAAGTTGAAGCTGCCACGGGTGATTAAACATATTCGTTCCCTCGACTGCAGTGCAGCTTGAAAGGGTGAGGGAGCGGAAGAATGAGAGGGAGTCAGTCAGTTTGGATTGACAGAGTTTTTTTGCACCAAGCCCAGGTTTTTTGCCCGCCTGGTTTTTTCTTACATTTCTTATACATTTTTTTTGGGGGGTTTTGTGAAAAATGATAAATTTACTCTCAGATCTATGCGAGTACTCGCAGCCGAACTCAAACTCAGTTCCAAATTGTGGCCAGGGGTGTGTCACTTAATGGCTTTATGTCGACGGTCGACTGTCGACTGTCGAATGCTTAAGGAATGAATACAAAGTTGTCATTTTTCTGAACATTGTTTTCTACAGAGATTTTTCAAACTGAAGCCTTTGTTATTTATATATGTAGCTGATCATCAGTTGTCAGTGTTTTTGTTTATTCAAGTCAAGGTGCTTGTCTGGGAGAAGTAAATAAATTGAGATGATCGGGCTTGTAAGTCTTTATGTGTAATCTCAGAAGGAAAACTGATCAAAAGCCAACAAAATAGTGAATTTGATGATTAATGTGCAACAGGAAAAGTGCACATCAATCATAATTTGTTTATAATTAATTGGAATGTTACTTCAATGTTAAAAACTTATTTAAGTGATAACATTTTTACAATAAAGTTTGATTAATTTCAGATTGGGAATTCAAGGAAAACAAAGCTGGGTTTTAATACAATATTTAGTAAAATTTATAAATTATTCTTATGAAAATTAACTTCAAATTTAAGCAAGAATTTCCTCTTTTCACAGCTGCTTTTAGAAAGTTCCATCCTTGCATTTCTTTACCTAAAAGTCTTAATAATTTTCACATTAATCAACTAGAATTGAGCTAGCATTTTAATCAGCTTAAGTTGTTTGTATATAGTTCAACTAAAATCTAATGAATACCACTCAATATCAATCAGAGTGAATTGAGTTGGAAGCCAGCAAAGTCTACATTTTAATCAGCTTTAAATTGTTGATAGTTTTAGCTCACAAATTAAGTAGAACTAAGCGCATTTCGAATGCCAAACAAACTTTGAATAACACAAACCAAACCATAAACGATGACTGTGAATGGAGTAGTTATGGTCAGCTGCAATGAGTTTATGAGTCTGCATAGAACGCACAAAATACTCATATTTCTATTCGTATGACTATTCCCATTCGTAGTCGTACTAATAGTGTAATATATTTGCATTAACCCAGTGACACATTTTGACATAATCTGATTAATTGGCGTGTAAAGGAGAAATAAATTGCGATGGCTAATGAAGCGCAAATGGAGCGAAGATGTTGCAACACACAAAACGACAAACGACAGGCGTCAACGCCCACAAGTTGTAAAGAAAGGGGCGTGTAGGGGGGAAAACTATTGGAGAACTGGAAAATTGAGTTAGAGCCAAATGCGAGTCGCATCGAATTTCCTTAGCAATCGAAGTATGTCTGGCCAATCGTCTGTCTCGTTTTGGTTGATAGTCAATTTTTCCGCTTTACAATTAATTGATGTCAACGGCTTGTTTTGCAAACCAGGAAAAATTGAGCAAGCCCGCAATGATGACGATGACGATAATGATGATTGAGACCACAAAATGGCATCGTCTAACGTCTATCGTCATTATGATGATATCACTTCGCATTGGCTTTGGCAACTTCATCATCAAAAGACGCGTCGCTTAAAACTTGGCGGCAACTTGGCGGCATTTGTGTCTTTCTTGTGGTTGTCAGCCACAGACAAGAGAGACACCAAGACACAAAGACTGGCAGACAGACAGAGGCAGGCAGGCAGTTAATGCCGCCAACGCCACAAAATCAATCAGGCATGGAAAAGCACCGCACTTTCCACAGTTTCCACCAAACCCCTAAAACCTACAACTTTCCAACGCCAAAACTCCCGCTAAAAACTCCCACATTTTCAATTTATTAAATGACATTTGTTTTGTATACAATACACAATATTTACTGTATTTGCCTAGATAAATACGCGTGTATATATAAGTGTATATATATATATATATATATATCTTTGTATTTGCGTCTATGGCCCCAAAGCATCAATTTTTAATTTCATTAGCGTGTCGGCCCCAGAGCCCCACTTTGGTTTTTCATTATCTGTTTTTCCAATTTACATTTGCATTTGCATTTTGCCGGTTACAGCAGACGGCTTCTCTATTGGTGTTGTTGTTGTTTTTGGTGTACTTGTATTCCGGTTCATGGTTTGCCCATTTGAATTTTAAATCATTATTGATCTTCTTCAGCTTCCTTTTTTTGTGTGTGTTTGTGTTTTTTGTCTGTTGGTTTAGAGTTCAGCGTTGAATTGTGCTTATCTTTGGCCTATTTTGTGGTCAAATTCTAAACACTTCGAGTTCAGGGCCAAACAAATTTGGCTAATTACCCAAAGTGCACGCAATATCTGTGTGTAAACAGAACAGCAAAACAGCACAGACAATAAACCAATAGGTGGGTGTGTGCCAGTGTGTGGGGGTGTGTGAATTTGGAAAACATCCTCAGTAATTGCGATTTTGTAGCATAAACACTTTTTGATCAATGAATTCTCTTTGGGCCAAAAACATCTGCTAAGCCTAAAAATATCCAAACACATTTCATTCAACTAAAACAAATTGTTTCTGGCCAACAGCTGCCTGGCTAAAAACTATTTTAGTGCTAAATTTAAAATATAAACAACTATTGGCAGTTTAAATTGGATTGATTTGGCGAGAATCAACTACAGTTACATAAAAAGTAACTAAAAAGGAGTAAAAAGCAAGTAAAGAAATGTAATTAATATTTTTTTCTGGAAGGGAAAAACTATAAGTTGTTTTTTTAACATTTCTAAGCTCTAATCAAATGCTCTTTCTAAACACCTGCATCAAACATTTCTCAAAAAACATATGTAAAGCGTAAGTAGTTTACTTTTAATTGAAAAATATTACGCATACGCTTAGTTATTTAAGAACCGCAAGCACAAATAAAGAAAAGGCAGGAAAACAACAACAAGAAAATAACCACCTGGCCTCAAGCACAAAAAACCACTGTTTATTTATTTAATAAATAAATTGAGGGAAATTGCGCAGCGCAGTGCAAAATACACGTAACAAAAGTACAAAAATTTCATGGATGTTTGGCAATGCAAATAATCATAAAAGAAAATGATTTTCTAAATTTGAAACTTTTAATTGCATTTGAAATTTTTGGTATTTCGGTGAATGCAGGTAACAACAATTTGTGGTACTCAAAAAGAAATAAACAATTGAAATATGCATAATTAAAAACTAATGTTGTAATATATTTTTGGAAAATACTTTTAGTGTGTTCTAAGGCAAAGAAAAATAAACAAAAGTAGGAAAAACTGCAGCTGTCTCTCATTAATTTCCACTTACTGACAATTCGCCTTGCTTTCAAACGAACTGAGGTAAAAAGGAAAATAGTTTCAACTTATTAAAGTCGCATTAAAGCCAGTATCAAATGGGCTCTGAACTTGGCTCTAAACTTGCCTTTTACTTTCCTTTTTAACCCTCTTTTTTGAATAGTCTGAAAAGTCGATGAGCTAATTGTGTTTTTTAAGGTATTTGTCGAAGTCTTCGAGTTGGCTTTAGTTTTGTTAGCTTTGATGCGGGTTCAAAGACTTGACATTGATAAATGACTTAGGGATTTGTACTTTGTACTAGTTTGTTGCAACTGCTGTTAGTTGAACTAACTAAGCAGACACTGCATAACTGAAGTCAAATTTAGTAGGAGTTGTTTGTGCTGTTGTACATTTTATGCTCAATTAAGCTGTCAACAATTTGACAAACATTTGAGCTCATTAGAGCACGCCTAGAATTATTAATACTTGCCAAAACGGCAAACGGCCAAGTCGAAGGAGCAGGCAATTTGTGGGTGATTTGCATAAAATGGCACTTGAAGACTCGCGTGATTTGTGACTTCCCCTCTGCCCCACAAGAAACCCTTCTTAGCTGTCTTTTGCCACTTACTGGCTGTGTTATTGAAACTGGCCTAAAGTCACTCAATTTGGCTTGATAGACAAGCTGATGATTTGAATTATTTCACTTAGTATTTGCTCAACTGATTATTTGCTTAACAGCTCAATGAAGCGCAACGATTATAACGTTTTTAGGGGCGCCACGAGGGCGTGGCATTAATCAAAAGCAAAAGCGAAGAGAAAAAAGAAGAAGATATCAGATAAACGCTTTTTTGTAGCTTTGGCGCCAGCGGCGCACATTTAATTGAGTGCAACTCACAACATAATTGTTCAATTGAAATGATTGTCCGCTTGATTGTTCCACTGCTCAACTGTTCCAGTGTCCAGCGTCTGATAAACATGCGACAATTAGTGCAGCAAATTTTTAATTGATTGCCACAACTGTGCCCCTCGGCTAGTGTGTGTGCGTGTGAGTGTGTGTGAGAAGCGCAAGAAATGCCATTAAAACTATCTCATTAGTGGACAGCAGTTGCAACTTGGCCAGAACGCCGATAAGTAGGCTTTACGTGCTTAAGCCAAATATTGCAAAGAGATTTTCACACAAAGCACGCACAAAGCACAAGAGAGAGAGAAGCAAAGAAAGTAAGCGCTTAAGATTGTCATGTATCTTTTGTGAAAGCACGAAAGAAATGCAAAATTAATTACTAAACGCAGAATATCTTTCGCATTTCACAGATACTTTTAATGAGTGCTGAAAGCTGCTTGCCAGATGTTTTTGAAAATTCTTTTAATGCTATTTTAGAGATAGTTATTAAATGTATCTAAATATAGTTATTGACTTTGCTTATGGCCAAACCGATTGTTGAGATAGTTGTGCTTGTAAAATGTATCTTATGGCAACCTAATTCACTTATCTGACACGCTCAGCTGCAGTTTATTCAGATAAGTTATTTATATTCGCACTAGATACTTCTACCAAAGATGCATTGCATCTGCAGGCTGCAGATACTTGAAATGTGCCACTGCCACTGCCAACACACCACACCCAGAAAAAGCAACAACAACAACAGCAACTGGTAGACATTTTTCATCGCCTTTTGCCAACATCTAGATACAAGATACAAGCGCTGCTTTCTTATGCAATCCATCGGATACATTTTATGCAGCTCCATTCCATCACTTGACATGCAAAATGTGCAACTCCGGCGCCCGACAGCCTAAAATGTCCGTCTTACTGTCGGACTCTCCTGCTGACTGTCTGTTTTTCAGTCTATCTGTCTGGATGTCAGTCTATCTTGTTGTCCATTTATTTGGCACTCACGCTGCACGTTGAACGTTGCATCTTTGTGGCTATAAATAAGCGCGTCAAACAGTTAACACCATTAACCGCATATTAATTGGCCGAAATAGACACCGTTGCCAGGATTAAGCGCCACAAATGCTCAGTTCAAATCCAAGTTGCAACATTTGCCTGACATTTGCGTATGAATTCCATAGAAGGCGTTTTGCTGCATTTGGTTATGCTTGCCACATGTGGAAGGCCTTAAATGGCATTTGGCGTCTCCATGTCGCGTTTGTCAAATGCATACACTGCACAAAATAGTAGAGTAGCTACAAAAATCTACAAATTGGACATGATTTGGCTTAAAGAAAAGTTTAAGGCACAAAAACTCAACTTTATACATTTTTTAGCAGTGTATAAATTATACTAAAACACACTTCTCCCCTTCGCTGTCATGTCCTCAGGCAATGCAAATGTCAATCGAATCTTGCAGAGTAAAGGAGAGTAGAGAGAAGAGCGAGTCGTCTGTAGAATGAAGGCAATTGCACTGTGTGTGCGTGGGCGAGGGGTTGTAGGCAGTGGCGGTGGCAACTTGCAGCGATAATTGCACATTTGTGGCACGCAAAAATTGCCAGTGACTCGCTGCTGTCTCTTACGCTGTCTCCTCTGCCAACTCACTTCTTGTCCTCCCGTTGGTAAACTAATAAATATAAATTGTTTGAGGCAAGAACATGCTGTTGCCATGTCTTTGTGCTTTTCTTTAGCAGCGCTCTTACAACATGTTGCAACATCTCAGCACATGCATAAATTAAACGCAATTAGCATAAACAATTTTCAGCTTTTAGCTGTAATCAACAATTGCTGAATTTTCGCAAATGGAAACCACTTTCGGGAGCTGCAATTGTGGCATGCAACGGAGAGCGTGCGTGGAATGTGCCACAAATATGGCAAATCTACTCTGAATGTTTTTGGGCATACTAGTTTGTCATTTGTGACGTTGATAATTGTGGTTTTGTCCTTAAAAGGAATTAAGGGAAAGGTAAATTGTGGTAAATAATGAGATTAAAGTTAATGGTTTAGTTACTTTTACTTTATCAGTAGTTTCCTTCTGTCTATCATTAATTCTAACGATTTTACCGGGATCTACTTTATTTAATTACTCTATTTAATTGCTATTTAAATTATTAAACCCTTTAGAATTTCAGGCGCTAAAAACTTGCATCAACTCTTCTGCGAACTGAAATCGATGATTTCATTTTGCAGCTGTTTTCCAAGCGTTACAAATCAAAGTTTCAAGTAACATTTGCAGACGAACACCAAGAAGCAGAATAAAACCAAAAAGCCTTCAGCACAGAGCCAAAATTATGAACGTGAGCTCATAAAATAACGTTGAACCCTCTTCGACCCAAAACCCAACGACAACTCCAGTCTTTTGTGAGCCCGCACATGGTTGGTGTTTGTTTACATTTCATATAGAAGTATATATACATTGTAAATATCAAGAAATAAATATATATATATAAAAGTATCTGTGTGTACTTATCTGTAGCTGTAAAACATGCCACCAAAAAGCGGCTGTGAAAAGTATAAACGAATATTCGAATACTCGTACATTTGGTATTTAAATGTCGTTCATTAGCAATAAGTAAGCCAATAAACAAAAAACAAAAGTAAACAACTGCAGCAATCGCATTTGCAAATAACATATACATATACACATATAAAAAGTAAATACATGTGTGTTTAAGAAATTTCAGAAATTTAAATAAAGTTATGTCTGCTCATGTTGTAAGCCGAGACGAGCATGGGAAAAACTCATCAAAATAACGACAACAATATGTAGTAATTAAAAACAATACACAAATATTTTAGACAGCCAAGTAAGTTAGTATGTCAGCACTGTAAAGTGATAGGCTCATAGATACCAATAAAAAAATTATTATAAAAAGTGAGACCAAAAGGAAAGCCCAAGAAAGTTTACTGGGTAAGCTCGCTAAGCAACTACTGAACTACAGGGTATTTTTGATTACACACAGGAAAAACTCTCATTTAATTCCAGTAATTTTGATTAAAGGCATTTCTTTGATCAAAACACACCTTGTTGTTATATGGTACTGATATACCCGCTTAAATAAACATTTAGAATAACACAATTGAAAAAAAAGAGCCGGGTAAGCAGCTGCAAGTGAAACAATATACCCCACTATCTACAGTTCTGGCAATGCAGCACGGACAAATGCTCGTCTTTGTGAAGACTTTTAAGCCAAGGTCAAAATGGTTAACTTGAATTTGATATGCGTCAATGGAAATGTATTAAATAAACAAATGAATTCTAAATTTATTTTACATTTTTCAGCAAAAGAATTCAACTTTCGACACTTGTTCACTATTTATTCAAAGGAAACAAAACTAAATCTTTTTTTTTTTCAACTAAAGCCATTTAAATAATTTCCAAAAACATTATTCCATCAATTCTAATGATGAGAAATCAAAATATTTTGTGTATCAATTAACATTTATGGCCCCCAATTGTGTGTTTGTGTCTCTGACTCTGACAAGTCGTATAATTGTTAATAAAAACATTTAATCAGGACTCTGAGTTGCTCGGAAATTGTGTTATAGCTTTTTGCAGTCTGTTTTTTGTATAGTTCAACTATTGCATTAATTGAGCTTATCTACAGCAGCCAACGAGAATTAAAGTGGGTCAAAGTTTTAAATGGGGTTCAAAAATCCCTACCGCAAACCCATCAAATTATGCGGCTGCCACAACAACATGTGTGCTATGTTGTGTATGAGTGTGTGCGCATCTAATAATAAAAAATACAAAAAAAAAAATGTATAAAAGTGGACCATTAAAAAACAGATGAAAACCGAAACGAACTGAAGACAGCTTTCAATTTCATTGTAAATTTTGCGCTGCATTCGGTGGCATTAATTGTAGACTTTTGTGGCGCTTTTAATCATCGTCATGAGAACATTGACAGCATCATAAAAAACCAAAAAAACACACATACAGATACCCAAGAGTCTATACTTTTAGAGGGTATTGTTATCGGGAAACGACTGTTAGATAAAAGTGACACATTTACGAGCATACTACACACAATTTTCACAATTTTCAAGCTTGAGAATGGAAATCGGACTGGAAATGGGAATGTTATGTTATACAAATGAATTTTATGAGAAAACAGGGGGAAAAATAACACTTGTTGTGAGATTTATGCTTGTGGTCTGCGCTTTTGTTTTTTGATTGGTGGGGTTAATAGAAAATGTTAACAAATTAAAAGCGATAAAAGACATAGTAAAAGTGTAAACGTACTTTGAGCGTGTCGGTTATTAGAATCTGAGCTACAACTGAAACTGAACTGGTCTGTAAAATATAAAAAACAAAATAAAAAAGAATAAAAGGAAAATAAATAGTAAAATAAAACTGAATTAAAAACATTTACAAATGACTTAATGAATGTAATTAACATTTAGTGTAGTCTAATGGGAAATTTCATTAAAATTCCTTCGATGGGCTTGAATTTAATGGAATCAAAGTGTTGACATCATCGATATGTCCAGGAATTCTGTTGAAAAAGAAATCGAATTGGGGCCACAACAAATGTATTTATATATAGATAACATATAAAGTTCGTGTGTGGATCAACTTCGAGCGTCGATTGACGATTTTGTGGTTAATTTGCTTAGAAGTTAAATGTGAACTTTTGGGTTTGGAGTGAGAGAGAACCTTGAGCTTCATACCAGATGGTGCCACAATTATTTGGTATGTTTATTTTTGAGTCATGTTCTTGTCCTAATTAAGCCACTGACAACAAAGACATTTGGGGAATGCCTGCCACTGCTTCAACTCAACGGCATCAGATGCAAATGGAATGTGCACAAAGAGAGATAACAATGACTAACAACTGTAAAAGATAAAAAATCGCACACCCACACGGGCACACAGAGGGTAGAGAGTACAGGAAGGTACACACACACACCAACACATTTTTGCTCAGATACTGAGATGAAGATGTGCGGCAATGTAAATTCAGTTGAGATGAAAAACAAGACGTTCAAAAAGGAGAAAAGGAGTCCCAGACTCAATCCCAGTCTGAATCCCCTTTTTCAGTCTCAGTTTCAGTTACATATTCAGATCGCCTGAAGCTGACAGGGCTGACAAGCAAATAAAGCGACAACTTTAACAAATACTCGTACTTGTTCTCCTGCTCACATTCACACTACAGCTGCCATCCATAAGATGCGCATTCTTTTTTTTTCTTTTCTCCCTCTTCAAGCCACAAAAACTGAAGGAATTCAATAAAATGTTAAGTAAATAATAATAAACGACCTTCACTGGTTTACCACCAACGAAATATTGCCTTAAATCAGTTTGACAGTTGAGCGTGGGATATTAAAATTATTTCATGAAAAGAACTGTAAAACTGAACTTCATTCAGTTCTCTTAATGCACCAGAAATGCAGAGTATCTTAGCAGTGCTTATCTCATAGTTTTGCCATTAAATGATAAGCTTTAGGTAAATTTTATGGTAATCGAAAGTAAAACAATAACAGCCTTAACTCTGTCATAACAATAAAGAGTTCAAAACTCTTAACAGATCAATTTGTATAGTGCCAGTCAAAAGTCAAACGTGTGTATCAATAGCAAATATCAAAAGTTATGCAAATAAAAGAAATTTACTTAAATGCAGTCAAAATAAATATGTTTTTGTTGCTTTTTTATTTAGTTAACGAAATGTTGTTCTTATTTTAGCACATTTAGCAAAAATGCAAAACTTAACGCCGTCGCCGTATAATTTCCCAACACTACAGCAACAACTGCAGCAAAAACAAGTGAATAACGGAATACACTCGTATATTTAGTCTAGATAAAGTATCGAATAACAAAAACCCGCTGCCGAAATGCAATAACAAAACTGCTCGTCAAAAAAGTGAGCAAAATAATTCAAATAAAAAGTGGAAAAAAAGGAGAGAAAAAAAGAAAATGAAGATGGGGCGCATAATTTTAAACGTGACTGTTGCAAAGAATTTCATTTCATTTATCACACAACATTTTTGCCAAGCAGCCGACGATGTCGTCGTCGCCGTCGCCGTCGTTGACGTTGACGTTGACAAAAAATGACTCGTATTATTATAAATTCGACCTTATTACTCTTGTTACTTTCGTTTGTTCTACACAACAGAGTTTTTCGCGCTTTTCGAATATTCTGCTACATCTTATTTTGCTTCTGCTTCTTCTTTTTCCCCGTCATATTCTCGTAGTTGTTGCGTTTTGGCATTATATTTCACTTCTGGTTAAAACATGGCTTAGAACATAAGGCGAGCACAATAACACTTGTTATTATATTTGATTTCTAGCTTTAATCCTTTTTTTTTAACACACTACTTGCACATGTATCTGACGGATGCAAATGTATCTTCACTTTTTTTTTTTGTTTTACCGGCTGATCGCGTTCTGCGCGCGCGCTCTCAATAACAGCGAGAAAAAACGCAACCAACTTACGCGCCGACGTCTCATAAACTGAACCAACAACAAAGCCGGCGGCGGCTCGCATGCGTTAACACAACACAACACAACGCGGCGCAGCGCAGTCAGCGTCAACGCCAGTGCTGACAGCGACGCAGCTGCAGCCACTTTGCACTCAACTCCTATGCTTAGCGGAGGAACGAAACTTGTTCTCCCGCAAAAGTTTACAGACACATTCACACTTGCACTCACAACACTCACAGCACTCACAACACTCGTTTGGACTGAGAACTTGTTGCTCGCATTTTGAGCATTGTTTATGCCAAGAAAAAAGTGGAAAAAGATTTTGTTTATCTACCTATGTAACTTGTATCTTTGTATTTTTGTATCTCTGCATCTATTTATCTATTTTTTTTCGATTGTTTTGTTTCAATCTCCCCGCTCTCATTGGGAGCTTCTGGCTCATTAAGTGCTTGTCGTATGGTGAATATGTTGAGTGTTTACTGTTTGAGTGTTGAGTGCTGAGTGTTTGGCTGTTGAGTGTCTTGTCTGCCGGCCAATTGAGTGCCACTTTCGAGTGTTGTTGTTTTACTCGTAACATTTCAATGAGCTTTACGATTTGCCTTGTTTATTGCCACAGTTTCTTGCTGTTTCCTTTTTCTTTTTTTTTTTTGAGTTTTTGTTTTGATTTTTGTATTTTTTTCTCGCTTTTTTTTTGGGATTGAATTTATGAAAGCATTTGAATTGCCTGTTTGTCGCTCTGCTTTATATTTACCGCATTTCGATTGTTTTTATTCGATTTTTATGGCATTTAACACGCATATTTTTTAGCGTTCGCCTTTTTTTTTTCATTCCTGTTTTGAGTTCTCAATGATTTTGGAGGCTTATGAGTCACGGACGGGTTGTGGATCATTTATGGCGAACTGAAGGATTTATTAGCCACGAATTTATGTTTATAAACAGCCAAAATAAAGGCCATCAAATGCTTGAAGTTTGTTATGTGTGAGACGTGTGAAAGAAAATTCGAGTACTTTTCAGTGAATGAAAATTCCATTCAGTTTGAATATTAGAATAAATCTTTTCTGGATTGAGCATTTGAGAAACTGTCTCTATGCAAACGTTTACAAATCGACGTAATTCGTTTTATATTTTTTTGCGTATCTCAAGTCAAAAGCAATCTCCAAGTCTTTTAAGTCTTGAGCTTCACTTCCTGTTCTACTCAACTGTCAACTCGCAGCATTTTCTCTGCGGAAAAACAATAAGAAAAGCCACACAAATACACACATTGTGTGTGACAAATACATTCACATATGCCAATGTCTTCTGTCAACTGTCAGTTTCATTGAAGTCTTCATAAATCGTCAGAAGACTCGAAATGCAAAATGCATTTGCTATTTGTGTCGTTTGTCGTCTGTCGTCTGTCGTTTGCCGGCAAAGTGTGAAAATTTTCTATTTTCTATAATTTTAGTCAGTGTTTTTAGCTCTCTGCGGCAAAGGACGTGGCAGAAAAGAAAAAGATTTTTATTAACTGCAGACAGGGACAAACGGATTTCGGACTGAAATATCTGGCAGCAACTACATAGATACTTTACAGAGCCGCTGGAAAATCTATTTTTAAGCGCATAATTTTTCACGCTGCCACCTTTTGAGACAGATATTTTCCTTTCCTCTAGCTCTTATTCCAGTTTGTCTTTCTATTCGCTATCCACAAGCATTTGGACACTTGTACATAATCTTAACCTAAGATAATTTGTCGTCGTCTGCCAGGCTAAAAGTATTTTGACTCTAGTTTTTCTTCTATTTGCTGTTTATCCAATTTCCTGCATTTGTAAAATCGCATTTCAGACATTTGCTGCGATTTGTTGAGGAATTTCATTGAGATATTTCTAAGTGGCGTCTGCTTTAAAATTATATTTATTTGTTAATGTTTTGATGAGATATTTTCAGCAGATACTGTTGGCTAAAAGACAATGTGGGTTTTAATCTAAAATATTTAATTTATTAAGCAAACTAAGAATTTTCTTCCCAAAAACTGAGATAGAGCACCTTAAACTTATATAAGATTTCCGAAAGCTAACGACCAATAACTGATAATATTTCCCAGATCAAAAACATTATGATTGCACTTTATTTGCGTAATCATCAATTGGGAAAAGGACACTCATCTGGCAAAGTGCGCAAATCGATTATTAAACTATTTCGGTACAAAAATGTTCAAATGTTTGCTTAAAAAATAACGAGAATGTGAAAATAACGGAAAAAGGCAGAGTAAATATTTATGAAAAGCGCACAAAACTTCAATTGGCTTAAAAGGGTGAAATTCAGAATTGTTGATGTGTGTGTGTGTGTGTGCTTCTGCCTGTGTGTGTATTGCACACAAAATGGCGCCACCAGACATTGAAAAACGTGCAACAACAGAAAGCAAATAATATCATAAAAAAAGATGACAGCGCAAATGAATTGAACCACCGAATGTGTGTGTGTGTGTGTGTGTGTGTGTGTGTGTGTGTTTGTGTGTGTGTTTGTGTGTGTGCATTGTCAATATAACTGAACACGTTTGACAATTATACACGGTTACATTTCGTGGCATATTGAAGCACTTTTGCAAACAACAAGAACAAACTGAAACTGGCGCAAAAAGTCAACGACAACAGAAGCAATATGTGGTTTTCAATTGATAGCCAGTACGTCGGGGTACAGGAGAGGAAAGAAATGGCCGGATTTATGGGGACTTCTGCAGCTGAGAGCTAAGTAATCGGTGAGTGCAGCTCACCAGGAGCAAAAGCAAAGCCAATGCCAAGCCATTTTAGCGTGACAATCAATTGATTTCCCAAGCGATATAAATGAAAAATATTTTTCCTTTATTTTTTCCCGGTTATTCTTCTCTTCCCACCTCAGCAAACATTTCTATGTTCCTTTTTGCAATTGTGACATTTTTCAGGAGCATTCCGCCGCTTGCTAACCCCAAATGACAATTTATAGCTTATAATTTCAAATAAATCATAGCTTTGAATTTGTTTATGGCTAATTAAAGAGAACAATAACAAATGATCATCGTGACAATGAAAAATTATGAAATTTGACACAATGTAAATATATTTGCTCTGGTTTTTGTTGAATTATTCGCTGAACTTTGTTTTTCATAAGCGAGTCTAATTGTTGTTGAAGCTGGAAAATTCTGTAGGGAAATGCTTAAAATGCGCATCACAATATCTGCATGCAGATATGTTTTTTCGCTGCTTTTCAGTTCGTTGCAGGAATTTCAATGAATTTTTTCTTTGCTCATGGTTTGTGCCTTCGCTACAAGTGGATGTTGAGCGTTGACTGAACTACGAAAAAGTGTTGCATACTTTTAGGGATGCTTCAAAAAGATTCATGCAATATGAATTCGTTGAATTCGATGAAATTGAAAATTATTATTAAGCTTAAAAATGCAATTTATTGCCATAAATCACAAAAGGCAAACACGAAAACGAAGAGCATATTTCACACTGCGTATGAGTGATTTATTGAACGATAAAAAAACAGTATATAATATAACGAAATTGATTCCATGGTGTCTGGTCGTGCATAATAAACTAAACTGCAGTTGGGCCTGGACACAGTTTTCCTTGCAAACTGAACCACATTTTTCACAAGTCCAACACGACAATAACAACAACAAGAACTACAATAACAATAACAACGTGAATGAGAACGAGAACGAGGGCAGCAGCAAGCACACACATTGGTTAAGTGGACTCAAGGACAACAACGATGACAAGCTGCAAGCAAACTTGGTCAGAAGGCGGAGCAACAGCAGCTGCCATTGTGGCCAAGAACAGCGGTCATAAGGGGTTAAATGAGTTGCTTGTGTCTGTGTGCGTGCGTGTAACTGTATGCCGTCAATATCGACCACATGTGGTTAAATTATGGCACTGCTTTCTTCTTACTCCATCTCCGCTGGGAAAATGCGAACAAGTTTCTCTCCCGCAATTTCTATGCGTTTTAAGCCACATTTATTTGTGCTATTTTTAGAGTTTAACAGGAAATCAATGGAACATATTTTATAGCGTTAAACAATTCGCTTCCAACTGTCGATGTTCAAAGAACTCTTAACTGGACTAAATGGCTTGCATTCTGCTGCAATTCGCTTTAATGTCTAAACCATGTCCAAGACTCTACAGGAATTGCGAACATTGTTTCAGTTCTTGTGGTTATTGTTGTTAACTCTCGCAATGCTTTGGCTAACAAGCCGGAAGTTATTCTGACCAAACTCGGCCAACTTTTGGTTTTAACCTTAGTGCAGTTTTCATTAGCATACGCACTTAGCTTGCGGTTGAACGGTTCATTTTGTCGAGCATCCTTGGGTTCAAGCAGGGCGTGACATTGATGTGGTTATGCATCATCTGTGTACTGGAGTAGCAGAAGAGAAGAGGTGGGAGAGAAGGAATACTAATTGACGTCGCACTTGATTAGCAAAGCATGCAAATGGATTGTGCAGCTCCTTGATTAAAGTTGCCGCATTTTGACATAGAAATTTGGCGTTCAACTCGAATACTGAAAACTTGTATTTTAAAAGTACGAGTTTTTTTTTGCTCTTAAAGGTCACCAATTATGTATTTTATTTTTACTTGTTTCTGAAATGAATTTTTCACATGGCGTATGCTTGGTAAGCAAACGAAACTTTAAAATTCAATTTACTAGAAAAGTTTTATTTAATTAATACCAATTCTTTCAACTAGTCGCACAGACAAAGAGACAAGGGAACATTTGTGTGGTCAATTAACCACTGTGCACGCTTTGGTTCAGATAGTCAGCTAACATTTCGCCAACTGTCCCGCCTTCTGCTCCCCCTTTCTGGTCTTTGGTCAGCTGTGGACAAAGTTTGAGCCGGGCTGGTATAGTACATGAGCCAGGCCATTGGGAGACTTCATTTAAACGAAAAAAGCTTCTTTTAACTCACACACACACACACAAACCCACACACTCAGAAGCACACACCCACACACTCTCAACTTTCATTTACGCTGCTCCACTTTTTTTGTGTCGGGTTTCGTGGTAATTGTTTTAAGTTGCATTTATTTAAACTTTTTACGCTTTTCTTTCTCCCACTCTCATCTTTCTCTCTGTGTCTGTCTTCCTCTTTTGCCCTCGGTTAACTTTGCTGGAGCTCTTGTCGAGCAAAACTTTTTTAATTCTATTTAATTTTTTTTTTTTTTTGCCGCTACACATTGTTAATTTTGTTAAAGTTTTTCTTATCATTTTTTATCGCTTTCTGTCGTCGCTGCATCAACCTGGCGTGGCAAGCAAATATTAATACTCTTTGCTCATAATAAAAATTGAAAGAGAAGCCTGGAATTTTCCAGCACCATCAAGATTGTTGCCACAACAAAGTAGCTCCGAAAATTCTATGAAATTGTAAGGCGAAAATAAAAATAAACTTTATATATAAACTTTTAGAAAATTAAGTTGAAAACAGCGAAATAGTCAAGTACTTTGTTTCTATCACTGTTTTAAATTACTTAAAGCACTTAAAACATAGTTCAATTAAACAGTTTTAGTAACGTTATAAGCACAGTTTATGTATCAATTTCAACTGAAACTCAATTCAATACTCAAAACCATCCAATTCAAACGTAGCTCTAATATTTGAATAGATTACACACAACCTTCAAATTTCTCAAATTTTTAATAAACTTTAAATGCATGCTAAGAATTTAAACCAAAATACATGAAACACAAGGATTGTTTCTCCTCCTAAAGTAATTATAATTTCATAAATTGTTCTTTAATTTTTTTTTTTAATTTTAAAATACATAAAAATGTTTGAAATATGTCGGGATTTGTTTTCATCTAAATGCAGCAAGCGTAATGGGTTAAGACATGTTAAGCCCACATTTCTTTGTGCTCTTGGCAAACTTTCTTTTTGCACTCAAGTGTCGTATTTACGAGCACTTTGTTGCAAATATATGTGCATACATACATGTGTATGTATTTTTATACATATTTCTATGTTATTATTGTTGGTGTTGCTTTCCACATGCTGCATATTGTTTGATTTTATGGCATTGCCTTTTCTTTCTTTTGCCGTTTGCTTTCGTATTGATTTTCGCTTGGGCTTATAGCTCGGTTGCCCAAAAGTATGCTATGTTATGCGCTCTACATACTCAACGAGTTATATATATATACCTAATATGTGGGTGTGTTTGTGTGTTATACTCGCATATCCATTGTTTGCACACTCTGTGACATTTTTATGCGGCCAAACTTTGTTGCATCAAATTTACGGTGCGTATGAGTAACGACAGCAGTTGCCATCAGTCCGTCACATTTGTGGCAAATATTTTGCTGTTATTCCCGTTGGTGTTGCCAACATTGTTGTTGTTGTTGTTTGTGCCTTTGTTTTGCAAACCAAACGACATGCGTCGTAAAAAGCACACTTGCATTTATTAGCCATCAGAGCGAAACCCACAAAAACAAATCCGAATCCAACTGAAAACCAACTCGAAATGCCCCAAAACACAAAACGCAAACCAATCAAACTGTCATGCCACCCAGATAACTTTCATTCAACATTTTCTGCTTATTTCTCTGTGCTTTGCCAGTGTAATTGAATAATAAATATGTATTTGACTTGTGTTGGGACATTTCTAGGTTGAATAAATATAACCTGTTCAATATTATAATCAAATCCAAAAGTGTGCTTTAATTGCAGCCCATTTGCATTAAATGCATACCCCTCACTCCGCTCCATTCCGTTGCCTTCTCTTTCACACTTTTGCGCGGAAATTGCGGAAATTATTTCAGCTTCTAATGATGTTGCCATTCAAAGAGCTTCTCACAATTTCAACTCTGATTTGATTTCCTCAACAAATTGCTTGCTCAAAAAGTTTGCGCACACTTTCGCAGAAGAAATATAATTGCACAGACACCTACATATAGTCCCAAACACACACACACACATACACACCAACACACAGCCAAAATGAACCCTCGACAAGAATAAAAGTTGAACTGAGAATTCGACTCGAACACGAGCTAAAACAAATTGGAGGCCATAAAAATTACAAGACTGAATAAGGTGACTGCGTAGCGGCTCTTGTAAGTCAATTCAAAAATGTTCCTTTCCCACACCCTCTAAAAAAAGAATGAAAAATTCACCCGCAAGGCCATAAGAAAATTATGAAAATGTAACAGTGGGAAATGATGAAGTAACTAAGGTTATGATTATGGCTAAAAAGAGACGGAAAAAGAGCGAGGAAGGAAGTAAGACTTACCGTCATGTATTCATCCAAACGATGCTTCCAATTGTCAGATCTATCGATTAGATTGTTCCATTGCTCGGAAAGTTTTCCCACTTCCCGCCGTATGCTGCGTGCCAGTTCACGGCTCTGCTCCTCGGCGGACATGTAACGTGAGTCGGAATCATGGGCGGCTGCAAGAGGCAAAAACATGACGAAAAATGATTAGATAAAAATCGGCAGGTAAAACACAAAGTGAGAGCAAGAAAGAGGGGATGAAAAGCAGATACTTGAGGTAGGCGTAAAACAATTGCCAAACTCCCGCTTGGCACGTAGCTTTATGAATTAGAGATGATATTATGGCTCTTAATGTCTACCGACAGCAATGATTATGCTGACGTTGGTGTGAGAGAAAAGCTGAAGGGCAGACAGGTGGGCGTGGGGAAAACTTTGATTATGCTGATTGCGCACAGTGATTAAATTTGCAATAAAATGATCTCAGCTCGCTCAGTGTCTCTCAAGTGTCGAGCAATGACAGCAACGCTCAAGGGATAATTCAGCTATAACTTTTGATACAGCATCAAGCGAACTAAATTTATCGATTAGCATAAGTCGATATATGCAAGAGATTTGTTAGATAAAATAGAAAAATTCAGAGAGCGAAGGAAATGGAAATGCAAGTGAAGGACAAGTGAAGAAAAAAGGAACGAGAAATAGAAAGAGAGAGTGAGTGACCAACGGCAGCTGGACAAACGAAACGAAGCCAAAGCAAACCTCAACAGTGGCACACAAAAGTATGACAACAACAACTATAGCAGTCACTGCCATCGATGAACGTCAGAGTCAGTTGGCTAAATCTAAATTTAATTTAATGCACGAACGGAGCAAGCGAATAAGTTTTATGGCCAAGAGAAGCAGAGGGAGATAGATAGACAGAAAGAGAGAGAGAGAGAGAGAGGCAGATAGAGGGCAATTGCCAGGACAGTTGGACAAGTTGGACAAGTCGACAAGCGACAGTCGACATCTGGTAATATGACGTTAAGCAAATATCAAGACTGTGTCTGATATTCTTTAGAGCATGAGCTTGAGCTCTATGCCACTCCGTTGTAATATTCAAATTCAATTTAAAGATTGAGTTTTATCGCATCGAAGGTTTTTTCTGCTCTTTGCGTGCCTCACTGAATCACTTCATGTCCGACTGACTGAGAGTTTGATGAAAATGGAAATTCAGATGAAGACGTGGACTTCTTCGATGAAGCCGACTCGCAGCGGCAGGGAAACTTTTGCTTTTTGCGTTTCATTTCCATTTTCATGACAATTTTTTTCTGCTCACAAAAACTTTAAGAATTAAATCAAAGAACAATCAAAAAACTAGTTTCAATTTGAGACTTTAAACTAAATTATTGAGCATATGAAGGCTATACCATATATTCAATGATAAAACAGTTTTGTTGAATTTAATCAAAAATATTTTTACCACTAAGTCTGTTGTTTTTACTCATGCAAATAGTTTTTGAAATTAAACAATTATAATTCCCCGTTTATTTAAACTAAGCTCTTATTTCTCATTTGCATTAAAATATTGTTTCTAACACACAAATTTGGTTAGTGAAACTAAATATTTGAATTTTGTTTGAATAATGTTTGATTTTTGTGGCACAAAATCAATTTCTATGATTAAAATCAATTGTCCAATTGATCCGAAATCTACACACAGATAAAATGCACAGCCGCACGTACTCACTTATACAGATACACACATATACAGTGACACTATTGATAGTTGGCACTAATAGCGTACTAATCCCACTAATTGCTTTGGTCGCAATTATCGTTAACGCCTTCTATTAGGTTGCCAGAGGGGCGTGGTAACTGCTGATCTCTCTGTCTGTCCGTCCGTCCGTCCGTCCAACTGTCGACATTGTGCGCAAGCAAAACAAACTAAACCAAAGCCGAGTCCGCAATAGCCATTTGCTAAATTGTTAACTGTACTTAAAAAGTACTAAGCCCTGACTAAAAGAATGCAGAGGAAAGTTTAGTCGGGTGCATGACCAACTGTAAAATACCCTGTCTGAATACTTTGAAGGCCATTACATTTACTGAAAATCATAAAAGAATATTTTATTTATCTTATTTGCTGCCTGTCGATCTTCAAACTAATTTTAAGAACTGCAATGCTTCAAATGCTGCGCTTGATTACAAGGCATGCGTGCATATCCAACTCATGTAAAGCAGCCAAATCAATTTGAAATTCCACTGGAGCAAAGAGCAAAACTGTTGTCTACTTTTAGGCGCCTCACGTGCGGTGAAATTTTGTGTGAAAAGCAGTGATGACAGCTAAAATAGCTAGAAATAGTCTAAAATTAAACTAAAACTGAGTTTAAACCATAGCTACATTCACGTATATTGAAAACGGTTAACTTCCAACTTACCCTACTATTTTTTTTACAAAACAGTTGGATCTAGCTTTTAATTGGCTACAAAGACAACCCTAGTGCAAAGCTTGACTGCTCACGTAACTAGCTGTGTGTATAAGTGTGTATTTGGTTGAGTTTTACTCTGTGTGTTTGGTCAGCTGCTAAGCTCTTGCAATGCAGAGCTCAAACAAGTTCTTAAATTTGTTTTGTTATTTTTGATTTCGAGTTTTGGCAAACAAATTGAAAAATGCGTGAATGAGTTGATGAGTTTGTTAGGCATTCGCCTGAATGTCTGTATAAATGCATGCATTGAATGCAATGTGAATCGTATAAAACTCCAGTGCTTTTTACGAATTTTGTTATTGGTCAGAAAAGAGAGTATAGTAAAACTTTTAAATAGTAGTTGTCGAAATTCATGGATTCATTTTGTGGCCAACAACATTAATGGCATTGTGTGGATGGTCATGTTGTTTGATGGGATCGCATTTAGTACTATCTACCCGCCACAACACCACAACGTCCTATAAACATAATAATTTAATGGAGTATCGTAAAAAACTGAAACTTACCCTCTGTATCGCTGGTATCCGAAACGGGCGCCTCACTGGCAATATACTGACGACCGCTCGTTAAATTGCTCTCAACAATTGGGCGTTTATCCTCGAGCTGACGACGAAAAGCTTTATGATCATCCTGCAAGTAAAAACAGAAAAAGAAGCAAAATGAAATGAAGAATTGCAAAATTTTTGTTGGGCAAATAAAAGTTCATGTAGTTGTAGTTGGTCTATCAATTCAGCCAACGATTTATATCGCTTTGGTCATACACAAATAAAACCGTTAAGAAATTGCCTAAGATTTTCGCTCAATTGCAAATGCAATGGCTAAAAATGCAGTCAAGTGTTTGGGCCAATAAAACATCCTAAAGCCAAAAACTCTCGCAATAATAAATATCGTGTTTAATGCGCTTAGTGTGGAAAGAGTAAAATGCAAGAATACAAAAGCAAAACAAGTTTTCAAATGAAAAGCAATACAAGAAAATACATGTACAATACGAATTCCCCTAACACACGCACACACAAACACACACTAATACACTTAAACACTTTAGGAGCCAAAATGTAAATGTCCGACAGACCGTAACTTAGTGGCAGGCAATAGATTTGAAAGAGCCGGGCCAAAACAGCTTCCAGGGTGAAAGTTGCCTCATTTTTTCTTCCTTTTTGCCAGCGGGGGCTAGTGTGTGTGAGTTGGGGGTAAGTGAAATTCAAGTGGCGCCTGCTGTGTTAGACAGTGTTTCAGTATATTCAACTGGCCTTGCCTTGAACTAGTACACAGAAAGAAAAGGGTTTGAAGGGTTTCAAGTAATTATGTGGAAATAGCTATAATTTGCTGGAAGTTAGCAGGAAAATTCTGAAGGACATTAAAGAAGGTTTAATAAGTTAAGAAATCTAAGTGCTTGTACCTAATTTTATTTGGAGTGAAAACCCCTTTGAAAACTACCTTATTTTTCTCTGTGTATATCTAGCATTTGCGCTGGTTTTCTCTCACATATTTTTTACCACTGGCTTCGCAAGCCCTTAAGTGATTTCCGGTAACACACATACACAAACACACACACGTACATATAATCACGCAGCATAGAAACATACACATATACGTGTGTGTGAATGTTTTTGACATAACAAGCATCATTTAACAATTATTTAAGAATCCGCATCTAGCATCGCCAAGTGGGACTTTCAATTCAACGCAAGCCAAACCAATTCGGTCAAGTTGGCCAGTTAGATACGTTATCCCCCCCTTACCCTATTCTATAGCTCTACTTCTATTGAATAGCTATTCAAGTGACTTCGCATAAAAAGCAGCAAAAGCAATTGCAATGTACCCACTTATAAAGCACATTTCGAATGAGGCTATAAAATACATTGACGCAGCAACTTCTGAATTATGTAATGGATACTCCTCATCTGTTATTTGAGTTTGGCAGAGGGTGTGAGTAAGTGTGAGAGTGTGCATGCGTGTGCCTGGAATCGCAATGATAAGCCAAATGCCAAATACTGAATCCAAATTAGCCAACACCTTGCTCAAAGTACTTTATATTAACAAAAAAAATGAGCACTTAGCAGATAATCTTAAAACCTTAAGTAAGTAAAAACGAATCAATTTCTAGTTTTTATTGCCGTCAATGCTTTCAATTATGATACCCAACAGAAAGAAGCAAAATAAATAGGTTATTTTAGAAGATCTGAACTTTATACAACACTTTAGTTAATTAAAACATTTTGATAATTAAATTAAAAATGTATTAAAAGTATAAAACAATATGCTGATTAATTTTAAAAATTAATAGAGCGTAAAATTATACAAACTAATGTTTGGCATATAAAAATGTTTTAAAAGAAGTCAGTTTAAATTACATTTATTAATTTAAGTGGCTTTAAATGTTGTTTACATACATTTTAGCTGAAATCTCTGTGCAATTATCACTAAATAAATGCATTTCCATTTTGATTTGCAGCACAACAATTTTGATATCACGTATACGCATAGCAAGCACCAATACCAACACACACACACACACACACACATAAGTTAATACCCAAAATCGTAAATGATATTAGTTTATGCAATAATTGTGCATTTGCAAATATTTATATATAATTTTAGACAATCGGATAAAACAAAACATGCAAATTTCATGAATTCAGTGAGCAAATATGTTCGCATCAACTGATATTTAATTTGATAAGCTGACTGATATTTAGTTCATTGTACTATTAGTTTAGTTATGACGTTTATTTGGTGGTGGTGGTTTGCTTAATGTCATTCAGTGTTATTTGTAGAGACATTTTTGCATTTAGTTTGAACAATTGCCAGACATACAATACATAATTACGTCTAAATATTTGCTTGAGCTACAAAAATGGTTGGCACACACACTTGAACACACACACGCACACAAATAATGGGGCATGGCAACCACTTTATGCGCCATTAAATCACAGAGAGACCCTGCAGTCACACACAGCAGCATTCACATCCCCATTTCTATGTCCATTCCGCTTTTCACATTACGCACATCGAGGCGAAAAATTACAAATTGTGCCAGAAAATGGCACTAAAAATGCCAGTACTAACCCCATTTCTACCCCCAAAGCCTTCCACACAATTAGTGGGCCACAGCAAATTGAGGTGCAACTTCAAATTGGGTCTTTGGCCAAAGAAAAAAGAAAAAACACTCTATGATAAGCTACAGCCAACTGCAGAGCTTAGACAAAAAGACAAAACTTTTTTGCCAGAAAATAAAATATTTAAAACTAAAAATCGAATTTTATGCACTGAAACAAACAAATTTTTTCAAATTTGAATAAAAACTCAGTCTATGCCTTCGTTTTCTTATAGTGCTTAATTTTTCGTTTACTGCTTGAAATATTATTCAGAGAATCTCAACTTACCAATTGCTTTTGCAGACTGGCCGCATCGCCTCTCACAGGTCCCAGTCCCAGAGTGCTCAATTCAGTATCCTTGCGAATGACCCACTCGGTTAATTCGCGTAGGGAGAGCAGCAGCGCATTCCAATGCTCCGAATTTGATTCCAAGCGATTTCTGTAAAAGATACAAAGTGAAGAGACGCCTTGAAGTATGCAACACAATCAAAAAAGTTGAGGAGTACACGAGCCATAGTAATATTAAATTTAATTTGCACTTTACAGGCAGCTGTGTTGATTATTAAGAATTGCCCAACCCAACGACCGCAAAATGTCAGCGACAATTTGTCTACTTCCGGTTCGGTTTGGGTTTGCCTCGCCATGAAATTGGAGAAGCAATGGGGAGAAGTTGCAGAAAAGTGGGTAATTCTAATAAACCCTCAATTTGCCCGTGCTCGAGGGTAAACGCCAACGACAACGACAACGCCAACGCGAACGAAGACGACCCAAAATGCTTGTCGTTGTAATTGTAAAATGCCCTGGACCATTTTATTTTCTATTTTATTTTCGGGCAAGCGACAACTTCCCGTTCGCCATATCGCAATGGCATATTTTGCGCCCCATTTTGTGTACAAACATAAGAAAAAAGCGATTTGTATGATTTGATGCACTCACGACTTTGATATACCCGTTAGTGCAGTTTTAACTTTATCTATTGGAGTAATTTAAAAAAATTTAGCATGCTTATAGACGAATTAATTGCACTTAAGCTATAGGCAGCTATACCTTTCGATTTACAGCTTATTGTGGCTTGTTATGAAATTTTTTTCACTCAAGGAAAATTTTTTGGTGACTTCTGAACACATGCCAGTGTCAGTACTATGCCCTTACTCTGAATATACCGGGTATAAAATGAAGGGAATGCTTAAAATCTGCATCCGCGAGCGCGCTGTAATAACAATAGTCATCTACGACTTGGTTTCTTTCTCAGAAAGTCCTGTGCCTTGTGTGCTGTGCCTCGTATCCTGTGTCTTGTGCCTTTTGTCTGTTTATCTTTGGCCAAATTCTTTGGCTCGTTTTCCTTATTATTTTTCTTGTCGGCAGTTCGCTTTGTAATTAAGGCAAGGACATCACATCGCATCGCATCGCACGGCATTTGAGTTTCATTTTGGCATATGCATGGGTTATAACACGGTCTTCAGCACTTCTCGGAACAAAATTATAAAAGAAATAACTTGAGTCGGAAATATGCTCGGAAATAAGATGTATTCAAATAATCTTTGCTTTTTGCTCTTCTTTTCTTTTGTAGGTTTCCCCCACTTTCATTATGTTTCCCAAAGATATTCTGCCTTGTTTAATGGGCAAATTTCTTGTCAGATTTCATTCCCTGCTGTTTTTGTCAGCTGCTGTCATTGACTTTTACAGACACAATTAGTGCGAAATGTGAATGCTTTAATGCGTAATCATATGCTTCTACTTTTAAATGGTGTTAATTTAATTTGAAGCTTGATCGATCAATTATTAACGTGTTAGCCCGTGGACTTGTGTAATTTTGAAAAGAAAAACCACCAGAAATCTCAAAATAAATTCCATAACTTTCAGCGCTTAATATATTGATTGAATGTGTCAGGTTTTTTTTCTATATACACATCCCGTATGATTAGGCTTTTTAACCACACAACAAGGGGTATTTCAGCTGTCCCAAATGTAATTTCAGACAGACCGCCACCATCATGTTATATATCTCAAATGGGTTCATCAATCATCCACTCGCAACTCAAATAATAATCAGTACGAAAAGAGAAGGGGAGAAACACACCTGTAGCCGATAAACTCAAAGTAGTCTTGAAAGTTTGAACCAGAAAAGCGCAATGCATAAAGTTCAAAGCCCAAGAACTTTGAACATCAAATGACCCAAAGCGAGAGCCAAAAGTGAGCGGCGGCTAATACAAACAGGCAAAACTAAAAAGCTGAGGCTTAAACAGAGCAAAGCAAAGGCATCTGGAGGAAACTTTTCAAGTGCTGTCGAAAGTATTTCATTGGAATTTATAAGCTAACAAATCTCCGGCGAGCAACACAAACAACAAATGAAAGCAAACACAAAGCATAAGAAGAAGAATGAAAAAGCAGGCAATGGTTGCTGGCCAAGTCACTATAACAACAACAACAACAAGAACTACAAGATTGTTGACTTGACGTCTACGGAAGTGGGCAAACTTGGCTAACGGAAATATGCCAAAATGCCAACAATGAACGTAAATAGAAAGCGTCGCGAACTGACAAAGAATAATCGTCTGAATTTGGCCAACAAAAGCGGCAGCAACAACAAAATAGGCCAGCTGCCTGGCTGATAGAGGCGGCAACAAGGGGGGCGTGGCTGAAACATTTTGTGGACACTTAAGGTGTCATTCGTTAGGTCGTTGTGGCCTAATTGAAAAGTGCTCCAAAGCAGCAAAATATAAAATATTGTTGCCTACTTTTGCGAGCCAAGCAACGTTACGTATACGCATCGTTGTACAACGTGGCCACATAATTGCCATTTATATTCATTTTGCGGCCGCTTGTTTTTCAGCGATTTTCGCATGTCATCATCATTATTCATTTTAATCAAACCTCTTTCTCGTCACTTCGCCCGCGATCAAGCACAAAAGCCGCTCGACATTCTGCCTGACTTTGTTTTCAGTCACGGCCGAGCATCGATATCAACAAGCGGACAATATTTGTATACTCTGCGCTGCTTTATTTATGAAATGTGGAAATTACAAACAGCCTGTGTGTCAGGAAGAGAGAAGAAGCGGGTCAGCGTCAGGATGTTGCCTGTTTGCACTCGATTTCATCACATTGTTGGCTTGACTGTCGTCAGGCTTGTCACCGTTTTGCTTCAGACACAAGAGGGAGAGCACGCTACAGTGTGTACCAGGGAAAATGAATAAACGGACACTGCTCCACTGTGTTTGTGCTCCACTGTGTCATATACACGCACTCTCTTTTATACGCTGCTCGTGTTCCGGCACTTTTCACGCGTTACGTTCTTTTATTGATTTTCATTGGATGGAAAACAAAAGGAAGAGAGAGCGAGAAGAGAAAAAGCGGCAGAATGGAGAGTTCCATCATCAAAGTCGCCACTTACAACTGGCTTCATGCCTGGCCAGGCGTAAAGTGTTGTTGGCCAGCCTGACTGCCTTACTACCCGTCTGTCCGCCTGTCTGCCTGCCAAGCTTGTTTGTACTGTTATTTTCGCATTTTCATCAACACAAATTCTCTTAACCCGACAGCAGCAAAAACAGCAACAACGGCAGCTGCAATAGCCACGCGTTGCCTGCGAAAAAGTAGCCAACAACTTGAGCTTAATTTGGTTTAATTAACGCGTCAGCTTGCACAACTAAGAGCGAGAGAGAGCCAGCGCACAAAAAATGGATTGTGTCTGTGCCATTTTAAAGCTACTTAACAGTGGACAAGACAAAAGTATTGATAATGCGACAAATTGGACAAAAAGTAACACCAACTCTGTTACCAGACATTTTACCGCTAAATACTTCATCAATTAAATTACATAATTCTGCTTTAAATCATTTAATTAACTGATGTAACACAGTTGAAACTGTTTCGCATTGCAAATGTTGCAAAAATGTTTTAAACTTGTATTAAAACAAATGTTTGTCATGCTGTAATATAAAAGGTAAACTAACCAACATGTAAATTTACAATATTGATAGAACTGTTCGGAAAATAACTAAACTTGTGGTTTTCAAACTAAAATACGCAACAAAATATAAATATGTAAGCAATATAACAAATATGTCTGAAAAGAGTTTTGTTATTAGAATTTTTACATTCAGTTGCGGCGAATTTGTGGTGTAAAAACACATAAAAAACTATGCCAATAAAATTTCAAAAAATTTAACGACAAAATGCGCATATGAATGAGAAACTCGTACAAAATGTGCAAAATATTTTGTGAAATAAAATTCAAATTGTATACATTTTGAGCTACTCCAATCGGTTTAGTTGTTCCTTCTGTTTCGCCATTCACATTCATCATACGCAGCGTGTCCCAGTTAAAACAGCTGCAATGTACATTTTGGCACAGCAATAACAACAGCAATTGTGGCAAAAGCCACCATTCGGATGTGGTTTAAGCATCATCATCATTCGCGGCAATAACAAAAAAAAAATAAAATGCCAAAACACTCCAAGAAGTCGGCAAAGTGGAAAGTCGGCCGTCTAAAGGGTGACGGCTATAGGATGTTGTGTGTGGGGGCGGGGTACAAAAAAAAGCACTTACCTGATTGCAATACTTTTCGATTTTAAATTATTCCAACGTTGATTCATTTCATCCAAACGACGCTGCAGCATAACCGCATCCTCTTGTGAGGTAAGTGAACCCAAAAGTTTGCGGCCAGTGCCATCGAGACGATCGTAAACAACGCGATGGGTTTCAATTTCTGATTGTAGATCCTGTAAACAAAAAATGCCAAGTTGAAAAAGGTTCAATGAGTTTGCATAAACAAGAAAAAAGGAACAAGCAGAGAAAAAATATGCGGAAATGCTAATAAATTAGTGTATGTAAAATTTATTCATAAGTGCGAGAGACCGAACCGTGTGCTGTTTTCACACGGTTTGCTTTTGGCATAGCTGCTCGACAGCCAGGAAATTGAATCTGAATTTCAATATGCGATTCTGTGATATGCAAAAAGCGGCTGCAAACATTTTAGACAAAGCGTTCACACAAACACAAACTACACACACTCTCGCCGTGCAGAAACACGTCCTGGAGCAGGATTAAACGGTGGCCATTTAGCACAACAAGCAGGCCATGAAATTGCCGAGCTATGCCATCAATAAGCCCGCACTCACACACACACAAATGCTGCAGGCCAACTAAACGCTTTTGTGTCCACTCTCAGCTTTCCTCTCTGTTTCCCTTCGCTCCCACTCCAACTTGTTTGTGTATTTTCAACATGAGTGACAAGTTTTGGAAGCCCCGACTCTTTCCGCTTTGCAATTATTAACCGCATATGACCCCCAGTTTGTCCCCATTCCCACTTATTCCTCTACTCTGGCGCCTGGATTTGCAGCAGCTTTTGCGGCAGCTGCGTCTCATTTCTGGCTGGTTGTCATTGCCATCTGTTGTGGCAGGTGTTTTATTTATCAACTCAAGGATCCGGCTTAAAAATGTTTCGCCTTTTTGGTTTTGTTTTGTCCCCCAAAAAATTGTTAGCCAGTTATTTGCTGTGGTTTTCTTGGTTAACTCGCCCACAAAACATATATAAACAAAATGTGTGTGAATTTAGTCAGTATAAATTTTGGTGTGTTGTGTATTGTGTATGTTTGTTATGATTGTGTGTGTTATGGCTGTCTTGTGCATTTTAAGGCTGGTTTTATGAGGTTTTAGAGCTTTAACTTTGATGTGGCTTAGGGACATTGTGTGTTATAGGAGCTGTAGCAAACGTAGAGTGCTCAGCAGTCGAGCTTAGAACTACATTATAGAGCTGCCAAGCTTGCATAACTTGCCATAGTTTACACACTGTATACAACTCGGTTTTATTTCTCTCACCATGCATTTTGAATTGGATTTATTATTTATATCTGTAGATAAACATGAGGAGGTAAATGCAACTGGAGCAGTAATCTTTAACTAAAGAAAACAGACTCCTTAAATATAGACTCCTGCTTAAAAGTGTATTCTATGTTTTTCAATATATTTTGTATTTGAAATTCTTAACTGTATTTATCGTAATGAGTTTGTATTTTTTATTTCCATTTCTTTTCATGTCGTTGGGTTGAAATCAATCTGCTTTTCATTAAGAACTTCAATTATAGTTTTTCTTCTATATTTTCATCACCTTTCTCCTTCTATTTTCATATGTTTTGCTGTCAAATTAAACTTTTAACACAAGTAGTTCTGTTGCGCAATTAATTTAAATATTCCTGCTTATGCCAATCGCGCAGTTGAAATTTGTAATCAACGAGTTTTTGACTAATTCAATCAATCACGCAAAACGTGCCAAATAAACTAATTAAAAGTGGAATTAGTGCCACATACGCCATAGATGTTCCTAGTTATAAAAATAGCAACGCCGGAAATGGCTTCTAAAATATGTGATTGTATGTGTGTGTGTCTAGCTGGCTGTATGTGTGTTTGCTAATTAAACCTTCATTAGGACGCCAATGGCTTGTGTTGTATGTAAACAAAGCATAAGCGAAGAGCAAGCGACACAGAGACAAAGGAAGGAACGAAGCAATGGGGAACAAGTAAATAAATATACCCGAGCTAAAGAAAAAAGGGCGCAAAAATCGAGGTGGCTTTTTTTTTGCCAGCTAGGAACTTGTGCGAAGAAACGAGGCTTCAATTAATTTGGCTTATTCATGTAACACACACATATACACTTACGCATACACATACATAAACAGAGCAATTCAATTAATGCGCAAAAATTGTTTATACGCCAATAGAGCGGAAATGAGCGATGTTGGCGACAGGGGAAGCGAGCGACAAGCAGGCGACCAGAGGAAGAGCTAAGCCAAACAACAAAACAAAGCAATTTTAATGAGCATGTGTGTGTGTGTGTGTAGGAGGTGGGCGTGGCACATGTACAAAAGCCGATTAAATCAATTAAAATGAGAAAATGCCAATGGCAAAATGGCGTCTGTTCTAATAATGCCAGCAGTTTGTCGCGCTGCAATCGGTCATTATCCTGGGCGGGAGGTCAAGCCATGCCCTCCGGCTCTTGACCAACGACTAATGCTGCTAATTTGTGCGCCAGGAAGACTTGAATTTTCTGTGCCCACACACAGACACACAGTGAAATTAAATTGAAGTTCATTTGTTGTTAATAGGAGCACAGATTATGGTTCAACCTGGAAGCCACAAGTGCAAGTTTACTTACACATAATGAGGACAGGTGTGTATTGGTATTAGTATTGGTGTGCATGTGTGCATTCCTTTAAACACTCTGCTGCCTCATGTTTCATATTTATTAAGCAAGACTTACATTAAGTATACGCACCGGTGTCTGGCTTTTTGTTGCCTGCTTTCTTTCGCTCCCTCGCATTCACTCTCTGCTTATTTTTCTCACTCTTTCCTTTTATGCGTTATATAGTTAATACCAAGTCCTTGACTATTTACCCCAGCGTCAGTTTGTAATGTGGGACACGCCCATTTACAGCTGTTCTTGGCGTTAAATAAGACTGCAGTTGGCCCTGTGCATATTATATGTTCTTAGCCCCTTTTTAATTACGTATATTACATTCATAGCCTTTTGAGTGATAGAGAAAAATAAGAGAAATGTGGGAAAAGAAGGCAGAAAAAGAAGAAGGAGAGGGAAAAACAGAAGAGAAAGCAAAAATATTCAAGTTTATGTTCGCCATAAAACTGAAATGAAATAAATTGCTAATGAAAAACGCAATTTATTTAATTGTAACAGACACCTACATAATTAACATTCAGATAGAAATGCCAATCTGTGATTTTAACCAACATTCGCCACAATCTAATTTTATCTAATAAAATATGCTTCAAAAATGATAAACTTAACAAATTTTTGCTTTGGCATCTCAACATTTCATAGAAAATGTAAATTATTCACATATTGAGCATAAATATTAAAGCGCGCACAGTGCGTATGATAAATATGTTTGCTTGCAATGTCAGCATGAATTCGAAATCAAATTTTTAAGCAAAAACCTAAAATACCTTTGGGTGTTTTAGCATCATAAATAATAGCGCAGCATATCACTCATAAAAATAAAAGAGGCAGAAGTGACGACAAAGAAACAACAAGAAAAGTAAGAGAAGAGAGACAGTAAGAGAGAGAGGAGGAAGGAAAAACAGCAGAGGACTTTACAAATAAAATGGAAATGCGTTTATAACGCGCTCATAAATATATTAGGGGCACATAATAAACACATCAGCAGCAAGTGATGTCGACTCTCCGAGTCAAGTGACGAATGTTTAACAAGGCTGGCCGTGCCTAACTTGCCCTTGTCTCTCCTTCCACTGAGCTTTCTACCCTCCAGCGGTTTGCTGTCAGCGGGACAAGGCGGCGGCGAGCTGTCAAGTGGGCTCACCCGAGGCGTTCATGCGGCAGTGACAGACCCTTCCTGCTTACCTCCCTCCCACACCACCTTTAAAACAAATTTAAAACAGGACTCGATATGAGGGAGAAACCAACCATTCCCCCTGGTGGAAAAAGGCAACGCTTTTCTCGCTTTTAGTTGACTGAAAATGTTGCCGTTTTACATATTTTAGTCAGCCTCTTGTTTACACGCATGTAAATCCTTTATGGCCAACTTTAGCTGTCATTGCCAACAACAACAGTCGTGTGGGTGGTAGGGAGGTAAAGGGGGTTAGGAAAATAATACCAATATAAACTGAAATTTGATTTTCAGCGAACACACACACAATTTGAGCTGAAGTTGTTTGCAGCTTATTTGATTATGTTTATTTCACGTGTCACCTTCAACCTTGTCTTGCACGTGAAGTTTACCTGGAGTATATTATCCACCTGACTGCGTTAACTCCACACAAAGGCAACTCAACGTCAAGCATTGGATTGTTTGTGACACGAATTTAAAATTCTTCTAGCCAAATTTAATTCCATTTCGTTTAGTTTTCAGACGGCAGCTTTTGCTCTTTTGTTTCAATAAACATTTATTTTTCTGTTTTCCATTTTTTTATTTTCTGTTTTCCCAATTTTATTTTTGTTATGTCTTAACAGTAAACTTTGCGGCATCAAAAGTACAAACGACTATGAAAACGGTCTAAATGCAAAAGTCAAATCAAAAATGCATAAACTTGACTGAAACTACCAAACTAGAGTCACAGGGCGAACAATAAGAGAAGCAAAAACTTGGTATGGCTTTTAATGTACGAAAAATCTTAAAAGATTTTAAATTTTTAAATTTTTGTTTTAGTGTTTAAAAGAAAATTGTACAGAAATAATGATTTTCTTACAAAAAGTTTGCATATCTTATCATAAATAGAATTAATTAGAAACTTGACTGCTAAAAATAAAGTTTTTAGTTTGTTGTTTTGTTATTTAGTTATTGTTTCTCTTGGTCACACAAACGTCTAGAATAACAAAACTATTAACGTTTTTTTCAGGTTTAAAAAAAATCACTTAAAGAAACTAAAAGGTAAAAGTTAACTGCCTGCAATATGAACTTGACTGCTTTTGACTTAAGACTTATCTGTTAACTTTACGCTGCACTGAGCACAGCACACACACTCCTACACACACAAACACATACCTAGATAATCAGCTAACAAGACTACGCTTAGCAGGTGAACCAAGTGACAGAGACATAAAGAGTGAGAGGCAGAGGAAAGATAGGAGAAAGAAAGCGAGACAAAACCACAGCAAAATCAAAGTGCTGTGGTTGCTTGTACTATTTTTCTCCCTCTCTCTCTCTCTATTTCTCTTCTTGTATTTCTGTCTTAACTAAGTCAAATAAGCCACATAGCCTGAAGTCAGTTGAGTTAAATGCCCATGGTTTTTTGTAACACACACCCACCCCACACACACACCCACGCACACCCATACTAAGCACCTATTGTTGTTGTTCTTTGTATATTATTAGACGCCCACATACGTTTTACAACGCCCAGTTTAATTTACTTTGGCATCCCACCTTTTCCATACCACGAAGCCTTAAGCGTCGAGCTGGCTCATAAAAGTGCCAGTCGTTGTTTTGGCCACGTTTGGGGACCTCTACTTTTTGCCATCTTCATCTCGTTTATAATCCTTTTACATGCCGCCTGCACTGGACTCTTTGCTCTCAGTTGCTGTGGCTCAAGTTTATGGCTCAGTCCTCAGTTCTTAGTTCTCAGTTTTCGTTTCTTTTTTTCCCACTCTCTCTTGCCAGTCAGCATTATATTTTTAACCAGTGTCGCCATCATTGTTTTTAGCCAGGTCGTATGCCTTTGCCTTTGTATCCAAGAGATTTCCTTCTCTTGTTTTGCCTTTTTCGTTCTTACCTTTGCAGCTCGTTATGTGCTACGTGTGATGCCATCATATTCCTGATCTCTGGCAAACTTTAATGACCCAGCAGCACGTTCAAAGGGTTGGTTAACCAATTTGTGCTCACGTGCCCGTTCGACTATTCGATAGTTAAGTCGACATTGAATAAGTTATGCTAGCATAGCTTAGTATCGATTTAAACTCATTTGATATGCTTAAAAGCACTTAAGTTTTTGCATTATCCAAAAGCATTGAAGGTATCATATGGCACATCTTCGTTTTAAAGTCGTAAGTAGCTTGATGGATAGCTGACATAATCCTCAATGAAATGTCCCCAGCTGAACGAAACTGCAGACTGCAAACTACGGACTTCACGTGCCGGATACGGCTTACATTTTACCTTTGACCATTTGCTGTCTTCAGTGAATTTTTTGCATTTTCCATTTTGCAACGTGTCTCTCCGTCTCTCCCTTTCTTGTATGTCTTATTGTATGCAGCTGCAGGTGAGCTCAGCTTGTGTCATTGTGAGTGTCACCATTCTGTCTTACTCTCTCCACCTTTCCCTCACTTACTTCTTTTATTGTTGCTTGTCGCTCTTCAGGCTTTGCATGTAAAAAAACAAAGAGTTGCAAACAACACAACACAAATAAACAAAACAAACGGTGCCATTATTTTTGTGAGGCTTGCACGAACGCCTGGGCACCTTGGCACCTGCCACGCCTCTTCAACTCCCTCTTTCTCACCATCCAATACTGCCCTCTGCCCCCTTTGGTTCTGGTCAAAGGCATTGTTGTGCTGTTTGTCGACTCCTCGGCTATTAACCCAAATCCCCCGAGTGCCAGTTTCTTGTTGTTCTTGCTGAATTTCAATGTGTCTGCCTCGCTGACTTTAGCGGAAAGTTCAACGGCAGCGACAAGCGTAAAAAACAAACAAAAAAAAAAACATGTAAACAAACATCAACATAATAAATTTGTTTTTCAGCATATTATTCATACGCCCTGCCTCCACACTTGTATTTCAATTGGCCAGCTGTTGACAATTTCAATGCAAACATATTTTGCATGCAAATTAATTAATTTTATTTAATTTAATGCTTAAATTTAGCAATTTTAAATTCATTTTCTAGCCCCAATTGTTGCACAGAAAAATATGTTGTAATAACACAACTTGAGCTTTTAAAGTGAGCAACATGAAAAGCTTGCAAAAATATTTTTTAATTAAAAATGTTTTGCAAAAAAGGAAAAGAGAGAAAAATGACTACTAAAAATGGAAAAATTTCATTTGATATTTTTGCACAGCTTTGGACATTTTCATGCAGCAGCTAAAATGTTTCAATGGGAATTTAGAATGAATTTGAATTTATGCTTAAAGGGTTACCGAACTTAGTTAACTGATTAAGTATTAGGTTAAGGATTTAAATTTATTCCTTAATAGTTTTCGTTAGTACTTCAAACTGCAACAAACTAAATCAAATTTCTCTTAACTATGCAAAGAGAAAATTTATTATGCAATTGCAAGCGAATCGTTGCCAAAAGCTGCCAAAGCTGTGAGCTAAAAGTCTTTGGCTCTATTTGAATTTGTGGGAATTTATTAAGAGATCCTTCTGCCGTGAGTACTTCATGCAGTGTGTCAACGTCAAAGTCAACATCAACGCTTTGTTTGCCAACAAAATTTAGAGTGCGGCACGTTAACGAACATTTGGCCAACAAATGCCAACAAAGGCGCAGTTGGCGCAGTGCATTTTTTGGCCAACTTGGCAACAGTTTTCGCGAAGCTGGCACAAAATATTATATTCACTGGAACAAAAAAGAAACATCTAAAATGCAGGTTTGAAAATCAACTGAAATATGCCAAGTAAAGACTGTTGAATAAATGGGTGAGGCAATGTGATGCGAAACGAAACGAAGAAAGAGTCGAAATGTTGGCATTTTTGCATTGAAGATTTGCGTGACGTTTGTTGCAAAAATATTTTGCATAGCAAACGAGTCAAACGCGTAGGTAAAGAGGCGGGGCCGAGGGGCGTTCAAGCGCAGGCAGCAAACGCTCATTAAAATTCATAAAGGAGCGCAGCTAAAAGGGAAAAAGAAAGAGAACGAGAAGAAAAGATGGTAGGAAAAACTGACAGCAACCAAATGTGTTATGCCATTACTTTGTTTTATTTATTTATTTTCCTTTCTTTTCTTTCGTTTCGTTCTGTTTCAGAGCAGAGCAGAAAGTAAATTGAAATAAATAAAATGCGGTGGCATCATAATTGCGCGTCTGTGGCATGCATATCCTTGCGGGGATAATAAAATTCCACATACGACCTCGGACTAAGACATGACTCTGCCGAAAAAAAAAAATATATAATTGAAGAAATTTGTGCGGCTGCTGCTACGACTGCTGTCTGTTGCTTGCGGGATAAATGGCAAAAAGTAATATACACAAATCCTCAGCAAATGGCAAATATAGAATTCATGAATTTACTTCTGGCGTATTCCAAAGTCAATTAAGATCACTTTGAACATATGAGAAAGCTTTAAAAAATTCTTAATGATAATGAAAAGAGCTATTTACAGACGTTTCTTTTAACCACCAGCTGAAAGAATAATTGGCAATTAAAGTGTGTCTTTTAGATTTTCTTTAATTGGTATTAATCAAAACATAAACACATATTTCCCGAAAATGCACAATTATCAGCTTTCCGCATAAGCATTTACTTCAAGGGCAATAACTGGGATTCGGGTCAAAAGTGTTAATCAAAAATTCATTTCATGACTATTATATCAAAGACACGTTCATAGAAATACATCTAAATAGGATTAAACTCGCTTTTCCAAGCATAAATCTCTCGGAAGATCCGCTGCACAGACGGCAAGTTTAATTTGTTTATTAAATATAAACGAGCTGTGTATATGTGTGTGTGCTTCGTGTTTCTGCTTGTCTTTCTGGTCTGAAAACTGTTAGTTAGTTGCTCGGGGAAGCTCTTCAGCAGACTCATCATTGAGACACTTTTAAACTACTTTAACTTTGTCTGACTTTGTCCTGGGAAAACCGTAATACACAAACACACATAAAGACATACATGAATCTTGTGCTTTTGACCTGCTTCACATGTCTGGCTGGATGTCTATCTGGGTGTTCAGCATTTAAACCATTCCGTGGGTTACTCATAAACAGCTACTTTTATGTGGGTGTGAGAGGTACAAGTTTGTACGGCATGAAGTCAGCACACTCGGCGGCATTTTTAAATTAGTCGTTATAAATAATTAAGTATACGACATGTGTTCACATGGCTTTTTAGCAAAACCTCAAAGTGCAAACAGACAAACTTGCAGTTGATATTTTTTCTCTCTCTCTTCCTCTCTCTGTGTCTGTTTGAATTGGCAAAGTTTTGTGCCTCAGTAAATAATTAGGACTGATAAACAAGCAGTTTTACGTCTTGTTGGTAAACAAAACTTTGTACAACTCTACGTGTGTCAGCACAAAATGAAATATAAACAAATTACAAAAAAATTAAAAATTAAAAAAGAGGAAAACTGTCCGCAAACTTAGACGGAAAATATGTCGACGTCATGTGAAAAATAAATGTAGAAGTATGCAAATATGTTGCAAGCTTGTCAATTAAATAAAAGCATGTGGATAATTTTATAAAGGAAGAATTTCCATGATTTATACTTCATGAGAACTGAGGGATTTAATTCTTCTTCTTTTTCCTGTTTTGGTGTAGCGCGTAGCTAATTCATCAACATTTTTAATTAACTTACTAAAAACGTAAACAAAGACTGATGACTGTATGGGGAGAGAAAAGCAAAGAAGAAATAAGGAAACCAGAGGATAGAAAAGTAATGATAAGCCAGGGGAAAACACAGCTTCTGGTTTCAAGCAACAAAGTCACGTAGTGGGAACAAAAACAGCAAAACAAGTAACAGCAACAACAGCTGCAACAATGAGGCAATAAGTGGCATGCAAACATCAGCTACAGCAGAAGCAACATAAAGGATGCCAATAGGAAGCACAATAACCATATTGAATGGTCGTCCAGGATACCAGGACACAAAGACATAAGTACACAGGACGTTGTACAGACAGACAGACAGCAGTACAGACAGCCGTCCCCAGAGACAAAGTGCAACTAGTTAAACGGCATTCTTGTTGTTCCATTTGAAATGGGCAATGTTCCAAAAGAAAATACAACAGAGTAATAAAGAACATCGTTGAAAGTCGTTGGATTTAAAATCAGCAACGAAAACATCTACGATAGAACATAATGAATAGTAGCATATAAAGCAGCTCTACTACAGTCTATAATTTTTCTCTTTGAGCCACATAGTTCATGACAAAATCGACATACCCTCTAAAGCAATGTTCATCTAAGATAAACCTCAATCACGGTCAAGTAGACAAATTGTCTGACTGGTAACGATGTAATGAAGAGCACATTGCATTGAATGTTAACAATCAAAGCAGCAATAAAGCAAAGGCAACCTGTGCATTGCATCGATTCTTACTTAAACTAGATTTGCTCCAGTTCAAATAGTTTAAGGTAAAAATGTACGAGATATTTACATGGAGAAAATGGAGAATAAAAAGGGAGAGGAAATAAATTGAGGAAGTTAATAAAGTGTAAGCTTTGAAAGTTTTAAATACAAACTAAATTTTAAAGTTAAATATATATTTATTTAATTCTACTTTATAAATACTCAAAGTCAGAATATTTATGACTGCACTCGTTTGGTTGGACCAGTTACATTTGCCCTCAAGTCATCAAATTTGCTGTTAACATTTTAATAGCATACTTTTGTGCGCCATGGTCCACTCAATGGGTGTGTAAAATTGCATGTTGTTATATTTCAAATGAAATTCAAGTTAATTTATTTTCATTTTATTTCCCAACCACAAACACACGCACACACAATAATTTGCATATGCTCATTTAATTAATTAATTGCCACTATTAAATTATGAACATATTTTTTTAAAAGCATTTTTTTAGCTGACCATTTTACGCTCAATTTCAGAGCATAACTTTATTCGTTTATTCTCATTTTATTCATGTTTTTTATTCGGTTAGACACATTTATGCATGCAAATGAGTTCAGAGTGTGTTTGTGTGTCTGCGTTTGTTTTTGATATCGTCATAATTCGTTTTACAGTTTATTTCATGGCTCGGTGTGTGTGTTTTTATTCTTTTTTCTTGCATTTCCCTAGTTCTCGATTTAAATTTATACTATCCCAAGGAGAACGCAATGTTTTAGCTTTTTGTATGCTCAAAGTTTTTTGTTCTTTTTTGTTGCATTTATTTCATTTTTTATGTGCTAGTTTTTAATGTCCCAAAGCAGCGTTCACTTTGCATAACTAATTAAAGTCAGTCTACGCTTTTCATGCGCCATTTCTCAGCTCAGCTCAACTCGACTCGACTCGAGTTTTTCCCCTTTTGGTCCAGACAGGCAATAAAAAGCAAAAAGGAAAATTATTATGACACGCAAAAGGCGTTTCCACAGTAGCCCTGAATCAGACACAGCATCCTTGGTTCCATTACAAAATCTTCTTTAATTTAAGAGCAAACTGAATTTACCAGAAATTAAAAATGCAGCAAATGCTGTCTGAGTATCCACTAAATGAGCAAGAGAATCGTTAAAAGCTTGATTATAAAACTGCAAATAGTTAACAAGATTGAATTTATAATTTGATTAGTTGAAATTTCGAGCAATGTGAGGGTGTATTAAGCTGTAAAGGCAGAAAATAGTAAACAAATGTTACTCTGCGGAGATTTTATTCTTAACACAAGACTGAGAAATAATCCCTAAACACCGGAAGTAACAGGCAAATAACCACAATCTGTGTTAAATAAGCAAGAGTGTGTTAATTTTATTATACACATAAATTGGCATTTTCCTGCTTTGACTTCTTTCTCCAAATCAGTAAAGCAAAACTGTTGATTACAATTTTACTGCAGCCGTCAGAAATCGATAGTTATGAGCATTATGAATGCCACAGAACTGCAACTTTAACACACTCAATTGGCCAATGACCTCAGTTGACCCAAAACAGGAGGAGTACAAACTTTAACAAATTATCAACGCAGTAAATAAAACTTTGTGTTTGTGGAAATGTTTTAGAAACCATACACAGAAGCTGAAAGTTTTTCTTTTCTATTTTTTAGTCCGTGCACAAAGTTTGAAAAGTGATGGTGGTGCGAATGCATTGGCGGTGCCACTTACCTTTACACACACACTAAGCCACATTCATACGAGTAATTATGTAATACAAATAGGTAATGAAAGTTTCACAAACTTTTTCATGGAAAAACGGCTAAAACCACGTGCTTATGGACCAGTTAGCGCACAATTAAAAAAGACAAATAGCTTGGCGAACTGGTCAAGGCTCATGAGGGCACAAAAAACAAGAGCAGTGGGACACAAAGGAAGGACACACATATTTGTGTTAACGTTTTGGTTTGGGTAATTACATTTATTAAAATAAATTGCCAATTTGCGATATGTTTTTGACCATTAACTTTTGGCGCAGCGAATGCAACAAAGTTGAATGAAAAAGTTCCCATTGAATCTCGACTGCCACGAAATTGTGAAAAAATATAAACTCAGCAAAGAGTGTTAAAAAAGAATGCAACTTTTAATGTGCCACAAAATACAAATGCAATTATAATGTGCTCGGTTGACTTTATACTTTTTTAACCCATTTCGGTTCTTTTGTAGAATTTTTTGTTGCTTCAGTATTTAATGGTGTCGAAGGAAAAGCGTAAAAGCGTCAACCTTGTTGCCACTTTACAAGAAAAATATTATTGTGTCGTTGCTGATGGCAACCACAGTGGGAGGGTAGTGGCAATGTAAGGGGGCTGGAAATGCACCACTTTTCAAAAGAGAGTGGAACTTGCAACACTTTTTATAAGTGCATGGATGGAGCGCTGAAGTGGCAAGAGAAACATGAAAAATATATAAAAGGTGTTAAATGCATCTGACAGCATTCACATTGTTATACATACATTAAGTTAATTAGAATTCTTTTGCAGCCTTGAAAATTTTCAAAACTTTTCTTTCAAAGTATTTCTTATGCAAACTACATGGAGTTCTAGACAGTTTTTTCTTTTTTGAAACATTTTGGAAAATTAAAGAATAAAAAATAAAAAACAAATTAATATTGAGTAGCTTTTGAAAGCCGCCCGAGCGTATTATGATGTCAAAAAGAGCGAAGAAATTATTGAAAATGTTTCAAAACAGTTGAGGTAACGGCAGTGGCAAAGGCAAAACTTTTCAGGCCATAAAAAACGAAATGCTACAGAGTAAACAACATAAAAATAACGTAGACAATCTATTGAAAAAAAAAAAAAACAAGAAGAAGCGAAAAATAAAGAAAGAATGAAACGAGAATCAAGCAAAGAAAAACCCCAGCGAGACGTACATTAATAAAGTTGGCAAAGTTGCAGTTAACTTTACCCGTGAGTGTGCTTAAACATTATAAACAGCTAACAGGGAAAGACAACAACGGCAACAACAATAAATGGGCAAACAAACGACTAAATTATGTTGGTCGACAGGCGCCTAAAAGTATGCAACACGCACCGAAGCTATAAACAATATTAAACCACAGCCACATAACACCGAGGGGAATGAGCGGAAAAAGCAGAGAAGCGAGATGATGGAGGGGAAAACTTTTGCTGGCAAATGGCAAACTGATTTAAAATTAAGCGAAATGATTTTACCTAACGCAGCACACACACAACCACTCCAACACACCCGCAAATGAGTGTCATCAATCACGCGAGAGCGCGAAGAAAAAAACATAGAGACATGAATGAAGTGAGAATGGAACAGGATGAGATTTGAGTACAAAGTGCAGACTCAAGATAAACGTGGACGGGAAAAAGGATAAGCAGTTAACTTAATATCGCAAAGGGAAGTTTCACTTTAGCTTTCCTTCTCTCACTTCCAGCGGAAATACTGCTGATTTCCCTGATATTAAGTAGCCGGCATGTCAGCCGCAAGCATCAGCTGCTGCCAAAAAAACAAACTTTTTTAATAATTTTATTGCTTAAATTTGAGTTCAATTATGCTAATAAATTCAATGCACAAAATGCGATCGTTCATTGTAGCTTCTGATTTAAGTGTGCTACTTTCGTGAAAAACAATTTAAAGTCAATTTTCCCTTGTACTTAAAAGTCCTCCTTCAGTTCTCAGTTTTTTCCTGTCTAGATCTCTAAGCGATAAAGTTATTGGCCTAAGTGGCGCACTTCAAGTTTTGCGGTTTGGCGCAAAACACACAAATTCAAAAGTTCGTCTCGCACTTTGTCAACTGCCACGCCTTCAACTACCCCCTAAGCATACACACGCAGCCAGATACACACACAGAGTGGTACAATTGCGGCTTCGAGTAGCTGTTTATGTCGCAATTGTCTGTCTACTCTACTCGTTATTCACAGCTAATAAGTGTTTTCGTGGCTTGCTGTATTCCCAGTTGTTGTCTCACTTTTTCTTCAAGTTGCGGTTGTTGTTGTTTTTGCTGTGGCTCTTGATAACTTTCTGCGTCTGTCAGTTTGTTGTTTGTTATGCCTTGCTTAGTTTATTTATTTGAAAATGATTTTGCCAGGAAAACCGCAGGTACTTGAAATTAAATTATTTACATTTTGCCTGTCATCACCGCCAAAACACTCCACACCAGATTTCCATCAGCATCAGCAGTTATCTATCGTTCTCTTTTTGTTCTTTCCATATTCACCTCTTTCTTTACATCTCCACCTTCACACGCTATTAACCAGTTCATCGTCTTTTGGCATACAAAACTTTGCTCATTTGCATTGTTTGCGGTGTTCATGTGTCTGTTGACACTTCCGTAAGCAATAAATTGTCCTGTTTGTTTTTCAGCCATTTTTTTATTACACACACAAAAGAAGGAGACTCAGGAGTGTGTGCGTGTGGGTGTGTGTAAATGTGTTACGTGCTTAAATCTATTTATAAGCATGTTCAAATTTTTCTCTTCGGGCTGAACAGTAATTCGACTTACTGACTGCTTGTTGGATCATTGAAAACTGAGTTGTAGATATTTTCAGGCAAGTAAGTTTAAACTGACTTGAATATACCATACAACAGTTTAAATTTTACTAGACAATCAAAGCTTTGAATGGTGTTACTAGTTTTTAAAATCACATATTAATTTTAATTTATAATTAAATTCACAAATAGTTTTTCCTATGACATTATCTAGTTCCTTCACCATTTTACCTACAGTGTATTATCTAGTTTTCTATTTTATGGAGTAGTTGGCTATAGTTTAACACAATAATTCACTGACAAGTGTGTGCTCTCATAAATATACTGCCTATGACATTAAATCACATATGAAGCAGATTAAACAGCGCTCAAGGAAAGAAAAGAAGACACATAAATTATAATGGCAGCTGGATAGATGACGAGAGTGTAAGAGAAAAAGAGAGCGAACATAAGAAAAGGTAAGGAGATGTGTCAAGTCTTACAACTCCTGAAATAGAACAGACAATTGAACTAATGTGCACATAGATAATGGTAAAGAGACAAGAGAGAGGGAGTGTGTGTGGGTGGTTGCCTGTTAGTCCAAAAAGCAGACAAATTACGCAAAGAAACAGAACAGAGCAGATACAATACACAAGCACGCTTGCAAAGTATCTCAAAGATACATGTTAACAGCGACAATAACAAGTTATGAGACAGACAGCCAGGCAAACAGGCGCATAACAATAAAATGCAAAGAGCAACTTGGCAAATTTATATCCCAAAAACTATGGCCAAAAGCCAGACAAAGCAGGCCAAAAGACAGAAAGGGACGGAGAGGAGGTAGATGCAGACGATAGAAAACATAGGAACACATGTTGGCATGTTGATTGTCACGTGTATTCACTCTCTGTGTGTTTTTTGCGTCTTTTCTTTCTTTGTAAATGTCAATGTTTCTTTTTTTTTGAGGTGGGGTGCTGTGGAGGGATGAAGAAGGGCAGCTTATCCCCATTTGACAGGCACGAGACAGTGAGCGCTAAAAGTATTTGGCAAGTGGATTTTTTGACTTTGCCATTTACGACACCGTCACCATTAAGCGCTTTACGCCCGCCCCGCCCACTCTTACCAAATTCGACTTAAAGGCGTAAGACATCGTGACGCCTTCACTTTTGTTATGGCTAGGCAAAAGTTTTAGCCAAGTTAGAATGTGAGTCTCACACACACATACAACCACACTTACTTATAAAGCGCTTACTTAAACCACACCACATTAAGTGCAACTGTACGTATGTGTGTGTGAATATGCGAGTTCACGTCTCTGGCTTAACTTTGATTTCTCTGTGTAACTTTCTCACTTAAATGGGCGTTAGAAACGCTACAAACTGTCGTCGCCTCACACGAGTTGTAGCCATTTCAAGACTTAAGCAAAAAACTGCATAAATTTATGGACTTCAGAACAGATTTGCTTTTTTTCTGCTTAATGATATGTGGGCAAATATTTAACCCAAAACAACTCGATTGTCCTAAACCTCTATTTTGACCTCTTTCTCTATGTCTGAATGAATCTTTCGTTATGTTTCGGCTTTTTAAATATTTAGTAAAATTCTTTTGACAGTTGTTTCGCAGAAAAAAAAACCTTTTATGGGATTTTGTGTGCACTCTGAAGAGCTTAGTATTTGCTGTCCATTCGGTTATTGATTTTTTTCTTGTACCTTCCACAACAAATAAATGTCGAAATAAATAAAAGTGCAGCATAAAACTAAAAATCAGGTCGAAAAAAGTGTAATATGAAAAATAAATCGTATACAAGTGACTAGAAATTACCTGTTACTAAGGCTTAACTGTGAATTTTAAACTCCAAAGAATATACAACTATGGAATATTTGAAAGAGCTAACGTTACTAAGGAGTTTTAAATTCTGGTTTGTAAAACTTTATTAGTTCTGCTCAAGAGATTATGAGGCACATCTTTCAGTAAATCATGATATTTGTGAGCACACTACGACGCTTTATGTTCAAAACTATGTACAAATTATGCAATTTCGTGGTTTTTGTTCTAAGTGTTATTCAGTTCTATTGTGTGTGGTTTTCACAAGCAATTTAAGTTAACCATGTCAAGAGATAATGCTATTTGTGTACAAGAGCGTAAAGCAACCCATAAGAACTTGGTTGTGTAACCCTTTTTGGGCAGAGACAGACCTAAAACAAACACAAGCATTTACACGATAAGTTGATGAGATGGCGAGACATGGGAGTGATAAAGTGAGTCAGCGAAAGAGAGAAAGAGAGTCAAGAACACCGTGACATTTGGAAAATTCTTTAAATATTAAAATCTTGATTAAGTTAAATGCGCATTTGGGGCCAACGCCAAACTTAAGTACACACATTTTGCATTTGCTATGCACATAAACTGATTCCATGTGGCCATATGCCCCAAAAAACACAACAACAACAAGAAAAAGGGGCTAACAAATCTCTGTTGTTTGGGTTGAAAAGTGCGGTTCAAGTTGGGCTCTTGTGGGTTTTCAGACCGCAAAAACTTTTTGTACCCCAACTCCAGCTATTACATGGCAAATAAATTCAACAACAACAAATTGCAAGCACAATTTGAGTTGCTGCCAACAATGTTTTTCAGCCTGTCTTCAGTCCAGCGTCTCCTGTCTCCTGTCTCCTGTTGGACATCACGAATGCGTAATTTGTTTATGTACTTCTTTTCGAACTGGTTAACTCGCGCTAAACTAATTGGTAGAACTGACACCTACAGCAACATTTTCTTGCTTCTCGAGAGTTTTCTGCTCTTTCAATTAGCCACTCACACAATGAGGGTCTAATTAAGCCCACATTCGTCATACCCAAAACCCAAAAGGACAACCTCAGTTAAGGGTTGACCGTCTTCACCCCAAAAGAAGAGTACCATATTCAGTATTTCATACTTGAGATTTACGTGTATTCTTTTACTTCAGTTTACCGCCTTTTGTTTCGTTTGTGCTTATTGAATTCTTTATGGTTTTCTCTTTGCTCCCGAAGCCTACTTAAGTTGTCATTTTGATTGCTTTTGAAGCTTTCTGAAGCCTACGCTAATTTTTCTTTTACTTCCCCCGTTTTACCTCCACCGTTTTTCAATCCTCCATCTATCATTTTGTCAGGCTGTCGCGGCGCAGCTAACACAAATTTTGTTCATTTTTCCATTCACTTTTTTTTTCTTTAGGCTCTCGTTTTTTTTCTGCTGTCACGCATTTTGAGATACAGATTTGCATGTGACGTTTTGAGGGAAAAATGAAAATAAGAATAGGAATCTAAATCACTGACAAAGCGGGCTAACAAATTGGGGACGAGTTGTCCCCCTTGAAATACACATTTTTCAGCATTGAATTATTAAGTGACAACGAAAGACTACAAAAGTGCGAAGAAAATTCACTTTCTCAATCACTTTCTCGTTCATTTAGCCATTCAATTTTACTTTAGCCAATTGTCAGTCTGTCACAAAATTCTGCTAACTCATTGCAAGTTGCTTAGAGACTGGCAATTTATAGGAGAGAGTGCTAAAATTTTGATTAAATCCGATTTAAATTTTAGGCTGACTTTGAGTAAAGCGAAATGGGTCTTGCAAAGTACAAAAAATAAATTAAGTTGGACTTAATCTAGCTTTTTCTAAAGTAGAGCTATGTTTTGAGATACCAAATTGAGTAGTAAGTTCCATTTAAAGGGATAACATTATAGCCTTAAAAATACCTTTTTTCCGCATTCAAACTTAACTCCATTGCTGATTAATAATCAACTTCAGAACTTACCTGTAAAGAAATAAAAAGAAGCAAACATTAAATATAGATTTATTATAGAAATTATAGAGGAAATGGGAAAATTGAAAAATTCCTGTGACATTTTATAAACACGTTTTATGATACGCAACGAATTCGATTAAATTATGAAACAGGGACTGACGTTATGTGCTTAGTGGACAGAAAAAGTAAAACATTTAATAGGAAATCAATGGCTGACAGGCACTGTATAACACACGAGTAGTGTAGAGTGGAGTTTATTGGCGGCATGTGATAAATTCGTTTTGTAGGTCAGTTTTTCTTTGGTTTCTTGGTTTTCTAGAATTCATTTCCTCGCATTTCCTGAACAAAAGTTGGTTTTAAATCAACGCTGGCTGTCTGAGGTATAGCTCAAATATTTTGATATCAAAGAATATGTTGCGTGTGGCTTGAGGCGTTTGCCAAACAACAATAAACAAAGAAACATGCGGCACTGGCAAACAGCAATCCTTATTGCGGCATCGCAGACGCGACAAAAAATCCAAACAAAAGTGATGTCAGAAATGAGCAAAGCACCAGAAGCAAAAGCAGTAAATGAGATTTTTAGGTCAACAAAGTCCAACTCTCGGGGAAAACACGCGTTGAGGCCACGCGGTTTGTGTGTCACTTGATGCCCGAGTTCGTTTTTACTTTACATTCCCTTTCACCTCTCTTTACCGCTTTCCCACACTGCCCTTCGCTAACCCTCTCTCCACTATTTTTCACATTTCTTTTGTTGTTCTGGAGCTTTTCCTTCTGCCTGAACGCTTTGATGCTGTGCTGGCCACGTGTGTTCATTTGAGGTTCACATTTTCTTCTTTTTTATCCACCGAGTACAATGTTAGTGTCGACTGGAAAGGGTATTTTGGTTATGATTGCATCGTGGTTAATTTGATCGATTTGAAGATCCATTTATAAGCTATAGATCCGACAAATGGTCTTCATGCTTTCAACAATTTTTATATTGAATGCGATAACTCGCAAAATTAAGACTGAGAACACGGTGACGTCTTACTTTCATGGGTTAGTAACATAAAGTCAGTAATTTAAAAACCAGGGTATCACATTGTCGTGTTCTGTCCACGAAAGTTTTCTTACTTGTATTTTTTTTAACTGCTGTTACCAACTGACGCTTTATAGGCTAAATAAATACCGCAAGCACGGACAGCAGAGAGCACAGGGAAGCTGTAGGGGAAGGGGTTATGGTCTGACTTGACACTTTTGTGCTATGCTTTTGCCTGCCTGCCGGCGTGTTGCCAGGCTTTTTATGCAGGTAGTTAGTTCTCTCTTGCTAACGCTCTCAAACTCTTTCTCTCTCAGTCACTCTGTTGGGTTGTTATGGAACTTCAATGTGGGCGAAAGTGCATTGCATACTTATAGGCACTTATGCGACGCATTACGCAGCTGACCTCAATTTCTACCAGTTTTAATAGTATTTCCAAAGCAAGAATTAAAGAGAAAAAGCAATAGTACGAGAGAGCAGTGTGTTGACTAAAGTATGTCATGGATTTTAGGCATCTATAGTTGGATAATTCTTAACTATTTATAAACAACATGTTGACCCAAATTGAGGCGCCTAAAAGTGTGCTGCAGCAAATGTTTTCATTCAATTTCGCAACTTGGCGAGTTCATTATATTTTCACATCATTACCAAGTCAGCAATAGTAGCTGTGATACTACAGCAGAAGCAGCAGCAGCAGCAGCGGCAACAGCAGCAGCAGCAGCTAAAATTGCAAACGATGTTGCAGCTGCCAGACATAGTTACCAGAAATTGCCAGACACGGCCAAACAAACAGACAGACATGCGAAATTCAACAGCGTTGCACGTTTTGCTATAACTATGCTAATTTAAGCTCGTTGCGAAATAACAAACTCACATCAAACCACAGTACAGTGAAGAAAGCAACACTGCAGGCAGTAGATAGAAAGAGAGCGAGAGTGCGTGTCTGTGTGTGTGTGTGTGTGAGTGCGAGTTCGAGAGAAAGGGTGGAAGGCATTGAGAAGTGAGTCTCAGTCTCATAACGCTGACGAGAGTTGTTAGCGCAGGCAACCACAGACAGACAACTGAACTGACACAGAACACAGACAACGTGGCAAACAGACAGACATACAGACATTCACACTGAGAGAGGGACGGACACCCAAACACACATGTGGACACATGTGCTCTCTGCAGATTTCCCATGTTGCATGTTGTTGTCGAATATGATGATGATTTTTAACTGTCATGTTTTCTATTTTTATTTCTTTTTTTGGTTTCGTTTATCGTTTCTACGTTTATTTCTTCTTCTTCTTGTTGCCAGTTATAATTTGGGTGTAAAACTCATGTTTGCTCGCACTACGCTGCGTATGTGTAATGCTGTCAGCTGTATGCTGGCATAATGAATGCATTCGTCTGTCTTTCTGTCTGCTCAAATGACTGACTGAAAAGCTGCTGCTGCAGTTGGAGTCATTAATGGTCACAATTACGACTGCGAACTTGTGAGCAATCAAAAATCTTCCTCTTCATCGACAAAATTCAGATGAACTCTGAAGTATTTTTTCAAATTATGTAGCATACTTTTCAGTGCCATTCAATAAATTTTCAGACCACCTATTAAATTTTATTGTATTGGTGATGTGGTTCGTGAGCCATAACTTTGTTTATAGCAATAAAAATAATAATTATCTACGAACAATGAATTATGATTAACCCCTGAAAAAAGAGCAAATAAAAACATAAAGGCGAGACAAAGATATAAACTAAGTAAATTAAGGGTCATAAATAATTGAAACTAATTTCAGCAGCTGCAGACTTAGTAGCCCATACACCCACACACTCATAACTAATAATGGCAATGACACACTGGCTATGGTGGCCAAAGTCCCTACATCTCACACACTCACATAGAGAGAGAGAGAGAGAGAGAGAGTGTCACAAACACATGACACATAATCGCATAAAAGTAATAAACTTGGCAAAAAGTGGTCGCATGACTGACGAACTGACGAAGAGACAAGAGCGACGGACTGTCAGACACAGGGACCAACTGTGCATGTGTGTGTTTCGTGTGTAAAGCTGGTTGTAAAGCTGACACAAAGAATTTGTCATCATCTCATATTTGAATTCGTTTAATCTACACTACTTTCAAACATAATCCAAGCGTAAATGGAAAATGTGTAGATCTAAAATATCTGATAGTTTCAAGAGTTTCTTACCCGCATGAAAAAGCTTAAAACATCACAAAAGATATGAAAACTCAACGAAAATGGTTTATCAATTTACTACTCTAGAAAACTATGCCAAAAAGTATAGTGGTATAAACTACAGGATTAAAGATTTGATTATATAAACTAGTTATTTATGCAAATTTAATGAACATAATAGCAGCATAAATCCAATTTAAAATTGCTCCAGGTTTTTGTTAAACTTTAGTTGTGTTCCTCTGCAAACTATTTTAAACAAGCAATTTTCAAATATTTTTTGTTAGTCTAAAATGTTTTTTGAAATTCTCAAAAAATCTGACAAGAATTTTAAACGGCATTAAAGAGTTACAAAAAAAAAATATTGGGAGAAATGATACAACATTTTTGGGTGAAAATATTATCGGTTTTTATGGCAACAGCATGGGGCTGAAACCGACTAACAGTTTATTACTTAGTATGTATGGCGCACATGCCATACCAACATACGACGAACAGACAACATGCAACATACAACATACAACGATGTCGACACTGTCACTCTTTCCTATCCGCCCCTCCCTCTCCCACTGTTTGTGGCTATTTCAGCTTATGCTTCTCTACCACTTCTGCCCCCTTTCCACCTCTAAAACGGGCTCCTTGTTGCTGTTGCTCGTGTCGCTGTGATGTGGTCATGTCATTGCCGCTCAGCATGCTGATAAAAATTTTTCAACAAACTTTTGAGCTAACGACATCGCCAACATTTCATATATGAGAGGAGTGCTGCTGTGTGTGTATAGTGTGTGTTTAACGAGTTTTTTTTTTTTTTTTTTTAACTTGCCACACGCTTTTCCGCCAATTTCGAGAGACTGCAACGCAGTGGCCATTTTGAAAAATGTCCAAACACTATTAGCTTTTTTCCCTTTTTCAGAAGAAGCAGAAATGGGCGAAGGGGGGAGTGGTAAAGGGACGGAGGGGAGCGTGGTAAAGGGTTGTTGGTTAGCTGAAAACCAGTAGCTACAAAGACTAAAATATTAGATGCTACATGTTTCGTGTCAAGCAGCTTGATTATTGTTGTTATTGTCGCTGCAGTTGCAGCTGTGGCATCACAACTATTCATACTTTCTTTGCTCTGTATATAAATATCTCATATAACTGAGAATTCGCGTAGATACAAATGCAAAAACGTAATATGGATTTATGAGATTCTATTAGTTTGACAGATTGACAGACAGACAGACGGATATGCACTACATGTCATTTGGGAGATAATCGCACATGAGAGATCAAGAAATGTGTGCACTTATTTCTTTGTCGCTGTCAAAGAAAAAATATTCAAATTTATGAGATTGTGCTGGGATTTATTTGCAGCTTAATTTATCCTAGTTATTTTGCATATTAGTATGTAACTGAAGGAAGAAAAATTGAACAATCTGTCAAAGGAATTTTAAAATTGTAAGCTTCGTTTGATGTGTTTTAAAGTCTTATAAATATTGACGATTTGTCCTGGAGCTTAATTAGAATTTTGAATATATAGTTTATTTGTTTTATAAATTGTTTTAGCCAATTGGAAACGGTGTATAGATTTTTTGAATTTTCTAAAGTAAACTTTCAAAATATTACATCAATTTATTTCTCACTATTTTAAATATTTTCGAGGCAATTTCTATGGGAAAAGTTTCACGTGCCAGCTGCAAAATATGATCGATACACATGTGCCATTGTTTGTTAGTTTTTTTCGTGCTTACTTTTTACAACTCATAAAATAACATTCGTTCTATGAACTCTCAAATGCAATTCATTTTGGTTTTTACACAGCTATTGTCATTCTTCAACAAATTATATTCCCAAATCAATTCTAATTCATAGCGTTTGGACCAACTACAATGCAAGACAAAAGGGAAAAAGTGAGGGAAAGTGGAGAAGAAAGAGAGAGAGAAGGGGAAAGAAACCAGGAAACTGGTCGTAAATGCCCGTTTTTCAATTTTCCACACAATCGAGCGCAAAGGCAGCAACACATGGAACTATGTGACCAACTATTTCGAGTGAGGAAGAACGTGCATATAACAGAGTGTCTCTGTGTGTGTGTGTCAGTGCTGGGGTAGCTGACTTATTCAGCGCCATAAATAAGCAGACTTTTCAACACATTAAACACAATAAATCCGAGCCGTAACAAAGACAACGAATAAACAACTTGACGCGTCTGTCAAACTGGGCGTTAAATAATGTCAACATAGGCACAACAACAACAACCAGAGCACGACTGACAGACAAGTGAGAGATGAGACTTATGTAATGGCACTTGACATCTGAACTCGCAGAGTAATCCCAAATCCACACAAAATCCAATTGAGTGTGACCGTATTGCAGCAAATGCTGATGAAAAAACCACAACACATTTGCTAGCATTAGTGAGATTGCAATTACGGCGTTCTGTCTGCCTCTTCCACCCTCTTTTCTACATTCTTTCTCCCTAAATATTGCAATAACCATGACAACGAGTTTAAGAGCACTGCTATGATAGAAAACTCTCTTTTTTCATCCGTCTCCCATGCAGTCTATTCAGTTTGGTTGCCAACAGCCACGCCCCTTTTTTGCAGCCTTTAATAAACACACTCGACCGGCTTTTGACTTTGATGTAGAGTGCTCGAGAAATGTCAAGTTGTCTCACTGTTTGTTTTGCGCTCAAAGCAAAAAGAACTAATAAAACTAAGCCTAAAAATTGACACAGTCTAACTAAAGTTTGGTTTACTGAGAGCATCTAAGTGAAATCAGTATTTAAATCGTTTAAACGTTTTCTCTAAAGTTTCACAAGTAGAAGGACAATTCAATTTCCTGTCCACACGTTGCAACAAAAACTAGAATGGAAATCATGTATGTGAGTCTGTTATTTTTTTGCTCTTATGCAAAATTCAATTTGGGGAAAATCTAATCGAAGCTAAGATGTGCACAGAAAATACATGGAAAATAGAAGAAAATATGCTTACACATATCTATCTGCAGTCTCTGTGTGTGGGCGTAGGGGCGTGGCATGACATATACGCGCACAATGCTAGAGTTTATTTCTACATCACTTGCTGTGCTATCAAGTGCAGCCAAAGAAGCTGTAGTTGCTGCATAGCCAACGGGGATCGCTACACAGTTAAACGATTGTATACCCTGTATTTAAGAGGGGAAGAGCTTAATGTATCCTGACATTTGTGGTACAGGACGTGGTATGACAAATGATTACAGGGCTGTTTTCTGTTTTCATAATTATGTTTAGTTTAAAATCAGTACCATATAAACTAAAAAGTATTCACAAGCTTAGGGTCCCTGCTAACATAAGATAATTTACTGGGTTTATGCTAAGTTTAATATACTTGAAGAAGTCTCTTACAAAACTTCCTTTAACATGCTTATAATAGATTTTTCATTGCCAGCTCCAGCTCAATTAAGTGCCCCAAACTCCCCTTTTAAACTGCAGTTAGTTTACTAACGGGTATAAAATTGGCATGCATACTATTTTTCATGCAGAAATCAATTCTTTATTTGTTTAAATAACTGCATTTTCAATACGACATGGTTTCATAATTGCAGACCAATTGTCGACTGTAACAAGTTGTCGAATTAGTCAAGTGCAATCACGTAAATGCCAGGTGAAAAACGTATGTGAGTACATCATTAATTTGAACAGTGATTATACTTCAGGTTATTATTTGCCAGTGCTACTGAATTATGCACAGTTTTGCATGTTTTGTTGCTGTTTCCTTTTTAACTGCGTTTACTTAATGGATGTCACGTATACGCAGACGAACCGCAAACGAGTTGCGGCTTGTTGCACACTCTTCACATGATGGAATATATATCCTCACACCCTCTCACTGTCACCCACTCACTCGTTCACTGATTGACTGAGTGCCAGGAATATTAAAGTAATTGCATGCAATTTTGCGAGTGTGTGTACTTTGTATATGCACACACATATGTTGCATGTAGATATTTGTATATGTATATATTTGTTGCAAATACAGAAAAAGGTTGCACAGTCCCATTATGACTGTGTGGCATCTATCAATGATCGAGTTGAGAATGCTGCAACGTATACTGATTAATGAAGCTGCCATTCAAAAGCGCTAAAAGGGTTGCCTGCCACAATGCCAAATTGAGCTGTTGCATACCACCAAAGACCAGATAACGAGAAAGACAGAGAAAGGGAGTAATGGAAGGAGTAAGAGGCAAGTAGAGTAAAGGATGGCGTACAAATTGGGGAAAACGCCGAACGCATTTCGTTTACCGCCAGCTGCAATCTGTGAGATACTTTTTCATCTATTTTTGCACCAGCATTTGCATAGCACTTTTGCCACCCCCATAACCTCATCCGCCCACTGTTAACCCAGTTGCTCGTGGAACGTTGCAATGGCACACCTGCAAAAACGCCCTGCAGTTTTTCCAACTTGTTTGCTGTTTTCTGCCAAAGAAAATATGTCAAAAATCAGCAAAAAACTGAACAAAAAAAATCTGCTCTTTCGATCGCCTGCAGCAACCACCCATACATGCATACATGTAGTTGTGGCACACGAACTTAGTTCTGTTGCACGTTGTGTACTTTTCTGAAGTTTCAGCAACTCTGACGCCTTCCCAGACACCGAGTCGCCTGAAAGTATGCAAACAACTTCGTCAGCTGTCGGCTCAGATTTTCAATGCTTTTTACTTCTTGTTTTTGGCAAATAAAATGAATTTGCGTTTTGTTGTTGTTGTGCCAGTTGCGTATCTGGATTTTTCTTTTCAAGCCAGCAGCAAACATAAAGTGAACTATTTTACTTGTCGCAGATCGAATTTGAATTGCTTTTCACAATTTTGTAGCATTTTGTTGTGATGAAGTCAAATGGGAACTGACACGTTTACAGATTCAGTTATCAACTGCAGCAAGTATGTAGTATTAAAGTCGTACTGTTAACGTTATCGTCAGTAAACGTACGGAAAAGCACAAAAGGCTGCGCACTAAAAGTAATTAAAACTCGGCATAATTAACAATGAATTCCGTTAACATTTCAAAGAGTATCGTAGCCCTAGGGCTAGCAATCAAAAACTGTCTCATTCATTTATGATCGTGTCATTAACATTGGGATTATTTTTAACTGCACGCCATTCGATATAATTCAATTTGTGATTGCCAATTATTGAAATCTTTTTCCTATTAATGCATTGAAATTTTCATTTTTATATCCAAGCGTTCATAAAAAAAAAACCAATTTGATTTACTTACAAAGGAATAAAGTTTCATAGGGTGACCAGATGAAAGCGGAATTCCTTTGATTAAACGAACATTTTGTAGCATACTTTTCAGCGCATGCTGTAGCATGAACGCTTCTCGTGTTCGCTCTGTGAGTAATGAAGTGCTTTAAATATTAAAACCAATTTACGTGACAACATACGCGTGTTATGAAGCTTGTTACCCGCATTCTTCTTGTTATTAATTCTGTGGCAGACAACAAAAAATGGAGAAGAAAAAGGAAAAAGAGGAAAAAAAACGGAAACAGCTGACGTATTTTCATGACTTCGGCGTGTTTGGGCCTTTTGGTACTGAAACAGGTTCAGTTGTGGGTCTTGGGTCCATGGTCCTGCTCGTATTCCCAGACTCGTGTGACCAGTAAACTTTTGCAATTAATCAAGATAGGCCAAACGAACCAGGAGCAACAACAGCTGAACAACAACTACGACAACGAGGATGATGATGATGACAACGACGCATTTGCATGAAGCAACGGCAGTAGCAGCAGTAGTAGCATATGGCAGACACTACCTGAAACAATCTCTCTCTCTCTTCCTGCCCCACACTCCATTTCCCCTCTTTCGCACTGTGTGTGGGCGACAAAGATTAATAATAATAACTACGACTAGCACAGCGGTTGGTCAGCAAGTGGCATAATCATGATTTATGACATGCAATTAATAAGCGACATGGCTGAACAAGCGAGCAGCAAGAGAAGCCGCAATTGAAAGCTGTTGAAAGCTTGCACTCACCCTCTGTCCCTTACCCTTACCCTTCACCACGCCCATCCTCATTTGCACCCCTAGCCAATTTCCACTTGCAACGTCCACTCCATTCCCATACCACCTATAGCAATTATTTAAAGCACGCACTTTGTTTGGCCACTCTGACGAATTTCAACACACGCGTTGAAAAAAAAAAATAAATATTACCACAAAATAAATTATTTGGCGCAGTTTACTATGCGGTTTTATCAGATAGATGAGTGTATATTCATATGGAACATATTCACTGAAGAGCTTTAATTGATAAAACTACAAATTTAATGTAATTAATTAAACACTTGATTGCTTAAATGATTACTTTAATGGATTAAACTGATCTCTTAGGCTTAACAGGGCATTGAGCTTCAAAATAGAATTGAATTTTAATGAGTAGAGTGACCATTTAATTAAAAAAACAATGACTTTTAAATAAAAACGAACCCTTAATGCTTAGAAACTCTATCTTTTATTTAAAAATCATTTTTACAATGTGTTTTTAAATGATGTAGGTGCAAAATACTTTGTAGAAATATAGATAAATACTAAGAAAAGTTATTTTTCGCGAAGAGTCTAACGTACAAAAACTACAGACTTTGATTAATAAAAAGTACTCAAATAAAACTTTAGTTTATTAAACTACTTTCATTAATATCAATTCTGCTCTAACTGCCCTGGAGTCCATAAACAATTCGTCAATATGCCAAGTATATTAAAGTCGAGCACTCTAACTAAGTAAAGTACTCGCACTTGCACTCAAAATAATTTTATAGTCAGGTGCTGACCCCAAAAGTGGCAATTATTAATAGTTGTTGCTGTCTTTATTGTTATTATTGTTGGCAGTGTTGTTGTTAATGCTGTTACTTTTGTTGCTGCTTTGTGTGGTGTAACTGAGCTAATTAAAACAAATGGCTTTTGGGCAGGAGCTGTCAGTGCGGTCCAGTCTATGGTCAACCAAATGAACGCCAATGGGCCACCAAATGTTGTTGGCCAAAATGAGTGCAAATGACGTTTCGGTTGGCCGCTTATTTTACAGTTCATTTATCGCAAAAGGGATGCATTTTGTGGTTATTTTTTGGGATGTGCCAAAGTGCTCACTTTTAGTCGTTTTAGTTATTGTTGTTGTGTTTTCTGTTTGTTGCTGTGGTTTTTATTGTTCCTCCTGCTGCTGCAGAGGCAGTTTTAATAATTAGTTTGTAATGAAAATTGTTTGCTACGGCCATTGACCGACAAATGCAATTATTTCGTATGCAGTTTCTGTAAATGTTATGCAATTGTTTGCAATTGCATTATGAAAAACAGATTTTAAACTTTTAATTGTTTACTTTTTGCGACCTCAAATGAAAAATAACACAATTACAGACAAAGCAACGAAAATAAACATCAAAATTTAAATGCCTTTGCATGAAATAAATTAATGAAACGACATTAAACAAGTTTGCAGCACTTTCATTAATTTTGTTTCCCCTGCAGTTATGCAATTATAAAATAACACAATAACTTTGTGTCAGACGGGCAAATACCCTGCAGTCACAAAGGGACTAGTGTTTGCTCAAATTCATTTATTTAATTATTTCATACCTGCTTTGTCCTACTTTAGTTAAAAGGGTATGTTTGTAATTAACAAATTTAATTACATTATAATTATGCACATAATTGCCTAGCAGTTAGATAATATTTTCACTATATTTTACCTAAGGCACAGCTAAATTTTCATTAGGAACACTCATTAGTAATGCAAACCAATAAATGAATTCAGTGCAATTTACAACTAATTAAATCACTTAAAAAACATACGGAAAATCAGAAAAGTTTGCCAGCGCTAAATGCGTATTTATTTAAAGCCCTTCTAAATGTTTTTGTTAACAAATTTTATTTAATTTAGTAGCTAGTAGTTAAAGTTGAATTAAGTAAATTAAAGTTGGACGGAAGCTTAAAATAATTTTAAAAATACTCCTAAGTTTTTTAAGGTTTCCGAACGTAACAATAAAATAAATAAATAAATAAGTTCTGATTTTTGGTAACACTATTACTAGGTCTAGTCTAAACTATATTCCTTTTGTTTTATTTGCAGAGAAATAGAAAACTTCACAAAAATTAAATCAACTATTAAACTTTTCAACCTTTTAATAAATTCTTAACATAAATATGAAATTAAATCTTCTACAAGTTGTTGACAGAAACAAAGATATTTTACTAATATTTGAAGTCTCAAAGTAATGACTTAGATCGTGCACAAGTTATTTAAATTACAAAACCAATTTCATGCTGGACACAACTCCCATAGAAGCCAACAGCAAAAGCAATTCCAAATTAAACAGAGAAATTGTAATCAAGGCTGGTGGCTTTTAAATTACATGCATATGCATAGCAAATGAATTCAAAATTCAGAAGGGTTGGGAAGGTAAAGGAACAGGATTAGACTTGTATGTTAACTGATAAAGTCAGATAAGTAGAAGCTGACACAGAACAGAAGCAGTAGCAGAACCACAGACAGGTAGAGGTCAGAAGCGTGCACAGAGTCGAGTCATCATTAACCCGCAGAGCACACATATCAGTGGCATAACGGGTTAGCCCAGAGGGTTCTTAGAGTGGCAGGGGTAAGAGATACTGGTGAGGCAACGCTTAGCATTTCCGTTTCCGCCCTGCAGGCGTGCTAAATTGTACAAAATTAGTTCTCTGATTTATTTTGCATATCAAATTTTGAGCTCACACACACAAAGTCAAATCAAATTTCATATGGAAAGTGACTGAGTGAATGACAGGGCGTAAGGAGTGCTAGTGGGAGTGTAGGAAGAGTTGCAGCAAGTCAGGACTTGATGGCCTCACTGATTAGCTACTTTTGGGAATTTTCGTGACTTGTCGCTTGATTACTTCTCTCTTCCCTCTCGCTCCCGAGCCCAAAAACTGCTGTCAGAGCTATAACCAACTTTTATGGCCTTAACACACACACACGCACACACACACACTCCATTTACGGCCTCAATTCTCTTGGCTCATCATCATGAATGAAATGGTATTTTTGGGCGTGGCTTAACGCCTCTCCCCCAACCCACCGCACAACATGCTCACCGCCTCTAAAATTTGATTAAAATTTCAATTTTGCTTCCTGCGCTTTATCTGACGATTAGCATTGAAATTAGTTAGCCTGCCCTCAAAATGACTTTGTAGTTTATTAATATTAATTGCCGATGTTCAGCTTCAGTTATTTTATCCAAAAATTGATGGGTTTCTCTCTCTTGCTACAGTTTCTTAGTCTTCCTCATCGGTATTACTTTTCAGATATATATATTTTTTATGTCCTTTGAGTTGAGCTGGTAAATTATGTTTAACTTTCTGGGTCATTAACTGATTTGATGGCTTTTGCCACATTATGCAATTGAGCGTAATATGTATGCGGGTGGACAAGATAAGTTGGTCCCTGCTGGACAGTGTTAAATAGAAAGGACATCCAGTGTCCGCAGGATGAGCAAATCACTTGTTTGATTAAAGACATGAAAGACAAACAATTTGTAGGCATGTGAGCTGGGAAAAAATCAATGGGGAATGAAACTGTTTACAGGTTTCTGACCATAAACACTAAGTTTATATCATTTATTATATCAATTTCGATTTTGGACAAGGAAAAAAGATTTGCTGAGCATGAAACATTTTGTTTTAACTAATAAAGCTTCAAAGCTTCCAATTATGTCATAAAACTACTTTTTCTACTTACACATTCCCTTCAAATAAACCTTTGGCAATAGACAAACACATACCTGCAAAGAAAAGAAATATTTAAATAATTTATTACAATTTTCTTAAAACGGAAATGGGATGAGAAACAACACCAACTGCCTTTATAAATCCTAAAAAATAATATCAGTTTTCGCTGCTTAACTCACCTGACTCAAACGATCTTGACTATCGATGATATCGATAAATAAACGCATGCGATCATCGAGTATCTGAAATCCATTTCTGGGCAACAGCAGCAGATTCTGCACTGCATCTCGTATGCTGCCAGGCGTTGTGCTGCAGCTGCTGCTGTCGTCGCTGGTGAAACCATTTTGCAATTGTAATTGCTGAAATTGTTGTTGTGGATGTTGTTGATGTTGGTGTTGTTGTTGTTGCTGCTGCTGCTGTTGGTGTTGTTGATGCTGCTGTTGTTGCTGCTGCTGTAGCTTGAGCTGCAACGAATGTTGTCGCAATGCCTCCGAGCATTTGCGCAAATAATCATAGGAACCTTTCGATTTGTACTTGTCGGCCATGGCATGAAAGCTATCCAATATCTCATTAAAATCTGTCATCAATGGGGCTGTTGAGGGCGTGGTCGTTGCACTCGATGGCGTTGTCACAGTTAAAGCAAGTGAACCCAATGAACTATTTGATTTACTCATAACCATTTGCTGCTGCTGTTGTTGTTGTTGCTGTGGTGAACTTGTAATCACACGCAGTTCTGTTGTCAGTGAACAACTGCCATTGGCGTTTAAAGCCAAGGTCTTGAGACTGTTGCTGCTGGCCGAACTGCTCACCACTTTACTTGGACTGAGTGCCTGCAGATCTTCGCTCATTAAACGTAAATTATCCGAGATCTGATGAAAACTTTCGGAAGTCACCAACGAATGTTCACGCTGCTCCAATTTGCCACTGTTACTACCGGGCAAGACACTGCTCTTGGGTCGTCTGCGTGTGGGTACACCAGCAGTTCCTGCTGTAGCGACGCCAGCAACACCAATAGCCCCGGCAGTTGTTGCTGCGGTTAGTGCACCACCTCCTCCCGGCGTATTTGAGGTGACATCCGGCATTTGCAGTGGTTTCGATATGAACGAGTCCAATGTCTGTGAATTGCTCAATTTTGGTTTATCCGCGTTCTCAGGTATTTTATTGGCGCGTATTGCATCCAGAAACTGACGCAATTGATCTGAAGGTGTTGGCGGTGGCGGTGGTTCCTCAGCCATCGCTTTAACACTACTATCTCCATTTCGTTTAAGAGTTGCGGTCGCTGCAGTAGCAGCAGCTGTCGCTGTTGTTGTTGGCGTTGGTTTGAGCACATCGTCGGGCATATGTTGCTGGTACTCCTGCCGCATGCTGCTTCTTATGTTGTCGAGGAATAAACGCAGTTGATTCGAAGGTGTCTGCACTTCTCCTGCTCCCGACAAAGAGGCCAGAGATTTGCTAACAATTTCGGGTGAGATCATGTTTGGCTGAAAGTTGTTGTTGCTTCCGTTGCTGCTGTTGCCGCCATTGTTGTTGCTACTGCCATTGTTGCTATTAGGTGTCAACAAATTGAGATTCGTTTGCGATTGCTTAGCCAGCTGCTGTTGTCGCTTCAATTCCGACAACAATTTCGCTTGCTCTGAATATTTACGCACACTTTCCGTTATCGTTCGCAATTGCTCGGAATAAGCTCTAAGCTGATGCTCCAAATAGGCCTGATCGGGTCCGGGTGCAGGTCCTGGTGCTGCATAACTAGATGGTCTTGTATCTGGCTTGCCATTTTCCTGACTCGACTCCTGAAAGCTAAGCGAATGCCGCATGTTGCTGGCGGGTTGCACACTCGGTGCTGCCTGCAACATGTTCTCAGCGCTGGAACTTTTAGCAGGACTGCTGCGTTGTCTTCCCAGTGTACTGTTGTTGTTAATGTTTCCATTGATGTTACCGTTGCTGTTGCCATTGCTGCCGTTGGCGAAGCGTCGCAGTGGTATTGGTGGAGCTTCCGTTTGCATGCCACCATTATAACGATCCAAACTTCTCGGTCTTTGCACTCCATTGCCATTGAGTTGACTATTGATGGGGGAAGCTAAAGACATTGTCTGCTGCTGCATCGCTGGTCCATTAGGTCGCGGTGTACTCTGCGAACGTCTAGGTACAGCTGGCACGCCAGCAACTGTTGCTGTTCCCGCCGTTGCCCCTGGCTTGCGGTGCATTGGCACTGGTGGAGCTGGTTGTCCATTTGTCGGGCTCTGTCTGTACTGCTGAAAGATGGCAGCATACAATGATTCCTTGTCGGCAGCACTGGTTGTTGTTGCCGTTGTCGTTGTGCTGACCAAACTTACAGCGTTTCGTAGTTGTTGCTGTTGCCGTGAGAGGTGCAACAGCCGTTGCTGCTGCTGTGCATTGTAGTCCACAAAGCCACGCCCCGTTGCGCCACCTGTCGGCGAGGCTGTGGAGGCAGAGACAGCAATACTATGTGGACGTTGCTTTAAGCCACGCAATCGCGAAGGTTCCGCGTATTCGGGCATCTCATAGCCACTCGTTGTTGTTGCTGTTGATGGCACTGTTTTGGCAGCAACTGTTGGCGTTGTCTCTGTCGGTGATGGGCTGTTGAGAAATGGATTGTTACCCTTCAAGGCTATGGGCGTGGCAGCACCAGGTATGCCCGCGGTTGGTAACATGTTCGTGAGCTGAGGCGGCGGTCCTGGAGAACTCTGCAGAGACTGCTGCTGTGTGCTGCCAGGGTACAGTAGAGACTCACTGATGTGCAAATCTAGCTCATGGGCATTGGGCTTTGAGTAAATGTTGTTCGCTGCACTAGGACGCGTTGGGGGCGTGGCTACTGCCGGATAGCCGGTAATGCGAAAGCCATTCATATTGGCAGTTTGAAACGGTTGATGTTGCTGCTGTTGATGCTGGTTCTGTTGCTGCTGCTGGTGTGCGCTCTTTGCTGTTATTGTCGTTGTCATATCGTAGTGGCCGTTTTGGCTACGTGGCCATTGTGTTTTTGTTTCGTTGCTGCTTTGAGCATGGGGAATTGTTCAATCGGGTAATCAATCAATCAATCAATCACTCATTTAATTCCATGGTTACATCGTCTTCAACTTATCAATTCAACTGCACTACGTGGAGCAATTATTCAAGTTGTTGTTGTGGTTGTTGGAGCTGCTGCTGTTTGAATTGAACGCAGTTTGCATTTAAATTTATGTTGCGCCACGGGAAGTATACGCAATATTTTCACTGGTTTATTGGCAATTGACAAATGCTGTCTTGTGTGTCTTGAGCAACTCAATGGGTGATTCATTTATATTTAATCTAAACTTATTACTTCATCGAAACCGTAGCGAATTAATCAAATTATTTGAACAGTTTTTAAGAAGAGTTCAACCCGTTATCGATTAAATTGAATTTAAAAGCAATCGTTCTTACTACTATATAATACTAAACATTACTTATTTGACAGTCAATCTAAATTACACAGAAGTCAAAGCTTTATCAAAAGACGCCATTATCCCTGGGGATATACAATTATTAAGGGGTTTTCGACCAGACATTTCTATTGAAATCCACAAAATCCAAAGCACAATAAACCTGATGTCAACATCACAAATAATCAGCTAGCAAATTGAGCAATGAAGATGCAACATGCAACTAAACAAGACAAGACAAAACAGGCCAAGACAAGACACGACATGATAAGACAAGACTTAGAAAGATGAGAAATGCAAATAACAAATTGCACAAATATTCCATGCTTGATAGCATGCAATACATGGCAATACCTGTCCAAATATTTCGACTACAATAGAGCTTATGACCACATGGCTTCAACAGTGTCATGCATGGCCAAGGAATGTGGCCAAATTGAGATGCCAACAGCCAACAGAATGCAATGCACAAAGTTGCCAAAGTTGTCGTCTTATATAGAAATTTGTGTGGCGGCTTTGACAAAACTATTTATGACTGCTCGGTGGTGGCCTGTAGTGAACGTGGAACATAATTCCATGGTCCTCTGGCTACGTGTCAACCCAGAGTATCGAGAGAAACACACACACACAAACACACATGAGCAGCTAAAGCATTTGCACGCTTTAGAACATAAATACGCCATAAAGGGCCATGGGCGACAGAAGGATTACGAGAACAAACGTGGGGCGCGTCTAGCAGGCGGCAGGCAAAAGGATAAAAAGGATGCAAGCAGGAAGATGGCAATGCTTGCGGTCGTAGGCTAAAACTCAACATTAACATAAATATTTAATAAAAAATGCGCATAAATTATAAAAGCAGAGAAAAATGAAAACAACAGAAAAAAATTCAGTTGAAAAGAAACAAATGAGTGGAGAAAAATGGTAAAATGAAACATGCCATAAGGGAAAACGCTCGCGCGCAAAACATGTAACAAATACACTCGCAAACAAACACACTCCTAAGAACACACACTTTCATAAATACATGTGTGAGTGTGTGTGTGCATAGATGACAAAACATGAGCCAAGCGTGTTGATTCATTTGCATTCAACAGCAACATTTTCAAACAAATTACACAGCGAGAATTTAGAGAAAAATAAATAATTGAAACATATTTATTCAAGTTTTGAAGTAAAGTCGCTTAACTTTGAGTAGTTTTAACTGAATTTTGGTGACTAGATTGTAGAGGAAACCTTCAAACAACTTTAATAATTAATTTCTATTGAGCTTTAATGTTGTTTAAAGATCAATTTATGAACTATAAACTTTAATACTAAACTTTTCTTAAAAAATCTATTTTTGCAAAATTCTTTTGCATTTAAAATCAGCACAAAACTGTTTAAAGATGGAAGCAGATGAATGTACTCGCAAAATTTATGTACAGCACTTTTGGGCTGTGTACACAGAGTGGCAGTAACAAACTGCAATGCCAAAGAATAAAAGAGCGCAAGAGTTAGAACTCGAGAGAGACAGAGAGAGAGGAGGAAAGACAGAAGCCGAGCAATGGCAAGAGATGTTCAGTGAGAAGCTTGCCGTTGCACTTTGTCAGCTCGTCATGCTCAGCTGTCTGCTTGCTACGTGCTCAGCTGTCTAGCTATATATATGTGTGTGTGTATGTGTGTCGTGGTTTATGACTACACACTCACACACACACATGCACGTACTTGTAGAGAGTGTGTCACTGTGCTTTGGCTGAGGACAGTAATATTAGCAGCTGCAGCAGCAAAAGTAACTTGTATCAACACTTTAGCACATGCACAACGCACTCAAGAGCGTCACTTGGCAGAGTTGAGCAGGGAAGGAGGGAAGGAGTAAGGGCAGAAGGGCTTACGGATACACCTGCTGACCCTAAGAGCGTTGCCCCTAAAAGCAGGCAACACAAAATGCCAAGCTACAGTTTGACATATTTGGGTTAACTTTCAGCTACAGTAAAACACTCCCCATACCCTTCTACCCACCCAACCACTCTGCCTCATCTACTTCTGTGCTCCCTTCCCACTCACACTCCAACTGCAGCTCTTTACTCATTAGGAATGCCAGTCTAAATGTTGGTCTGTGTATTGTGTGCCAAGATTTCGAAATGCTTTTGAATTTGCTAATGAACATAACTCAGAGCTTGCCTCCCGTGACTGGCAGGCAAACAAACAAGCCGTCGCTATGTCAGTGAGCGAGTAGGATAGCGAGAGAACGAGATAGACAGACAGTTCTTAAGATGCAGAGAGAGTTGTAGTAAAGTTTTTTGGTATTGTTTGTTTAAGTTTTAAATTAATGACAGCATATTTACTTGTGGTTGCTCAACTAAAGCAGCAGCTGCTTCTTTGTTGATTCTCCTTTCTATCGCTATCTTTATTTCTATCTCCATCTCCTTCTGTTTACCCACTGACCAACTCTTCAAAATAGATTAACAAAAATTAATGTTATGCTCGGTCTGTGTTTGTGCTATAAACTCTCGGTTTTGGTTCCGCATCAGTTTCTCTGTCTCTCCGAGTTTTGGTTTATCTGCAGTCGAGCGAGTTGAAATTAAATAAGATATGCTGTCACTGTCATGGAATGTTTGTGTGTGTGTGTTTGCGTGTATGTGTGGCTGATGAATCTCGGCAGCTTGGAATTTGATTCAATTTGTGGCAGGCAACAACAGCAGCAGCAGCAGCGACCATGAAGAGCAGAGACCGCATCTTGGGTTTGCAAATGCAAAGGACTGCTCATCCCTTTCTGCCCCTTTCACTATCTCTCTCTTTGTCGGTCTCGCTCTCTTGGACTTTGCCCCTGCTAAAACTGGTTGTCATCGTGCCACAATATGTGGCATGTATTTCTAAAGCACAAAGCAGCTTAAACAAATATTTATGCAGATTACAAAATAGCATTTAACACATAAACAATTTTTAAATAAACTAATTTGTAATATTCAAAAGTTTACCTACTCTAAGTACAAAGCACAAACCATTAACTAAAACAAATTAACATTGATTTCAACGAGTTCTAGTTAGGCACAAGTTAAATCAACTTGCCGCATCATCGTGCCACTCAATTAATCTAATTAGAAAACATGTCGGAGATGAAGGCAAAATGCGGAATACGAAATACGAGGAAAAACCACACTCAATGATTTTCAATTAATGTTTAAGCTTCAACAAGAACAAAAATGGAGAATACGTGTAACCACTGCACCACCGCATTGAAGCTGAAAGCTAAGAACCACAGCAGTAGGAAGCACTCGAAAGAGGAGACGGCAAAAAACAAATCCCAAAAGCTTAAAGCAATTTTTTAAAACAAACTATCGACTCACACACACACATCCACACACTCATGTATATACAGAAAGCAAACAAGGATAATAAATGAACAGAGTTAGAAACGGTGAGGTGGGCGAGAAGGGGGCGTGTCGCTCGTGTTGTACAACATGCAATGGCCGAAGAAACACTAAACAAATAGACATGATAAATTAAAAAGCAAGAGGAATATAAAGCAAATAACCCCAACACCAATCTTCCTTTCTCTACTTCCCACCAAGTGGGCGTGGCATGTCGTCGCGCGTTGTAGGCGTCACTGAGGTCCGTGCCTCAAGTGTGCTAAGTGGCATGCCTCACACTATGAGAAAAAAAGGGTTAAGAGCACACAACGTCCCGCACCCAATGCAAGAAACGCAGGATAAATAACAAAACGACACTGATAGCGCAAAAAGGATTGCAGAAAAGGGAAGAAGAAGAAGTGGCAGAAAAAAAGGGAATCGGAAGGGAGTAGAGGTGTGGGCGTGGCAAAGATGCGAACCAAAGGAATCTGCTGCGGTTGAAGCCTTGTGGCAGGTGTTGGAGCGTTTTGAAATGCCAACGATTTGCAATTTACATAGTCGACAATAGTCTGACCAGGGTTGTCAACGTAGTGTGAAAATGTAAGTGATATCAGAAAAGGAAAGAAAATGTGAAGCAAGCATGCATGCAGATTGATTGAAATGAATAGAAATAAATAATAAATTACTTAATAATAAATACTTAAAATTTTTTTTATTTTAAAGTAACTTGGCAATTCTTTATAAGAGTTTTCAGGCAAGTTTTGAACATTTATTAACAAGTTTCAGCTGCTTGACAACCCTGTAACTTTGAAATACATCAACATGCCGTGAGCTAAGCCAATAGACATGGCCAACATTGGCCAGGACACCTTCGTCGTCGCCATCGTCGTCGTCACATTGCAAATACGCAGCCAAGTGGGAAATGAAGACGAGTCGACTTAGAGCAAGAGAGTACGAGAGGGAGTTCGTTAGAGGGACTGAGATAGACCAGAGATTGGCACGCTTCACTGCCAGTTTGGCCCAAACCCACAATCCAAGCAACCTCAACACTTCCCACTCTTGGAGCAGCCCTTTGCAATTCCTACCACACTTCCGTGCTATATCTACGCCACTAACCATGTGCCAAGCCTCAATGTGCTGTGGGAGGACGACATAAATCAGCTGGTGACTGAGAAGGAGATTTAACAGAATTGGCCAAGCAAGGAAAGCGTTGGCCAACACCAACACCAACACCGACGCCAACAACAAACACTAATTGAAACGCAAGGTAGAATTAATGGCTAGGGAAATGTAGCAAAAATGTTCTTGGCTGAAAAGAATTTCCAGCAAGAAAAAAGAAAAGCTTGTAAAGCTAAAGAAAATGTAAAAGTAAAACTGAAACGTAACGGCACTTAAGTTGGCCAATTAAAGGCGACGCCATGGCCAACAGCAAGCAAATTGTCTGACCAGACAGGCAAAAAAATGCTCAGATAACGTTTAAGACACAAGCAGGCAAAGTTTCTACGTTCCTTCTCCCTCCACCCACAACGTGGGAGTAGAAGACAAAAAAAATTAGTTTTCTCTGGCATTTCGGTTAGACAATTTTATTATGGCCTAATTGAAATAACAAACGGGCCACAAATGAGCTGACACATACGTTGCGATATAAACTTGTATATGAAATAATTAAGACCATATTAAGTTTGGCTAATTATAATGTATTCAAGTGTTAATTATGTGGCTTAATTCTTGGCCTAGACAAACATATGCGTGTCTCAGGTGATAGACAGACAGGCCAACAGACAGCAGACAACACTTTGTATCGTTTATATACCAATTTGGTAATATTTGTTGAAAGGGCTTAAAGTATTTATTGAGTAGGCTTCGGTGTGTGTTGAAAAAGTATTTGGCGTCAAGACAAAGCTTTTAGGCCAAGTTTATGTTAATAATTTACGGCATTTCCAGCTCAAACTTTTAATCTACTAAAAGCTGACAAAAGTGTGATTATAGTATCAAGAACTGCTTGCTATGTTTGTGTGTGTGTGAGCTTTGTTTTATGACGTGTGAGCGAGACATTAACTAAAGGTGGGTAGGGCTGTGTGTGTGTGCCAAATGTATAACCCACACACTTACAAAGCAGCACATAAAATGCGGACTTAATGTCAATAGGCAGGAAACGTTATCAAGCTGCTATTTTGTCGCTTTTTATGTGATTGAATTTTTGCACCAATAAAATAAAGTTGAATTTATATTCAGTTCTTTATGAAATATTACGTATACGCAACAGTATCACAATTAAAATGCTATTCAAATTATAATAATAATGATAATCATTCGCATAATAATAGCAAAAGTTAAAGGCAAATGTAATTTGAATGTCGTTTGAACCCTTTTGTAGCATAATTTATTTATGAGCTGCTTTTGCCCCTTTGGCTGTTTTGGGACATTAAAACTCGATTACATAATAAAAAAGTTCTTGGCTAAAACGTGCACGGCAAACCAAAATGGCCAAGACGAGCACACCATTCCCTAGCTCCATTAAAAAAGCGAAAAACTTTTCATCAACATTAACAGCAACATTATCGAGAAAATAAGTATATACCTATAAACTTTTTTTTCTTCTTAACTATTTATGCAGAAATCGAAGTTTAATTGAAACGTAAGAACTCAAGAAACGAAGGAAACGTAAAAGAGAGAAAGTAGAAAAATGTTGAATGTAAAAGTTCCTAGCGCATTTTCACGCTTTTCACACGCAGGCATACGCACGGGTAAAAGTTTTTGTGGAAAAACGAAATCACAATCAAGTAATTGAATTCAACAAATCGTTGAGGAAAAGCAAAGTCTGCGCAAAATTAATTCAATTCACTTACAATAATAATTTGCACAATAAAAACGGCAACAATTGAATGGACAGCAAAAACAACAACACAACAGCAGCAACCAGAGTTGCCAGCTGCTTGTTTGAGTTGGAACGGTAAACTTGTGCCCAGATTTAATCACACAAAATGGCTGCCATTTACCGTTACCAGTTACTATAGACATTCCAAACGTAGTGCCCCCTTCTTCTTTGATCCCCCTTGCACTACGTGTTTCTTGTGTTGGCTAAGCAAAAGTTTTCCGAGTCGTTGTCGTCGTCATCGTAAAATTAATGAATCTGTTATGCAAAATCGACAACTAGCTGCAACACAATAACAACAATGTGGCTAGAAGCAGAATAAGCACGAGTCGAAGTCGGCGTAGAAGTAATACAATAAACAATTAAGCCAACTTGCAAAGCAGGTGGCAGCAGTTTGAGCTGAAAAGCGAATCTGCTTCAGTCAGCTGAATAACAGTTAAATAACTTTTACCAACTGCAGCAACCACTTAGTTAACACTGATCAATCGAATTTGTTGACGCCAAGAACATTTTGCAAATAACATTAACGAAAGAAATGATTTAAAATTAGTTTGACTAATTGAAACCTAATTTGTTGTACCGTATACTTAGCATGTTTACTTGGCAAACTTTACTTAAAGTATATAAAATAAATATTTTGAAATATAATTTCTACTAGATATTAGTAATTTCAGACTTCGGAAAGTCAATCTTCAAAGCAGACAGACTAATTCTATTCAATTGCCCATTTTAACCGACTGTTTGCTCATAAGATGTTATAAAACAGTTCAATAATAGTTTTAGCTGGTAAAACTATCAATATTTAAACTGCAATATGCCATCAAGAGCACAAATGCCAATCAAATAACTATTTCAAGTAGTAAACGCTGCGTATACGCAATAATCGGCACAACTAAAGTGTAATAATCATGTTTAACCCTACACTATTCCACAGTCTTAACATGCTTCAAACGACCATTACACCATGTAGAAGAAGAAAACAGAAAGCAAACTGTGTGTATAAGCTATAAAAGTTGCGTATACGCAATATCTGAAGCACAATTGCTGCAGCCGAAAGGGACAAGAAAGCAAGATGATAGGTTTTTCTGGCTTTTTATTTCGCTGTAGCCAAATACGCGCCCGAAGGCGAGCTTTACTTTATTTTTATATACCCACACATACATATATAAATATATATGTATATGTATAGAAAGAGAGCGAGAGACCGCCTTGTACTTGTACTTGTACAACACTTAAATCCCAATTCGTTGCAGGAATCACAGCGAAGTGACCCAAAGAAAAAGCCAAAAGGGAGAAAGAGACACTTACTTAGCATGCATGTATGGATATTTTATTGATACACATGTCTGTGTGCGCGAGTGGGCGCCGCTGGGCGGGTTTGTTCCTTGGCTGTTGGCCATGTTTGTTGTGCCGACTGGAAAAATGTGTGCGTGGCTTTTAATGCGTTTTTCAAGTGAGTTTGTTTCCTTTTTGTTGGATTTGTTCACTTGCTTCTTCTCTCTCCTGTCCCACCCTGCGGCAGTGTCAAATGTAGCAAAGCATTTGCTACCACATATCTTTTGCTTTCTTTTTGTTTCCTTTCCCTTTATTTTTTCCTCTTTTTGGCCCTTTGAATAGCCATGGGCCAGACATAACACGCCAACGGTATCGGGTAACGACCAAGTCATATGGAAATCCCTTTGAGTTTGCAACGTTGTTCTTCTTGGCTTACACATTTTCACACTTGCTCGCCTATTTTACATACTCTAAGCATAAACATGCACCTAAAGGGGCATATTAAACTAAACAAAAGAACTTGAAGGAGTCACGAATATTGGTTAGGAAACAAATGGGGTTTCAACAAAAGAAAATTCTAAAATTTATATGAAAACTATTTTTATTTTCTAACAAAAAATATGCATATTTAGTCACAGTTTTATGCCGTGATTTTCACACTTCCAAGCCACAATTTATTATGCTTGTTAGAGCATTAAACAATCGACTATTCTCCCTTTGTTCGCTTGTTGATTTTTATTTCATTTTGTGCGTCAACCGATTCATTCATCTTATTTGGCGTGAATTTCAGTCCCCGACAACAATCAATAAAATTCAAGTTGCCTTTTTTTTTTGTTGCTGGTTTCGTCTTCTTTTGCGCCAGCTGCTGACACAATGTTGCGAGTTTCGAGACGATTTTTTGGGTTCGAACTCTCATACTATATATTGAATGTCAGGATATTTGCAAATGCCGCCTGATTAATGACGCAATAATTGTTGCCACACGCCACACTCTCTAAAAAGAAAAGTACGGAGTAAGCCAACATGGCAAATACAAAGGAAAATTCAACTTGGTTTTCAGGGTTTTTGTGTGTTTTATTTTTTGTTTTACTCCAAGTGACTTTTGGCTGTTGAGTTGTTCTGGCCATTTGATAGGATTATTATCAAGTTAGCCACGCTATTTTGGCCACTTGATTTTGCGTTTGACGTTACGTTCAATTTACCAAATTACTCAAATGGAAATGTTCGGCTAACTCTTCTCAAACTTAACGAGGCTTGATAATGCCACTCCTTACCCTTTTTGCTTACTTTCTTTCCCCCTCTCTAATCGAAATTGCTTCTACTTTTTCTGGCTTCCATTGATGATGATTAATAAGCCTTATTATAGCATTTGCTGTCTTCGTTATTGCTTTAATTTAAAGAAAAACGCTTTTTAATTAGTTTAAGCGTTTAAAAGATTAAAGTAATTTGGTTAACTTTAACTGAAAATTAAATAAAATATACGCGTGGAGAAATGTTTATTAGAAACGCTAATAAATCATCATCAAATATGTATATAATTCCAAGTATAATTCCAACTGCCAGCATCCAACTGAGCTGCATCTTTAGTCATTAGCCAAAGGGCTTATGTGCCCAGCGAATCCCTTGGAGAAACCAAAACACACACACACACGAACAACACCCCCACTCCCGCCCACACAACAAATAATTGTAGGATGCGTAAACAAAGCATAATTAACAAAAGGAAACCGGAAAAGCGAACGATGCCACGTTGGAAATTATGCATAAAAAGCGCGGCAAATAAAGTACGAATTTATGTTGTAGAATTGTGCTAAAGGATTTCAAGGATTCATCTAAACTGAATCCAGAACAGAGCTGAACTGGTTGCCAGGCACGCTAATTTGCTAAGCTCGCTTAGAGCCACTTTCTTCCCCATTTGGCCTCCATGACAGCAGAGATGGGGGGTGGAAAGCTGCTCGGAGGTCGAGGGATGAAGGAAGTTGGGCTTTTTGCGGAATTATCATTAGAATTTAAATTGCCTTTTGCTGCCGGTTAGGCACTGTAAAGGTAAAAGTAAATAATTTGTGGCGCCACAACGCTTGCCATATTTTTTATGAGCTTATATACCCTTTTATTCCCCTCTCTCTCGCTCTCTACCTTTGATAATATTTTTCTTGTGGTTGTTAGCTGCCCTGAGGAACCTAATTTAAGCACCTTTTCTCTAAGCTCTCTTATCTAGCTGCATATTTAATTAACCGCAATGTCTGAGCACAAAAAAAAAAAAAAAAAAACAGAGAGCAAAAAAAAAACTTTACTGAATAAATCAAGAACTGGTAGGAACTCGGAAAATTTGCTGCTAACTGGGCCAAAACAACTAAAAGTTGCAACAGTTTCGTGACAGACTTCTCGAAAAGTATTGTGAAAAATTGTTTGCAGAACTTTCGACTAAATTTCCAAACTCATTTTCTACACTTTTATCTTATTTAACTTTTTATTATCTCTGTGGCGCTATGCGCTTGATAAGCTTTATCTGACATATGTACGAATGTGTATGGTTGGTCTTTTGATGTTGTTGGCGCAGTTGTTGCTCAAATTATTCTTGTTGTTGGTATTATTGTTGGCGCTGCTGCTGCTGTTGTTGGCATTTTCAAATAGTTGTGAACTTTATCGTAGCAACAAACAAACGAGCAAATAAACAAGCAAACAAACAAACAGAGAGAAAGACGGACAGATAGACAGGAGGACAGACCAGTAAAGCACGACAGTCTACCGCATATTGCGGTAGCGGCCACGCCCACTGCAATGCATGCCGCCTTTGCCACATGTCGCTTATAATTTGCTGTAACTTTTGCGTGTCTGTTAACTGACATTCTGGCTTGTGTGGTTTTTATGCGATGCTCTTAACATAACTACGAAATATACAAACAAAAGTCAGTGCTTTATAGTGCTCACAAGGTACCCTGTAATTAAAGGTTCAAGTGGACAAGGTATGCATGACTACCCACTGCTTTTAACCCATGGCAATCAAAGTATTTTTAATTGGGTTTATATGTTTTTAACTAAGTTTTAATTCTTAAAAGAAAAACAAACTTTGTAAAGGGCATAAAAACTGTTCAAATTTTTATGATATATTTTTTTATCATTTGTTTATGTCTCGTCGCATTGAAATAGAAAAATGCCCATGTTATATATCTAATATATCATCCTAGTCTGTCTCGCAATCAGTCAAGATTATATTTATGTTTACAATATTTTTCTTTTTTGTTTTTTTTTGCTTTTTATAGAACACATTTTGATTGACATTTGCTTGTCTTTCGTTGGAAAATATCGTATATTTTTGTATTTCATACGTTTCTTTTCTATTTTCTTCCCTCATTGTTGTTTTTGTTTTCCATATTTCAATTACATTGACATTGTGCGCTGACTTTTTTTTTGGAATATTGCGAATTTTGTCGAATTTTCTGTTTTCAGCTTTCAGTTTTCCATCTTGATGTGTTTTCATTGCAACTGTCGAAGAGTCTTGCTGATTTATTGTCAGATATTTTACACAGAGTGCAATTCAAATTTGCAGTTTAAGGCTTGCACAAGTTTGTAATCATTTAATGCGATTTATTTCAAGAGCAACAAAAGCTGTCAAAAGCAATGTTTAAGCACATTTTAATATGCACATAATTCTTTAACATTTTCAACAAGCATTGCTAGCAAAACATGCTATGACAAAAATACTCTTAGCACCGTAAATGTGTAGGAAACTAGAATTAATGTCATGCTGAAGCTAAAATACTCTTTAAATATTTTTTTAAGATAACAGTTAGGAAGAATTGCAGAAAATGTTTTACCCTTAACCATGTATTACCAAATGTTTGCTTGGAAATGTGTAATTTTATTAGACGATACATAGATTTCGCTGGTATCCGCCCTTTTCGTCCAAGCTACAATACCTTTAAGCCAAAGAGTATCAGAAGATGGAATACAGAATAAATAATAATACTCGTATCTCTCTTTCGTTACTTTTTCTGTTGTCTGTTGCTGCGTGTTGATAACAACATGCGAAAATGTAGTTAACATTGCAAAATAGTAACGAATGAAGTGGAAGTGGAGCGGCAGCAAACAAGAAAAGAAAAACCAAATAAAAACAGAAAAAATTGTAAAAACAAGACAGCAAAAATTGAAGCTCAACAGAAGCAACAACAACAACGAGAAGAACGCGAGTGCGCTGAAAAGTATGCAGCAATAACTGCAACAACAGCTAAACAATTGCAATGGCTGCCAGACACTGTCTGTGTGTGCGTGTGTGTGTGTGTTTGGATTGTGTGTCTGCATTTCCAACTGCATAAAGTTCCCATTTAATTTCGTTGCATTTACACACACAAAAAATAAATAGAATGGCTTAAGTGTGCTCAGCTGTAAGATACCCAATATAATTTAAGTAACTGCATTAATCCAAGAGCATATGGCATATAAATTAAAAAAGCAAGTGTTTAGCTATGTTACAAACCAGTTTTACTCCCACTGCTGAGTATTTAAAGAGTGTAGGGACAAAAATGAGAAAAGAAAGCAAAACGTGTTGTCGTTTTTCACAAATATATTGCAGTGTTCTTGCTCTTGTTGTGAGTTCTCCTTGTTGTCGTTGCTGTTGTACTTGCCAGTTTTGTTTTTGTTGTTTTTATAGCATGTTTGGCCGCGAGTTACCATTGCAAATGGCGAAACACACACAACACAAATACAAACTCCACAACAAACATACAACATTTTGTCTGTGAATTGTCTGCAACTCGAGTGCTATCTCTATCTAACAGAAAGCTATCTCACTCTAGCATGCCAACGCTAAATTAAATGCAATAACAAGTGCAGGCTGGCAGGGAAGAGATTGTCTGAGGCAGAAGGGTCACAGTAAAATAAAAATATTCAGCAACCGGTTGCAATGGAGCCGCAACGGAAACCGAACAGGAGAAACTAACAGGGCCACAGAAAGGATAGCGTCAGTAGAAAAAGCTAAAAGGAAAAACAAAAGGGAAGTAGAGGGAAGCAGGAAACGGGAAAAGAGAAAGGAAAGGCTTGACTCTGTCGCATTGCAAATGTGTCTGGGTAAAGTGCCACGTTAAAGCAATTATAGTCAAAGTGAAGATGTTATCTTTATGTGTCCTGCACTTGTGTGTGGTTTATGTCGAGATGGAAATGACAAATAACTTCATCTTTCTCTGATATACGACCAAGAAATACGTTATGCGAAGAGGTGTCTTAGTTCTTTGCTGCATTTCCGGCTCAGAGATAAGTACTTGACATCAGAGAGTACGACAAAAATTTCAGCTTTCTTGCATTTAATTCAAATCCGTATCTTTTTGATATATATGAAATTAATGCCAAACTCTAAGGTTTTGCAGCAAAATAACTTTGAGGAAATATAAGCGTTAGTAATTTATGTTTATTTTAAAACTCTCGTTTTTTTTGACAATGTATTCTCTGATATAAACTTCAGATTAATTAATTCTGTAATTGATTGTCGAAATTGTTAAAGGCTTAAAGTTTTTTTTGTTAAATTTACATGTTAAATATAAGTTTTGCAAACTTTTTAATTGCTCTTCTGATGATATTATTCATCAAAAAGTGTTTTAACTAATAATTTCATACAATTATTTGCAAAATTACAAAACTGTGCAAAACGAAAGTTTGGCAATGTTTTCGATTGTGAATGCCGATAGTTCGGATAGACATCAAACAAGGATATGAATTTTGAACGCCAGAAACCTTACCTCGATATCGATTATCGAGTAATGGATAATGAGAAAAGCAAAGGTGATCAACAATCAGACGAAGCAAGGGAGGAGGCAAAAAAAATTCGATTCAGTTTAGTGCGGCGTGCCTCTAACACAACAACATCAGATCAGGAGTCAATAAGAGAATCTCAGCCAGTTCGTCATTCCAAATGGAAAAAATTGTTAAAAGTTGTAATCTTTTTTTGTTTGGTTGCTATTTTTACTGTTGTAATACTACTTGCGGTATCAAATAGCTGAAATAAGTATAATCTGAACTCAACTAGTTTTCTGGAGTTGTAGTTGTTGTTCTATTAATCTCCATCTCTGGCATTGTTCTTGACGTAATTTGCATGTCCTGTGCGGAGTTCAAAATGTCTGGCAACGATGCTCGAAAGTATGCTAGTTTTTTTAGCTGCCCATTCTGCAGGAAAGTCATGTCCTGGCCGCAGTTTGACCGCTGACTGACAAGAGGCACTTGATTCTAGTTACTGTTGTCGCTGTTGCCGCCGGTTGACCTGCACAAACCCTCTTCAAACTAACCAACAACACAGAAACATACACTCGCACACAGATACACTGTGAATTCTGCGGCTGTGATGACCATTGCCATTGCATCCTGGTTCAAGTCAAGTGGCAACCATTTCGTTTCGTTTTATACTGTTCTGTTCGTCAAGTGCTCCACTGTACTCTCTTTTCCGCTTCCTTTTTCTGCTTTTGTTTCTATGTAAAGTTTTCGAGCATTCGCTACGCTTGGCATTTTCCACAGTTTTTCTGCTTTTTCTCCAACTCTCTCACAGTTTTTTTTTTTTTTTATTTTTTGGGCCATCCTTTGCGCGGAAATGTAAATTAATTGGTTTAACAAAGTGCACTTGAATTGTTGCTGCGGGTATGTGAATTGCTTTGTTTTATTTATTTGTGTGTGTTTTTTTTTTTGTATTTTTTGTATTTTATTGTTATTACTGTTTGTGGCTTGAGGCATTCATAAAACCACCCCACAACAAAGTAAAGCAAATGCGTTCTAGAGTAAGAAAGGGAAAGAGTTGAAAGTAGAGCTTCTTATGATTGACTCTTTGACTCGACCGCAATAAATTCTAATGAAAAGTATTCAAACAAATGGAAGAAAACTAATTTAGGAAAACTTTTTGCTACGCATGGGTACAAAATTGATTTATTCCAAAGGTTAAAATATTGTTTGCTTTAAAATGTGTACAAACTCTCAAAGAATACAAATGAAAATCTATAATAAAATTATTTATTATTAGACAGAAAATATAGTATAAAAAAGTTTTAACTTATGATAAAGAAATGTTTAATTTGAGTTTCAACTTGCTCTAGTTACTAGCTAACTTAAATCATTTATACACATAACTTAAACTTTATTTTGTAAATCAAGTAACAGTTTCAAAGACCTATAAGCGGAATAAATTTAAATTGAAAGCTAAGACTAAGTTCCCACTAAACACCCACTAAATTTGATGTTATTTCTTGGAGTAGCTCATTAGATTGAGTTTCTACAACTGACTTCTGCACCTTAAACATCTCCACGAAAATCTTTTAGCCACTCGAGCGTTATAATTTGAAACTAAACAGACAATTAATACTCAAGTGGCGCTGTTTCAGACAGTTAAAACGATGATGAAGAAAAAACAAGCAACTGACCAAAAGGTAAAAAATGGTAACGAGTGAAAAACAAGACTAAAACTTCAATCAAACGACTTTTGTGGAACCCACGCAGATCAGGCCGTCGAAACAGACAATCGGGCAGACAATTTCTCAAGTGCTTCTAAGCCGTTGTCAACAACCAAAACTTGAGCAACGACAACAACAACAAGTTGGACAACAACTATAACAACTTTGATGCCTACGCATAATTTGTATTTCTTTGTTTATGTCTACACTCGTAAAGGGTATTATAAACTATGAACAAAGACAGCTGACAGCATTCCAACTATTACAGGGTATACATATAAGCTGTAACTAATTTGTTTTGAGACTGACACTTTAAATTCTTTTATCTGCGTCATAAAAAGTTAAATATACTTTATACTAATTTCATTCTTTAAGCAGATAAGAGCGATAAAAACTCAGAAAGTGCATAAATTTTAAAGAATGCTTTTAAAACACAACCTAGATAATCTTTAGTAAACGCCAAGTGTCGATATAAAAAAAAATCACTGACAAAAACTACTATAAATATACCCTGTAGCAAATAATTAAATAAATTACTTGTCTAACATGATTACAGGGTATATTTCTACTATTATAACTACATATTAAATAGCATTGTAAGCGTAAATTGACTTCGACACTTTTGTTTAGCTTTTCTCGTTTCTTTTTTGTTAAATCTTTTTTTTTGTTTTGTTTGTGAACTTGTTTTTTGGTTACTTGTTGCTTTCTGTGTCTGTCGCCGACACCGCCGCCACCGCCACCACTGCTGCCACCTTCACCGCCGACGCCAGAAACGTCAACAGGTAAACAACGTAAACATGGCCTAAACAACAACACTCAAACAGCTGGCAGAGACAACCAGACTCCAATAAGCGTCCAAGACATTTGTTATTGACCGAAAGCGAAACGCGACAAGCAGCAAGCGACTGGTGGCATGCCCCACCTCCAAAAGAAAATTAACGAAGGGCTATGCATATTTTCTAGTCTTAATGCGCGTTCTTTCGTTACGGGGAAAAACTATTAAAAAGAGAGTGCGGAAATCTCTTTATGAATGAAATTGGTGACGAAGACTGAGACTGTGTCAAGTTTGTGTTTGTTGTCATTTGATAAATAACCGGCATTCAGTTGCGACTTTTGGGTTAACACGGAAAACTTATCTATCATCATAATGAACATCATTATCACGAGTGTGTGTGATTGATCAATGAGGTCATAATCGTATTCAAGTGTTCTGTGCCTCACTACTGTTTTCGACGGTTGGCCCATTTGATTCTTGAAGGTTTTGCTGTGATTGAAAACTATTTAATTATTTTATTTTCAAGAATTTACTCAAGCATAAAAATAATTACATTTTAAATAAACTTATCTGTGAGTGCTACATCAACTTCTAATCATGTTAAAGCACTTGTAGATAAATAAAGTGGACTAAGTAATTGGAATTTAAAAGATTTAGCAAACGCTTTAAAATAAACAGACGAATCAAAGCAGCAAGAAATGCCTTAAATTTTAGTTAGAGTAAAGTATAATGTAGAGTCTTTAAGCAAGTCATATATTTCTAACCAAAAGCATGTTAGAAGTTGTTACTTTAATATAAATATAATTGAAAACCTAACGGCTTTTTTGGACAATTTATATATAATTTTATTTTATTTATACAAATTTTATTTTTGACTTGAATAATAACTGAATAAAAGCTCATTAGTTTCCACAAGCAATTGTCAATTTGCCGCATTTTACAGTGTCTATAAAAAGTATTCTTTTATGCACATTTTGAATAAAACAAATTAATTTCATTCAGTTATACAGCACTTTAACTTAAGCCAATTACACTTGAAGCCTTGCACAATATACATTATTTAATTATTTACAAGAAACACGTGTATTGTATAGTTTATTGTATGTATTTCAATTGTGCACTTTATATTTGTATGGTAGATTGTTGAATTAAATTGTGTTGCAATAAATTGGTTTATTTGTTTTTCATTTTCTTGTGGCACAGAAAAAATGCTGAATGTTGAATGCATTTCAATTTCCATTTCAATTTCACTTAGCAAGGAGGAAGCCCAAGAAAATGTGTGCATAATTAATGCACATTTCACTTTAAAATGCACACACATGCACTAACACACACACGCACACCCGAGCATATGCACTCACACACACACACACAGGTTGGCACATGTGCAAGACCGAGTTAAAATGGCGGCTGTGCGAGTTTGCTTTAAGCAAAGATTTGCGATTAATTGTTGCATGGTGAATTCAATTTACATGTGTGTGTAATTGCAGTATGCGTGTGACAGTGTGTGTGTTGGTGAAATATACGCCTCAACATATGCAACGTTAATTTGCGATTCGCAATTCTATTTTTTTTATCAATTTACCGATTGAATGAGATTTGTTTTTCTTTTTCACGTTAATATTTAAATATTTTTAATAATATAATTTATTAAGTATTTTAATATTTTTTTTTAGTTGTTTAAGTTTTTAATTATTTTGAATATTTAGTTGCCGGTTAAAAAGAAATTTGCGCTGTTTTTCCGACCGTAATCAACGCGCGTCCGGGCGCATCTCAGAACACGAACTAAACACGACGAGACGCAACGGCATATGCGAACCAACTGCCGAAGCAGCGACGCCGACGACACAGCATCCAGCAGCAGCAGCAACAACAACAAGCGCAACTCTAGTCAAGACAGCGACGCCAGCAGCAGCAGCTGGCGAGTTAACCAAAATAGCGACGCTCAGTTGATGTCGGCACTGGCGTCGGCAGCGGCGTGTGCCGAGATAACAAAAACAGAGAACCAAACGAAAACGAAAACAGATGCCGAATGTGAAGGCTCTCAATTGGAGAGTTTGGGGACTGCTCTCACACGCGCGTTCTCTCTCTCTAGCTCTACACGGCAAACAGCCGGTAAAAATAACGGTACTGGCCGGCAAAAGACAAACAAATAAATTTCTAACAAAGTCTTAGTTTATAAACTATTTGAATACTTTGTAAACAATACTCATAATAATTTATAAAAAAAAAAGTATTAAGAAAATTAAAAAATAATAAACTAATTATTTTATAAAATATACGTTTAACGGTTTTTATAAAATATAGAAAACGCAATTTTTAAGACGCAAAAGTGCCTCTCACTGAACCTTCAAACTTATGTGTCTGCTAAATATCAATAAAGTAACTAATGATATTTATTATTATAATTTTCACATGTGTCTAATGTACTCTTTGATAGCAGATGCACAGACACAAAATTGAAAACAAATAATTTATCATATTTCTTATCAACTCCAAATGGCATTGCCAGCACACATTAAAAGCTTTCGCAATATAGCTTTATGTTCTTGGAGACTTTAGGAAAGCTTCTAAGTCATCTGCTAAAGCTTAAGTCAAAGCTCAAACGCTAAAAGTTTATACAATTGACAGAAGGATATATTCTGTACAAACACCCATTAGGTACCAAGGGTACTTTTAATAAAAGCTCATTTAGCTTTGAATATTTATTAAGTTAAAAGGCTTAAATTAAAGATAATCAAAGGGCATGAAATTAAACCATGTTTCAGTTGAATAATAAAATTGGACACAAAATTTAAATTAATAATTATAATTGAATCGTGTATTGAAAAGGCCAAAAAATGAAGAGTAAAAGAAAATGAAAAAAGGAAACGCAATTGGAATAATTGCCTTAAAATAGTCGAAAACGTAATTAGAAGAAAGTACTCGGGTCTCATGACTAAATGATGAAGATGATAATGATAATGAAGTATCCGGACCAGAAACCCAAGCGGAGTGAGCACAAAAACAACAGCAAGAAGAGGAAGAACTACAAACAAACAGACGCCACGCAGCACTTGAAATACGCGACGCAATTTTGAGGGTGATGCGTGGGCGACTGACGATGATGATGATGAGGGGGTAGCGGAAGAAGCAACAGCGGAAGAAGAGGCATATGCTTTGGTGTCGCTGATAAGTGCCAAGAGAGCAGGGGAAGTGAGTAGCAGTGGCATCTATTTGTGTGTGGCATGCAACCCATTCTAGCTGCATGCCACAATGGCAATTCGGATTGCAAATGCAATTGAGACATTAAGTGGTCGAGTTTTGGGAAAGTCAAGGGGAATGGATTTCAGGGGGTACTTGGGGGTAACCAATTCTGCTGCGTGCCGGTCAACAATGTAGGCAAATTCGAGTGCCACATTGGTTGCCACTTGAGAGCGCTGCTCTTGGGATCTCAGATCTGATATCACAAATTGCTTGCATGTTTCATGGTCATGCAGGGAAAATGGAAAACTGTTTAAGGAAATTAACTGATAAACTCAATCAAATGTACAGCGAGTTCATCGTATGCGGGCCAATTAAAACGCATCGGAGAAAAATAACCAACAACAAACAAATTAAAGAAAACTCTTTGGGGAAAATTGCAAGCATTTGCTTAATGATTTGTAGCACAAACGAAAGAATTTCTCATTAAAGTGCAGTATTTTAAAAGTAAATAAACAGTAAAATGGTATATCTAATTTTTAAATATTTAAATGTATAAAAAATTAACAATTTTAAACTTTCTAGTCATGAAAACTATATAAATATCTCATCACTTTATATACAAATTTTTATATAACTCTGAAAATGTTAATCACTTTTTATTCAATTCGTTCCACTGTACATTGCCTGGGGCCAATGCACTACATACAATGTAAACCAAAGCACTTTACAGTGCATAAATCCATCAATTGAGCGTAATGTTTAATTATTTTACAAAGGCAGCGGTGTGTTCATAAAAAGTTCACTCAATTCAAGTGAGGTCAAAGGTGGATGAAGGGGAGTAAATTAAGTATAATGATATATCAACACTCACCTTGAACATAAGTGGATTGCGTTCAATGTCCGATTCAGCATTTTCACAAAGGGTTTCCGTTTCCGATAAAAAGGCAAGAAACTTTAAGAGATGAAAGCCAATTTAATATGAGAAATTTGCATTTATTAAATAGGTATTATAGTCATATACTAACCTGATCCATGGCTCGATCGAATGACTGTAGATTATGTACCGCTGCATGCAGTTGTTTGCCACGATTGATGACGCCGTTGTTTAAGTTGGAGTAGCTGTAAAAGAAACTTGTGTTAGTAAGCAACTATAGTCGAATAAATAAATAATATTTTTAACTTTATATCTATGAGGAATGGTGTATTCATAAATCGTACTGAAATTAGAGGTATTTACTATCAGTTAAGTCGATGCTAGTTTTAAAACATCACAATGAATTATTAACACATTTATTGCCTTTAATAAACGTTCAGTTCAGATCCTCTAAGAGGAAAGCTCTCAAGTTTTTTCTACTCCTAATTAAAAGTATCCACAAGCTATTTTCCTTCACTACTTGCAAATGTTTTTTTAAATAAGTAAAAGTAAATCCAAATCCAGTGCATAACTCCAAAAAGCACTCACCGCTGATTAATGGCTTCCGTCATCTTTTTAATTCTGGAAGTATCATCGTTGGGATAGACTGCAATTAGATTTTGTGTCAAATCGCTGAAGAGCTCAAAGTGCTGCTTATTCTGATGCAACTCGGCGTGGAAGGACTGAAAGGAGGAAGAGAAAGGCAGATGATTATTATTTGCTGATTAATTTATGCAAATCAAAAAAGGACTCAACTCACCTTTTGCTCCTTCTGCTGTGCCTCAAGTATGTCGGCTGTGGTGGCAATTGTGCCCATTCTCTCAGCCCGTTGTTCCATCCTTGCCAGCCACTTTTCCAACTCCAGACGCTTGGCCTCAAATCTATATTCAATTGGAAATTGACACAAGATTAATTCAATTCAATTGACCCAATAAAGTGGCTAACAGCTTACCGCTGTGAATCACTCAGCATGCTCTTTAATTGGGCCGCTCTCTGCAGCACACACTGTGAGGTCTCATCCCAATGTTCTCTCAGACGAGTAACTGCAAAGTCGCAAATTAAGTCAAAAGGAAAATTTGTTTTCTCAGTTAGTTGTGAGTTACCAAAAAAGTATTATTCAATTATGGGTTATTCTTACTAAAATCATTAGCTAAAAAATTAACAAAAAGTATTAAAAAACAGCAACATAAATGAACTGGGGAAAACCAATGGAACTGGAACTGGTACCGGTTCCCCAAGAAAATCTAGTTCGCCATGCAATTTCATTAGTAAAAAAACTGCGTTAGCTTTTTGTATTCTGTGTGGGAGTGGAGAAGTGTCAGGAGTTTATTCATCATTATTTTGTTATTAGTTTAAGGCGGCAATTCAGCAACTATTTTGACCTTTTAACGGGTTTCTGTTAACTGTCACACAATTTGGTTAGCAGTTTATTTTTGGTACACAAATTGTCTGTTTTGTTACCTTTGAGAAAGCAACGTATATAGTCTAAATCAGCTGAACAGTGCGGTGCTAACGAGAACTGTTTCAATTCTAGCAATAAATGTGAAAAGAAACAAACATTTTTAAATGAATTAATTAAGCTAGGACAGTAAATTGGGGGAAAAGATTAAAAATGTATAAAGGTATTAAATATAACACAAATTAAAGCTAAAGCAGCTTAAAAGAATTGGAAATGAATTAAAGGTTGATATTTTTACTCAAGAAACAGTCATTAGATTTAAAAAGATAGATTTATAAATCCCCAAAAGTGAAACTAGATTTCTCAAAGTAAACAAGCAAAATAATCCCTATAAAATCAAAATATCAGAACATTTGTTTATTAAATAAAACAAAAAACAAATCCCAAATCAGAACACTTTTAGAAGTGGTTTCTTTTCCAACCAAAAGCTGTGTTCCTTTCTTCAGCTTACCCTGCATTCCCCCTGCATTCGTCTGCGACATTTGCGTCTCGTCGTGCGATGAACGACGCCGCATACGCAACTCCTCACGCGACAAACCGACACCGACGCCACCGCCGGCGGAGACCTGTGCAGCGGCTGCAGCAGCAGCAGCGGCGGCAGCAGCACGTGACTGAGCCTGATGCTGGAGCAGAGCAGCAGCTGCCGCCGATCCAGGCAGTTGTCCCATATTGTGAACTACTTGAGGTGGAATATTCCCCAAGAGCTGCTGGCGAATCTGTTCACGAAACTCGCTGCTCAATGGCATCGGCGGCTGCGGTGATTGTTGCTGCTGCTGTTGCTGTTGTTGCAGCTGCTGTTGCTGCTGGGATTGTCCCGCTGCAGCTCCAACCGACTGCTGATGCCCCACACCCGATAGATTATTCTGCATACGATGGCGACTGTATTGCAATTCCAGCGGAAGATTGCGATCCAAGGAGCGCATGTGATGCTCAATAGTTGAACGCATGGATTGCTCCACCTGTGAGGCAGAGGCCGAAGCTGAAGACACCGAAGAGGAGGATGAATTGTGTAGGGATTGCTGTTGTGCTTGTGCTCGCAGTTGCTTCAATTCCTCCAGTGATTGACGTGAGTCTCCAGCTCTGCTCTCGTCCAGTGATAAATTCCGCTCATAATTTGCTGTGCGTAGATTAACGGAGCTGCCCAAATGTCGCCCTCCACCTGCAGCCAAACTTGCCTTGAAGCTCAGATCAAAGTTATTCTGCACAGCTGCCTCTAGGCTACGTAAATTCATCTGCTCCTGCATCGCACGTTCCATGTTACGCAGTCCGCTCTCTATGCCCCTCAGTGCATCCTCTGAACCGAATTCATCAGTGGGCGACACAGCATTTGCTGCTGCCGGGGGCTTCTGGTTAAGCTTCTTGGCTTCACTGGCTCGAGTGGGCGCTGGAGAGGGCACAGGATGACAGTTGGCTGCTGCGTTCTTGGAGCTCTGTTCACTGAGCGCTGCCACCGCCGACTGTAGCACTAAAGGAGGTGGCGGTGGTGGCATTTCAAAGGGATTTGAGCAGCGTCTGGCGGCCATGGCCTCCGCAGAAAGTGTGGAATGTTTCTCTGGTGGTGGCGGTGGTTTTTCCTTGAACTTAAGCCCCGCCAGCGGTGAATTCTGTGCTGAATTCTGCGCTGAGTTCTGTGCCGATGCAGGCTTTCTGGGCAACGGCGGTGGTTGGCGCAGTGGCGGTGGTAATCCAGGCACCACCATTGTCTGTCCATCGGGCATGCTCTTCAGACTGTGTCGCTTCGGGGGAATTTCTGGCGGTGCCGAACGATCACTGGAACCACGTGCAGGTATCGCCGGTACCGGACGACTCTGAGGCGGCAGCGGGGGCGGTGCGGCCTTTCCGCCTGTCATCATTTGCTCCTGTGAGCCTTGTTTCCGCAGCAGCTGTTGGGCTCGAAGTGCAGCTTGGGCTGCCAGTTCCGAGTTGAGTCGCGGGATTTGTGGCGCCAACTTGGGCATCTGCTCGTCACCGGAAACGGAAGAGGGCGCGGGTACGGGTACGGGCACAGTGGGCGGCACTGGAGGCGGCGGTTTGGCAGTCATGATTGTTGTGGTTTTTGCTTAGTTTATGGTTTGATTTCTTGTGCGTTGCGTTGTGCGTATTGATTGCAGTTGATTATTAGTTTATGGAGGAGTTTAAGGAGGGAATTCCATATACGGTTACAAATTTCACTTAATGTTCGTCATCACGTGCGTTCTTTTTGCATTTTGGCCACAAACGTCGCGGCTCAATTGAAAATGCGCCTAGTTGTTGACATTGGCAATTGGTAAAATTGTAAATGGTAAACAGACAAACATATGCAAAGGGGGCAATCGCGGCTCTTACAGGGTGGCAGGGCTTGTCCCTGGTCTGGGTTTGTTTATACAACGTGCCGGAAATTCAACACAGTAACAGGCCACAGGCAAACACACACAAACAACACACACACACACCAAAGAGTAAAGCACAAGCAAAGCACACAAAAACAGTTTACGAATCTAAAAGAGCACACAACTTTGAACTAAGAGAGTTTTGCTCTCTGCCTACACCCATTTGGCTTTACTTCTCTCTGTTGAGTACGTTCTCACTTCACCTCTCTTTGTCTTACTCACTCTTCTTCTCTTTTGCTCATTTCACCACACTTTTTGCCATGCTCTGCGCCGGCTGTCAACGCGTTAAAGGCGGCGTTTTGTCGTCGCTTGCGAGCAAAAAAATATTGCATACTTTTTGGCGCTGTTTTGCTTTGCTGTCAGCTACGAAATACAGTAGTTATTGCTTGAAAGGCACATATCTTTTGTTTGAATTGAAGCTTACTAGGGACTTTTTGCAGTTAAAGAATTAATATTTAATAAAATTACTTTCATTGTTCAACTATACAATTATTTAAAGCAAATTTAACTTTCAGAAAATCCTACATTTAAACAATTATATGAAACTTTAACGCTTTAGTCCTATTCACTTCTTACTAGTCCTCATCTTAGCTTCATTTAGCTGCTCCCAACACGTTCAGTTTACTTTTATTGGTAGTTTGTAGACAGTTACTACTGTAGCTTAAGACTTGTTTAGCGGCGTCTGCAAGCAATGCACATGTGTATTTGGTCGAGCGCACACACAGACTATCACACACACACACACACCCACACGTGCACATGCTCACACGCAGACAGACACACTTGACTGTTGAGTGAACAGCGAGACGCCTAAATGTATGCAGTAAACTTTTACGCAGAGCCACAAAAAATAACTTTGCCTTCTGCCTTTAGTTTCAGTCGGTGTCTCTGGTTTCAGCTGCTGTGTCTCTACTTTTTGGCACCTGCAACATGAAGCAACAGACAACACTTGCTTGTAGCTGTACTTGTTGTTGTTGTTGCTGTTGCATGTGCTCTTTTATTGTGCTGCACATTAAAATGCCAAGCAAAATGGCTTGTGGCAGGTGCATTTAACTTTTGGCACACCTTTAAATGCATCTCATGCAATCAAACAAACAACAATGTCGACGCTTTCGGCCATTTCGCTCACTGTATTTTTTGTATTTTTATTGTACACCTGTCTTTCTGCCTGTCTACCTTTTCCCCTTTGCCCCGTCTTTCCACTTTCCCTTCCTTATCGTTCATTTTTAGTATTGTTTGGCAACAATTTGTTGCAATGCCACAGACTGCTGTTTGGCTTTCTGTTTTTTATTTGTTGCCTCGTTAAATGCTTGACTTTGCTTAATAGTGTTTTGATGTACGAATAATGCTGCTCTTCTGCTATTGTTCTTTCAGTTTGGTTTTAATATTCGCAAAAGTTTCATATTAATAAACATGGGGAAAAGTTGAAAAAAGCATATTAAAATCTCAATTGAATTTCTTGGTAGTCGATTATAAAATACTTATAACTTATATATTCTAAGGATTTTCTCTTCATCACTATATTTTATTTCAATTTCAATGAAAACTTGTCTAAGCTCAAACATTTCTCACTTTTATGAAGCTATCAAAAAACTTCAATTTCCCCAAATACCTTCAAAGCTTCACACATTCAGTGTTTATAACGAGCGTAAAAAACATAAAGATATTTATCTAATTCAAGCGTTAACAATTTAACGCACTCAAAATGGCCATAAAAAGTAAAATGCAACAATTTGCTGAAACTTTTTAGACGAGTAGAGCTTCATTTGAATAAAATAACTGGAACTTGAGCTATGTTGTCGCAGCAAAAGTAGGAGAAAGAGACACAGAGTTAGTGTGAAAGGGTGTGGGGAGAAAAAGCAATAAAGCAAGTGGGAAAACTATTTTCATACACAACACGTTCGCAATGCTTTTGCGGACAATTTACGTCTGAACAAATATATATACATGCATGTATATATCTGAGCATGTATAAGTGAAACGTTGTTTTCCGCCTAAAAGTATGCAATCAAGTCAAATAACTCAAGTATGTGTTTCGACGCCATTTCATTCAAGTTGTTCGTGCTGTTGTTATTGCTGTGGTTGTGGTTGTTGTCGTTGTTGCTGTTGCTGTTGGTTGTTCTCGATTGTTGCTGTGCCTTTTTGGAGTGAATGCCAACATTTTTGTTCTCATCTTTTTTGCACGCGTTGCTGTTTTTGTGCGTCCCAAGTCCTCCAATGAATTGCCATTCACAACACACACACACACACACATACACTCGAACACACACTCACATTTATACATCCCTCAAGTTATGCTACATAATTTTTTCTCAGCTGCTGCTTCAGTTGTCGTTGCTGCTGTTGTTGTTGTTGCCCTCGCGTTTTCCGCTGCGCACTCATGTAATTTATTGAAACACATTTATTTCCCTATGATGGCAACAAGAACAGCCACAACAACAGCAACAACAACTTGAACAACATGAGCAACAACAAAATCCGATTGTTCTTGTTGTTTTTGCTGTTTTTGCCTGCCACAAATACGCCCACTTTATTTTGGCTTCTCTTTTGTTGATTTCAGTTTCGCTTTATTGAATATTTATATGTAAATTTTTGTGTGGTCCGTCCTTTGGGGCATTTTTTTTATTAGTATTATTATCGTATTATAATACTAATAGAATTTCCTCATACACATACTTTAATAAATTAAACAAATGCCAACATTACATTTAATTTATGTTCAGCTTATGCTAAGTTAAAGTCTGTTGAGTGGAGTTTAATATCTAAGCTGAAGAAATATATTCACATTAAAGTAAAATTGAGTTGAGTTACTGTAATGTGTGATGAATTTAGATTATTTAGAATTTAGATAATAATTTATAAGGAATATTTAATATCATTATATTCGTGTAGAGATCTCCAAATCAAACTGTGACTAGTAAACTCAACACAATACACTTTGGACATTATATTTTATTTAAAAATTAATCCAAATTAGTAACTTTTAAAGTCCTGTTCAAAACGTTGTTCTTTTAAATCCATTGTTTTGCAAACAAAACTAAACTAAAGTTTATGATAAAGAATTTACTATTTTTTTTTTGGCTTATTGTTTATGGAATTTATTTTTTTATAGCTCGTACTATTGTTAACAATTTGTATTTAATTTTTATTCTAATCGATCTATCCACACAAATTATATTTTAGTAATTAATATTCATTTATTAACAGCTTTAAGCACAATTCATTAATTTTTATCAGCAATTCAAATGGTTGCCTTTGGCTATCAATACTCGAATTGTTGCACTCGTTGGCCAAGAATAAATGAATTTATTTCGCATTTATGCTTTTTATAGCTCATTAATTTTCATTTATTTTTAATGCATTGAATTCATTGGTACGATTTTCTTTTGTATTTTGGCATACTTTATTTGTTGATGCAAAATTCATTTTTCCAGCGCTTTTCCTTTAACAGCAACAACAACAAGAGGAGCGATAACATTTGCGGCTTTTGCCACCCTCAAAAGTTTATTGATTTACAAAAGCAGCGGCGGTAACAACAACAGTAGCGACACCGGCATAGACAAGGAGAGCAGAGAGTCTAACAGTCACAGCGTGAGAGAAAGAGAGATAAGAAGTGTGTGTGTGTAGGTTGTGCGTGTGTGTGTAGCGTGGGGCTAAGGGCTGGGCAATAATCCAAGGCAGACAAAAAAAATGTAGAAACTTTAAATGCCATTTTGTGGCTTGACTTTAGCTGACACTCAAAAGCAGCCTTTACACACAACACACACCAACACACAATAGACTACACGCACTATACACTATACACTCCACACAAACACACACACTCTCTCACACACACAGTTAATGCCTTGCTAATTGAAAGCAATTATTTTGGCTTAGTTTTCATTGCTTTTTTACGACAATTTTGCAAAATTTACAGCATACAAATTTTCACGGCGGCACAAAACACGTTAAGGATACGATATGTAGAAAGGACAACGACGACGACGACGCAATGGCGACGGCGGCGACTAAGACAAGGCGTCGATTTTAGATTCACAACCGTTTGCCCACGAATGTCCTGGGCTGACTGCTGTCACAAGTTCCCAGAGCACGGGCACAAAAAAAGAGCGAGCAACAGCAGAAACAAATTGAGTTTTTCAACACGGAACTGTTTTTACTACGCTTTCGCCACGCTCTTCTTCTTCCCTTTTCGACTCTACATTCTCACCTCTTGGCTCCACTGTGCAACCCCCAAAAGCAGAGTAAACAAAGGCGATAACCGTGTGCGCAAAGCAACCCCAACATAATTACACCCACAACAAAATGAAACTTGACAAATAATCAACCACCCACCTGAGAGAGTTATCTATCTCTCTGTTTCTCGCTCTCTTCCCTACGCTCTCTCTATTAGGTTATCGGTTTCTCTCTTAAGCCGGCATTCCGTTAGTTTTGTTTTGCTTTTGTGAGGGTCATGCGCACAGGGTTGCTCCATAGCCGTAGGAGCACAGCCGGAATTCGGTCCATCAACCTTCCTGCCACATGTTGTGCGTGCTCTCTTCCTCTCTCACTCTCTCTGTCTTCACCCCTTCCAGCGCTGCCTTCGCCGACTGCCACAAACCTTGACAACTGATAAGAAATACTTTTTTTTTCCCCATTTTATTTTAACAGGGTTGCAACACACTCCAAAAGCGTGCCGGGATCATTGACGGAATTTCTCTGTGTGTGCGTTGTCTAAGTAAGTGTTCGTGTCTCTGTGTGTGTGTGTTTGTGCGTGTGCCTGCATATGTGTGCGTTACTTTATGTTCTGTTTTCATAGCATAGCAGATATTTGTTTTAGCCCCCGCTAACATTATTTGAGCGGGGAGTGGAGAGAAGTGGAGTGAAATACTCATTTCGAACTTGTTTCGTCTGCCACGACACTAATGACTGCAAACCCTAAGCTCCCATTCTGAAGGGGAGAGTGAGGAAAATGGGGGAACTGGGAAATCTAAGTGTAAAAATTACCAGACATACACAACGTTAATGAGAATGTTTCTATTAGATAATAACCTTAAATATTTATGACATTTATTCACATTATTAAATAGTTTATAGAACAAAAAATCTTTTTCTAAGCTTTTGTGTAAAGATTATTTGATTTGGGCAGGACATTTGGAAACCCAAGACAGAGTAAATAAGTAGGCAAATTTGATGGATATTTTAAGAATTTAAAGAGTAATTTAAGGGGTAGAATGAAATCGTAGATCAAATAGAGTATTGAAAGCAAGTTATATAATAAATCAATACAGATTCCATAAAAATATTGACATAAACTTTATAAAAACATAAATGAAGACAAATCTAGGAAAATAGAAAGTTTCCTAGATTATATGATCTCGTCAGAAAGTATATTAAATGTATAGAATATTAAACTTCTTCGTCTCTATCATAGTAGAGTCGTGGCAGTGAAGTAATAGATTGATAGACAGATAAGATAGATTTGTTTAGTATGCCATGTAAACATATATAAAAGAATATCAGTCCCGTTGGTATTAGGTATATACTCAAAGAGATGGACAATGAAAAAGTAATAAAACAAAAACCAAAGCATAAGTGTATTAAATTTGGCTTACATTAAATTTTTCGAGTCAAAAACCTTAAATGAGCACACCCTACAGCCCAGCGACACTGGGTATGCCAGCTTTTGACAGCAGACTTGCAAAGCATATGCAAAAAAGGCAGCTCACTTTAATGAATTTAATTAAAATTCATTCTCGTGAATATTTCAAATGTCATTGTGACGCACTGCGGACGCAGCACCAGCAAAAAGGACCAGACTCTGGACCAGAACTCGGCAAAGAAACAGGATCAGGAACAGAACCAACAGCAACACCAGGCACTGCATAACAAATCCGCACTCACACATGACAAGCACGTACAGTTTAACCCAAGACAATTTGCGTAATGAGTGTGAGAGCATCTTCCATCTCCCATCTCCAGTCTGCCATCATCACCCAGAAACAGGAAGAAAAAACAGGAAGGAAAGAAGAAAAAACACACATACCTCCCTTTTAGCTAAAAGGCGTACTAAGAACTTTATCCTTTGGGTCTGTGACATTGTTCCGTTAGCCACACACACACACACCCGTTCACACACACAGCCGCTAGTCCAAGCGACAGAGTCAGGCGATAAAATGGTTCAAATGCCAGCCCCTGTAATATTTACAAACATTTTTTAAATAGCAAAGCCCCTCTGCCCCCCTATCACTGTCTTTTTATCTCTCTGGCTCTTCTTTTAAAACTATTCGCTGCCGTAACTCAGCAACTTTACTGCTCACAGCTATGACAATTATTTAATTTAATGTTGCTTCCAATTTCTTGTCAAGAAAACATTGAGCTCTTCGCGTTGAGCGCTCAAAGTGCTCTCGACTTTCATAAAGCAAGCGACGACAACAATACAAAGCTAACGGTATAGCTAAAGCTAAAGCCAAAGCCATCGACTTAGCTAGGGCCAAAGCCCAATTGCCCCCGGTGGCAAAGGTCTGAGGTTAAGCAGCCATAGAGGACTACACTTTTAAGTAATTAAAAACAAACCTCAGACACACAATAAACGACAAGTAAATACTCTATTAGGGAAAGGACTGCAGTCAAAAGAAAGTGGAGTAGAGAATTCATCAGTTTTGTCTTTAGTCTGATTAAACTCCAATATTTTAATCAGAAATCTGCATACCTTATGACATAGTCACAGTATCCTGTCCGTAAGTGCATTTAAAAAGCAAAAAAGTTCCTTGAAACCCAGACAGAAGGACAGTCATTGAGTAGACGGCGACAGACTGTGGGGGTGCAAGATTTGAGTGGAATGTGTAGAAGGGCAGGGGAAGGTTGTTTGCGAAATGAGAACTTCTGGAAAGTTTGACTGTGAGGTAAGGCCTATTAATGCATGTAATGGTGTGAAGTGGGCACGAAATGAAGGGTGTTCTGTCGGGTGTTTGCAAGTCGACGCCAAAAGAGAGAAAGACGGCAATTAGAGGCAATTTGGTAGCTGGTTGCTCTTGTCACTTCTCGCTCTAGACCGCATGCCGAGCACGTTACCATAGAATGTTAGCTTGGCCAACGAGTGCGTTGTCCTTACGCTGAATGCGCTTTGTCATTGTTGTTGTGGCAATTGTTGTTGTACTTGTTGTTGTTGGAGCAACAGCCCTTGCACTAAAATTGCATGTCAAAGACAGATTTACGAGCTCCATTTTGCTTTTACTTTGCTTTGTAGGCAATTTTATTTATGATAACCAAACCAAAAACAGTTTTTATGGGGCAGAGTTGTGCCTGCAACAGGGCCGGCAATAGAGAGGGAGACCGAGTGGAGTTCGGCAAAACTTTTTGCCTTAGGCCGCTCCTCTGGGCATGCCAACGGGTCGTATGAGAGATAGTAAATAATGGTTTAATTAAGCGTCAGCTTACAAAATGCGTAATTAATTGATTTTGTGTGCAGTTCGTTTACTCTACGATAAGAAAACGACAGGAGGGGGCGAGAAGTGAAATGAGTAGTGGGTACAGTGGGTGCGAGGAACCGTCTGCTATCTGCCATCGAGTGACTTCGCCCTAAATTGATTGTCTCCACCATTTTAAAGGGACGCCCATTATGGCTATTACTAATTGGCCTTTGAACAAATTGTGGCTAACAGTTGACACAGATAACCAAATTGTTTTGGTGTCACTGTGCAGACCACTGTATTGTTTGCAGTTGGTTGAAACTTTAAATTATGTTAGCAAACCATGAAAACAAATATGTCAGGCCAATATTTACGGCTTATTTTAAAGATTTGATTTCAACAAAATTTGTTGGACACAAAGCTGAAGAATCAACATTGAAGTGGCGAGAAGTGCACGACTAAAAGATGCCCTGTTTTCGGAAATACGAGATGTGGAACTATTTACAGCAAAAAATACCCTGTATAAACTTTAGTAATAATAAACTTTATTAATGATTAAAATAAACAAAGTTTTCGACTAATAATTTTATTTCTCGTTAAAATTTTTATTTAATTCTGTTTCTGATAACTCTTCAGTTGAAAGTTTTATTATAAATATTTAAATTCTTTAAAATTGCTCTTAACTTTGATATACCCCTTGTTCAGATATACCCTCTAAACATGCACCTGCAGCACAGGGTATGCACAAAGGAATCTCGTCCCTTGACTTTGCTGTGGCATCTGTAATGCGCCCGAGGTAAACGCAACAAAGTCAATTCCCCAGTAGCTAGTGGCATGTGGCATGTAAGTACCCCGAGTACTACACACACATACAAAGCCAGACGTTGAATATGCATGTGTGTGTGTAGGAGCGTACGTGGTCGGTCGATGGGACAAGTTACAAATGTTTATGACAAACCAAACATCATAATAATCTGTAACAACATGCGACTACAACAGGCAACAATGCACAACAAAAACAACAGCAACAGTAGCAGCAACAACAACAACAAACTGCAGGCCAATTTCCCCACACACAGCGAACAAATACACAAAACTCCACACACACCAACGCACACAAGCATCACACAACAAAAACAACAATAATAAAATCAGAAACAAAAAACAACAACAACATTAGCTACATGAAGCATAAAAATGCTGCTGCTTTTTTCCCGACCCCTTCAACGCCTCGCTCTATGTCGCCCTCCGCCCTCGGCCACCCATAACCACTTTTGCCGCTTGTCAATTAAATGTCAACTCATGAGTGTCGTTGTTGTTGCCGCATTTAAATGCTGCACGAAATGCAACAACAACAACAACAGCAAATACACTCACAAATATTATCAAAAAATTTACTTATTCGCATAATTCTTTTCAGAGCATGCGCCTTGGGGTATGCTATGAAAAATTCTCTTTGACTGTGCTCTTTTAATTTGCCATGACTGTAAAACTGTAGTTTGCATATTCACCACAGACTAAATGAGTATTCAAATAGTAACTCTCTTTCTCTTAATCTCTGTGATTGAATTTGGTGTGTTTTGGCATTTAATGCATTCTTAAGTTGAGCACAAGACAGCGCCTAAGAGTGTGTTGGTGTGTCTGAGTGTGTGTGTATTTGTCTTTGCCTTTGTGTGCGTAGAATGTATATTTTATTTGTATTTGCTTTGAACTTTGCCATTGTCTTTCATTGCCAGCTGACAGCTTAGACTTTATAGCTTGTTTATATACCCTATAAAAATGGCAAGAGCGGACAGTAGTAAAATAAATTTCTTATGGATATCTTATACCCTTTTATTACATGTTTCCCATCCTTCTTTGTAGTTTGTAGAGATTAACCATTTTAGCTAACTTATATGCCTTTGCCCACTAACAAGCCGTCTCTATATATTTTTTTTATTAATTATAGAGTATCTTTAATTCGACTTAAGCACTTTTATATTTTCTTGTTTGTTTTTTCTGGCTGCAGCTAGCTGAAGGAAAGCAATACGCACAGCGACTTCGTGTCAAAAGGTTCACGGCCTTGTTATGTAAATGTTTGCAGCAGCAGAATTATTCACTCCCCACGTCCTACTCCAGCCACGCCTTATACTCCGCCTCCTACCTACGACTTCTACCCAATTGTTGGCTAACACCAAAAGCTTTGGGCCAGTTGGCCAGCCAAGTGGCAAGTCTGAGTTAGCAGTTTTAAATGGAACTCCGTGTTCCTGTATCTGTATCTATGTATCTTTGTATCTACTTCAGTTTCTGTTTTCACTGCATATCTTTTGCATATCTCACATGTGTGGATTTCTCTAGTGAGCGACATGTATGCGTGAGTGTTTGTGTGTGTGTGTTTCAGTCTGGCAAAGCGGAAATTTGTTTGCTCGCAAATCGTTAAGGGAAATGGCAAAATGTGTTTCTGGACACTACTCCCCAAACGTTGAAAACGGTGCAAAACACCATCAGAGCATGCAATTCATAATGGCATTTAGCAGAAGACGGCAAACCGAACCGAAGCCTGATACCAGCAAGCAGATGGCAGCTAAATGGCCTAATGAAATTACCAAGTGCCATTAAATTGGCAAATTTGTTCAATGAAATGTTGCAAATTCAAACGAAGTGTATCCTCAAAAGCAAATCCCACTTTGGGGGGTTGAAATTCGATTATCCAAAGGGCAAAACTACTACAATCGGGAATATTTTGGGTATTCCTAAGTAGCGGAAATGGTCAAAAGTAGACTAAGTCTGAACTAAGTCCAGCGATTCACTATTTGCGTTGAGAAGTAAATATTTTCTTTTAAGTCAAAAACAAAGAAAATAAATTCTAATTACTAAAAATAATATAAAAATATTTTAAAATAAATAAATAAAAATGGTTCAGAACCATTTCAGCCAACAATAAACCTAAAATTCTTAGAAACTCTCATAAAAATCAAATCATTTATAAAATTTCCTTAAATGGTTTAAAAGGCAATTCCCTATGTGTTTTGAGTTGATTTAAAGCTTAAAATTCTTAAAGAATACCAGCAGTTTTAAGCATCATAAAATAACTTACCTTTCTCTTGCAGCTGCTGTCGCTTGATATCGCCCTTAAGCACCTCCGCCGTGTGCACCAGTTCATTGAGTTGCGGCTTTTTCATTTTCAATTCACGCAGAACTTTCTATAAATGGGAAAAAAATGCATTTAAAGTGGACCACTCGATGGCACTTTGGGTGTTTCTTTGTGTGTCCAACTTACCTCCTGCTTTTCAATGGCCAAACGAACGGCGTCCACATCGTCAATGGCCACACTCTGTATCTTGATCATGTTTTGTTCCCAAGTTAACCAGTCGGAAATGTGCAACACAGACTTATCGAAGCTGCTGGCCAAAACACCGCTGCCACTTGGCTCGTTGTTGTAGTCTGCAAGCAAAAAAAACCAATGTTAAAAAATTAAATTATTTGCAATTTAAAGAAAATATGAAAAAACTGAGCAATGGTAATTAGTTGCCTCTGATTCTTTGACCAAGCCGATGACTTAACTCAGTCTCATTAACGGCAGCAGCTGCTGTGGTTTACCAACAGCCCAATTGTGGTCAGTTTTACCTCCCCAACCACCTCCTACCACCCACCTTAAACCCATTTTGTGGTTCAAGTGTGCTACATTTATAGGGTTCACTTTTATGTTGAGCAGCCTCGACTCGACTCGTCTCGACTCGACTCAACGCAGTTGGTCTTTTCAAAAAATGCCGGTCAAATAGCGAATAAAAAATAAGAGAGCAGAGCAGAGTAAAGTAAATGAAAAACTATTTCAATGAAGCAAACTTTAGAGTGGCTTTATTGGACAACGATGCGTCAAAGTGCGCACAGTGGTTTAAGTGCGGGATTAAATAGTTTCTATTGAAATGAAAAGACGAATTAGTACAGTGAATATACAGTAGCATTTGTAAGACAAGTTATCCTTTTATCAACAATTTAAAAACAGGTAAGAAATAAAATAAAAAATCATTCTCAAAGATTGAGAAATTAAATTGAATATTAAAAATGCGTCTTTAATTTTTTATTGTTCAGACAAAAAAATTAATACACATTTTAAAAGTAAAAAATTCTACTTAAATTACCAAAACAAAGACGAGTTTATGAGCTTTTACAAATAATATTAATACTTTTCCAACTTAATCACCAAATTTCAATTTCACACTACCTTTCCCTTACAATTTTGCTATCCTTTGGCACACTGTGCGTATATTTTGACAGATGCGGGTCACTTAGAGGCCACTTGCCAAGAACTTAGCACGGATCGTTGCCTACTTTAAAGTGCGCGCTGCTTATATATGCATAAATTAATATAACTTGTTGAATAATTTTACTGTGCTTATTACTTATACGCAAAAACGGCCTAAAATGGTAAAAATTTCGTTTGAAAAAGCCACAAAAATTGTTGGAAAAATATTTCAAAGCAAAAGGAAAGACAATAACAAAGAAGAAAGAGAAACACTTGAAATACTTAACGCAGAAAAGAATTGAAGGCAAAGCTTTTTTGCTGCTGGAGTGGAGTGGGAAAGTCTCTTGCTAAGCCTACGAAAGTAGTGCAAAAATTTATGAAAGTTTTTGCCGAGGGGGAAGTGCAAAGAGGGCGATGAGAGGCGGGCTTAAGTTGCGCATAAGCCTTGAAAACAAACCCAATAACGTATATATATATATATAGAGAGTATATAGTATATTTGAGTTTGTGTCCAGTCGCAGTTTGTTTTTGTTTTTCACGTCGGATTAAAGTCTCCCTTATTTTTTCGTGCAGGCGTTAAGGGATTTGAGGTGAAAGGAGAGAAAGTGTGGGGAAGTGGAGTAGATTTTGAGGCAGTCCCGTTACTAGACACGTCTATTCGAAATGAATGAATGCCACATGTCTCCGTATGCATTTCGAATGAATTTCATAAGAGTCACAACACATAAGAGGCTGTTAAGCAAACATATGAAAAAGAAAACCCATGTAACAAGCCCAAGACACATACACCCACTCACACACACATTTTTACTGAAGTAAAAGTGGAGAAAAATAAAACACGTTAAGTGCAAAATATCTTTTCACTCATTTTGACGCATGTAGTATTGTGCCCATCCCATTATTGTCTTTTGTCCTCCACTCGGGTCTCTGCTGGCAGGTGCAAAATGGTAGAAAATCATTACAAGTAAAATAAAAAAATAAAACTCAGGCAGAAATTGCCAAAGGAAGTGGGCGCCTGATAAAGCTAGCGACGCAATGGTCGCGTTGAGGAAAATGTCATAATTCATTAAAAGCGCTGGGAAAGCGTGTCGTTTTTCTTCCCCCGTCGCGTTGCTTGTTCTCAATGTCACTCAGTGTTGCTACTTCTTACACATCTTTGTCTTCTTCTTTTCTTTCATACACTTCTCCTTCTACTTTTTGAGCTACTTGTATGTTTATAAGCACATGAACGAGTAGAGTTCAAGAGTCAATCATAACAAATATAAAAAGGGAATGTTGTTCCAGAAAATAACTTTAGTTGTAGTTAAATTTGAGCTAAAGGTTTTTATCTTGCCACTATTTAAATTGGTTTATGGAAGATTTTTTAAGTTTATTACATTTTTAAAGTTTTATTAATACATAAAAAAGTTACTTTTTGTTTGATTTCACCCTAACGATTTTAATTGAAGTATTTTATTATTTTATGTAATTTAATTTAGATTGAAATAATCAACATCACTGTCACAATTTGTTTTATTTTTTGTTTGTTTAGCAAATAATGCCATCATAAATTTTGTTTTTTAGTTACAATTAATTTTCTAAAAATTTATTCAAATTTAAACAAATTTTCTTGAAATAGTCTTCATTTATTTGTATATCCATACGTTTAATTACTTTAAATATTTCCTTTGAAATCACTTTTAATATTCCCTTAATTTTATATTTATGATTTGACTTCCTTACGGTTGAGCGTTTTGTTTTGAAATGTTTTCCTTGGTCCCTAACAGCTGTTTGACCAATCCGTTTTGGCACTAGCAAAGCTTCAATCAAAATAAAGCTTTGCTCGTTTTGTAGCACTCAGCTTTTGCCTTAGCTAAGCAGGCAGTGCAAGCAGTGTCAAACATTGGGTACACAAAAATCAAACTCAATTGAAAAGTGGAAAAAAAAAGCATATACACAAATAAATTTGAACACAGCACATAATATAGTATATAGAACAGAATTCAACACCAAACTATAACCAATTGTAATTATAATTAATTTAAAAATGTCGCAAATGGCGCCAAGGAAAACGTCAATGGGTGTGCGGCATTTACCAAAAATATTTCGACCATCGCTCAAATTCGCTGAACAGAATAACGTGACCATAGCCGATCGAGACTATGGATTAATGCGTGTGACAGCCGCATCTGGTACTCCACATCCTCGCATTATAACTGGTGTCAATATGCTCACCCTCAAGGAGCGACTAGAAGAGGTCCAGGAGAAGAACCTAACTGCACAAAGGGTCGAATCCGAAATGGATCTAATTGCTGGTATTCATTTTAGAGCCAATGCCGAGAAACCTAAGCATATAAAAATACGAATAACTACTGATTCTCAACATTCCGTCCAAGGTACCACAAAACACGCGAGGACATCGAAAAGTTCGGATAAAAATCGCAGCTCAGATATAACAGATGGGCAGACAGTGTTACAGAGAATTACTCAAATAAAACGTCCGATAATCAGAAAAATGAAAGACTCGCATACAGTGGGTGGAACAAAGAGTAGTAGTAAAAAGAGAGTAACTTTACAAATGCCTAAATTACCAGTTGACCACAAACAAACAATAAAAAAACCAATCGATGTGCTTACTAGTAGTTCATCATCCACCGGATCTTCAACTATATTGAGCTTCAATGAGCGTCGGCGAATCTTCCATGAGGGTGAGTTTACAATAGCAAAATATGGTAGAAAAATGAGTGAAATCATAATGCCAATTACAATCAAACCGGTGTTCATTGGCGAAACCATAAATGCTACTGACGGTGGAGCTGAACGGGCAAAGGCTGAAATCGAAATGTTTATTAGGAATCAAGGTTTTATAATGGCTCCGACTGGTACACTGACAAATCTGCGACGCTTCTCTTCACAATTGAGTAAACGCAGCATACCATCAAATCGGGATTCAATTCAATCCTCGAGTTCAGTACAATCAATGACGCCCAAGAAGAAAACCATTATTTATGCCAATTCCCTGTAGAGGGTATAATTCTCTGGTTACAACATGATAGAAGAGTGAGCATTCGATAAATAGCGAATGTGTAATCAATAACACTTGAATACACTTTCACTAATTTTTGGATGCAAACTGATTTGCATTTTGTACAAATTTCAGTCAAACATGTTTACATTCCTACCACAAAAACGATTGGCTATCAATTTTAATTTGTGATTAAAGAAGTAGAAACTATTTAATGGGTATTTACTAGTCCAGTGCTGAGTAGACTTTGCAAGCAGCTTCACAGTTTTCATATAAGAGGGGAAAAAATATATAAACAGATTCTCAGCAAAACTACAACAGAAAACACAAACAATACACAAAAAACACTAAACAATACACAAAATAACACAACCAAAACATACAAAGTTTTTTCTTTCTTTTTTTGTACCAAACACATACACACGATGACGTCACCGAAGCCACTGAAGTCTTGTTTTCGCACACGCACACTAAAAGACTCTAAAATCGGCTACTTGTTATCGGATCTACCAACTTCAGTGAACCGTACGTACGGCTTTATGCGAATACCGGCATCAGAAGCATCCACACCTCATCCACGTGTCATTCTGCGAAGGGACGATAGTATACATAGCGAATTCTTGTCGTCGTCAAGAGATGGAACCACCATTTACAATTCAAGCATACAATTCGACAAGAAATCGATACAAAAGATACACAGAGCACCGCCGGAGCACATGGTAATCGGTACACCGCATCCCATAAAGGCTCTGGCTTTAGATCCCCAAATGCTCAAGAGGGAGAGACAGCGACAGAGAGACATGAGGGTTAGCTACGAATCGGCCCTTATCAGTAGGCCAGCATCGATACTGAAGAATAGTATTCTCAGCAGTGGTAGTCGGCTAAGTAAAAAGCGCAAATCGGTCACTCTAATCGAACCCAAAAGATTTTATTCCCAGACAACAATTGCATCGGGAAACTCGAGTTTATCGATAAGTGAACTGGAGGTGATTCAACCAGTTGCGGTGCCTTGTAAAAATGCGAATTTGAGTTTCTCGGAACGTCGGAGATTATTCAATGCGGCTGAATTTACTATAGCCAAACGCGGCAAGAAGATGAGCCAACAAATGATGCCAATACCCAGACATGGTCTATGGAGTGTCGAAACTGAGACAACCAAAAAGGATTTGAAGGCAATGCACGAAATCAATGAATACATTAGGAAACACGGCTATGTGATGTCCAATTGTGGAGTAACAAATGTCATAAATGTTACAACCCACAGAAAGTCTGTGGACAGTACTGCCAGCATACATCCAGCCAAGATACCGAAGAAATGAAGCAAAGCAACCGTACATTCTATAGGCAAAAGAAGGAATTCCCATTTAGATGGTTCATATCGCAGATTTGTCAAAATTGTACCTAATTTATACAAAGAAAAAAAAAAAAGAAACTGAACAAAAAAAGCTAAAAAGTTAACTAAAACTAGAAAAAGCTAATGTATTTTATAAAAAACAAAAGAAAAATAAAATTTATTCTATTAAACTTGTTTTGGTACAATTTATAACTAAGTACAGTACATTGGTACATCACTTTGCACTGCTTGCACTTGCACTCGCTAACTTTGTAGCAGTCAGCTTTCAGTCGATGCTCACATTCAAGCAGTGCACAGTAGGCGTTGCAAGCAGAGCTACAGTTACAATTCAAAACTAAATTCAGATTCAATTTAAAACAGTTACGAACACAACGTTGCGTGCCTATTTAAATATAACACAAAAAAGAAAGAAAAGATACAAAAAAATATAATAATATAAACTACAATTAAAATTATGCATGCTAAAGCAATGGCAAACAGCCGGAAATTGAAATTCCAACCGGCGGAACCCCTGACAGTAGTCAATCGCGAGTATGGCCTAATGCGAGTGTTCAACGATCGGAGCATGACGCCCTATCCCAGAGCATCTAAGGGCGTGGATTCAGAGACTTTGAGAAATCGTCTTAGCCAATATAAACACGGCGATGAAACTGCCATGATGTTGTTGACCGACGAGCTACAGGATACACAAAGATCCACAAACAGCCCACCTGCGGTGCATATTGCCATCAGTCGAATGAGACATCCGCCTGAACATCTGCTGAGAGGAACGCCACATCCACTGAAGGGCAAAGCTGTTGATCCCAAATTGCTGATCAAAAATCTAGAGAGTGAAAAGCAATTGATTCAATCGGTGCCATCGCGTATGAAAGGGTCGATAAGAGGGTCTAGAAGAAGCACGTTTTCGGGAAGAAGTTCCATCAATAAATATGTACCCACACCACATCCAAGCAAACGCATCATATTGAATCCGTTAAGTCTGATCAAACGATTAACCGATGTGAATTCAGAAGCAACTTCATATGTGAAGAAAGTGGGATTTCTGAGTCCACAACGAAGCTTTCAATCATTCGATGCATCCTCGCAAGGATCTATAAGCATGGGCAGCGAAACCAACGTTGGCTCGAGGCAAAAGTCTCTACTCAGCTTTGAAGAACGTCGACGTCGTTTCGTTATGGGAGAATTTACAATTGCCAAAAATGGTAAGAAACTATCCGGTTGGCCACTATCGGAGGCATCGAATCCGGGTGACGTACGCACCTCGCTACTGGCCGACGCGGAACAAGCCAACGAGGAAATTGAAATGTATATGCAAAAACAGGGTATGGCCAAGGCGGCACGCAATATTGTGACAAATGTGCGTCCAGGCCGTAGATCCCAAAAACGCATTTCCAATGGAAGTGTTAGCAGCAACACAAAAGCCTCCTCAATGACGTCACTATCGTTGCCAAACGGATCGGCGGTTTCCAGCAAACGAAGAGTCCAAATCTAAACATTCAAGTGATAGCCAAAAGATCATTCTTCAATGTGATCGGACTCCATTGGAAGGAGATAATTTGGCTAAAACTCGAATTAAAATTTTTAACCATTTAATTCGGATTAAAATTACAAAAACTATAAAGAAATCTCTTCTGGCAACTGAATAAACACTTTTTCCCAATTAAAAATTTATTTTTTTTAACTATTGTCATTCAAGACCGTAAGCAAACACCAAAAAGATGTGAGTTTATGAAATGTCAAAAGTGCTATTGACATGACCCATTTGGCCTCCGATTCCCTACATAGCCCTTAACACAACCCCCTCTACACGGCATAAATATTTACCAACAAAATAAAAAGATAACAAAACGCGCAGAGAAGAGCGCAACCAACCAAATGGGGCAACAATAAATCCCTAACTCCTTCCTTCCCCTTCAAAACATTTGCTGTAAAGCGCAGCAAAATGTTGCAGGCTGCACCACAGATGAAAACGTGAAATTGAAAACTACAAAAGCTACAAAAACTATAACAAAATAAATAGACAAAAAAAGTTGTGCTGTTCGTGCTTATTTGCTATTTTTTTGCAGTTGAGGGAGAATCAAATTTTTCAATTGTTGGCATAATTTAAATTCCACAAAACTACAATATTGATTTCAAGTAAACAAACTGATTACAAAATAAATATGTAAACATGAATAAAGTGCATTAAATGAAACGATTTTAAAAATTTAAAGCGGTAAGCAAAGAAGAATTTAATATTCATTACAAAAAAAAAAAAGAATAACAAATTCATAGAAATAACTGCGGAAAAACAACCATATCAATTACCAGTTTATTTTGAAACCAGAAACAAATACAAAGTATAAAGACTCCTAGTCCTCACGCAAAAAGTAGGCAAAAAACGCCATGAACAACTTCAAAGAAAATCCATTTAAAACTTAAAGTTCAAGCGGATAAAACCAACAGGTCGTAGTGTATTACAATCAAACCATTTATAATCGTTCAGCCAAAAAACGCACACTTTGAAGCCATTGACCCAGGTTATGGGCCAAATGGTAATCGGCGTCAAAGTAGTAAAATCCATTTAAAAAGAACAAAATTATGGCAGAAAGAAAAGCCAAAGACCAAATGGTGCAAATGGGGTAAATGGGGGAAAATTCACTTACCCTGTCGAGTGGCGTTGCCTGTTCCGTTGTTGTTGTTGCCATTGCCAATTTTAGTGCCATTTTTCAGTTCGGTCAATGAGAGCTCAATCGAATCGGCATGAGCAATCAAATTGTTTTTAGTCTGGCAAACACAAAAAAAGAGGAAAAAAAAACCTTTGTTAGTAAACTCAAACTGAAATAAATGACAAGTAGTGAGTGAGTGAGTGTTTTTGAGAACCTTTTGGATTTCGTTCATCATGACGGGCGTAATCTTTGGCATTTGAGGATTCTTTCCAATGGCGCCGACAATGACCTGTAAATCGTCACGACGTTCCTGCAAAACGAAAAGTGTACAAAATAAATTATAGATTACCATTAAATTTTTGACAATAAATCAAGCAGCAGCGGAAATGAAATAAAGGCAAAGAAAACAAAATGAAAACTAACAAAATGAACCCCGTTGCGAAGGTCAACGAATATTTGTTATTCAATTCCAAATGCAATTCCCACTTTGAGCAGCAAATTTCCTCATGCGTGTGTCGTTGCAATGCCTCTGCTGTGTTTGTGTGGAGCGTGTGTGTGGGTGTGTGTTTAGTGTGTGTTTCTGACAGGGCGTGAAAGGTTGCTAAAGGGCATTTATACCGCATTCACTGCGTTTGTCAACCAACAAAATTGCATTGAGTTTTTGCAATACACAACAAAACAGCACACAATATAGTTGTGTTATTTCTTTTGGCGCCAAGCACAACAAATTGTTATTCCCTTTACAACACTTTAATCAATACGAAATAAATCACAAATATGATTTTTTTTTTCTTTTTGTGCAATACGCGAACCGTTTCACATATAAGACGCTTTCAGACTGAAAACAAAAACAGCGACGCCGGCAAACAGTTGGAAAACAAGAGAATTTTCATTTAAAATTTTCTATATTCTCCCAGAGTTTTTCTCTTGAATTGATCTCAGTGTTGCACTCTTTAAAATTGTGTTCCCTGCTATCTGTTTGTGTTTTTCTTATGCTTTTTCTATTTTTAATCATTCGATTCCCACTTTTCCCATATTATTCGATTTCGTTGCTGCTTTTGTCATCGTTGCGACCATAAAAATATAAAAAAAAAGGAGAAAAACAAAATACAAAATAAAAATAAACAACAAATGCCGGAATTGATTAATGATAGATTTCAGTTGAGGGCCTTATCTGGGGATTGATGTTGTCGCTTTGAGATATTTTCAACAAATTCGAAGCAAAAAAAGATTTAAATTGAGCAAAGCAACTTTTAAACTATTTATTTGGGGTATGAAAAATAAATTTAAAAAGTTTAAAATTTACTAAATTTTGTTAAAAAGATTTAGGCTTAAAGTGGAGCTATTTTAAAAGGACTAATTCCAATTTGTCTAATAATTTTAAACTATATTTCATTTTTTACACTTAAATTAATCGCTCAACACAGTCTATAGAACACTTTTAATGCAGCGGAAAAACTTGAGAATCATCTCTTAAATTCTATGCTCTTCGCAATTTAGTCATCTCTTATTTGTTTCCTTTTTTTTTAGACATATGTTGTTAATGCAGTCGTACGACAAGATGTCTCCATGTCTGCAACGTCTGTGTAACTATGTCAAAATTTTTGTACGTTTTATTTTTGGGGCATTTCTAATGGTGAGCATTTAATTTCGCTTTTGGTTTGGTTTGGTTTTGTGCCGTTGCCCTGAATTCTCAAGAGGCCAATTAACTTGTGAACGCCATATGAAAGAGAGCAAAAAAAAAAAAAAAAAACATAACAAAAATTTCCAACTCGGACATTTTCAAATAAAATGTCTAAAAATGAGATGAGTATATAAATAATGCCTGAGAAAGTTTCACAAAGCAAAACAACGAATAAAAATGATTGAATTGTGTTTGGGTCAATTAATTGTGTTTTGTTTGCAAAAAAATGGGAAATAAAATAATATTTTTTCTGGCCAACTGCCAGTTTTAAATTAGTCTGGTCACACTTACGTTGATATCCTCCATGCGTTTCTCTAAATCACTGCTGCACTTGAGATCAACGGGTTTCTCTATCAAGACATTAATGCGTCGTAGTCCCTTTGTGACCAGTTCCTCGATATTAACACTGTCCTGCATGGGTCGTGACCCAGCACTGCCAGTTGCTTTGCATCTGCAGGGAAGAGTTGAGTTAAGTCGTTTATTGGCTGTATTTAAGTGGTAGTTGCTTACTTGGCCTGCTGCACCTCACGGAACTTTTCACGTAGAATGATCTGTGTACGCATTACTAGGCGGGAAATGCTGCCCTGTTTGCCATGGGTCTCCAGCACAAGGGAGTCTCCCTTGGATATTAATGTGGCGGCATCAGGCGCTATTAGTAGGCGCAGATCCTCGCTGTAAGAAAAGTAGTTTTATAGTAATTACATGGTATAAAATTATGTATTTCTACTTACGCATCGCTCTCATGACACTGTTCAATCTTGACCTTGGTCAATTCCAGCTTGTAGATCATTTGTTGTGCCAGTTTGTTAAACTCCTGCACACGCTGCTCCAAATTAGCTGGCACACTGGGTTCTTCACAGGGCGGACTCTTTAGCGTGATGTTTGAATCGTCAAGGGGCGAACTAAGCACTTTACTCAAAAATGAGTTTGGTTTCTTTGCGGACGGTGTCTCAATGCGACTCTGCGTTGATTGAATACAAGAAAGATATAGAAATGTGTTTGGCATAACGAAGGATTTGAATTAAAAATCAAAAAGGCTACCAAAGAGATTACCGTATCACTATCGGAGTCAAAAGTTGGTGTCATTTCCAGTGAGAAGCGTGGTATTTCCTCATCATCGGAGAATACCAAAGGTTCTATATCATTATCCTTATCCGGACTGTAGAAACTATTGCGTAACGGTGACTCCGGCTCAGTGTCCGGCGTAAGTGCATCCAATTCGGGTTGTAATTGACGCCAGCGTTTTGCTTTCGGGTGTTGTTCAGGGGTTTGCGGTTTCTCAACTGTTTTTGTGGTTTGCGCCTGCTCCGGTTCCTCCTCGGAGTCACGCAAAATGTCACGTTCATGAACAATTCTCTTGCGTTTTTCATCAAAGGATATGCGTTGCTTTTCCACACGTAAAAATGGAGTGCTTGTGTTACCAGCACCCGGTCGCAATAAATCTGACTCTTCATCGTCATCATCTGCTTTCTCTATCCCCTCTAGTTTGGTTCCTGGTGAATCACAAAGTGATCGTTTACTCTTACTCCTACGCACTTCCTTGCCATCGGCATCCACACGCACTGAGGAGTCAGAGTCCTCAGACAAGTCCACAATCTGCACAGTTTGCACGTATTCGGGCAGCAAAGGCTCCACACTCTCTAGTATATTGACAGTATCTACAATTTCTCCCTGCTGTGGCTCCAGGTCTATATTCTGCACCGACATTTTATCGTTTTGTATATTCTTGACTTTGATCTCGACCACTTGAGCTGGTGCTGCAGGTGCTTTGCGTTTGTTCTTCGCTGGTTTTGCTGGTGCAGCTGATTCCTCCATCATTTTGGCCGGATTCAGTGAGATCTGAGAAAAGAGTGTGCTGGATTCGGCCAAACGGAATGTCTGAGGTGGCAATAAGTCAGGTAAAACGGGTTCTCCACTATCATTTGTTGGTGATTTGGTGGCACTTGTGTTAGCTTCTCCTGATTGTGGTGTACGTGCACGTCTTTGTCGCACTGTATCACTGACAATAACAATTTCCGTATCATCATCTGGCTGGGATTTATCTGTCGTTGTTTTGGCCAAATTGCTTGCCTCATTGTAGCGCGTTTTTAACGTCTCCTGTTGCAATAGTTTTTTCAATTGGTTTTTGGTTGTGTATTTTGTTTAATAGTTAGAAAAAGAAGCAATTGCTGTACATTAGCATTGGTGAAATTATTGGATGGAATTTTGGACGCAGCCGCACACCAAATTGAACGTCATTAAGGGGACAGTACAAGTATCTATATATATCTATATATTAGCTATACAAATATATATAAATATTTAAATTTGAAGCGTGAAAATGACACCAAGTTAAGTTCTCGTAGAGCTAGTGATACGGTGATTTCTGGTATTGATTTAATTATATTATTTTTTGTTTTTTGGGTGATGGTTGTTGGTATTTCTATTATTTTTTGTATTATATTCTGGTTGTAGATTAGCTTTGGTGGAAAGATTATTATGAATGCTTAATGTTTTATTTATAAATGTGGGTGGATAAATGAAATTGCAAAGAAATCAAAAATATTTAACAAATTTAAATTACTAAAATTTTAATTAAAAGCAATTGGGTTAGTTATAAAAGCAAATACTTATATTAAAAGCAACAAATGTCTTAATAAAATATACATAAATAAACTGATTTTATATACATTTAAATTTTTATAATAAAGTTGAACTTAAATAAAAGTTTATCTTTAAAAAAATATGTGTGTTTGAATGCGCAATTGAAATTTACGTTTCGACTTTTTTACAAAGTAACAAGAACAAGAAATTCGATTCCAATTTAAAGTGCAAAGCGAAATGAAATGAAAAGCAAGAGAAAATGTGAGTACATGTGAGTGTCTGTGTTTATGGTGGGGGTGTATGTGAAAAACCAAAGGTGTTACGATGACAAACAGCAGCGTAAAAGAAATGTGTGTGAGAAAAAATGAAGTGCATGAAATTGGAAACGCATGAAAGAAATGAAAATTGTGCAAAAGATTGAAATGACAGACAAGAAGGGCACACAGACCGACAGACAAACGGAATGAACAGCGTAGTAAGACATGTTTACATATTAAAATAAAGCAATTATTTTGAATTAAACTAATTAGCATTGAAAAGGCAAAAACAGCAATTGTTCAGTACGCACCACAACAATTGCAATGACTTGTTGCTGCAATTTCTCTATTTCCGGATTCGATGGCACATTTATTTCCTTCAAATCGTGCTCCATGGCTCTGCAAAGTTATTAATAAAGATACAAGTTAATTCTATTAAATGTTGCTACTTAAAATAAATTTACTTGAGTGTATCGAGTGAAATGTTATCCAAGTTCTGCAGCGTTGCCTTCATCTCCGTGAGACGCTTGATTATATCTGCACTGGTTAGTTTGTGATAGGTGGCTTTGAGGCCATCGATGCGCTGACGCGTATCCTGCATGCAACTCTGATCACAGGACTTGCTGTACTCGTTATAATGATCCTCGCAACGCTGCAAAACATCCTCAAACTCCAATAAAATGGAATTGCGATCATGTACCTCCTGAGGCGACTCAAAGCGACGAATCAATTCATCCGCTTGCTCAAAGCATTGCTCCAGCTGTCGAGCCAGTTTGAGCAGACCCTCGAGAAATGCCTTCGACTGTGTGACATTCTCGCCAAGAGCATTGTACAAATGCTTCAATGCATCGATGCGTTGAGTGAGCTGCTTGGGTGACTTTGTATATTTATCCTCACAGACTTTTCTGCCGGTCTTAATAGTGCTCTCAATTTCCGCCTTGATTTCGGAGAGTGTGCGATAAATTTGCTAATGGAAGGAAAGAAACAAAACTTAATGACTTAGTTCCAATTATTTCAGCTTGACTTCATACCAAACACTTTTGATATTGCGCCTGCACGGTGCTTGGTCCTGCCGAGGCCACATCCAGCACCAAAGTGGAATGTTCCACGTTCCTCAAATCACCATAAGCTCGATTCAATCTCGACTCATAGGCAGGTTCTGGTGCGGTGCATTTGTTGAGCTTTGCTTGACATGCCTTGAAGCGCAATTCCATCAGATTCAGCTGCTCCTGCAAACGATTGGCAGCTCCAGTTTTGCCTTTGCGTGTGTGCTCCGCTATTAGTTCGGTGATGTCCTTGAAATTTTGCTCATTTATGGCAAACTCACGGGTTAGAATCTGAGGTAAACCAGTAACAATAGGTTTAAATTTCTAAAAGCTATGCAAATTAAATATTTTACCTGAAAATCGTCGGGCAGATCCTCAATTGTCACATCATTCTCTATATGTTCGCTGAGTATCTCATCCATGCGGGTTAACCACGCCTCCAAATGCACCACTGCACGCTCTGATTGCACTGCCTCACTGACCTTTTCCTCCAGCAGTTCAGTGCGTTTCTTGGCCTGTTGCTGTAACTGAGTCCAACGGATTACAATGCCATCAATATCCTTTCGCATCACATCGGCCATGAATTCATTGTCAATTAGCTCGTTGCCAATTTCTTGAATTTTATCCAGCCATTCTTCGGAGTGCGCACGGAGAACATTCTCGAGGTCCTAAAGAAAAGTTTGTGAATTTATAATATATTTATCTTCTTACATAAAATTTAAACTTACATCGAGTTCTTCGATAATTTCCTCGGCATCGGCTGCATTTTCTGGTGTGTTGCGTATCTTGTTCTCCAGCCGATCCAAGTAGCCCGTCTCGCTGACCATGAACTTCTTGAACTCCCCCAACTGAGTGGAGATGTGCTCCAATAGAGCTGTCTTGGCGTACACTCGCTCCGTTACCTCGGTCCAGCGGGCATTGAGGCGTGTAAATTGTTTGGCCAATGTGCCATATTTGGTATCCATGTCCTTGTCCTTCTCCTTGTCTTTGTCCTTGTTTCTCTGCTTGTTTTTGTCCTGCATGTCGTCCACTTGCAGCAGCAGCTCACCACCTAACTCATTGAGCTCTCGGAATTGTGTGGCCTCCTTTTCGCAGGTTTCCTTGAGCATTTGGAATTTGCTTTTGCTTTGGAAAAGCTCATTCGAATTGCCAATGTCAGCCACACCCGATTTGGGTGTATTTTCCTCCAATTCATTTAGCCAACGTTCCGTTTGCTGCAAACGCTGTTGAATCACATCGATTTGGGTGTGCAAAGCGGTCTGTTGTTGCCGTTGCACTTGATGCAGTTGTTCCACTTGCTGGTAGAGTGCATTCAGTGCACTGATTTGAGCTTGAAGCGTTTCACGCTGACCATCCTCTGATTCCTTGATAAGAATCTCACTAAAATTCCGCGCACTAATCACATCAATCTCCAATTTGCGCAAATCCTGTGCTTGCACCACATCCGGTGCACTGCTTAAAACGGCTATAATCGAATTGTATTCAGCCACAAAATGATTGAGATTCTCAATGGCCGTCGTTTGTTTGATTACCCGTTCACTTAGCTGCTCTGGCAGACGCTGCCAGGCGGCTTGCAGCTCCGTGCTCAGCAGGTGGGTGGGAAGGCGTTCGTAGATCGGTTTCAGGGACTCCAATTCATCCACTAGTTGATTCAGTAGTTGCTGTTGTTGCTGCATTGCCTGAAGATTTGAAACACGCACTTTTTGGGTGGCTACCTTCTGTACAAACTGCTCGATCTGCTGTAATTGCTGGCCAAGATGCTCTCCACCACGTTGCTGACTCAAAGCCATTAAAGCCTGCTTCATGTCATGCCAACTATCGTAGAATATGCCAAAATCCTGTTTCCATTCCAGCAATTGATCATCCAATGCCTCCGTGGCTTCACGTGCCTCGGCAATTTCACTGGCCAACGATTCCATGTGGCTAAGACGCTGCTCCAGCTCAGCACAGCTGGCCGTACCCGCGTGCTGCTTATACCAATCCCTTGAGTCGGCCAAGACCAGCTTAAAGCCAGTCAAGCTGTTGTAGTAACGCTCCTTGGCCAAGAGTGAGTTGCTCTCGCTCTGTTGACTCTGCAGACGTTGATTCAAGTCCAGGTATCTTTGCTCCAGTTGCTTAATGTGAGCTGCCTCCAGAAGCAGTTTACGCTCCGGTTCCTCCTGTTCACAGACCTCATAGAGTTTCTTTAGTTCTGGCAAAGTATTGGAACGGCTTTGACTCTCCTGTTGCAGATCCTTGAGCAGCTCACATCGATTGCGCAGACTTTGACGCTGCAGTTGCTGTAGCTGCTGCTCCACGTCCTGTACGTAGGCAAAGTGCTCCATGATTTGCGTTTCGAGGGCAAAAAAGTTATCACCATTGCGCAGTTTACGCTTTTTGCTAGCCAGCTCAGAAGACTCGTCTTCATGCTGCCCTGCCTTGAGCTGCTTCTGCTCCTCTTCCTCATCCTCACCAAATCGTATGATCATTTGATAGTCGATCCAACCTTCTGGTCTCACCACACGGCTGTCATCGTAGCTGGCCCTGTCACGTCCAAAATTGAAGCCTTTCGTCTCGATGCGCAGCGTCTGCACCTCCAGAATTTGCTTGAGTGCATCCAAACGATCCTCATAGCTCTCCAGCTGTACGAGTACCCGTTCCCCTTTGTCATCCCCATCCTGCAAAGTGGCTGCCACCATTTGCCGCAAATCGATGAGGTAACGTTGCAGTTCCAGCAAATCCTTGGCACAATAGTTCAGCTCATTGATGCGCTGTGTGATGCCGCCCACATCGGTGACGTCACGTGTCTCCATGCGCTTCAGATCCTGCTCACGTGCGTCCAACCAGCGGGAGATGCACTTGTATTGCTGCAGTTTCTCGGTACGCAAATCAATCCACTTGACCACATGGGACCAGCGTTCCCCAAGAGCACTCAGACGATCCTCGAGGTCATTGAAATTACCCGAAGTATCGTTGACAATGACAACCATGCTGCTAATGCTATCCACCAGTTCCTGCTGCTCACACAGATCAGCCTTCAACTGCCGTGCCTCGATCAGTTGCTGTTCCGCCTCAGCTACGGTAGGACCAATATCACTCATATGCGAGATACGATCCTCGACATTGGTTAAAAACTGACGCAATTGTTCCAGTTTCTGTTTTTGAAACTCCGCCAAACGCATTAGAATCTTCGCCTGCATGTCGAGAGCACGCAAGCGGAGGGTTTCCCAACGTTCGTTTAGCAGCACCATCTGTTGTCGCACCTCGTTCTGATCCTCCTGAGACAGCCCCGAACCGTCCTTCTTTTGTGACTCGTTGATCAGTGTACTACCCTCTTCGAGAGCCTCACCCACAAACTCCTGATGCTCCGTAAGTTTCAGCATAAAGTTCTCATTCTCATGGAACTGCAGTTTGGCTGTTTGGAAATCCTCCGGATCGGGTAGTTCCTGTGACAGCAGTTGCTCGTCCTCGAGCAGCAGGGTAAGTACCGCCTCTAGCGCTGTCTGATAACTGCTGATTTCCACACTGGAGTTTGTAGCCGTGCTCAAGGGACGCACCGAACTCTCCATTGTGGTCTCTAGACTCGGTTTCAATTCCATGCTCGCACCACTGTCGGAGGTGTAAATCTCCGCACGATCACCGTCTAGGGGCACTTCATCCAGATCCGTAATGCTGGTACAGGGCACTCGCTCCCTTTCCGTAGCACGCATGGATTCCATCGCATGATACAGACACATCACATACATTTGTATGGACTTATTGTCGGGTTTGTGGGTGTGCACATCTTCAGCCTCCAAGAGTTTCTCGATCTTGAAGTGCCGGTGCGCCAAATCAAAGGCCAAATGCAGACGCTGCAGTGCATGTTGTCCCAATGCCGTCTCCAGATCCAGTTCATCCAAATGAGCTGCCAATATCATAAGGAAAGCTCTGCCATCGGCCCAGGAGCTGGTGAAGTCGTTCAAGGCCAAACCGTGTGGTTCCGTAAATTGTCTCGACCAGGCCAATAGCGATTTCTCGACGCCATTGCTCGAATGACTTTTGACTAGATGCTGGCCATTGAACTCGAGTGCTATTAGCCAGATTAGACCCAGCGTTAGCTTGGCATTCCCACCGACTATGTCATCACTGGATATGTTTACCAATCGAACGCCGTGTTGCTGTATCACCTGGAGCACCTTGTTCAGATTGTTTATATGATGCACTCGCATGCGACCTTTTTCGGGTTTCTATTTGGGAGGGGAATATGTAAATGTATGAACTCTTAAAGCGACCTTCGTTGACTTACCAGCTGTGTTTGTGTTAAAGTGCTGAGCAATGCCAACAAGCGATGTCCATCTCGCAGATCCAAGAATAAATCATTCACTGGCGTACACTGGGTATTACTAAGATGTGAATTGATCCATTTCGTAAAAGTTTTCTTCTGTATGTGCTGTCGTTCATCTGTCGAAAGAAGAAAAGAAAATGAAAAATTGCAAAGACATGTCCACTTATCGAATTGTCAATTTGGCACACCTCGGCCTGCATCGGCTGCCTTTAAAGGCATTTTGTAGGACATGACCAGACTATATAGCTATTATTAACCAATGCACGTTCAAGGTGCCAACGATATAGAGTCAAAGTCTTGTCGGTTCTCGTCGTGTCTCCGTCCCAGTCTCAGTCGCAGTTGCAGTTCCAATTCCAGAGACTTCGACTACGACTCTGCTAATGAACTAGGCCCCAAACGTGCCAAAATCAATTAGTATATAGTCAGAGTCAGAGACGGAGTCGTTGTTCAGACCGACATTTTAGCCTAGTTCTAAGGAGCTAAGTGAAATTTATAACTTTGTGATACAAATTAAACAAAATCTTGACTTTAAAATGGGTTTTCTATTCTTTATTCTTTCTTTGCTTTTTATTCTTTTCAATGCTTAGACTCCAACTACTATCATATCATTTAAGACTAATTTTCGTCCAGAATTCCGCTTCTTTTTGTCTACATAGAGGCTTGAAGGCTTTTTAGGTGTTAAAATTTCGTACAAATATTCAAACACTGGGCATTTAACAGTCGATCAACTCAACTGTAGCGCTCTTACTTGTTATGAGTTCAACTTTGAGTGCTCGATTCATTTGTCAGTTTTGTGCGAAACTGAAATTGTGGCCGAAACAATTTGCATGAAACGTCACTTTGGCAACGTGTTGCACACCCACATACAAGTCTACGTGCACACGAGTGAGCACTGCACAATCTACACTTAACTGCATAAGAATTCTTTGTCTGTGCATCTTACTCTCTCCCACATTTTCCTTCTTTCTGTCGCACTCTGTGTATCTCGTCGTAGTATTCACAACTAAAAGCTCTGATTGATGGCGGTTTTCGCTTTGCAACACATCTGATTGTGCCTCAAATTGACACAGACAATTAGTCATTAAACCGCAGTTATTGATGGTCGTTATCGACTGAGAGTTTAAAGCTAATAGTGTTGGCAAAAGTATGCATAGAAGATCTATTTGACTGATACACAAATGATTTAGTTCTGACAGTTTGTGGACTCGTTTGCTTATCGCAAAGTGAATCTAGTTTTGATATATGACTCTAATAATTATAACAATAAGGCAAATAATTAGTACACCAAATAAATTATTCCCTTTTAAGACGCTTATAATAAACACTAAAAATATGAAGCCAAATTAATCAGTTAAAGAAATTAAAAGCTCTATTTAATTTTTCGTACTTTAAGTTTGAAAAAATTCCACTCTTTTTTTCTTTAAAAAAAAGGTTAGGAAATTATCTTTTAAACGTCTAAGATGTAACTACTTTTTAGCATATCATGATTGTTTCAAATAATATCATAAAGGTAACAATTTTTGTAAGGTAAGTGATGATAGCCATCTTGATAATTCCACTCAAAAAATCACTCTCATTTCTTTAGACAGCTCATTAAGACTCAAAAACGATGATAGTACAATAATTATAACAGAAATCAAAGCAAACTTTGTGCAACATGCAAAATGTGGCATTCAAGGATGTGCGAGTAGAATTTGTAGAATGTGTTTCAATGTCAAATGCGCCAGTTAGAAAAGTAATGAGTTTCCATCAGCTAAATCAGATGGGAAAACTCAACAGCAACAGCAACAACAACACAAAGTCTGTGGCACGTCACTCACTTGAGTGCAGTTTAATTGCCATATAAATGAAGGCAAGTTCGCTTCTGGGCCAACTAATTGCTGGCATAAACTGTTGGTAAGACAGCCACCCACTTATCATACCAAGGAAACACACACACACATAGTCATACTCGGTTTATTGATCGACATTGAGGCAGTGTGGAAAACCAGTTGAAAGTAACGAGGTTGGGCCAACAAACTGTTGCATGTGGCCAATAAATGAGGCCAACTGTAAAGTACGTAGCCAGGACGTGGACCAGGCTAATATCCTCTGACATAACACGTACCAAAGTCGTCAGTCAATTGAAGTCTTAAGTAGGAGACAGCAGAGTTCGGTGCCTGCTTTTCCAACTGTTCATCAATTAATTTAGTAAGCCAAGTCTTGAGTATTGGGTAGAAATTTTGCGTGACGTTTGCTAATTAAATGAAATTTCATTATTTGCATTAATTGAGCTTACAAGAATGCACAAAATGAGCTTAACACTGGCAGTCTCAGCGCACACTCAGGAAATTGTTATTTTGTGCTGTTCCATCTCATGGCAATTAAATAAAATTTAGCATAGAACATAGCAAACTGTGCTGTGTCAGCAGAACTCAATTCGGAGACTCAACTCAACTCAGCTCTCTATCATCAGCAAATCCCAAAACAGCATCATCATTTTCAGTGTCAATTACGGCAATTTTCATTGGACTCCGCACAGCAACAGCAACAGTTGCTGCTGTCGTTTGCTGCTGCTGCAAGAGCAATTGCAATTGATGTTGCTATTGCAGTTTTTTCTTTTTGTTTACCAGGAAATATTTGTTGTTTGTATTTTTACTTGTTTTTTTTAGTGTTTTTCTCTATGTTGCTGTTGCTGTCTATTTGCCTCTCTTAATTTATTTGCTGTTGTCTGTTTGTTTTTCAAGTTGTTTGTCCAATTGCTTTGTTTTACTGGGAAAAACTCTTTACATGCTGCCTGATTTCACCTGAGTTTGCTTTAGATTTCGTTGACATTTGGCTTAGCTCACAGTTGGTAGCAAAATTTTGGCCAATAAAATAAGGAAATTATTTAAGGAAAGTAAAAATAAAAAACTATTGATTAAGTAACTTTTAAGCTGCAATACAATAATTTAAGAGTACTTTATGCATCACTTCCCCTACTTCGCCTAAAAGTATGCACTTTTATTTACTTATTCTTAGATTTTATCTTTTGCTTGTTTATTTAGAATTTTAAATATTTTCTATGCCATAGTCTACTTATAATACCAATGTTTTCTGACAAACAATTGCAATATTTATGTCAAATGCCGACAACCTTCAAACAAGCGTAACGAATAGCGCAAAATTTGCAATTCATATTTATCGATGTTGTATTTTCAGCACTGCATTGTTTAATTTGAATTTCAATAACAATTTATGGGCGAATTGAAAACCAAATAACAGCGAAAAAGCGAAAAACAAACAATGAATAAGATAAAATTAAAGCTAGTATTGAAGCGTAATAATAAAAGTTGTCTTGAATTGAATTGAATTCAATTGATTGGTGGACAAGCTGACAAACTGATGTCATTACGACCAATACAAGTGCGATTTCTTCTCAATTTCAATTTTAAAAATTATATACACACAATTCACACCCTAAAAACCAACACCCACACACACTTTAACTCAAGCACAGCATCAGCTGACTGTAATTGTTGTCTTTGTTGTTACTGTCGCATTTTGTTAAATTTTTATTGCTTTCAATTATAAAACAATAAATCGCTCTTTTATAGCAGCAGCCAAAGCCCCAACAGCGGCATATGAAATTCATTTTTGTTATTGAATATTTTGTGTACAAAAAGTTAAAGCATAAAAATGTATCGATTATCTGCTGTTTTGACAGTCAATAAAAAACTGAGTAAAAGGGAAGTTTTCTGTTTAAAGCTTTTTAATTGTTTTGTGGTAATGCCAACATTTATGACAAACTCCATTGTGTGGGCTTACAAGACGTTGATGTCGTCACAGTTTTGTGGTGCAAATTGTTTGATTGGCTTATTGACAGCTTGACATTTCAATTCGGGAGCAGAAATGTCATTACAATAAATTATTTTTTATCAATAAATGGAATTTTGTGGTGAAGAAATATGGTGAAAATTTAAATAATTTTAAGAAATAAATTCCTACGTTTAAGGTGCCTTAAAAAACTGTATATTAAATGTTTTAAATATAAATATAAAAGCCTTAAATTCTCTGAGGGTAGATTTTAGAAGTCGAAATACATTTGCTCATCGTTAGAAGTTTTAAGCAATTCATTAAATTTATCTCTACTTTAAAAAGCATATTCAATAATCCATAATCTTTTTTTGCTTAGCAGGAGAAGTCTTAAAAATAAAACAAACAAATTGCTTATATATAGAAATAAATGTAAACAAAATAAGTAACGGGAATGCGCTACATTTTGTTTATTATTGGACAACTGCCGCTGCCTGGCATGTGCCATTGCTCCAAGTTGATCCCCACTGCCTTTTGGGTCAATACAAAACTCACGCACAACAACAACAAATACAAAAACAATAACAAATGCATACTGGTTGAGACTACCGTAACAAATATTTATTTATTGTGTGTGTTTTGCTGTGTGCGTCTGTGTATTTGTATATGTGTGTCACGCACAAAAAAAGAGAAGAGTATTGAAGAGGTGAAGGAACTTCGTAGTACTACGATGGCTTTGAAAAGTGATAAGAGACAATTCCCATTCCATTGAGTTGTAAGTACGAGTTTATTATTATCAGCCTTACGTTTTAAATGACTGAGCACTAGAAGTTTAAGCTCGGAATTAGATTATTCGTTCCGATTCGTTAATTATTCAACAATAATATGAAACCAAATTGAAATTCCGGTTGGGCAAAAAACAAAAAGTAAAACAAAAATAACCGAAAAAAGAAATGAGAGCATGATTTATGAGCGTGATATAATAGTGGGTACGGTTGGAGTACAGTAAACACTCACAGTAATGAGACACACAAAAGTTAAAAAAGGTTGAAACATTTTAAAATCTTTTTTTTTTTTTTTTTAGCAATTTTATGTTAAATTTAAGACCTAGTTTCTATGGGTCTTAACTTGTTGCATAATAAATTAACAAACAATTTAAATTCCTCACCAATCATAAGCTATCCTTCTTAGCCAGCTTTCACTGCCAACACATTCACCTAAAACACACTAAATTTAGCTGGAAATTAAGTGAAAAATTCACATAAAATGTATGCAAATCAGAAAGAAATTCCGTTTCGTTAAGCCAACAGCGAAAATTCTGAGAAAAGTCAATCTGTCACATCGTAAAATAATGTCAAAATTTTAAGCAAACTTATTCTTTAGCCGAGATATTAAAACTCAACAATGTGGTTGTTAAACTTTGTGCTGAGGTAACTTTACAGCCATCGCGAGGGAAAGAGAAGAGATAACGAGAGTGTACTTGCTCGCTCGCTCCCACTCACTCTCTCCTGCTCTCTCTACGCACCAGTGAGTTTATTGCCATGACTTTATAATGGCAGTATCATAAAGTCGAGCTGGGTCGAGTGTGGAGTGGAGTCGGCTCGACTGGGCATATTGTCTGTGACCCCGAGGCAGCTTCAATTTTAATTGCCAGTTGTCGCTGGGCTTTTTACAGCCCATGTGGGAAATGCAGTCTCAGCAAAGAACAACAGCAGCAGCAGGAACAACCACAGCATGATCAACATTTTCCATTTCATTCATAACACTCGGACTAAAACATTTTTATTGTTCTACTTAACAGTAAGTAACACATACACACACTTTGAATTAATCTGAATGTTTGTGTGTGTTAGGAATGTGCATAATTTTTTAACACCCTGGCTTTTAATGGTGGCCTAATAAAGCAAAAAGTTAAGTGAACTCGTTTAGTTGTTTTGGCCAAAAGAGGCAGCTAATTTAATTGAGTTTTTTCGTAAGGAAACAAATGAATTATTTTTAAGTTATTTAAAGTATAAATTAAACTAAGAAATAGCTCCACAAAAACCAGTTTAGTTTACTTTCCACCCATTACAGAGTATCTGCTTTTACACCACATTTCTATAGTCCCCACTAACTTCATTTTTATCAGACTTATTGGCTTTGTATATTTCGATTACCGGCACTTTTTGTATCGTTTTGTACGTGACGTCGTCTCCAATAAGTCGCGTCGCATGTGACACGCATTTCGATAGTCGAAATTCGATTCGTTTTTTTTTTTTCTGTGTAGTTTTTTGTGTCCCTCTTTTTCGCATTTATTTAACTTTTTTTCTGTGTTATTTTTCAGTTTAACTTGGGGAATTATTTGATATGTGCATATTTTAGTTATACGCTTTTATGCTCTCAATTGAGTTTTTATTTATTTTATTTTTGTCAAGTTTCTTGCGAATCCAAGATTACTATTCTTATCGATGTTTTATTCAATTTGCTGGTGTGAGTTCAGCTGAATTTCAGATGTGCAGGGGTGTTCTTTTTTTAGAGTGTAAGTCGTGACAAATTGCTTAAAAGTTGTGAGTTGGATTTTATGGGGATAAAAATTATTTTGAAGGTATTTAAGTTATTGTTTTTAGCATTTATTACTAAAGTTTTTATTTTTAAATATATGAAACACAGCTTAAAGGTGATTTACTTGTGACACAAAGAATAAAGAAATAATTTCTGTTTCTATTTCCCACACTTTTCTTTAAATAAATTAATATTAATAAGAATTATTTACCACAAAGCCATTAAAAAATAAATTTAAAATATTTCCTACTGGCGCTCATTAGAAATTCGTGTATTGCCTGTTAATGGTCGAAAAGTCTAAAAAACTTAAAGTTTCCATATTAAGAAACAGCAATTGAACAAGCAACAACAAATTAAATGCAACACTCAAACAAACATTTTTGAGGCAACTTTGGCCCGCATAAATTAGTGTTATACTGACTGCATTTCAATGTGTGTATTTCTCTTTTTTTTTTTGTGTTTCTGGTGGCTGTTAATAATGTCAGAAGATCATGGGTAAACCGGTTTTAGGCCCAAAAGCATAACAACAACACAACAACCAGCATATCCAACACTTTGAGAGTGCTTCTTGACGTACCGCAATGCTGCCAAAGGCTTATCAACGTGGGGGACAACAAGACCCAAGTCATGTTTATGTCTATAACCAGCTAAAGCCAAAGTCAAAGCCCCCACAATGGCCCACCTCCACAGTCACTTCTCTTCTACTCCCCCTCTTAGTCTACACCTCTATCTACACCTTCACGTCTCCATCATTGTTTGGCAACGGCTTTTGGACGCCTTGTCTGTCTCTTGGCCTCTCGCTCTGTCCGTTTGTCCGTCTGTTGGTTGATTGTTTCTCTGCAGTCCGTGCAAGCGGAAGTTTTAACTCATTTTTTGTTGTTTTACACACAAACACTCGCACACACAGAGTTCTCTCTCTGTTTTTTTTTTTTTTTTTTTGTTATGACCAACTACAGCTCCACAGCTTGGTCAACACTTTGGGGCAACACTTCCGACATTTGGTGTGTTGACTGTATTTGCATAGATACAGCCGGATGGACAGCATTTCAAAATTAGCATGCAACGTTATTTTTCAAGGGGTGTCAATATTATTATTAATTTATCATCTACTGCTGCTTCAAAACAGTTATTTAGCTACAGTAAACTCGGGAAGAAAAGCTGTTATTTACAGCACTTACATAAGAAGAACTTATTTTCAAGAAAAAAGCATTAAATAAGACTTTAATTTGAAGCTTAGCTTGAAGCTGAATAAGTTAACGATATTCATTGAACATAAAATATACACCTAAATTATTTTAATTCTTTTTATAAAGTATAATAAGTCTTAGTTTGGTATATTGGTGTGTGGTATATTGGTCAATATAATAACCCACATTTTGTTTGTCACTTTATCTAACTATTTCCCACAGCCCTAAAGTTCCCTATTTAAATTAACTATCAATAATTAAACTAATTTATTAACAAACCAACAAACGATCTCTATATATTAAGTTTATGATAAATTTTATCTGAGTTATATTTTATTTATTATATTTATAGTTTTAATTTCCTATCCCCATCTCTTTTCATATCTGCTTCTCTTTCTCTCTACTCATTTGATTTGTGGTTCGGCAAACTCCACAGTTTAGACTATCAGTGAATATTCATTAAATTATTTAAGCCATATCTTGGCCAACGTCCCACTCGAAACACTTAACGCCTTATTAACTTACAGCGCTGCTGGAGTGTGTGTGTGAGTGTGTATCTTTGTGTGTCGCCTTGTGCTTTTCTACCAAATTGATTACAAATTTACTTAGGCGTTGAGTGCGAGTAAAGTTTTCCATAAAGTGCTGACAAAATGCCGCGTTTGCAGCTTAAATTTTACGCATTCATTAATGTTGCGAATAATTGAATTTACTTATCGCAAAATTCATTCATTCATTCATTTGTTCAGTCTGTCAAGTCAGCCAATAACAAGCACATTGGCAAATACTTAAAACCAATGGCGATAATGATGACACGACGCGAGAATCTACAATTAAAGAAGAAGCAGCAGCAGAAGAGTCAACGATTTGGCAATTGGCCATAAACTGGTTATTGGCCAACTTTGTGCAGACTGTGCTGTGCACAATGTACATACATAATTACTTTAAACACAGACAGTTTATAACATATTGGTCAATGGCCAAGTAGTTGCTTTCGACGGTTCTGAAAGGAAGCAACAAAGCAGCAAAACAGATGTCGTTTGACTAATTTTAGTAATCAAAGAGATTGCCAAGCTGTAGACCCATTACAAGAGAATTTATTTAATTTGTCGCAGGCAACAGGAGAGATTTAGAGAGAGATAGGGGGTAGCTTGTTTAAAAGAGAAAGATTCAATTTTATGGCAATTAAAATGCTGCCAATTTCAGGCATTGATGTCAAAACTACAGAGATTAAAGTTTCTTGGTTACAATCCAAAGCGTTTTGCCATACTATATCTAGTGTAGTTCTAGCGTATTTACCATTGCGCCGTTTTTGGTAGGCCTTGTTAAAGTCCACTTAGGGAAAATGGCTCTTTAGTTGCCGCGAGGACTTGTACTTGACAGAGTTTTCCTACCCAGTTTCGTACCTTTTTCTGCTCATTTTTATTTTCATTACTTCCCCCTTTTGGCCACACTTTAATTGATTGGGCCTTAACAGTTTGTAGCTATTGACGTTAAATTCCCCTGAGTTGAAGCGTGAGAAACCGCCTCAGTCATGTGTTATTAATTTATATGACAACTCGTACTCGTGCGAAATTATAGCACAAACAAACTGAACAGATACAGATACATTTGAAGCTAGAGATACAGCTACACACATAGCGTAACTCCCTTGACTGCCTCACTTAGTTCTTTGACAATTAAGTGTTTTTTTCTGTTGTTTTTTTTAGTCTGTTAGTTATTTCATTTGTTGCTACGCTTTTGTTAATAATTGAATCCACTCAAATGTTGACCCTGGCCATGGCTTTTTCCATTTGATCAAAGTTCTTCTGTTTATTTTCTCAGTCTATCCACTTGGCAATAATTTTATTTCATTTTTGTTTCATTTTTATTTCCATGGCTCTTATCGATTTATGAATTTTGTTCTTTGTCACACTTTCGCTGGGCAATAAAAAAAACAAGAGTGACGAGAATGACAGGAATGACAATTTTCTTTTTTTATTTGTGTTATTTTTAGCATCGGGAAGGTTTAAAGTGTACGTGGAGTGTAAGCGAAATTCTGTTTGGAATTTGTCGATTTTAAAGCATCTTCTTTTCTCATTTAATATTTATTGAAATTTCAACTCGTTTTATTTGGGTCAGACATGGAAAACTGAAAGCTTTCAAGATACTTTTAGAGTACTAGTCGTGTAAATTTATCTTCTCAGTTTAAAGTTATGTAAAACTATATAAAATATGACAGGAGCTTACAACTTCTTTTTAGCAATAGCTAAAAGAAGGTTATTAATTTATTTCTTGTGACATTCAACAAAACTTTTAATCAGTTAAGCACTTGTTATAATTTTATTTAATTTAAAATTGGTAAGATAAATTTTCACAAATTCAATAAAAAATCTATTTTTATTTGTACAAAAATTTAACAAGTTTAAATTTATTAATTTTTAGAATGTTTAACTAATCTTGAGTATATTTTAAAGTTTATTTTTATGCGTTCTACAACGTATTAATTTATTATTTTTATAAACACTTTTGACTATCTATCTTTCTACTAAGAATCGATACAATTTTTTATCTCGACCATTAAACTTCAATTAAAATGTTTTTCAATCGTAATAAAAATATTTACTAATTTAAAAAACACTTCATTTCATAATTATTCACAAACTATTCACAATTTTTGGCTATTATCATATTTTACGGGCTTTCGCAAGCCGAAATTTAATTGAATTCTAGCTTAAGCCTCAGTATAGGTATACTTTCATATATGTATATGTAGCCAATCAATCTTTGCACCCCACAACTCACTAGTTACACACTGTAGATACACTCCATACACGTATAAATTCAATTCATAACTCAAACAGTCTTATCAGTCACATTGATCGATGTGGCGTGCAACAAACCAAAAGATACAACAAAATAGAAGGCAGAGAAAAAAAAAAGTGTAGGAAAATATAAGTATAAAAGAGAAAGGGCGCTCCAAGTGGAGAGGTTTACTCAGATGCATGCAATATGCACGTTAGCGATCAGTTTTCCCACTACCAAGTCGATGATTTGTAACGCTTCAATGCGGTTTATCATGTTTGTCTTTTGCGTCAGAGACAAAACTGCAAGTCAAAGTCAATGAAAATTCAGCAGTAAAAAAACATAAAAAAGGAAAAACAACAACTACAACTGCAATACTAAAAGCAAAATCAACGTTTATGGTCAAGTGAGTTTGCAAACATTTCACTCACTTTGAGATGAGCTTCATCTTCGTCTTCTGCTTCTTCTCCTCCATCTACTTCTTCCTGTTCGTCTCCTTCAATTACGGCCAACGTTGATAAACTTGGCCACAATGTTTGGCCATTCAATTTGCCTTATTGGTCAACACAAAACTTTCTAATTAGACATTGTTGAGACTTGTCTTTCCATGTGCGAGACGAGAACATTCACGTTCGTTTTCAATTTACGATAATACTTATTTGACAGACTGTTGACAGACGACTCAATGTTTATTTTTAGCAACATCAACTAGCCAGTCAGTCAGTTGCTTATACAATTCTCATCAGATACCTTTAAGTACAACTGTGTATTAGTCTATACTGTAGTTATGAGCGCAATTCTATTGACTATGCGTTGTCACGTACTGTTACCTGTTACAGGTACAGGTAGTTCAGACTTGTAACATCTATGTCTGTGGGAAGATCGGAGAAGCTCCTAGATACTTTTAGATTTACAATTGTTCGAGTTTATTTCTATCTTCTATTATTAAATTATTTATTTGCTGTACTAGGAAGTTTTAACAACTTTTCCTTTAGCAAAACTTGGATTCTTAGAAGTTTCAGTTAAGAAGTTTTGGTTAAGCTTCCTACAAATTACTAAGCTTTTCTTAAACTTGTAGTTAACACTAAGAGATTAAACTTTATCTTAAGTTTAACTCAGTTAAGATTCAGTTTTAGAAACAATTGGTACTGAAAATAGTTCAAGATTCGTTTGAAATTTGTACATTTGTAGAAACCCACTAAGACGAAAGTTTATAACTATTATTTCAGATACAGATAATTCTTCAGTCTAATCCGCAGTGAAATTGCGTGACTGCAAATTGAGCTTTGACCAAAGAGTTTCTCAGGGTCCCACAACACAATTTCCGATCTGCCCGAATTAACCCCATTGACAACGACAGCAAATTCAGCTCAAAGAACTTGTGCCCTCATTTAAGTTCAGTTCCAGTTTGAGTTTAATTTTTTTTTTTTAAACAGAAAAAGAGATAATTATAAGAGTGCTTGGTGTAGTACTGGAAATGGAAATGGAATTGTATCTTTACACCCGCACTGACAGTTGTCAACGATAACGACCACATGTTGCGCACGCCCGACGCGGGCAGACTTACTCATAGATACATAGATAGAGATACATCTGCATTCTTCCGCTTGGCTCATTTGGCTAAACAGTTAATGATCAGGCAAACAGTGGGCGTGGTTTTATTTGCTAGCGTTCGTCGGTTTCGCTTTATAAACATCACAAACTGATAAATCTAACAAGTCGGAAAGTTCTAAACGTCTAGAAACGACTAAGAGATACCCTATGTCTAGATTTCGCTTAGAGAAATGTTTAAATCATAAGTGACGTCACTGTTCGGTATTATAGCACAATCATAATAAAATTTTCCATTCTTAAAGAAAGTATCTTGTATCTCATACTCTATTTAAGTAAAAGCACGCCCATTAGCTTGTATATAGCTATTTATTCAACATAGATTGAAACGAAGCTGCCAATTATGCACTCTATAGTGACTATACAATCCCTCCCTCTCTACAGTTCTAGCTGACTATTCAGTGCTCCCCCACACCTGGCGCTAATGAGATCCGACCACTGTGAGGTTTCGTGGGCCGAGTGTTTGTTGCGTATCGGTAATTGAGACTCGATTTGGTTGCGAACCGCATCAATTTGCGCTTGCCAATTGCCACAGTTTGAGTGTAGGTTAGTTTTGGCTTTAAATGTATCTATAGATACACTGCATACCAATACATATATGCACAATGTATCTGTGTGTGGCACAAGCAGCTGCCTTTAGACAACTTTGGAATGCGAATGCGCATTTGCATTTGGCCACATGTGGCATGCCCCATGACTGTCTGTCTGCCTGTCTGCCCCACACTCCACACTGTATGTGGAGCAGCGAGTGAAAAATAGTCACGCCCATAAAAAACAAAAGCAAAATAGAAAAATTGAACAAATTTACCCAAGACTCCAAGTTGCAATTTGTTAGTTTAATGGTTTTCCATTTGCTCTGCAGTTGGCTGACAGAATGATTTCCATTTTTTAAGCTACTAGATCATAAATTTGCCACATGATCTCATCAATTTACCGATGACAACTAATCGGTTTCTCACTGATTGATTGCATTTCTTTTTATGGGCATTAATACATCGGAATATTAGTTTAATAGGTATTTAAATTTTATTTGACTTAAATTTGAGTTTTTTGTTTAATATTATTTTAGATATAGATGAATAAAACTAAATAATTATAGTTTTACGGCGTACAAAAGGGATACTAATTTATGTTGCTTTTAATGGGAAGTAAAAATCTATATATATTTTATAACTTGTATAATTAGTGGAATTTTAGTTGTATTCCGAACTAACTCAGCAAAACTATTATTTAAATATCTTCTTTCAAATATTAAAAAATACTTCAAGCCATAAAAAATAAAATATCTGCAAAATGTATATTTTACTTGTGATTTGCTTGACTGATATATTTTTAAAGCCTTTATGATCATAAAATAAAATTATATTCGCTATTTAAGAATTGATTCCATCTTTTTGTAATCTTATCTTAAATTTTTCCCTTTTCGACGTCAGCTTACCAATTAAAATCGCTGGTTCCATATTCCTAAATCGTTTTCGTTGCTTAAAATCAGCTTGAAATCCGCCAAATATAAATATCGTTTCGCTTGTAAGCACTTAAAATATTATTTCTAGTAAAATCGTTGAATCACAATAAAAAACACATGCGCTTCATATGAAATTTTGATATTTTATATATTTGAAAAACATTTATTTTTTGGCTATTTTAGCCATTTTATTACACTTTGCACTTGTTATATTTTGACGTTTTTTTTCTAGCTGCTTCGTATTATTTCGCGGTAATTAATGAAAATAAAGGTGCGTTCAAAACAAAGACATAAAAAACACACAAAAAAGATATGTCAAATTTTTGTGGGAAACAAGAAAAAAAAAATTAAAAGTGACACCTGTAACGTTCCCGCTTTGAATTTCATGTTAGCAAAACGCAAAAAGTAAACAGAGAAGAAATATGAAAAGCAAACAAAAACAAACAAACAAAAAACAAGCAAATAAACGAGAGGCGAAGCGAGCGAACAAAACGGAGACGAGCGCAAAATGAACAACAAACTACCGTTAAACGACAAACGGCAAACGGCGAACGGCAAAACGCTATTGCTTTAATGAGTTCTTCTTTGTTTGTTTATTTGTTTGTTTGTTTGCCTGCTTAATTTAACACATCTTTTAATTTGTTGTTTGCTTATTTTGATAGTGCAGTCAGTTTTTTTATTATCGCGTGTGTGTATGTTTACTCCTTATCGCGTACCGACGACAATGCTAAGAAAGAGAGCGGCAGAGAGAGACCGCACTGCACAGGTGGTTTTATTGCGCTCTCGCCCGCTTGATCGAGAAAACAAACACCGGTTGATGGCAGCAAAGGGTACGGTTGGCAATTGGAACACGTAAAGAAGCACGCTCACATTCCAATAAGCACGCGCATGGAAAGCGAAAACCAGATATGAAACACTGGAAACACTATGGAACAGACAACAGTAATGCTGCTGCCGTCGCCGTCACTGTTGCGGGTAATTTGTGAGTCAAAGAATCAGCCAGCAACAACAACTACATTAGTTCTGCCAGCATGTGTGTGTGTGTTTATGTGTGCGTTGTCTCTTCCTTAGCTGTATGTGTGCGTTTGTGTGCGCAAGAAAAAGAGTTAAAGACAATGGCATCGAAAATTTTGTTATTTTTTCACTGCACAGCTAAAACATTTGATAAATATAACTTTAACTTCAATTTAGCACTTAATAATATTAAATTTTATGTGAAAAGCAAGCTGAGTGGCTTGTACACTTGAACTTGTTGCGCCGCAGCGCAGTTAACGATGGCGTCAACGTTGGCGTCGGCGTCAGCGTCCACTTTTAATTGGATTTTTTTGCACTGCCTTTTGGCCAAATATTCACTTTGTGTGCTCTGGTGCTGTGTGCACATTTTGATTACACACAATTTTTTTTAATTAAACTTCTTTGAGTCACTTTTATTACGAGTATCACACACAAGCGAAGCGTTGCTTTAAACGCTTTTTTTTTATTGCTACTCTTTGCACTGCTGCTTCTTCTTTTCACATTTTTTCTCGTTGTTTTTGTTGTTTCTTTTAGTTACCTCAATCGTAAAACGAAAATACCGTACGCGCACTTTAAGCGATGTTTCTCGCGCGACTGCGCTTTAGTGACTGACTCTGTGAGAGCAAACCGATCTTCAGTGTAAGCGGCAATTCGGTTCTGTTAAACTGCTAAGTGAGAGAGCGAGACCACGCTGTTGTGTCAGTTAACAGTGGCGCTAACATTAAGCGTAACAAAGTTCTGATACGACATAAATAACGTGCATTTGATTTACCAATATTGTTCCTTATTTTTTAAATTGTACACAATTAATTTGTTTATATTCAAGTATATATATTTATGTACTTTTATTACTTATTTTAGTTAGCTTCAATTCAGCATTAACTATGTCAACGTCTTTGCTAACATACATTGTGCGCTCAGAGAGCCAGCACCGCTTAACAGCTGCTGTTTCATTCTCATTCTGTTGCCTTGCAGCAAATGAGAGTTGAAATTTGCTCTTGAATTGGAAAACAATTGAAATCGAATTGGAATTAATTGATGAACAACTGATAGAAAGAGGAAAGTAAAAACACGATTGATCATGCTTAATCAAGTGACATTCTGTTTACTTTCGTGGTGAGACTACCATATTTGATTTTATTTAGGTATACGATATGTAACCATCTGTCACAAATATTTGGAGTATTGTGTAAATAGTGGAAAATGGCTTACACTAAGTTAACTCCCTTTGTGGGGTGTGCTCAAACGTAGGATACTCATTACTCGATTAATATGATTTATAGCGATCCCACCCATTTTTTGCTAGTGTGTAAAGTTTACGTAATTCCCTGCATATATAATTCCATATCATTGTCCGACTTTTTAAATCATACCTAATGTATGCAAAAGTTTCAACCCATCAGAATTTTATCAAAATTTAAGGCCATAACAAACAATAGATAAGGCCCCAGTGTAGACAGCTCTAATAGGTGTGTTGATTCTAGACTATAATACATACAGTATGCATATATTGCCATATCTTGTTGAATGAAATAACTGCAATTTGGAACTTACCCATGGTTTTAACTAGAAACTCATCGTAGTTCATTAGAGGTGGAGTTGAGGCGCCCTGTACCACATCTAGGAACTCCTCGTCGCTATAAACGGAGTCATAATCGCTCGGATCGTGCATGGCGATAGTTTAGCGATAGTTTAACTTAGGATTTCTATATTAGAATTTCACTAAATCAGCACTTTTACAACATTTTCATAAAAAATACTTAATAACTTTCTTTGAATATATTTTAGCTGCGTCACATACTTTTAGGCAGTACTGTAAGCAGATTAACTCAATTTTTCATAAACTTCGGAAAAAAATTCTTTCACTTTTTGCCGTATTCTGAAATGCTTGGTAAAAAACTAGTATTTTGACACCCCGCGTTAATGAAAAACTGTCAACCGAATCGTTCAGAACTTAACGTACAACTAATAAGAGAACTGTTGAGACAATGCTTTAATCAACAGTAAAAACAAATAATACGAAGGCTAAAATAAGCACAAATGTTAAACGACTCGCAGCTGATTAGAATACTTAATAAAAACAACAACTGAAAAACAGAGACAAACATTTTACTTTTGCTGAGCGAAATTCTCTCAGCCAACAGTTATCACATCTCTCGTGCTTGGGCGAAAGTAATACCCATATCTTATCTAGGAACAACAAGCAAATACCTGAAGAATTCGAATGTTTCTACTGATAATATTAATTAATTAATACGAATATGTTGATTCCAAGTGTTCCCCATCTTAGGAGAGTGATAACAGTTGTAGTGCTGCTCTATAATCTTAAAAATACACAAATCTTTATCTCTGCTGTAATTTACTTATCTCAAGCACTGTTAATTTCTTGTGTTCTCTGGGGGAATACCGAACTATGCTAAGCATTTGCTATGTTACAAAAATTGCTTACTGATAACATATTCTTCAACAGCTGTTAGTTAACAGTTCCTTACTCTGTTAAACAAATTTAATAATACCTATGCCTTTCATACTGTCATAACTTCTGTATTCCTTAACCGATTGTCATGAAATTTTTAGCATAGCAACAAAAAATACTTATCCATAAGTAGAAGCCATTTTCACCTAAATAAAAGACTTGCTTTGTTTTTAAAACGGCACACCAAAGAAATAGCTTCATTGGAATGTTAAAAATTGTATTTAAGTGTCTGTATTTTAATCTATATAATCATATACACATAGATTCGTTTATATATAGTATATATAGGTATTCTTTCTGCATTTTGCTTAAATTTCAAATAGATTCTTAATTGTTTTTTTGTGTGATTTTTGAAGAGTCTTTAACTCTTGTTTGCTGCCATAGTTTGTTGCTACAATTTATCGGATATGTTTATTGATAATAGATGTATGCAGTTTTTTTTTTAGGAAAATAACTGAAAAGTTAAATATATAAATAAAATTTGTTAAAACTGTTTTCCAATCAACACTTTTGCCCCAATTTCCCAGCGATAAACGTTAGTAAAATTTCAACTGTTTGCTGTGAAAATGCGGTGAAAGTGCAATTTGGAATACTCCGCCAAGTTTAGCTTCAAAAATTAACTGAAATATTTATAATTTTAAAGTTTGTTTTAAACTTAAATGTTGTTTTGTGTAATTGTTTCAGCATTTTAAGAGTTTGGGTCAGTTTTGGGTTTAAAACACTGAAACAAGTCACAAAGTTGTTTAATCAAATAATTGTTTAAATAATAATAAATTATAAAACACATTTTTTTTATTTGTATGTTCTTTGTTGCTGTTTTCAACTTATTCTGTATTTTCCTTTAATATAGTTTGCTCTCATATTTGATATGTATTTGTTTATCGTTAATTGATATGTTGCATATTTTTGTTTTTGTTTAATAACCGATACTTGCGGTTCTCTTTGTTTAGTGTTGGATAACATCTATAGAAAATCCGCTGATATGTATGCGATATAGTTCTGTGGCTTATCTCATAGTTTTCATATATAATATATATTTTGTATATAATTAAATTTCTTAAGTTGTATATAATAAATGTTTTAAAATTTTCAAAAATATGCACAAAGAAACGCACAATTGTTTTTTTTTTTTTAAATATTTTTCTTAATTTTTTTTTTAAGTAGTTTCTGCTGATAGTTTCGAATAAACGATATAAAAGTGTCGAATTATTACATTTATTGACCAAATACATGTGCTAATGTAATAATTTATAAAAATAAACAAATTAAATTATCACTTTTTAGTTTTTCTTCATTTCTTTTTTTTTAGATTTATTTTTTGTCGCGTTCTTACATCATTTGCATCATTTTGGAATCTGTAGTTTGTCTCCTTATTTACACTTTGGGGGAGCATTGTACACATACACGAGTAAATATATAATATCATAAGTATACTATGTCTTTATTTATCATATTATATATATAATTTATATATATATATATATTTCAATGGATCTGTTTCTCTGCTTGTTTCCTCTTTTCTTTCAAAACCACACATTCTTTTTTAGCATTTTAAATATCGTTTTGTATATATATTTTATTTGATTTATAAACATTTAAATAGACAACTAGTAGTTAACAAATCTTTCAAATATAAATCATAACTGAAATGTGTTTTTATTTTTCTATCAATACTTTGTTTTCTACCAGCTAATTCAAGGTACTTATAACTCCATTATTTAGTTTAAATTTTTAACTTTTTGTTTATTTTTTGCTGAACGTTGGGTTCGTTTACTTGCTTTGCATCGAACTGAAATACTTTGCATGTTCGCCATTTACAGGGTATATTTGCTTAGTTATTTCCCATTTCGTTTTAACAATTCCGTGCTCTTTCTTCGCGTTGTTAATAAAAAGTCAAATAAACAAATAACAACAATTTATTTTAGTAGCCAATTTTGTTAATCTTTTTTTTGTTTAATAATTTTTTCAGGGGTCAGCTCTGAAGTTTTAACAAAATTGACTATCAAAATTCATTTTAATCTCATGAGTTTCATTTTGGTTACTAGTTTTCTGCTTCTTTTTATACTTTTTTGGGAGATATTCGAAACACGTGTTGAGTAAGCTTATTAATTTTAGTATTTTTAATAACACTGATGTGTATTTTATTTAGTAATATTGTTTGAATTCGTTAATTATGCAACTCGACAATTTTTGTGTATTATTTGTGTGTTTAGTAGCCCGACAAAGCTGCTAGCAGACTAGCAGTATACCCTATAATAATTTCAAGAACAATGGGGTTTACAAAGCTCTAGACAATACAATATACCCTTTTCTGGATACACTAAACTCTACATATAGTTTGAAAGAAAGTTACAAAAAGTCGTACATAGTTATATGTATGGTTTGTTGGAAGGTTCTTTACTGATAGCCTTTGGTTTCGGTTGAAACACGTACTACGAAACAGTATTATGTGAATACCTTGCTTGTGTTTATTTTGGGGGATTGAGGATTGAAACTAGTTAAGATTCTTTTGTGAGGCATCTTGAAACACTTATATAATTAGTTTGACAAATGTCTGCTTACAAGTACACACATTTAAGTAAGAGATATCATAAACTTTAATTTACTTATATTTTTTTTAATTTTTCTTAATTTTCTTTTCATTTTTCTTTTGCCCAACGATCCTGCTTCCACATTTTGTGTGTTTTTCTTAGTTTTAAATTTGCATTTCGTGAATGTTTCCTTGGTTTTTTTGTTACTTGAAAGTTTCGATTAGTTTTCTGAACATATGCGCGTTAATTTTCTCAAAAGTTGACATAGTTTTTTAAACACAAAAAAACTTAGTGATCGATTGAAAGAGCGCAGAAGAATTGGGAGAAAGCTTCTAGAATAGTTTAGACAATTTGTTTTAGTTTTTCTTTATTTTATTTAGTTTTTTTTCTTCTTTTTTGCATGCAACCAAAATATTTTTTTTATTTTTTTTGTTCAGTTTTTGTAATTTTGCACTTTTTTTGCTTTTTCGCTTTATTTATTTATTTTTTTTGTTTATTTTTTATAAAAAGTTGTTTTTAATTGGAAAGAAAAATAGCAGAGTTTTAGTAAAGCATAAAGTACAAGAATATAGAGCTTTTTTAAATAAATAAAATTGTGAGAGTTTTGAGAAAATATTTGATGTATTGGTTGTGTGAGTGTATGTAACGAAACACCCTGTTTAATTGTTATAACTATCGTAGGGTGTTCCGAAATATGAATAAAAACTTGGATTAATGGGCTGTGCATGTGAATAATAAAATCCAGAAGCCGGATCAGGCGCTACTCAGTCAAGGAAACCAGTGTTGACTAATTTCTCCAAAAAGAACTTGACATCACCCAATTCGGAATCCTTAATGCCAAGCGACTTCAACATGCCCAAATCTCCATTCTCCACAGCCATAAAAACAGAACGCAAATGCTCCAAGTCAGATCTGCAAAAAAAAAAGAGAAAATTTGGAAAAAGTTTTCCATTGTTTATTGCTGTTCATTTTGGCAAATGGCAAATTTTCAAGAGCTTAGAAAACTTTTGACTCCACTTTCAGTTTATTATTCAAAACAAACGAGTGGAATAAAATACTTAAGACAAACAGTCGAGAGCGTTTGAATGAAACTGTGGTTGGAAGTTGATTTTTTGGTAGAGAAAAATGTTTAATATTTAAAAAATAACATTTAATAAAATTATAATAAATAATGAACTAATGAATAATATTTTGTATACAATTTATTATTTGATGACTGTAAATAAAAAGTTTCAAAAGCTTCTTTAAAGCTACTTTACTGCTTTGTAGTGAGTTATGCTGACCTAAGGAAATTATTTTCATTTTCTTTTATTTTTCCCAACCACTTAAAACATTTTCCTTAGACATTTACACACTGTGAGCGCTCTCAGTACTATAAAGACAACTGCGGTCTCTTTCAAATTACACGCTTTAGTTAATTAATCCCTGCAGGTGCCGTTTGTGCTCGACGTTTGTCTTTAATGTTGTTTTGTGGTCCGAAACTTCATTATGAAGATGAAAATACACACAAACACACACAGAAACACACATAAGGAAAGCGAGCAAGTAAAAGAGCGCGACAAAGAAAACATTGCAAAATATATGTTAATATCATTATCGTTATCGTTATCATTATCGTTTGCGTGCTCTGCAGTGGTGCAGAGACGTATGTGTGTGTGTGTTTGTGTGTGAAAATCCCCTTCAATCCTTCGTCTTCTTTATTTGGCCACAAAGTGTTCTCCCAGCAACAATTTGCGTTGATGAAATTTTTGTGAATGACAATGCGAGAGACGCATGAGTGTCTTGTTTCATTATGAGACCCTGTAGTTAAGGGCACTAGTAGGAGATTTAAAAATTGTAAGAAATATGTCTGAAAAACACAAGTGAAGGCACAACTTCTTAATTTATTTTTAAAGCCAATTTTCCATAATCTTTTCTATTATATTGCACGCAGATCAAGTTTGTTTTAAAGTTCCCCCATGCCCCTCTCTTCCTTTAGCATGAAACTAAATATCTGAATGCCCCCACAAATATTTAAAAATATTTTTAAAACATTTTTGCTTCAGCTCCCTAAATTTTTTGTATATTTGTCACTACAGGAACTTTTCAAGTCGTCTCCCTATAGTCTTAAGCCTGCAGGCTTTTACAATGTCTTTGTTTTTTTTTTTGAGCTAATTTATCAACCTTTGCAGAGGGGCACTACGTGTCTAGTCAGTGCCACAAATGCCTACACTCCACTACACGTTGCAGTTTCATTGTTATTGCTACACATTTTGTGGTTAGTTTTTGTTGTGCTAATTTAATGAAATTTCAGCTTTATGGTTTGGGGACAAGACAGGTCTGTTCCTGTCGTTTCAGAATGCCGTTTTTGACACTACTCACATTTACTGTCTACCTGTTATTATACCCAGTAAATGGGCCTAAATAAAATCAAGTTCTCTACTGAAATTTCAGCTTAAGTAATGAAATTAATTTGGGGAATTAATTTTAACATTTCTTAAGCATCAAACAAATATTTAATATTCATAATGGCAGACAATTTAATCAGCTGTGTGTTTGTCTTAATTAAAAGCCGACTTCCAATTATGTTTTAAAGCCGTTGGAAAGATAATAAGCAGCATAAACTGGAGTTGAAAGAGAATCTGAAAATTGGGCAAATTTAATTTAAATTAAACTAAGTTTTAAAATGTTCAGTAGAGCAGACATAGCAAAAAGTCTAAAGACACTTCATTATACAAAGATATGACGACAATAGCTCAGCTTAATTACAGATACTAAAAGACTTTGCTGACATTTTCAGCTGCATCAAAAACAGCACTTTTTCCAAGGACAAACTTTAAAAAATCTCATAAAAAATATTTGTATTAAAATTTGCATAAAACTAAGAAAAGGAAACTTTATAGTGCCCTCTGTGGATCTCTGCGGCCTGTGACAAGCGTAATCTTTTGCACAATATACAGGGTATAAACAGAAGGACAACCTTAAAAACTCGTCTGTTAAAATGTCAACCCGAAATAAGCAAATAAACAAGCGAAAAGAGCCAAGAAGTGGGCAAGAAAAGGACAAAAAAGGAGAAAAAATATTTTAAAATTTCATAAATATTTTTGTGGCAGGCAAAAATAACAACGGAGAGTAAAGGACATTCGCATAATTCAAGAGCAACGTCAAGGACATGGCTGGATGCTGCAGCACGCCGAAAAAGGACAACAGTAAAAAGGACGCAAAGCAGCACAAAAAAGTTCTCACACACACAAATAAAGTAAAAATAGCTTTGGGTAATGTTAATGTTATTTAAAAGCTTTTATTATTTATACCATATTTTCTGTGCAAAACCTTCGAGGCACTAAATTTGTCAAAAAGGATTTGCTATCCTTGGGGATGAGGGAATTATTTAAAACTTACTTCATTAGATGCAAAACGGCACAAAAGTCTTCAATCGTTTGTGATTCACTCAATGCGATTGCCACCGGCTCAACGCCGCCCATTGGAGCAAGTGCATCACGTGCCTTGCTGCCAAATAGTTTTTCCAGATAATTGGGTCCATGCGAGGCGATCAAACTCTGCAAAAATGATGCCGTCTCCTCCACAGGCGGTCGTTTGGCTGTAAAGAAGAGAAAGGAAGGATAAGAAAGGTATATAAAATATGTTTTCATTAATAATCATCAAGTTGTAATTGAGCTGAAGCACGTACGGGTTGGTAGGTGTATCTGTGAGATACTTTTGTTAATTATCGTTGCTGCTTACGACAAGTTCGTTGAGCTCGATTATATTTTTAATTTACTGCCGAACTGAATTTATTGAAACCACGAATTGCGTTGCTTTTGGCGAGCAATTGTTATTAATTATTTATCAATTGAAAATGGGCCAATGGATTTAAAATGGGCAGCTGATTATACAGAGTAGTTTTGTGGTTGAAATTTGGGGATAAAAATATAAATAAATTAAATAAAGTAAAGTTTAGTTTAGTTTTTAGCAAAAACTGCACTTTAAAAATTGCTTAAAAATTAAATAAATTTAAAAATATATAGCGCATTCTACAGGCGACTCAACTCATCCTTTAAACTTTTATTATCCACCTGTGGTAATTTCTAAAAAGGCTTCTTACCAAACGTTTTAAATTACACCAACTATCTACCTTTCCTGCAGCGCATTTAAAGTTTCCGGGTATTAACTCAAGCCTCCTTTAGTTTTTCCCTATTTTATTACAAAATTTGTCATGTAATTTAAGTGACAATAAAAACAAAAGTTTCCATGACACGTGTTCAAACTTAAAATAGTAAAGTGTTCATTAATTATTTGCAAGAGGTTTTCCAAAATACAAAGGTCAGTGAAAACCACTTTTAAATATTTAAAATGACCCTGTACGCTTGATAAAAAGCCAATTTAATATTAATATAGTTACACGACTCACGGAGCGTATGCTTGTTATTCAATTTTCGTTTATGTAGGAAATGTTTAAGCGTGTATTTAAAGACGATCTTTGAGTGGGTTGAAAAACGTTTATAGGTCAGTCTGTCAGTGAATTGAAGAGTCAGTGAGCCACTTAGTCAGTCTGTCAGTGCGCCTGTTTGTCCTTCAACTGGTAGGATTTAAAAAGGCACAAAGGAAGCGCCGCTTGATGTCGGCTTTTAACCCAAACTGGCTGCACTTTTGAACCCAGAGACCCCCAAAGAGACTTCTCCCTGCCTCCAACTCTTTTTTTCCCTCTCCAGGCACACACATATGCTGACTGTTGTTAGCATTTTTAATGGTTGCAAGGACACGTTGCTCCTGTACACCCACACATAGTCAGTGCCCTTATGGGTGTGTGTGTTTGTGTGTTGATTCAGTTACTGAATGTATTTGTTATGCAAATGGCGCAGTTTGCCAGCATTTTTTTGTTCTGTTCTCTCCGTTTCTTTCTGCTGTTTTTTGTGCCCTCTACTACTGTGTGAACATATCGCCTGGGAGTGCCACATTTCTATATACTGAGTGCTCACTGTACGCTGTTCGTGTGTCGTCTGTTTGCCTTTAACTTGTTACATATTCAAGCGATGTATATCAGCAAACTCAGATAAAGTTAAGTAACATTAGCAGGCTCTTCGCCAGTCAGGCAGTCAGCGCTGTTTAGTGCCAGCTGCAGCCCTGGTTAGCATGTTGTGTCCTTTCACGCTTTACTCTTATGTTAAACACGAAAGTTAACTTCCTCTTTATATTTCCCTATTTTTATTGTGTTGTTGATAAAATTGTATGCAAAATTATGGTGATTTCCCCGAGGTATTCGAGTGCAGCGCATTAAAAGTTTTTCCAATTTTATTGCAGTTACTCCTTTCATATAACCCAAAATAAATATGTGTTCTATATGTGCATAACATTTGCAAATGTGTGGCTTTCAAAAGGAAGGAAAAACCCTTTAAAACTTGCAATAAACTTAATAGTTTCGGGGCAAAAAAAATTGAATATTTTGTGGCTAAATAAGCAGAAAATTTTGGTAAAAAATGTTGGTTTAAAGAACAAATTTAAGAAATTTTTGTATTTAATTAAAAAGTATAAGTATCTAGCAAATTTTCGCATTATAATTTATTAAGTAAGCTTTTGAAAACTGGAGTCCATTTTGCATAATTTTCCAAAATAGTTTTTCTTCCGGAAAACTTTGGGCACTTTTAACTAGGCTTCAGACTCAGCTGTCATACACTTTTAACGAAAGTAAAAAACAGTTGGAAATATAATTTTATTTAATGAATTAAAACATTTTTTTTGTTTCTGTCTTTGAGTTTTACATTTGCATTTAAATTATTTAAAAAATGAAATTAATTTAAAATTACGTTATTAAATCTCTTCAATTTTTGCAAAATACTTAAAAATCTCTTAAATTAAATTCATAGAATTTTAATTTAAAATATTTTGTTGTAAGTTCAGCATTTAATTTGCGGCAAATAAGTTATAATTTCGATTTTCCACTCAAGTCTCCATTAAACCATGAAAAGCTGCAGACAAGCGTCTAATTATAATTCATTAACAAACACTTTTTGTGGTGGGCGTGATAAGAAAAAAATACGCTCAATGCTGTTATATAAATGAAAGCAACAATTGGGCTGACAGAGAGACCTAAGATTGGGGGCACAAAATGTAGGCGGGTAAGACAGGCAGACAGCAAATTGAGCCTGCCACTTAGGCGGAAAACAAAAGAAGGGGGGAAGAGAGAGAGAAAGCGGTAGAGACACGTGGCAGGCAGGGCGAGCAAGAGAGCACATAATTTATCAAAGATATTTGAGCACGGTGCTGTAACTATAGTAGCTCGACACCTACTAAATGATTTCATTGTCGAAAAATAGTTTTTTTTTTCGTTTTGTACATTTTTCTGTGGCTGGCGCATAACAATGGCGCACGGTAAATTGTACGGTACAGTGCTCTCGACTTTTTCCCTCTGGCATTTTCTTTGTCCTGGCAACGCGACCGGCGACGCTTTTGCTGTCTTTTGGCCGACTTTCAGCTTTCAGTCAACTGAATTGTGGCAATTAGTGGCAACAATTTGCTGTTTGCTTAAAGTTTCTCAAGCCGTTTATTTCGTTTCCACCTTATTCCCCTTTCCTCGCTGCTTTTCCAGCCATTTCCAACCACCAAATTAGACGCACAATTTAGTCATTGTTTGTGCAATGATTGTGCGGGATTTTAAATGTATATCTTTACTCCTTTGGCCAGGATTATAGACCAAGATATATTTTAATGGCAGCTTACTTTAACAATTGTAAATTAATTTCTTAGTAATTACTTACATTATCGTAGACTGAGAAAACTGACAGCACATAAATCTTATGAATGAACAAGAACAAAATTATATTGAGTGCTGCCAATAGAAACTTTGTTTGGCCAAAGTTTTGGGAAACTCGTAAACAAGAAACATTAATTATACACAAAAGTTTTTGAGTATTTCATCTAAGTATAAATAAAGTGAAAATTAAAAATAAGAAACCATTAAAACTTTTGCAGATTTATGTGGCTGTTACAAGCTACAAATTTGTCCAACTAAAGTAACATTTTTTTAAACCCAAATTAGTAAAAAAGTAGCCAGAAAACAGCCAAAAATTTTTTAGAGACGCATTAAATCTCTAAGCTAACTAATTATTTTATCAAAGCTATCATAGTTGGAGCCTCTGTGAACTATTTTATATCCCATTTTATACAGACACCAGTGTCAGTCTGTGTCACAAAGTTTTGTGCCATGTTTTACACATTAAATTCACGCCAGAAACTTACAAACTGCAAAATGGACGACAAAATTTAAAGTTTTTGATTTTGCCAGACGAAACTTTACTGCCGTGTGGCTAATTTGATTAGATTCAAGCAAGCTGAAAACCAAAAAAAGCAAAGAAAATGTTAAAAACTAACAGAAGTAACTGTAGAGAGGTAAAAGTTGTGTGTGGAAATCTTGTAAAGTCCAAACTTTGTGTTGAAAATTCAACCGAGTTGTGTTCATTTTGTGCCAACTGAGCTTCTTCCTGTTGGCCATGTTAGTCGTTTGTGTGCCCTTGACATGTCACACACACACACGCATAAACACTCTTAGATACACATGCATGTGTCTACAGCAGACTTAATTGAAATATGGCCTTTAATTTCCTGCTAGCCATTTTGACAGAAACATTTTTGAAAGCCCGCTGGGAAAACTGTTTTCCCTGAAACAGTGTCAAATTTTCGATTGCAGTGAGACTTGAGGGTTAATTCTGACGTTTGATTAAGCAAAGACATCAAATAACTGATTTAATTCTAGCAAGCTAAAAACGTTTTTACATACGCTTGTGGGTAACTCGTCGTATACGTAACAAGATTTTGTTTAGCTTACCGGCTGTACAAAGACGCATATCCTCGTCGTAACCATCGGAGCAATCGGGCGCACCATCGCATAAATATTGTATGGAAATGCAATTACCATCGACGGGACACTTGAATGGCTCGTACGCATGACAGGGCTCTGCAAAGTAATGAGGAGAGTAATGAAAAATAAACACCATAAAATCTGGCAATGCAAAAAGAAGACTTATTGACATCAAAGCATAGACGTTTAGGATTAAATTAAGCTGACAAGTGTGGGAAAATAAATTAGAAAAGTCTAAAATGTATAAAGCTTAAGGTAAATGTGTATGTTAAAATTATTTTAAAAATGTAAACTATTATTTAAATCACAAAGAATAATAATATATGTTTTAATCTGAGTAAAACGTTTATAATTTGAAATCTATACTAAATTGAGCTTAATTAGTAATTTAATAAAATTTTTTCAACATTTTGTAAATGGAATTTGTTATCAAAATTTTAATAAATAATTTAAAAAAAGGTTATAATCAAAGACCACTCAAATTATTTAGAAAATTATTTTGCTATTTTTCAAATGTATAATTTACATTTTATTGATTCACTCCGACTATAAAATATTTTTATCCCCTTTTTACCATAAATAAACCTCTTGAATATGTCAAACAATTGTTTAAATCCCTGCTGATTCCCTTCCCATGCGGTTTACTCTTTTCCCAAAGAAACTGTAGCATTGTAATCGCATTTGTGACTGTTAAGCGGATTTGTTATCCAAGCAAAATACATTCATATCAATTTATATTTTTATTTGCTATTTTACTTATCAACAGATTCGGTATTGTGGCTTTAGTTGTGTGTCATTCATTCATTACATTCTAAAATATATGATATATATTTACATTTTATCGATTACTTAATGTTTATTTATAGCTAATGTACAGGGTATCAGTCTATAATTGCTGCTCTTGTCAACAGAATTTCCACCTTGCATTTTATCTTCACATTTCCAACCTTTTCTTCTACCTGCAGCTGACTAAATTTGAATTGCAAAACAATTTGAAATATGTTGGACTTATTTTTGCTATTTCTGCAAAACTTTGAGCAGCACAACAAGCTGAAGAAAAGAAAAATATTCCATAAAATGTCAAGTGGCAAGTTAGCATTTTGAATGCTCTGAAAGTTATACTCCTTTATTAGCATATAAAATTAAATTAGAGTTGGCCAAGCATAGCCAAGTGTATAGAGTAAAGTGCAGGTAAATGGTAGAGGTAATTTTTTTTTGGCTAATACATTTTAAGCTGCCCTTTTACGAGTTAAAACCGCACATAATCGTAAAGCAAATGAAAGGAAAAACCAAATGTCGAAAAGTAAACCTCTTTCAGCGTTCCACATTAAAGCCAGACAAATGAACATAAATACCTAAGCCAGACAAACACACACACGCCCTAAAAGGGCAATGAAAATTGTGGTAAAAGCCAGAAGAAAGCTTTTGCCATTTTGTGTCCATTGGCCACGTGTCTGGCGAAATAAAACCAATTTACGCAGCTGAAATAAAAATGCAGGCGCAAACTCGAAGTAAAGAACACAAAAGAACCAAACAAAACAACAACAAAACAACACAAAAATGGCAGAAAACAAACAAAAACAAGCGAAAATTAAAATACCAAATTTTTGAGCTGCGCACATGCATGCTAACTTGGCTTGAAAGAGACAGACAAAGGGAGAGAGAGAAGCTGAGAAAACAATTGTAAAAAAAAAACAATAAATTCAATTAACTTGCGCCTTGTTTGGGTTTCATTTTGATTTCCCTTCCGCCCACATTTTGCGCCGCTTGAAACGGATGCGCAACAGAAAATGGCGTCCGCCCACGCTTCGACAGCTAATGCGCATTTAACGGGATTTTATGAACAGTGAAAATTAGTGTGCAAATAGAGAAGAAAAAGAGCGCGGATGGGAATCGGAGTGGGCACAAAAAGTAGCGAAACAAAAACCATTTGAAAAATGAAACAGAAATAAATTAATTGCGTTGATTGTCTGTTAATGTATTTTATGTTTTTGTCTGGCATTTTACAATTATGTAAACATTTTCAAATCCTGTTTGTTGTATTTTTACACCAGTTGGTAAACAAACAAGCGTGTTAGGCAGTCTAGCATGCTCAACACTTTAACTCTCATATTTTTTAATTGCCTACATAATTTTATTTGGCGAAAATTGCTATGAAATATCATATGAAATCTCGTTTAATTAGTTTAAATGCTACAATAAACTTAAAGTTACAATAACTAATATATTTTTATCATTTTAGTCATATAAACCACTTTCCTTATAAGATCTAAACAGTTTAACATTCATTTCAATCGATTAAACGTTTGTTAAGTGAGCTAATTAGCCAATTACCTAAAGGTCAACAAAATAAGTGTGTAAACAAGCTGGCCAATTAAATATTGTGTATACGTAGCGTATGCATATCACTTTAAGCAAACAAACATTACAAAATAATAAGCTAAGCGCTTATGCAAGTCAGGCAATAATCAATCAAAGCTTTAAGCAACTAAATCAACAAAGAACATATCAAATTGTGCGTGTCCTTCAAGCAACAAAGTTCAAGTATTTTTCATGGTATCGTGCATAGAATCCACTTAAAGTGTGAGCATAAAACGTTTTCACAGCTTTCCCAGTAACCGTAAGTTTTTTCGTAGTAAACCCTTTTTTTTTTGTGGCTGGAAACTTTTGACCTTTTCGCCAACAACAACAGGAATTTTGGTAACAATTTCTGTAGAGATTGGCAAGCACGCACAATGTAGCAAATCATCATTCACTTAACAACTGGCGAGTACTCACATTCTGTATACGAACTTGTTTACTTGCCGAATGAATGAATTATGGGTATAGCTCCCTCGGCTTGTCAATTATCACGGTCCTCTGGGTATATAAATTCCAATTGTGCCAACATCAAATGTTAATGAATTGCCCGCGGCTGTCTGATAAATTCAGTCAGTCTATTTTTCTTTTTTTCTTTTTTCGAGTTTATTATTCTCTTTCATTTTTAGACAAATTTACGTGCATTGACAGCGTTTAGAAAATTATGTAGTCTGGCGCGTGCAACGGAGCGTATGTGTGATGAAAGGACAAGTTTCAGAGCGGCTGCCATGACTGAAATTATAGGCCCGGCGTACATTGACACTTAACACAAGCCAGGCTAAGTGGTTAAATGGCCGAAAACGGCAGTCGCTTTCAGTGTTTAGTTGTAGTGCCAGTTAAAAGACTCCCTCGTTATGCAAATTAAGGCCTGAGAGCGTAATTTGTGTGATATACCCAGACTTGCTAAGTTTCGTTTAATTTTTGAGCATGTAAACTGCGGCGAATCTTTGACAATCCTTATCCACTCCACTTTTATGCAAAGTAGACTGGCAAACTTACAACTACTTGTTTCAGAGCCTCAAGCGAAAAGTCTACTGAGCTGAAGCAAATTAAATATTGATTATTTTCCATTTTTTTTAGCTTTAAAGTATAAATATTCTAGCCTTAAATCTACTATTTTTTTAGAAACTTAGAAAGAGTTTACTAACTTTAAGTAAAACTTTAATTTTCACTACTTTTGAAACACATTTTTGTCTAGAAAGTATTATAAAACTACTGCTTTCAGACACTTAAGTGTGAAGCCTACAAACTTTAAGTAAAACTTTAATTTTCGTTGCTTAAAAGCATAGTTTCTCTATCATAAAATGGCTCTATATTCTGTTTCATTTAGTAACTTATCTACAAAGTGGAAAAAAATATGGCGTTGCTAGTTTTAAAACCCAATTTTCCTCTCTTAAAACTGCTTTAAATTCTCCGTAAATCCCAGCATAAAATCTCTTCTATATTCAACTCTTTATTTGCTCGGAAAATCAACAAGTGCGCTCAAAAGTAGGCAAATATAAATTTTGCTTCTCCTCACAATGTTACTTTTTGTCTACTTTAATACAAAACAAGCAAAATTCCACACTGACTCTGGTTTTCTGTCTGTCCAATGGTCTGATGGTAATTTGAATGAAAATGAAATTGAAATTGCTGCTGAAACAGAAACTGTAACAGATGCTGAACCAAAAGTAGTAGCTGAAGCTTATGTCGTTGCTGGTTAGTTGAATGGTGAGTGTGTGTGGCTCTTGGTGGCTGTTGGACAGTTAATAAATGTTGCATAAATGTCACAAGTCTGTGAAGGCAACACGCACCTGTGGCCGCAACATGTCAGAAGCTGTCTGCTCCGCCACGATGTGAAGAATATTAAGCATGCGAGCACAATATCACACAATGTCCGGCAAAGGCATAAAAATAAAAGCGAAAATAGCATTTTGTGCTAAGCACTGCACGTGACAGGCGACAAGATAGAATCCTAGCAGAAATTGAATAGAAACTGAGTGTAAGGTAAAGTAAAATAAAGGGAAACTGAGCGAGTTTTTCTGCCCTTTCTTTGTGCGTTTCGAGCTTAAATTAAGGTCAGCTGACAGCGTCTTGTGGGCGTACAACAAAAGTGTTGACACACGGGGCGTATGCGCAATAACTGTCCCTTTCAATATTACGGCTGCCAATTGCAGTTTACCTGACTCACGCAATTGCCAAGGTGTGTCTCGTCACAGTTATTTTTTTTGCCACATGCGAGCATAATAATACTACTTAGTTTGCTTCTCAGTCAATTACTCATCTCAAGTTGTTTTCCTTATGTGTATTTGTGTGTGCGTGAAGAACTTGCCAACTGAATACAATCATGACTCATCGAATTTTGGTAAGCAAAACGAAACCCTATAACTTCCACAAAAGCTAAACATGTTCTACTAGTGGCACATGACGTATACGTAATATACACATAGACACGCTCGCACCCAGAACCAAAAGCACACACTTATGAAAATTACTTTTCTTCCTTGTGTTTGCCTGAAACTAGTTTGATTGCATATAACTAATTGTTTTGCTTATAAATTAGCACATTTGTATGCACTGCCACGACTCGGAGCGACAATGCTGACGTAATTTATTACAGCAAGCAAAAGACATGCATCTTCCTTCCGACCCAGTGATATATATCTATAATATAAAAATAAGTCGGCTTTTCCTTCCTGACGATATAACTCCAGAACGCACGAACCGATTTCCACGGTTTTGCATTCGTTGGAAAGGTCTCGGGCTCCGTGAGGTTTATAGCAACGAACATATAGGAAAAATTTCAATAGAAAAGCGGGAAAATAGGGAAAATAATTTTTTAAATACAGCGCCATCTCTGATACATAGCATGTACTACAAACCAATATTTTAAGTAGATGGCGTCGCTACTCTAATTACAAAAAAAAAAAAGAATAAAAACAAAGAGAAAAACAAAAAAATAACATATTTTTGCAATTTGTTTGAATAACAAACAAAAACGAAATGTTTAATGCTAATTTTAGTGAAATAAAAATAAACAAAAATTCATTTACCATGTCAATGTGATGGGCGCTTAATGAAGGCGATCGCAATTCAAACTTTGCTTAGAGAGCGGCTAAGTGTGACCTTAGTACGTAGCAAGAAAATTACTAAGAGGCGAACAAGGAAGATCGCCGAAATTGTGCTGTGCTGTGTGACCAGTGAGAAAAGAGACCAAAATTAAGCAGAGACGGTTGCTCTGTGCATTTGAGTTGTGGGCATTGGAATTGGAGACGCCAAACCGTTATTGTGTACATTGTGAAATAATGAAAAAAAAATAAAAAAAAAAATAAATTTGTAGACTCTCAACTAGCTCTTATTGAAAATGTTTTTCCAAACATTAGTGAGAATTATCAGAATTATGCTTGGTTAAGTCAACGAGCAATTCTTGCCGCAAAGAATAATGATGTACACGCACTGAATTTCACCATTCAATCAAAAATCGATGGCGATTTGGTGACATACAAATCCGTTGATTCAATAACAAATCCCGATGATGTAGTACATTATCCAACGGAGTTTTTGAACTCTCTCGAGTTACCAGGATTTCCACCACATAACTTGCAACTCAAAGTTGGTACAGTTATTATGATATTGCGTAATTTGAATCCACCGCGACTTTGCAACGGTACTCGACTTGCGGTAAAAAGACTTATGCCGAATTTGATTGAGGCAACCATTATTAACGGAAAGTACGCAGGTGAAAATGTATGTATTCCTCGAATACCAATGATTCCGACTGATCTTCCGTTTGACTTCAAACGATTGCAATTTCCAGTTCGCCTTGCGTTCGCAATGACAATTAACAAGTCGCAAGGCCAATCGCTTAGTGTTTGCGGGATAAATTTAGAAAATCATTGTTTTTCACATGGGCAGTTATACGTTGCGTGTTCACGAGTTGGAAAACCATCCGCTTTGTTTGTGTTAACGTCAGACCAAAAAACAAAAAATGTGGTTTACCAAAAAGCACTTCAATGAAACGAATGATTTGCGGACACGTATAACGATTCGATTCAGTATTTACTTTGTATTCACTTTCATTCACTTAGAGAAGTTCAACTAAATAATACTTTATTTATTTTAATCTAAATGAATTCATTACTATTGTGAAATGAAATAAAATTTTTTCTTTTCAAATATAAAACAAAAAAATTTTTTTCGTTCATCTTTTAATCACCAAACGAAATTTAACATAAAACAAAGCCATCTGGTGGCGAAACGGAGTTCGCCGGGTGTACTAGTTGGTATATATAAACTTGAATACAGCTGTTGAATTGTTTTACTCGCTTTCTATTGAATGTGCCATTGGCACGAACTATGTCTTGATTACTACAGCTTCAAGCTGAAAGAGTTTTTCCATAAATAAGCACAGGAAAATTGCAAGGAAACCGCTCATCTGCATCGACAGCTGTTTACTTAGTTTGTAGCTCGTAATAAAGTGACTGAAAACTCAGAGAATGTATCTTATTTATTATGAAAACATGGCAAAATAGAGCAAATAAACTTTGTTTCCAGCTAAACTTTAAGGCTTCAAAGTTGTTTTGATTACTTTGCTCGACTTTTACTGGTTTAGTTTTAAATTAATTTGCTAGAAAACAATTTTTAGTTAATAATCGCACACTTCACACTGTTCATTAAGCTTATGGCACAACAGCTTGGTTGAACTTTGACCTATAAACCCGCATGTAAGCCACTTTAACTAACCAAATGTATAATAAACAAGGAGCTAGTCATGTAAATCAGCTCACACACATTGCGTATACGCTACATTGCACTGCAATATCGGCTTACACATATTGTCTATTCACACGTAATACCGAAAATAATTAAAATTAATTGATTTTAGTCCAAGTGTGTGGTTGTGTGGGTGTCTGTGACATTCAACAGTGTGCTATAGTTACCAATGGCAATTATAGTTATTGTTAACGTTTCTAATTAATTAAATCATTTGAGATTATTTTCATTAATCAGTTAGCATAAAGTCAATTGGTGAAATAGTTTAGCAAATGTGTTGCAAATTTCAATTTGATCTAAAATAAACAGACTTTTGCGAAAGGCATACATAACGTATACGCAATATGTGTCATGCGAGCTTTAGCTATTCGTTTATTTGCCACATAAGGCTCAATTAACAGCTGACTTTTGCAGCTTAGTTGACTCACGCAATTACCAAGGTGTCGCCAGGTTTTTCCTCTTTCCTGCTCTTTCTTTTTCTCCACATTTTTATGGCAAAATAAAATATGTATATACAATAAACAAGATCCATAACATATGCAAGATTTATTTCCTTTTATTATTATTATTATGCCAGTTGCATTTCCATAGCTGTGCACAATTGTAAAAAAGGCGTGAAAAGCATTGCAAAAAACTATGCCATAAATTTGTACATTTTTATTGGCGTTGTGGTCGTAAAAAGTGCATTTGGCGGAACGGAAATAAGGCTTGGGAAAATGCCACCATAAATTCCTTGAAAATATGTGTGTTTTCCTACTGTGTGTGGAAAAAATGCAAAAACTGAAAGCATAAATTGTAGCCGATCTAATAGCCCAACCGGATGTGTGCAGAACTAATGCAATTTGTGCGAGGCACCTCAAAGGGAAGCATCTAATTGTGTTGAAAAAAAGACAAAATAAATAAAGTCCATTTTAGAAATACTCTACTTTATTTTAATCAAAGGTTTAAGTACCCAAACAACTAAAAAAAAGAACGGAAAAATTTAAGTATCATAAAATAAAGTTCGATAGTAAAACATATAAAGTATACACCCTGTACTTCTGCTCTTTGAAACTGCTTCAAGCTGAGTTGACACTTTATTTTCACATTTTGCAATTTGTTTACAGGAAATGAAGCGGAAATTGTGCACATCATTAAGTTATAATGCAATTTCCACCTGCATTTTAAAGTTGAGCAAAATCATGAATTATGCAACTCATTTCCTTCCCTCAAGGGCATTTTAAATTAAAATTGAAGTAAAAATTTCTTTGACTTAAGCAACTTAAACTTATAGTTGACTGCGCACGGCAGAAAAAATACAGTTAATTAAATAATCTTTTCTCTGCAATGAATTTAAAATTACTTTAAGTTCTCGCCAGAAAAACAAACTCTTGAAAATGATTTCTTTGTATGAAATCAGAAAAAAATTTCGTTGCTTCTAACCAACTGACGTTTGCCGAAACCAAAGTCAGTTAAAAAAGTTTTCCCAAACCATAAAAGAAAATAAGAATTTGGAACTAGTTGCCATTGGTATTCTATGCATTGAAGGCAACCGCAAATATTTCTACCACAATTCGCTTTTTTCTCTCGTTTCTGCGCTGGTTTTTTCTCTCATTCTTGTTCAACACGCAACAGACAAAACAATGTCATTATAGTGAAATAAGCAAAAAGAACTAAGCACTTTGGTGTGCATGTTTGTCTATCTATATGTCTGTCGGCCTGAATGTCGGACTGTCGGCGTGTCTGCTTCGCTTTTTGTTTTGGTGGCAGAAAAACGCCCCAAAAATATTCAGAAAGTGTCTGTGCGACCATGTGTCAGTGGCTGCAATCCACCAAACTGTCAGTTCCATATACACACACAAACAAAACACAATCACACAGACATGAACACACCCATACACACACTCACACACATAATTGTTCAGTGGCATTGTCTCGTTTTTGGGTGTTTTGCGGGTTGAAAGTTGGCGTGTGGCATGTGCCAAACAATGGCCAAACTACACGTCACGACTAAGCAGGCATATGCATAAATTTATACGTACATATATATTCATATTTGTAGTCAAAGTTCGCATTAGGGCATAATAAACGCAGTTCACTTACTTAAACTACTAAATTCCAAACTGAAATGTAAATTTGTTTTTGGTTTTCGTTGCACATCAAAACTGTTTAGCTATATCAACCAGTTTTAGCACAACTGTTGACTAAAACAATTTTCGAGCTTTTCAAAATGTTTTTGGCTTTATATTTTAGCTGTGCAGTTTTAGCAGCATAAAATGGAAAACGGGAATTTAGAAATCGTTTTAAGCGCAAAAAATTAATAGAGTAATAAATACCCATTCAGCTAAGCGGATTTCAGTGTTAAAAAAAAAGGAATTAAAAAATTGGGCATATAAGAGTACAGTACTTTTGCTTTTAGCCATTTTAAAACAGTTTTTAAATTAAAAAAATAATTTAAACAAATTAAATTAGTCACATTACTTTGGCATAACAAATAGCTACTCTTTTAACTAATTACAGGGTATACCACTAATAAAAGTAACGTTTCAATGGCCCTTTAATCTTTGTGTGCTTGTAAACGAATCGTTTACAATTCTATGCAATTCAATTTATCGTGTATCTGTGTGTCAATAGAATTTTCAGCTCACTTTCACATGCAACAGCCTGAATCACACACACACACTAACACACACACAGCTGTAGAGAATTAAGTGTTATATGCTTCCACAAACGACAAGTGACTAAACACGATTGATGTTAAGCCAAACAACTCAGTCGTTGGCAGTGGAAAAGTGGACGTGGATCAGGAAGCGGATAGCGGGGGACACCTGAAAGACATTTTTTCTCAATGATTGTGAGAATGGCCATTGGTGTTGGCTTTAGTATTTGGCTTTGGATGAAAGCAGAAAGGAAGTCTTCAAATTGGTGGCATTTCCGTTTCCGGCGCTTAATGCCATGTTTGTCAACTAAGGACGTTTCCGCTTGCTCGCCGCACCATTTCCCTTCATTCGTTCGAATGACCAAAGAGCATAAAAAACGCATAAATATATTTGGCTTTTTGTTGACTCAACTTACAGCTTCATTTGGGCGTCAATAAAGCACCTTTTAATTTCCACAATGAACACAAAAAATCAGCAATTTCAATTGTCGTTTGCAGTTCGTAAACTTTCGTATTGAGTAGTCATTGTGTTGAAAAATGATTGGTAATAAATTTTATGGACTTAAATTTGTCTTTATGTTGCCTTGACCGACTTGAGTTGCAGTTGTATAAATATTTGAGCAGCTAAACGTCTAAATGTTGCGGTTAAGAAAGCAGTTGGCAAATGTCAGCGGCATTTCTTTTGGGGGCGCTTTGACAAGGTCCTTGTCTTGTCTCGGTGACACATTTGTTGGCGACGTTAATTGCCTGTCGGCTGTAAAGGCCAAGCTTGTGGCCTGACCTTGCACTTGTGTTGCAGGCACGTCGACAGCGTAATAATGCTTAAATTATAACCACTTGACCACACACATACACACACACAAACACGCAAACAATTAAGCCAAGTCAAGACGAACACGGCCAAAGAAGACGTGGTGTAAAGAATAATAAATGCGTTCACGTTAGCTGCATAAAAACTATGTCGCAACTAGTCTGCAGTTATTTAAGCCAACGTCATCATCATTATTGTCGTCATAATGACATTTAAGTGGCAAGCAATTAAAAATGTAGCACAAGTCGCAGCTCATGCTTAGCCAAGTTAAACTGGTGACTTAAGCGCATTTAAGTAAAATCGCATATTTTATACTTAAAGTCAGCTTTTCCTTTCATTTTTTTACTTCCGCGAGGATATCTCAAACGATGAAACGATGCTGTCCTAAATGACAAGACATTACCGGCAGGCCAAAAATTAATGAGCGATAATCATGAAAAATGTTTAGCTTTTCCTGTTTTCCCAAAAACAGCACAAGTACGAACTACACGGAAAAGAGAGGCAGCTTCCTCGAGTTGTATTTACGCACGTATTTGACGATTCCTGAGGTCTCAGGAGCATTCATTTGAATTAGGCGCCTAATTGAAAGCACGTTAAGCTCAGCGGACTTGTTGTTGTTATTATAGTTAGGGTCGTAGCTGTTGTTGTCGCTTGTTGTAATTGAAAAACGAGCGAAACATTCGTTTTGATTAGCGCCCGACAACTGTAGACAAAACATAGTCTACTTTTAGGTGAAGTTTGGAATACATATTATGCATACGCCGTGTAGTCTGGTCTAATAAAGAACACGTGTTCTTGTTTAGCAAACAAATAAAGCTTGTATGCTGCTTCTATTTGTTGTGTAGGTTGCAGTGTCAATAGGCAATTTACTTAACGTCCTGTGAAACTGTTTTTACGCTCCGTTACCTACTCAAATCATTCACCTGTTTTCATTTTCTGAATCTTCTTAACAAAATAGCCGATTATTTGGCAGCTCTATTACTTAAATTAAGTTATAGTTTCTGTATCAATTTATAAACTATTTTCAAACAGTTACCAAAAAATATTTAAAGCGCTTTTAAAGCTTTGCTGAACATTTAATAGTCTGAAAAAACAAAGCACATTGTACAAGCTGTCAATCAAACTGACGGAAATCTTTCGGCTTTATTTAAAATAAATTTTCAGACGCGGCATTACAAGCCAACCAGCTAATTTCACGCACACGCTGAACACACACATGCAGACACAGCCAGGCAGACGGGATAACGATAAAACTCAGCACTTTCCCTACGGCAGCTTAACGCCTCACATTTGACTATCTCATGACATTGCTCCAAATAATCCCGCTTACGGCAACAGGAGCTTGTACAAACATCAACCAAAAAGATACAAAAAAATAAACAACAACAACATCTATAATGGTTACAAAAGCCGCAGAAAAAAAAATGCTGAAAATAAGCCGGATGTGAATATGTAAATTAAATCCAGACAGAGAAACAAGCAACAGCCTTTCAATGGTGCACAGGTGTGTGCAATGGTAAATGGCATCACAGCAGTTGATAAATTATTTATTTTAAATCGTTCTGTTGCGACTCAAAATGTTCTTCATGTTCCGCATGATTCGGTGCCCCAAAAACAAGCTGCTAAATTGATGGCACCATCTAACAGAGTTTGAGCACCAGCTGCGATTGGATTCCCGCTGGCCATAATCGACCAGACAACAACAAAACAATACACACAAGCAAAATTTAACACAACTCGATGCTTATATGAGTTTTTGTGTGTGTTGTTTGTGGTTAGTCTGAAATCAGCAAACTGTTATGGAAAGAGTTATCTACTTCAAACTTTTATTAATATTTTAAATATTTTTAACTAACAGTTTACTAGTTAATAACTAATAGAAATTGGGTAAATTAAACAAGTTTATGCTGCATAAGCTTTGTTTAATGGCTTATAAAAAGTTAAGCACTTGTTGGTAAGAAGTTTACCCAATTTCTTACAGGTAATGATCCTGAGATTGGCTAGTTTGTAAATCAACATTTTCTTGAATTCCCAAAGAATTTAATTAAAGTCCAAACCTGAGCCGAGGAAGCTATCTACCAATTTTGTTTGCCATCCTTAATCTATTCCTTAAATTTGACTTTAAGTCCCTTGTGTTCATTGTTATGGAATAATTTTCAGCTAATCTTTGCCGCATTTGAGTCGCATTCAATCAATTGTATTGTTTTTCTATTGCACAGCTGTTCAAACTGTGTTACCATGAGTTATTGGCCGCATGGTAAGGTGTTCAAATATTTATGACGAATTCATTTAGCCATAAGCAAATCAATCAATCAATTGAGCGAAGGCGACCAACTGCGTCACAGCGTCAACAACCAATACTTGACACGCCTACAAATTTCAATGACTGCGACTATAAGCCCGAGGGTATAGGACTGGGACAGAGGCAAGTCTGCGTGTCAGCCGTTAGCTGGTTAGCAACCCTAACCAGATTTGTTTCGTGTATTTATCATATCAATCCAAACATTCAATAGTAGCGCGTATTTTGCACATCATCCTTCGTGTTTTTCTCACCTAAATTTATCCATTGGCTGCACATTTATCAGCCAATTACCACGACGCTTAATTTATGGCACTGCCAAATCCATCAATTTGTCTTCTTCTCTTTCATTTGGCTCATTAAATTCCTTTTTTTAAGCCAATTTTCTTTGCCTGCATAAATTTCTTTAGTATTTCTACTAGCATCTGATTGAATTACATTAAGTTCTGGTTGCCATTTTTTTTTTTTTTTTTTTTTTTGCATGCCATTTGATTGGCCTACTTAATGGCTTTGTAATGATTTTCGTTATTAGCCTCGGGAAATGGCTAAAATAAGTTGCTGTCATTTAGCGATGATAGAACTCAGATAGCATCACCCCAAATGAAAACAAAAAGGTTGCCTCAATTTGTGCGGGTCGCAATAACACCCACTATTGCCAATTAACTGTATCGCCATTTGTCATTGAGGATTATTAAGGTTAGTCGACAATGTTAGTCGTATTGATTTGACATTACCGTTCCTGCGGGGCTTTCATATGTTACCCAGTATGTCGTCTGTCGTTTGTTGTTGTGTTTGGCTAACCTTGTGGGATGTGCAAACAATCGAACAAATTAGAAATCAATACTGGCAAATTATCTCTTGGATTTTCTATTAACTTTTCTTTGAAACTTTTTGAGGTCAACAATGTTAGCAAGGGTTTTATTAGTATTAGTATTAGTATTAGCATTAGCATTAGCATTAGCATTAGCATTAGCATTAGCATTAGCATTAGCATTAGCATTAGCATTAGCATTAGCATTAGCATTAGCATTAGCATTAGCATTAGCATTAGCATTAGCATTAGCATTAGCATTAGCATTTTTATTAAACCACTCATTTCTCTCAACTATTGTAGTTTAAGTTTCAGAGCATTTAAAACTCAACATCTTGCACAGTTCATTTAAATTCATTTACCAATTTGAGTAGCTTATGCATTTTCCAGGTTCACCCTAAATAATTTAGAAACTACATCTTAAGAGTTTAAGCGCTTATCTATACTTTACTGCGCACAGTAAATGGCAGAGCACTTCCCTCGTGACCAGAAACGGTTAAGCTTTCGAGTAGCTTATGCAAAATTCGCTTACTCTGAGAGAGAATACTTTCAAACACTGGCTAATTCCGACACGAATGCAACAAAATCTAATAAAAAGTTACGCCTTAACCCTTTTTTGCTTATAGACTGTTTAAATTCCAGCTCATCTGCAGCTTGAAAGTGTTGCCATGGCGAAAGTCGTAAAAGAAAGCAACAGCAGCAACGATGAAACCTGGCTTAAATCATTGCGGCCACTAATAATGAAAAACCGCAGAGAGAAAAGGGCAGCGCAAGGATATGAAATGGGAGAAAGGGATTAAGGAAAGAGGGAGGTGAGCATACTTTTAAAGCAAAGGCAGCGCAATACACCGAAACCCATAAAACTTAAGGAATCGCGCATAAATCTCTGGCAGACAAAATGGACAACTTTTGTTGTTGTTGTAGTTCTGCGTGTTGGCCAACTTGTTGTTGCTGTTGTTTGAGCCATGCAAAAGTTTGCATGCAGAGCTGGGTGTATTGGCATTCGACAACAATAAAAGCCAATGGTGAAAAACGCTTCGAGTCGCCATGGATACAACAAGGAGAAGAGGAGAAACAGCAGCAACACGGGAATATCATGTCGGTGAGGTGAAAGGTAAGACTGAGGTCAGGTGAAAACGGCGCGTGATGGATCCTTAGACTGGGTATTGAAATACAAGCATGACTGCACAACATCAGGCAGGTGTTTTATGGCTTTTGAGTGGCCAACCAGGCAGACAGAACTTTTAAAATCCAACTACTGCTATTCATAAAGTTTATATTTATTGAACTTTTATTATCTTTAAAGAAAACGCGAATGCGTTACAGCAATGAAGAAAATCATAACATTTTCTGGTATTAAAATTGTGCATAAACTTAATGCAAAGTTTTGGATTAACTAAGATTTTTTGTGGTGGCCTTCAGGCATCGATTTATTGCATATCAAATAAGTAATTACAGGGTGTTTTGGTCAATATTTTATAGCTACTCATACTAACGCAACTGCTTTTGTCTTGGTCTATTATAGAGTTGTCACGTTGCGCGCATAAAACCCTTTAATGCGACCGAAAGCCACCACTTAGCATTAAAAGCATTGGGGTAAATCTGACATAAATATGTAGAAACAAAAGACATGCTAAAAAATTTAATCAATTTAAATTTTTTTGAAGCTTTTATTTCCGTAGACAATTCTCTTTTATAGTCTTATGTTTAGTGTTTCAACAGTTGTCCTAAAGATTTTAATATATTTTAAAGTGTTATTGGCAAAAATCGATTTATTTTTTAAAGCTGCTGCAGCCTGGAAAGCGTATACAGCTATCAACTATGAAAATGAGTATCTAATTTGGTACGCTTTAGGGGATTGGGTGTGGCATCGAGTGTGTGCGTGCCGCCGCGTTGTAGTCAAACATCTTTGCAACATGCAACGCATAAGTAGCAGTAACGGTAACGGTAACAGTAGCGGCAACGGTGGCAGTAACGCCAACCCCAATGTGAATGGCAACACATAAATCTGTAAATGTGATAAATGGCTGTAAAGCGTAACTTAATGTTTATTTAAAATAATGATGATGAGCTGCCTTCCTGCCTGCCTGCTTGTAGCTGGGGTCTTGGCCTTCTGACTGTTTGCAGCTGCCGTTTGCTGATTTTTCGTCTCTGCCTCTGTCGTAACGTATGCAAATTTACCCAACACATTAGGCAAAATTGTCAAATGTCAGTTGTGAGTGGCTCTGTTTTCAAGGGACGACGCGCAGCCAGCTGCTGCCTTTCAGTTCTCAATTATTCATAAATTGCGCATACGTCGTGTGCTCATTACACATACGCCACGTTCACAAATTGCTAACCCAGTTGAGACTGTGCGTGTGTGAGTCTGTGTGTTTGTAAGTAAATGTATATGTTATTAATTTGATTTACATACTGCCACGTGTCAGTTGTCCTTTTACCTTTCAGACAACAGCCCATTTGGCTTGGGCATCTGTGTTATTAGCATAATTTTAAAATTGCTTAAGGACTGTTCTTTGCAAAATCTTTGTGAACTTAATGCTTCTGGCCCTAAACTTTCCAACACACACAACTTTTGGCTTCTTATAATTTCTGCCAAATGTTGTTTATAATGCCAATGCGACCGAATAATTTACGCACGAAATCGAAAAAGTTTTTCTGGTACCCAATTGTTATCACAACGTATAAAATTGTTTGTCTTTTGTCTGGTGCTGAATACGCTTAGCAAACAGATCATAATGAATATAAATGAATAAATTTTCAAACAACTTTTGTACAGCTTAAATTTAAAATAAATGAAGTTAACGCAGGAGGAAAGTAAAGAATTTACTTGTGTATCGAATGGCAAACTAAACATTTCCCCGAACGCACAATCAAGTAAGCAATTGTTTATGGAATTGCCTCTCTCTTGTTGATAGAGTAAAGTGTGTGTATCTAGATGTAAGGACATGGTATCTTGTGTCCTGTATCTTGTGTGCTGTATCCTTGACAGCAACAACAAACAGCCACCAAATCCCCAGAGATACATTTTAAAATGAAATAAAAACCGCATACCAGTGTCTGCATATAAAAATCAGTATATTTATTTGATGTGGCCCACAATTTATATGTATATAGATTTTTATGTGACTTTTGGCTCTCGTTTTGTTTGCTTCCTCTGTTTTTCTGCCTACCGAGCACAGGGTCAATCTAGAGTCTCGACTCGTGACAATCTAAATACACAACGGGATGAGTAATGACAACTTTATCGTCTATTCATCTGTTTGTCTTGGGCGTTGTCAGCGCTTTTGTTTCAGCCTGCCTGTCATACACACACATACACTCATTTACACACACACATATTTGATTACACTCACTGACACTGCGGATATTGTTGATATTCTGTCGCTTGTCTAATAAATTCAACTTTAATGTATTTGCCAAGTCGAAGAGTAATCAAAAGACAACATGTCTTGTAGCTCTATACTTTATGAATATTGTCCCAAAGCATTTGCACATCTATTATGCAGGACAGCACTTTTACTCAATCATAAACTTGACTCAATGCCGTCATTAACTTTTACAAATATCCTCAACGAAAGGTTACTTAATCTAACAGAGTTTTCTTTACATATCATGCTTTTTCTCAGTGAAAAATGTAATTGCACAAAGGCTGGCAATAATATATTTTGTTTCTCTTTGATTTTAACTGTTTTATTCCAAACTCCAATCCAACAAGGCTTTGTGTTAACTGTCTCAAAGTTTCCCACACTCTATGCGACTTCACTATTGGGTTCAGAATGTGCGTGAAACACATTATTTGGCTGCTCTCGACACACACACTTTAAAAATCAAACAAAAAAAAATTAAATTTTAAAAAATCCTTTTGGGGAATTGGAAAAATCTTTAAGTGAAATTTGTATCCATCTGAATGTGAAGATGCAGGCACATCATGCCATGCCCGATTTCCGGTGCCGCAACAACTGTCAGCACAAGGAGTGTCAACGACACGCGCCATTGGGAATTATAGATCAGCATACGCAATGTAAATGTTTGGGCGAAGTGAATGCCTCATCGATATTCCTGGAGAATGTACTGGATTTGGCCAACACATTGGCCCAGATTATGATCATTTGTGGACTGCATGAATGCAAAGCGAAATCCACTGTGGATATTATCACTTATGCATTTCTACACTATGATCAGGTTTGTTATTGCATCGATACAGTACCAAAGAAGCGTTTGCGTAAAGAGGATCTATTCCACGAGTTGGGCAAAAAGTCGTTAATGAACAAAGTGGAGGCACATTTGGCCTATAGCATCATAAAGCGTGGCTTCAAGGCCTTCTACTATGAGCCCAAGGATGAGTTGACCTACGATGATCAGGGCAGACCCAGCTATAATGATGAATGCGTTTGGGTTCATGCCGCACGCAAATCGGCCGAAAGTTTCGCCCGCTTCGATGGACTTTCGTGCAACGAGCAAATGGCCTATGAGGCCAAAATAAAAGTTGCCTATAAGAAATATTATGATCGTATGCAGACACGTAAACGTCAACCGGAAGGCGATGATTGCAACTGCTGCTTCTGTGCCAAGAAGCGAGGACATCTTGTCTATGCCAAGGAGCCGGTGCCCTGCAGCACTAAACGCAAACCGAAACATGTTTGCCCCTACTGTTGCAAGAAGAAGCAGAAACAACAATTCACACATCCCGCCCGACAGCAGGCCAAGTGCCCCAAGTGCCACAAGTCGCGAAAATTCTGTTGTTGCACCAAAATGGACTTCAATCTGCAATGGGTCAAGAGTATCTGGGATCGTCCCGACTTCAATCAATATTACAAAAACGAAATTGCCGAAATCGAAGAGCGTCTGGTCAAGGGCTCATGCTGGTTACCACCCGAGCCAGTCGCTGGCGAATCCGGCGAGGCCGACGAAGGCGAAGAAGAGGAAGCAGTTCCAATCGACACACAATTGGCTCTCGCTGGCAAAAATGTCGATCGTTCGCCCAAAGCTGAAGAGGACGATCTTCCGGTATCCGAACAAGCCGCTGAACTTCCAGAGGAGGCAGCCAAGGAAGGGGAGGACTGAGCGGTCAGTTCTACATACAATCATAATATGGTCGACATCTCGAAAGGCTTTCTCGAAACGTCGTCAAAATTATAATTGTGAAAATTTTAATAAAATCAAAAAAAAAAATACCATAAAAGGGAAGTTTGAATTTTATAATGAAGCAAAGCTTGATAATTTCCCATAGAGCTAGAAAATTCTCAAACCCATTTCATTAAATAATTTAATGCCTAATTATTTACACGTAACCTATATCAATTATTAATTAAGCCGTCAATCAATTGTCTGACACATTTTTTAATGAGCTTAAAGGTGCTCAAGGCTCATGGTTAAAATTTCTTGCCAATGTGAGACGAGCGTATATTTGGCTGCCAATACCCAGTTGGTACTTGAAAGTTTAAAAAACTGTTAAACGAGCTGCAAGCTGCCAAACCCATTTAGCGTGCCGCTTGGCTATTATGGCATCAGTATCTGAAGTATCTGGAGTATACGTGTTGCTTTAACAAACTGTGTGGAATTTCTCTGGCTGCTTGCACTTCATCATAACCACAATTTGCCCTGTTGCAGCTGTTGGCTTTCTGTGGTTCGGCTCCCACACTCGAGAGTTGCTGTCAGCACTTACCACATACACACACACAGAGAAGCTATACACAACACGGTTATTCCCTTGGCAACCGCAATGTGCAGCAACAACAAATGCAGCCGAGCTCAACTTTATTTCTGAAATGAAAATGCTCGACAATCCTTAAAATTGTCCAATGCTGCTGTGCTTGTTGCCATTGATCGAAGGAATTGCTTCATTAATACGTTCTGCAGACAAATTTGAAGATACCTATTTGCATGTGCATACCCTGTAAATAAACAGAATTGTAAAGAAAGTGAACTATGTTCATGTGAGCACTATAAACTCAGTTGATGTTCCTTACTCTTTGCTGAGAGAAAATAACTATTTTACAGGGTATTAAAAATTTGAAATCAGCTAGTTTTCTCCTGCGTTCTTTCTTTTCCCAAATTACTTATGCTTTACAGAGTATACACAGTACAAATTTACGCAAAAAGTAAAGCTCAACATTTTACAGAGCATAAGCTCGTTGCAAATTCCTGCCAAACAACATGAAAAGCTGCTCACTTTGCCAGCGACACACAAAGTTTTCCTTCTCTTTATTTCACTAATTTAAAACTGCTGCAGTAAGAGAAAATGCAGCTAAACATGGTGAGAGGGGTTGCAAGTGGAAAGTAAAGAGGGGGAAACGCGAAACACTTTGGTAGCCAATGACAGTCGAGGCCATTAAAAGTTTTGGGCTTTCAAGTGCATGTGAAACTGAAAACCCGTTTCAACGACTGTCATAAACACCTGTCGATAACAACAACAACAGCTATATGTCGACAAAAACAAACAATTTAAAATGTGCTTTGTATTGTCGGTTGTACCAGAAACACGCGCCCAGAAAATAAAGCCACTAATAATCCTAATTTATTATCGCCTGCCACAAAAACCGCAAAATCGAATTTGAATTTGATCATTTAGCCAATTCAGTCACGCTGCCTTGCTCTTATTCCCATTTGATGCTGTTGTTTTCATGTCTCTCTGCGGATTTGCGGTATGTGCGCTGAAAAGTATGCTATTGTTTTGATTACATTTCGATTTGCAACGCATTTTTCAATAAAATGTTTAACAAATTTTGTTCTTGTTAGGCTGTAATTAAATTTTCATGCTTGATATATCAACTATATGCCATTAGTAAGGCATAATTTATAAAATTATTAGAGGTAAACAAATTAGCAAATTATGTAAATAAATAAAATTAATTTTTAAGTGGAATTCCATGTAAATTAAACTGTTTTATTCGCAGCTAAAGTGCTTCAAAACCGCTTTTATAATCAACTTAAATATTTAGATAGTCTAAATTGCTTCCTCATAGCCTTTTATAGCCAATTACATAACTGCAATTAAAGTTGAGCACTTTCCAGCACAACAAACTTTAGAATAACAAGTAAACACATGTTTCTTTTGCTTTCTTTTAGTTTTTTAAACTTAATGTGAACTGCTAATTAGTATGTCTATGTAAAACTTACACGTTCACAGGCGTTAAGTTACCATAAAACTTGAGAATCCCAATTAGGCTAAAAATCTGTCAAGGTGTAACACGACTTTATGCAAAACGAAATGAAAATTATTTTACGACTATGCCATAAATTATGTAAACCACATTTTTCACCACAAGGTGAAAGCCCAGCGAGCGCACATCCATGGAAATTTGTTGACAGCATGGCAAATGGGCAAATCAATTTGAAATGAAATGGAATGAAAAATGCACTCACACGCAAAGAGAAATCCAGTCACGCCACGACTGCAGTTGCATATTGAATATACATTGGTCCATAGAGCCACACCTGATGTTTGTATTGAGGGATTCAAAGGGATGAAAGATGAGCAGGTGGTTCAGTGTTATGGGGTCAGGTTGAGGTCGCTTTAACACCAACGTATACTGCATATTGAATTGCTTTTAATGCTCGCAGTTAAATTGGATATTCAAAACTCCAGATGCAGTCAAATGCAGCCACAACAAACCAAAAGACGTTGGCCAACAGCGAAAGCTGCAGGAGAGCAGGCAACAAGAAAGTGGAAAGTAGAATACGCAGATAACTTGGCATAACCACTGAAAGTGCGCAAAAGTCGCAAGTGGATTTCGAGTGCAAATGCAGCGAATGGTCTAAAGCTAAAGCCAAAGCATATCTGCATCTGCGTCTGTGGTTATAAGTATCTTTTAGCAGTCACGAACATTCCATGAAATATTTGGCATGACGATGCACTTGATTGCATTTTTATACCAAGCACAATATGTAAATGCGGCATTACAATGGAATATCTCTTATTTGTGGGGAAATGCTAGAAATGACAAGAGGCTAGAGTTGAAGCTTTATAAATAAATAACAAAACAGGATATAAAAAGCAAAATTGAAGAGGATGGAAGATAAGCAGATTGAGATAAGTCAAAGTTTATGTATTTTAAAAATATCCTGCAAATGTCAAACTTTTGGCTAAGTCCGCTGACTTTACGCTGATTGTCGTACTAACAGTTATTGGATTAAATTCATGCCCTAAAGATATTAGGAAAGAGCTTAACACTCCACTTTCTATTCCCTTTTGAGACCTATTTTTTCCTAAATCCAAGACTTGAATTCCCAATCTGCTTTACTTGATTTTCTTTTTACTCTAACTGTGCTTTCATTTGCGCCTTTTGTTACCTGACAAACCCAAGATTCAGTCCCAATCTTCTTTGCCTTAGTAAATAGCTTTTCAAGAGAAATATCATCTTTATTCCTAATCTACAGTCCAGTCAAACTGAGTAACTCAAGGACACACTTAAAGCTGTCAAAGTCAGCGAAAGTATGTCCCAGCTGTCGGTCGGTTATGCTTCCATTTTGCACCTTCTTTTAAAACTTTTTTTTGCTACAAGTATTTCTTAAAGCTTTTTTTCTGTGCAGCTTATTGTTGTCGTCTACTCACTTGCTGTGGAATAGACTTTTTCACTTAACTTGGCTAGAAAGAACGATCTATTATCCTTACATTCTTGTCTGCTCTCTTAGGCATAATGAACTTGAATTTCTTTGCTACGTATTTTACTTGGCTAAAGTCGCAAACAACAAATCAATAAGACACGCCTACCACACAAACGCCTGTTCTTGTTGCTGTTGTTTTTCTGTCTGACGACATGCTGTGTACTTTCACTAAATGGAATAAAAATTGTGTTTCACTTGGGTTATTTTGTTGTTGTTTATTTACTTCATTTTTTTCTGTGTGTGACTGTGCAGCATGGCGTATGAGTAATGCATGAAGGTTCTCAATGGCGGACTTAACCATCGAGCGGTGTAAACAAAACGAACCAAAGAACTGACTGCTTTGGTAGGTGTATTTTGCATATTAAATAAGTTGAGCCATTCCTACCATTTGCATTTTTGCGCGTGGAAAAACTTTTGGGGAAACAGCAGGAAGAGCAGAGGTAGTAGTGGAGGAAGGAAGGAGGTGTAGTGCGCATTGTAAGTACTCGCCTACATGCAAATAATAAATGAATGCGGCTAGAAGAAAACTGAAATGAAGAAAAAACGAAATAGGAAATGTGAAAGCGGCAAAAAAACACTTTCATTCGAATCGCTGTCGGCAGGCCGTAAAATTGACAAGCCGTAAAAAAAGAAAATATAAATATATATATAAAGCTATTTGTTGCTGTTTCTTTCAGGCTTTTTTTAGTGGCCAAACAAGAACTTTTGCCTTTTATGCTTTTATAGAACTCATGAAACATCGTCAAATAATATTACGCCATAAAATGTAGCCATTGTGCCAAGTAAAAGTAAAGTGAATATATTTTAGGCATTCTTCTCACAGTTAGTTATAACTCGCAGACTTAAGCTCATTACCATAATGTGTAATGGCAATAAAAGTATGCATAATGCGAGTGCCTAAATAGTTGAAAGCACCCCGCAATATACACGGTATTATGGGTATACTTGGCCAATTTCACAACATTTATAAGCAAGTTGCAGGCAACGTTTTACATAGGTATATATCGATTTATATTTGGTCACAAAATCGATTTTTATTGACCTTTAGTAGCAGGCTGGGAAAAAGTTTAATGGTGTGGGTGGAAATTTGCTTATAGCAGACACTGTTTGCGAACTACTCGCGGTTTAGTCCGACTATATAAATAAATATATCACAATAAATTGCTGTAAGTATTTAAACTGCTAATTCTTAGACCAAAAAAAGTGCTATGATTAACTTTCTATATTATTTGATTTAGTAATTGAAACTATGACAACTAAAATTAATTTAATTCTCAAATAGTGTTACTTTTTCGCAACATATCTAGACGACAAAGTAATTAATTCATACCAAAACAACCAAAATTACCACTAAAAGTAGCTCAGAACTCTTAATTCACATATCAAATGAAGGCAATATGCGTTGACAAGTAAAGACCATTAATCTGTTTATAATTGGATTACTTTCCGGCGCAATGAATGACAGTTATTAAAGTCTGCGGCCATTTGCTTGATTGACATGTGTTGGACGAGCGTTAACATGGCGTATGCGTAACCAGTGTAATCATGAGCCGACCAGCGAGCCATTCGTATACGCATATCTAATATATTCATAGATTTGCATATCAATGGCACAGCTTTACGCGAAATTGGCAAACCGGCACACAAATCACTATTGAGTTTCCATAATTAAACTGTCAGCATAATTAAATTTATTACAATCGTTGCTACAAAAAGCTGTTGCAATTTTCACCGAACATCCGACCGTTCGACCGTTGGCAAAATTTTATGTCATTGGAAAATGTCTTGTAAATGGTTTTTGTAGTCCATATAAAATTTACTAGTTATTTTACCCAAAACGTTTAGCTAACAAAATGTATATTGTTATTATTTATGTCTGCACAAATTGCTCGACTCAAAGGACGCTACGCCCAGAAAGTTTGCCACATGCAATAACAATAAATTTTGCAAAACTTCTCAGGCTCAACTCACAGCGTGTGTGGCAAGCAGAGAGATATGAAACAGTATGCGTTTTTTGGACATGTATTCAAAGCAATTTGTTGTTGCAACATTTTCCCATTTAAATTATTGACTATAATTGAATTTCAATTGCAGCTGACTCTGAGCAATGTAATTTAAATGGCAAATATTGAATTTCAATTTAAAAACGATGACATTTTTCTTTTGTAAGCCACAAATATGAGAGTTTTATTACGTATACGCAATCAGTCAGTGTAGCTTATTCATACTTGACTGAATTAAATATTTTATAACTATAGTTTATTCAATTGAGTCTATTAACTTTCAGTTAAGACAAGCTCTTGTTGTGTGACTAATTGATTTCCGGAAAGTATTGTTATTTTTGTGACAGCAAAAGCAAATAACACAAAGCTCTCTCTCTCTTCTGTGTGTATGCTTTGATAGTCTGTATCATTAACTAACTGTATTCATGTCAGCCAATTTCCTTTTCTATTTATGGCAACTATAATATTGATACAATCGTAGCACATTGTGTAATTCAATTAAGTAGTTTGCCAGATTGTAAGGGAAAATTCTACGTAAATTATGCAATATTTAATTTATTTTCTAGCAGCAACACACAAAAACAATGGTGTGAGAACAATGAGCTTGAATTTCGTGAGTGGTTGTGTGAGTGCTGGTTGTGAGTGCACTTGAGTGTATTCGTGCAACGCAAAGCGTCAACAAATCGCAAACAAAACGTGGCATACAGTGAGGCACTCGGCTGAATCGTGCCACAAATGCAAATGCAATGCCACAAAACGGCAAATACGAAATGTAAAGTTACGGAAATGCTCTGCCTTATTGCCTTGCAACATTTCGTGGCACGTTGGCCACTTAGCGAACGCATTTATCCGCAGTTCCAGGTCACTTTTCACAATGAAATCTCCATGGCAGCCAATTGGAGCACAATACAAAACGAAATTCATGATTATGTGGCAGGCATATAATGGCAACGATTACGCCCAGTTCTGTACAGCTGCCACCTGGGGAGTTAAGTTTACCACCTGCCTCATAATAACCATCAAGTTTATTAGTTTACTTCCATCGTGTGTTTTTCTTTTTGCTGTTTTTGTGGCTCCTCTTCTTAATTTGATTAAAAACTTTTGGTTTTGCTTTGGCCGTAAGAAACTTCTGCTGCTCTCAGCTTCTGCTGCTTCTGCTAATGTTTCGAAATTAATTTTCTTGGCTAGGCAATTTTCCTACAGTTTTCTTATGCCATTCCTTTTTTATACTCTCTGCAAGAGTATATTGGGTTTGTGCAAATGTATGTAACAGGCAGAAGGAGGCGTGGCAGACCCCATAAAGTATATATATTCTTGATCAGCGTCACAAGCCGAGTCGATATAACCATGTCCGTCTGTCCGTCTGTCCGTCTGTCTGTCCGTCTGTCCGTCTGTCCGTCTGTCTGTCTGTCTGTCCGTATGAACAAACAGATTTCAGAGATGGTAAGAGCTACAAGTTTGAATTTGGTCTCTATCGACTCGATATTTAGTCAGTCAATACAAGAATCTTTTTTTTTTTCGATGCCACGCCCCATTCGCCCACAATGAGCAAAAAACTAGACATACCTCGGAAAAAATAGATGTTTTCGGTTAATATCTCAGTAACTATGGCACTTAGGAATACCAATTTTGGTACACGTGTTCCTAAAGGACGCATAAATCCAATGACATCAAAAGTTTTGGGCTGCCACGCCCCCTTTTTCCGCAAGAAATAAAAGTAAATTTCAAACTTGCATGCCGTTTTTAAAGCATTTATTCTTATCGTACAGTGTTGTTATTTATGATTCGTTTGAAGACGTATCATGTCAAACTCTCCAGAAAGTTTCATAAGAATCCGACCATAAACAAGAAAGCAATGCAGCAACAAAGATTTTATTCTAAAGCAATGAGCGCGAGAGAGACAGCGCTAGTCGTGCCGACCAATAGTATTCATACACACATATGTATGTGCATACATTTAACGTCAAACGAATTTGTATGTACATACAGACAAACACATGTATGCTTGATTATGCTTATCTTTTTTTTGTTTTAACGTATTCTAATACAAGAACTATCTATTGTAATGTCTGAATACCGATTTAAGTATTATAATTGGGAATAAACGCAGAGAGTATTATACGGTCGGGCGTGTTCGACTGTACTTTTCTTTCTTGTTTTTTTTCTTCTTTTGGCACTTGCTCTTCTGCGTGCCTCATTAGGTTGAAATAAGCGAAAACCCGAAAACCCGAAAACTGAATTCGTGCTCCACAAGTTTTAATGGAGTTTCGGTTTTCCTACATCAAGTGGTGTAAGTGTACAGAGTGGCACTCATTAGAAGACTATTTGCAGCCACTGTGACTTGGAATTTTTCCTCCAGCAATTACTTTTTTATTAATGTTTAACCTTTGAAGGTTGTTTGTTTAATTGAGTTTGATCTTCTATGCTTTACTAAGCAAAGGCTATTGAATTATTTATTTATAACAAGCTGTATAAATCTGAGGTTTAAGTTCAGTATTTGAATACTTTATAAATCGCTTTAAGGCCCTTTAAACTTGTCCTAAGTGCGATTAATTCAATGATTTAGCACAAATCAATTAAATCAAAACTTTACAAGGGTCAGCATATAAAGTACTTGTATAATTGTTGACAAATCAACTTAAGTTAAGTCAATTGCACTTTCAACTCAATCATCACGACACAACCTTTTCAAAAACTATTTTCAATCAGATACACACACACACACACACACACCTAACCACACACATACCTGAATTGCATGTCACTTTAGGCAACCACTTAAAGTGCAAAACGTTGCGGTAATTGACCAGCCATAAAAAACTAAAAATAAAACCAAAAACCAAAAAACTGGCAAGCAAGAAAAAATGTTATTAAAATGTCATGCAATGCTTTGTAATATCCGCGGCTTTTGTTGCAGCAAGCGCGCTCCGGTGCACAATTATTAACTGGTAGCAGTCAGGTGCATAAAAACATTACGGCCATTATGACCACGTTCGTTAGCCATCAACGCTGTTGGCCAGAAAGGCGTCCAAAGCCAAATGCCACAAGTACAAAAGCGACCGACAATGACTGCCTGAGGTGAGTGATGGACACCGCGATGTCAAAAGGAAACCCACAAAACACGGACTGTAAAAAAACAGCGAGAGAGCATACCAAAAGGGAAACCAAGAGAAGAGCACAGTGAAAAGAAGAAACTGAAAGCGCCTTCAGTGGTTAACAGTGAAGCATCACACTGTCCAATAAACTGCGACTGCGACTGCGAGTTGCGACTTCCACATAGCCACAAACCATTGTTGTATGAGCCACTACGAGCTGCTTCTTAAAGTTTTGAAATATGCGAAAATAACAACTTTACTTATTTGGGAGTAGAACTTATTAGTTTGGGTAGCCAAATACAAAGTTCTGTTGACTCAGAAACTAGTTTGCAATTTTCTATTTAAACAAAGTGACCATAAGTAAAACATATTTGTTTTAGTTTAAGTTGAACTCGTAAAGTTTTGTGTAATCCGTTGGTAATTAAACACAATTAAAAGTAAGTTTAATATCTCTTACATTGATTAAATTTAAGAAAACTAAATTTATATAATCAGTAAATTTACATAAAATCCTTAATGATGTTACTTATAAATTAAAATTTCCTCTAAATAAAATTTTACAGTCAATTAAAGGCGTTTTGACTCAGAAACTATAGCTGTTTTATAAAAAGATTCTTTAATATTATAGAATAAAAATATTTTAGAGATTCTAAATGCATTTAAAAATTAAATTATAAATTAATTCTTAGATTAAATATAAGAAACTAATAAGTTTATTTTATTATACGAGTTGCTTTAATATTTTAGCCCAGCCTTAATGAATTTGACTTCCCTTTGACAAAATTGTAATATTTATAAGTACAATAAAGCTAAACATTGTTAATAATGATATTCTCTTAACTAACTTATGAACTGTGTCTTTTGACAGTCGCAGCTACATAACTGATACATTTGTACAAAACCCAAGAGAATTTCGTTATGCATTTCGTATTAAAAGTTGCAATTATATGTAGTTACTGCATATGACAAGTGAAAAAGTTGAAGTTTTTTAAATGGAAAATGCGTTTTGCTAGTGGAAAAACTGTCAAAATTGTGACGGCTGCACTGACCTTCAACAGAACAATTAATTATGCAACTGAAATGGAAAGAAACAAAGGGTGCGACTAGGAGATACTTAGGAGTTTTGCAAAGCAAAAATAATATGGAAACTTTAAAAAATACCTACAAATATCCATTAATTTTGAAGCAGAGTGCCTCTTGACCGAGAAAAAAACACAAACAGTTAGTAACTGCAGCCACTTCAAACATTTACAGGGTATTAAATAGAATTCCCGTTTTTTGCGAGGCGCACAAAATTGCTAAAGAGCATAAACCAACTACCGACAGAAGCTCAAATTAAAAAATAAATTTAATTTTCATACAAAAACAGTAAAAAGTGCATTATAGCCAGTAAAAAAAATTAATTTGAAGCTATAATTAAAGCTAATTGACTGTGATCGATTGGAACTATTGATATGCCGGTTAAAGTCAGCAATTGAATTGTGTAATAAATGAATAATTATAAATTTAAGTAATAATCTGTCACTCATTTTGCACTTCCCATAAAATTCCACACTTTCCATTGGGGCAAAAAAATGCACAACTTGCAATTTTATGACGTTTGGTGTTAATTTAATTACATAATTAATAGTTTTGCGTGCAGGAAAGGAAACGTTAAAACTAGGGAAAATTCCAGCAATTAAAATAGCCAATTATTACCATACGGAATACGGAAAAAATAACTATATGAATGCAGTTACTGTACAAGGATGCGAAGTTCGACTTGCAAAAGTTTGTTACGAACACGCAAATGCAAAAAAAAATATGTATTTGCGCATTTTGCTAAGCAATTATTTAGGTAGAGCATGAAAACTTAAATACCCTATAAGCTTGTTTAACCACTAAGCTGATAAATAGACGAGTAGCTCAAATTATTCTTGCCGTGTTTGGTATAGTAACAAATTGCTTGTGTTGTGTTTAGATTTAAATAAAGTTTTATATTGAAATTAATTCATTTGATTAGAAATTATTAATAATTAAATTACTTTTTTGTAAGTTTCTCTTTAACACTACACATAAATATTATATTTCGAAAGCATTAAATAATTATAGATTTAGTTACTAGAATTTATAAGCAGTTAACTATATTCTAGCAAGTTTTAAGCAATTTTCAGTCACTTACCATTGCGTTTCTCTGTCGGATCTGCCTTATGGCCATACAAGCGACTCAAATCGATGGCACTTGCCGTTTTCTGCAACAACAACAGCGTCATGACGAATGTTGGCCAAATCAAACGTCGCTGATGGTTCATGGTCAATGGCAGCGAGGATGACATTCTGAACTTATAGCACTTAAACACTCGCGTTACAAATTTTCTGATATCTGTATCTGTTTCTATATATCCGCAGCTAAAACTTCAACTGTGTCTGTCTAACAGCTCCAAAAATAATAGCAGAAAAGGGGGAAACGGGAAAATAAAGTAGAGAAAAAGTTTTCCACGCGCACGTTTGCCGCTTTATTCGAGTGTTTGATAAAGTTTTCTAGTTTCTAGTTTTGCGCAGCCCTGGGGCAAATTTAGGTAGGCAGGAAAGGGAGGGGTCTTTTCTAGTTGTGTTGCTGTTTTTGTTTTCGGTTTTTGGTTCGTCACTCTCACTTTGCCACTTGGAGTGTTCTTGTTGCTGTTATGCGCTTTCGGGGCTTTGATTGAATTATTGTTGGCACTTCTGCTCGTTTCACGTTTCTATGCTATGCTAATCGCCTTCTAATGGAGTTATATGCACCCAGAAATTAGCTTGATTCTAAACTAAACTTTTCGTTACTTTCAGCTTTAAACTTTAGCTGTTGTGTTGTTTTCTACTAATAAGCAAGCTATAAACCGTTTGGTTTTTGATTTCTTTTCTAAATTTGTTGTATTATGTTTCGTTTCGGTTTAGGTTTCGTTTTCACTTAAACTTAAAATCGAAAAGAATTTGCAGACAAACGAATATTATGTTTTAGTCGACTTTTTACATTTTTCTACACTGCAAAGAAAAGATGAGAAAGTTTTCATTAGTTTAATTAGATATAAAGACAAATTTAAGTATTAAAAGATGAGTTTTATTTGTTTTAAGTTTACAGTATTTGTTTTTCTTACAGCCAGCAGACAATTTCCAACAATTTATCCAAAAAGTATGCTTTAATTTTAATGAAAAGCTAACTGTTATCGCATAAAATGCTGCTCATTTAGTTAAAGCCAACTAATGTTACCATGGAGACTTTAAATACGAGTGAAAATAGTTTGAAGTAAATTGAGCAAACAAAGAAAATTAAAAGGAGTGTGTGTAAAAACTGCTAATGAGTAGTTAATTTAATGGAAATATTGTTGAACAGCAGCGAGAAGAGCATGAAGTGCAAATAAAGCAGACCCAATAATTAAGAGCTTAGTACAACAAACATGAAAGTGAAAAGGCACATGCCTAATTATCACAATATGAACTTCACACCAAATTTTCACTTCACACGCTAATGACATACATATACAAACGCACTCTCACACACTGACATACATGACATGCACACTTATTTAGATATAGAACAACGAGAAAATTTACATGGCAATGTCGACTAATCAGCTTAACAAACTTTAACATTTCTGTTTTTGGGTGCTACGAGAAGTTGAACAACCCTTTTGCCTTACAAGACTTGTGGTTAAAATACACACACACACACTCTCATGTGTGTGTGTAATCCACTCGGGCTATACTTGAGCGCGTTTTAATGACTCTCTAGAGCACCCCAAAAAAATAACACACATACGCAGCGTTGGCAAACTGAAGAAAATTGTTTGAAAGCCAAGCAAGTAATGAAAGGCAGCCAGACCTTTAATTATACCAAAGTTAAACCTTTTTTTCTCTCTTTCGCTCCGACTCTCGTGTTTGTTGTGCAGTGCTTAAGAGCCAAATAGACAAGCGGACACAAGTTTTATGGAAAAGTCAAGCCGGCAAAAGATGAAAACTTTTGGCATCCTTTTTCCATTTTTTTTTAACGGCTGGCTGCAATCAAAAATGTAGCTCAGTTTCTCAGCTCGAGACGAGAAAATAAACTTTGTCTAAGCTTTATGTTTGTAACAGCAAACAAAAAATGAAACAAAAAAATTGACAACATCAAGAAGCAGCAGCGACAGCATATTAATTAGTCACTTTTCCCTTTTACCCTTTTTTTTTTGGCCATTTTTAGCATAAAAATAAAATTTTGTCTGCTGTTTTTTAAGGAAGTTGAGTTGTTAAACATTTAGGTTGTCCTTGGACCGTCGGCTTTTTAACTGCCAAGGGTCAAGGCAAAATGGACAACCCTTTTTCGTTTGACCAAAGTTCTAATTAAACTGCGTTGTGAAAAAACAAATAAGAGTAAAAACTCTAGCACACAGTGTGCGACACGACTTTCAATGGAGATTTATGTGTTGGCCAAAAGAGCTGAGCAGTGCAAAAATGGGTTATATCTGAATATGCTTAAAGAATTCTATAAAGTTTAATCTTTTCTACACCAAATGATATTAGAATAAACTGACCCAAAGTATCTTATAACATTTTTAAAATGCAGCTCACTAGAGACTAGCTTTCCCATTAATTTATTACTCGAGGTACTAGAAAAAGAGGACAAACCGATTCAATTGTGCCAAGTTCAGTTGGTAAATGATGCCAAGGGCATGCTAAAGAATTCTATTTTATGAGACAACTTTCTTGAACAATGCAAGCAATCGAATAACAAATTTTTGTGTACAACAGATGCTGGTGCAGCAGTTCCATTCCCTGCGAGTGAAGCCGTAAAACCTTGTGACAATTCCCAGTTACACATAAACCAAGTCAATAACGTAAACGAATTCTTTAATAAACCCAAATGAAAGTTTACCACAGCAAAGATTTAACGAAACAAAGCTTGGGAGAAGACAAGAAGGCATTTTTACCACATTAAACATTTGGGAAAACATACACAATTTTGCTGCCCGTGGGCACAGAGGAAAAGAAACAAAATAAAGCCACAAAAAAATGCTTAAATATTTGAAGACGTGTTTGTCGTACAGATAGTCTGGGCCCAAAATGCGAAAACCACATGGCCAAATATAGCGATAAGCCACAAGGGCACAAACAGACGATGGCAATAAAGTAGCGAACTAAGTGAATTATGGAGCAAGGTGGCAAAATGTGGACAAATCAAATAGATAAAAGCGGCACAAATTGTTTTAATAAGCAACATTTAGGCCATTTCGGCATAACCTTTTATTTTTATGGCCGCCCAAAGAGCAAGAGTCAAAGTCTAGTGGAAACTAAAAGTTAAGTCATAAAATATAAAATATTAAATGAAAATCATTCTCAAAAGTTAAATAAAGAATGAACTTTGAAGATAACCAACACTGTGTAGACCCTAAAATTTTGTTTGGTTTATCGCTGGGCAACTTTAATGTTGAAAAATGTAGATATAAATGGTAGATGAAATCACAAACAAGCATTAATTTGCATAATATGTATACGAGCTAGATAGAAAGCAAGGACTGACTGCCCGCAACAATAATAGCAACAAGAGCCAGTGAAAAGCTGAGCATTTTTCCAGCCTTTTTGCGTACAATTTTTGTGCCTAACGCAGGCGACGGAGGTTTCCCTTCTTTTTTTTTTTGTGTGGGGCTTTTGAGTTTCCTTAATGCATAATTTAACAGCTGCCTTTGTCGTGGGAGCAGCGCCGAAAGGTGAGAGAGGAAAGCAGACAGACGAACATAGGAACAGCGACAGAGTAGATGGATAAAGATTGAGGCATAGCAACAGTGAAAAGCGCGCTCAAAAGTAGGCAACAATCAACAACTGCGTGTTGTTATTCAAGGCACAAGAAAAAATAAGAAAACACACGGCGTATACGCAACGTGAATCAACGTTCAAATAACGAGGCTGCTGAGCTGCACTAAGAGAGAGCGGGAAGGATTTCAGATGAATAATGTGCTGAGCGACTGTTCTTGAATTAAATTCTATGAGGCACAAACTCACACACACACCAGCACACACAAAACACACACAAACACTCGCCCACACCGTAGAACGTACACATAAACTGGGCTATAAGATTTGTTTGTTGTTGACAATTTGGTTGCTTGATTTGTTTTATATTTTTCAAAAGGTTCCACATTTCTATGTCATATTTTTATTACTGAATTACACACACAACACACACGCAGGCACAGACACAGTCAGTTGAAAATGCGCGGCAATAAGAAAAACAACATTTCTAAAAATTCCATTTGCAGAAATGTCTTTTTATACATATAGAAATATATATATATATATATGTATGTTTATATGGTAATAATATTTGGTTACAGTACGTTTGAGTACGAGCCAACAACTCGAACAACTATTTACAACTCCGCTTGAGTGTAAGTTTCAAACTCGACTGAAGCGTTGAGCGTTTTGACAGCGTCTTTTATGCTCCACATTTAACGCTCAAATTGCCGACAGCTTTGAGTGAAAACTCAAGCGACGCCTACGCGAGAGAATCGCGTGAGCACGAGAGTCTGCTCCAAAATTGTAATACATTCTCCTCCTCTGGAGCAGGGTTACTTGTTCACTGTGGTACAACTCGCAGCTGCCTTTTGCTGTGTCAAGAGCAAAGGTAATGGGACTGAGTGTCTTCCTTGGTTTTTCTTTGTGTTCCGTTCGGTGTGCTTCTTTGTGTCTCCCTTTCGCCACAAGCTGACACACTCGGCAAGACATCGCTGTCTTTATGTTGTGCTCGAAATACTTGATTTTTAATTAATCAACCACTGTTGTCAAAATTAATTTAAATGTAATGTAAATATAAAATCTATTTAATTTAATTAAATTATTTGTGTGCTCTTTGTCCTTTTAAATATTTTCTTTGCATTTTTATTTTAACAGAGAAATGTTTTGTTCACTTAAAAAATAAAATATTAATATATTTATTAGAATGAACTTTTTATTTAAAACATTATTTTAAAAGAATTTTTTAATCTAATAAAATTAAAATTTAAAAAAATATCAAATAATAATAATTAAAAGATTTATAACTAAAGTAATTATATTTTTTTTTTTTTGAAAAAGAATTATAAATGTTAAAAATTATTAAATATCAATATCTATTTTTATTTATATTTTTACATATTTCTATTAATGATTTAAGTGCTCATAATGTAAGCCTCTTTTCATCATATAATTAAATAAATGAAAATAACGTTAAAAAATAGAACAAATAAAGATATTTTTTTAGTAATTGCCATTGATATGTCTAAATCTACGTAGGTTTCCAGACATAATTCCAGACATGCATCTAACTAATTAACGCAGCCAAACAGTAGATCGTTTTACTTTAGAATTTCTTGCTCTTCACTGCTCTTACACCCTTAATTAGTATAATTTAAATAGCTCTCCTTTACCAACTAAAAGTGAATTTAGCTTTGAAAATGAAGCAATACATTTGTGAAACCCGATAAGCAGCTTCGCATATCAGTTACCATAAGACCATGAACAATCAGCTCTCAAGGTCGCGCCACGAAAGACAAAGAGTAGCGGTTCATCAATATGTGTGCTTAAGACTGTTATCAAGCATCTCTCTTGTACCATCATGCAATTTAGTGAAAGAGCTTGTAATTAAAGCAACTAATATTAATTAGTAGCAACGGGAACTACACATCTCTTGGCGTAACTTATGACTTCCTGGTAAGCGCAAAACATGTGGTAATGAAATATAACCAAATGCCAATCTTACATCGCTTTTGGCCCACACTCTCATTGAGTGGGAAGCAACAAGAGCCAACTTAGGGGTAGACTCACACTCACACTCAAATTCAAAGAACAAACAGTTTCAACTCAACACAAGTAACGCCGGTTACAAACCCGCCCCTTTGTCCGCCCACGCAACCAAATAGATATCTGTGATGGGCGCTTTATATCTAGATATGTGTATCTGTATTCATACGTGAGCGCCCACGCAGCATTGAGGGTAGCGCTGATTCGCTCTCGTTCAAAAAAGCTCAAGGGGAACTTTGAGTGCGGCGATGTTTCCCCTCTTGCCAATTGCGTTGGCGTTACACTCAAAAAAAATAGGGTAGGGGTGCTGCTGGCAGCGTGACTGTAAGGTCAGAGAGCTTTAACGGTGTTTTGGTTTGTTTATCTTTTCAACCAAAGGGCAGAACTGGCGCCAAAGGCAACATTTTCAAGGGTTTCTACTCGAAATTTAAACTTCATCATAAACAGAAATTCATTTATTTGCCAAGAGAATATTTAATACCATTCTGTATAGCATAGGGTATGGATTTTTTTGGCCACTTTTGAGTATAAAATTACCAATTTTACTCACTACTTTAAAGTTATAATAAAATATTCTTTATTTTCAATCGCAAAACACAATTGTAATTAAACAGCATTTATTATAATAAATATGCCCAATAGATAACTTACTTATTAGCATTAACTGAACAATATGAGGGTCATAAATGTAATAAAACGTAACCGAAACAGGTCAAAGCTTGCAGTTACCAATATGAAACTACTTAGCCAAGTTATTCAATTACTAACTGCACTCGCTTATTTTGCGGTGTTTGCTCAGAAAGTTTCTCTTAATCCTTATAGGAGCTATGTGGAATTCCTTTTGCAAGAGCCGAGCTCCGGACTCTACACAAAACAGGAAGCAGCTGCAGTGGAAGAACTTTGGCTAACCCAAAAACTAGATAATTTTGACAAACTCAATAACCAAACATGGCAAATGGTGAGTTAATTAGTGATAGCATTGAGGTAAACCAACTTATATGTGTTTACTTTTTAGCGTTATTTGCAAAACTCAAAGTATCATGTACCTCAAGGCCCCATTTATATATTTGTGGGTGGGGAGTGGACCATTTCGCCGGGTTTTCTGAGTACGGGTTTAACCCATGACATGGCCGTGGAAAATGCTGGCATGTTGTTCTATACTGAGCATCGTTATTACGGACAGAGTTGGCCACATGAGTAAGTTGATAATTTATCTATAATTAATGTATCTATCTATATAACTAACTAACTTTCGTAGTACAATCTTTTCTGCGCTTATTGAGTTAAGCTTACTTAGTTAAATAAAATAGTAAAATGTTTTCGATAATAATGAGATTATTTAAATTAATTACATTAATATTAATCTATTAATTTTTTTTTATAGAAACAACAGTCTTTCTGTAGAGCAACTAAAATACTTGACTTTAGAACAAGCTCTTGCTGATCTAGCTCACTTCATACGTTACCAAAAGTCCTCGAACACAAAACTGAGCCACTCCAAAGTCGTGTTAGTTGGAGGTTCCTACTCGGGCAGCATGGTCACCTGGATGACAGAGCTTTATCCAGAACTCATCACTGCTAGTTGGGCTTCCAGTGCGCCCTTGTTGGCAAAAGCAGATTTCTATGGTAGATTCCAAATATTGTATTCCTTAAGTAGTTTATTAAGTTATCTTTTTACAGAGTACATGCTATTGGTTAACCATTCCATACAACTAAGTTATGGCTCAAACTGCAGTCAGCGCTTAGAGAAAGGCTTTAATTACCTAGTTAAATTGTTTGAGTCAAATAAAACCAGTGAGTGGCTTAAGAGACTGAATGCATGTGAGAATTTGGATGCAAATGATGAGCTGGATCGCATAACATTTTTCAACGGCCTTGGCAACTACTTGGCCTGGATTGTGCAGAGTTTCAGGTGAGTGATTTGTGCACTTCTCAAAGTAAACGTATAAAATTTTCTATAACTTTGATTTGCACATTGAAGTGATTATATACCCAGTTTTTGCCACAAACTTATGTCGATGCAGCGGAGCGAGGAGGATGCCCTGCTAAGTTTTCTGGAGCAGCTTTACATGGGTGATAGATACTGTCAGGACTTTAGCTATCGGGCAATGCTTCAACTTTTTACCGAGCACTCAGATCAAAGTTCGGGCAGTAAGTTTTCCCCACCAACTCAATTTCAGCTTGACTCTGGAAATTGAAAAGTTATTTACAGCACGCGCTTGGTTCTATCAGACATGCAATCAATTTGGCTGGTATACCACAACAATCTCGGCTGGGAACTTGATCTTTGGTGGCCAGGTGCCTTTGTGGTATTTCCAACGACTTTGCCGTGATGCATTTGGACCTGGCCAAAAGCCCGAACAGCTTGAGGCTGGCATTGCACAGCTGAATGCACAATTTGGTGGACATGACTTCAATCAGGCTGAACGTTATCGTAAAGTTATCTTTACACATGGCCAACTGGATCCTTGGCGTGCCATGGGACAACAGACAGGACAACAGGCCATCGTTCTACCAGGTGAAGTAACAAAGATAGACCCAATTAGCTGGGTTAACTCCCCAGGGTAATTTATGTTTCATTTCTGCACTTGCAGGATACTCGCATTGCGAGGACTTGGCCAGCATCGACGTAAAAGATACTGTGCCAATGAATCTGGCCAAGCTGCGGGTCATGTCCTTTCTGCGACGTCACTTGGCAGCCATATAAATGACTTGGAAATGTTTCACATACATTATTAAATCAACAACTTGTTGTTATACGTGTTCTTGTTGTCCACGTGGCAAACACAATTTGTAAATTCCTTGATGTTGGCTCTGGGTAAACAGATACAAATTGAGTGACACTTGTGATTGAGATGAGTGTGTTTATAAGTGCATAGGCATGGATGTATAGGTGTGTGTGTGTGTTGATGGGTGTGTGCATAAGTGGGTGTATTGTGTTGTTTACTGAGCTCCAGGAATTGAGAAAGCAATTTCTGTTGATTAGCAAATTGCATTTGTGCTTGTTCTTTACTTTGTTTGCTTATCTAGACAGCTTGGGCAGAAGAACAAGTTCACGGGAAAAGCATTCTGGTTTTGCTTTAAGAGCCAACTAATTTGTTCCTAATTTAAACAAAAGTGAAAACGAGTTGTTCACCGAACAACTAAGCAGATTCCTTGCTTAGCTCAATTTTAAAAGAAACAGTTCCATTTTCAGCGAGTAAAATACTTTAAGCTTGCTTTTATTTTAGTCCTCCCCTCATAAACTAGTTCTAGTTCAAAGAGTTTTTTGTGTGAACCAGTTTAGTGTACTTACCTTCTCCTATATTTATTCGTTTCCTTGCCTCCTACAAACAGAGTAAGAGCGATCTAATGCTCTGTAAAAGCGAGCTCATAAGATTAACTTCTTTGAGCTCTGCACACTCGTTCAATTGAGCTATAGAAGCAACCTCCTCCCTTCCGCCAAAATGTGCACAACATTTTTATCACCTTACACTCGCAATCCTTTCGCTCACTTACCCACTCAACACTTTCGTTTGCACTTTATGCCACTTGTTCAAGGACATTTTGCCAGATAACATGGCGTATACGTAACGCAGAAACTTGCGTAAAGAAAACAGTGTGGAAAACGACGTATAAAAATATTTTTACGCAAAAATGCATAAAACTAAAAAGTTATGAAAAGCATAACAAGAGCAGTATGGCCGACGCAACAGGGTGCGTGTAATTGTCCGATTTTCCAGCATTTTCCAACGAATTTTCCTCCCCTGGCGGAAGCCACACGTATTGTGCAATACCCAAAAAAAGAAAAAGGATTAAATTACGGTAGCTAACGTGGCGACAACGCGTAACTCGCGAAACTGAAATGGGCCTCAGCTAGAGATGGCAGCGTGAGCAACTCAATGACAATATTTAAATAATTCTTATAAGTTTTAAAGATTATGTTTTTTATGTTTTTTGACAAGTCTTCTACTTTTACGTTTCTTCCAAAACCCGTGATTTTCTACCATCTCTAGGTCGTGCCATGTGTTACTTCAAACCGTCACCAGAGGGCGCTTAACGGCATGGCATGCCATGAAAAGTTATTATTATTGACACTCGTTTTCGCAGCTCGTTTTGCTATTGTTGTTGCCATTCTCAATGTTGTTTTCTTATTTCCCTCCAAAATGGCAAATTACTTAAATCACACAATTGATGTTGCTTGCATATACTCCTTGATTTCCGCAGCTGCTTTTCTTTGCTACTGGATTATGCAGAAAAGGCTCAATAATTGGCTACAAAAATCAGAAAACATAAATAACATTTAATGGTTAAGTACAACTGTACAGACAGCTGCAGTGGATAAAGTACACTTGTAATATATATACCCTGTAGTTAAAGGTTAGCCAGAAAGGGTATGGACTAGAAAAATGTAGTGACTGGATTACAATAAAATCTTTAGAGCAAACCAAACCGAAAATAGTCAAATTTTAATGCTGGAACGTAACAATCTGAATTTTAAGCAATCGCATAAAATAAAGTACAAAATAAAGTGCAAATTTTGGTACATAAAAGTTCAATTTATTGTGTAGTATAAACAATTGTTAAGCTCAGGATCATATCTCAGCTCATAAAAAATACAAACTAGAAAAACATCGCCCACAGACATGTTAAAAATTAAAAGCTTCTAACGCCTTTGGAGAAAAGCACAAAAGCTCCGTTCACTCATGCGCTCAGAAAAGCACAGGCAGGCACTCAAACGAAGAGAAAGGCGTTGAGTGAAAGCTCTCTCCGCTCTCTCAGTCAAATAGACTGTTAGCATTATGAATGGAGCATCCTGTTGCTTGAACAAACTTGTAACAGGTGGCAAGGCCTCGACGCCCCATTTGGAGACAGCTTTAATATGGAGCCAGGGTATATATAGTGTATGTATGTGTGTGTGTGTGTTTGTGTGTGCGTCTGGCCAACACTGAGAAACTGAGCGGAAGTTGATGCTATTGAGAGTAGGTTTCAAACACTTTTCGCAGACACCTTGACACTGTAACATACAAATACTCATAAAGCTGCAGGTGCACATACAGGTACAGGTATGGGAAAAAATATATATATTTGCATGTGTCAGCCACAAGTTTAAATTACAACGACAACAAGAGAGCAGAACACTTGGCACTTGCTTTGACTTCATTCTTTACTCGTAGTCGTAGTCGTCGTCTTACTCTCAGGGTCTCGGGGTTGTTACCTTGAATTTAGCGCTCTATATAATTTGTAGCCAAGCTAAAACAACAGCAAACGGCAACTAAGTGGATTACTCGACCACGTTGTCTACCAGGTTTGTACAGCCCTCGAGTTTGTTAATGGAAATGGTTACTGGCATAGCAAATTGCTGGCAAAGTGTGAGGATTATGTCAAGTATCCTTGAACTGACAAGTACTATATAATTTTAGAAGTGAACTATTACTGTGCGTAAGTTGTAGGTCTTCTCAAAAAGTTCGTATTTCCGCATTGAAGGTATTATTAAGGCTATGTGGTGTTCCTGGTAAATAGAAGAATTAACTTTATAAGGTAGATAATTCCACAGGTATTTTCCACACTTCCTATTGTCATTACTTTAAAATGAAAGTACCCAGCGTGAATTTCATTAGTAAATTCTCGTCATAATCGTAAAGAATATCACAATTTTTTAAAATTAATATATCTTTACTGGTGCTGAAGTTTTGTCCAAAATCATTTGAAATAAATTAAAATAATATACAAAGAATTAATGGGTAAATAATAAATATCTGTCAACATTTTTTGCCATCCATATCTTTTTCATAAATTAACTTTATACACAAGTTTGTCAAAGTTTAGCTTTGAGTAGGCTAATTAGCATCGATGTTAACTTATATTTTCCACTTAGCTGCCCCAGACACCCCTCTCCTCTATGCCCAAAAGCTGAGTAAATGAAAAGTTTTTTTTGGTAACTTGTTGGCTAATCACTGGCTATGAAAATCAACTCAAATCGCTGGTAAAAATAAACTTTACGCGTCTCTTTGAACTTTTTACGCACGTGTGTCAAATCAAAATTGGGGGAGTCCCCTACACTTTTAAACTCAAGTCAAGTCAGTTAACTGAAGTATTCTTATCTCTTGGGCTCAAGAGGATGATAAAACTTTATCCACTAATCAGAATTATAATTCAATTTTTATGTTCTTCTCTCGCGCGTATTAACATTGCTGGTGATTCCCTTGGTGCACTTAATTAGCCATGAGCCAGATTTAAGCCACTTGCCAGGTGAGTTTTAATTGAGCACGTTGTCGCGCTTCTTTTCTTTCTCTGCTCACATTTGTCCAGCGGCAATAAATTAATGTATTCAAATATTAAAGAGCAAGTAAGAGCATTGTCTACGTGTTCTTATTTTTTTACATTAATGCCTAAAAGACAACTTTTTTTTTTAATTTTTAAAAATTACTAAAATACTTTGGAAATTCATTTTCTTGTTTATCACAAACGAATTTTATCAGAAAATAATTAGTTGATAATTTATTATTAAATATATGAAATCTGCTCAGAACTTGACTTTACAATTAGTTTTGTAATTTAATGATAGCCATTTATTTGTAGTGCTTCTTAAGTGAAAGTTAAGGAATTTTAGTAGTATTTTTGGCACTAATAGTATTAATATTATTAACATTAACATTATTATTGTTTTGCTTCATGTTGTAACCCGCCTTTACAGGCTTTGGATTAACAGTTTTCAGTTCAGTTGAAGCTTGTGCTTGTGCTCCTTGATTCTGAGGTCCAGGACGAGGTCCTATATTTCGACGATTTCCAACACTATTGCCCGTACTATTATTCATACTCATATTGCCAAAAGACTTCCTTAATTGGGACAAATTTGTTGAGTAAATTCGTTCATTTTCGCGCCGCTGCCAATGCCAACGCAAATGATCCTTGAACTTGGTAAAATTTTTAGTTATAAACTTGCACTGATTACAATGAACGGGAATTGTACTACGTAGTTCTGCAGCTCTTTCCGGCGTTAGGGGTTCAATGGATCCCGTAGTGTTCAGCAGAGCAAAGCAGGCCTGAAATGTTAGAAACAAATCCGTATTAAATGTATTCCAATGGTGTAAATGACGCATTGTATCCGACACAAAATCATTTGATATCACGTGCATGTTCAGGCGATTCATGAATGATTCAATTTTGAAGCCAACTAGAAAACTGCTGGAAGGCAGATGATTTTGTTGCTCAATTGTTTGGTTGGCTAGCTCCATCATGTGATCCAGTAGAGGTAGATGCTCACGACTTAACTGGAATTTGTTAAAAAAGAGTTTTAGTTAAGTGTGCACTAGATATCCTTAAGGCCACACTTTATGGAATCAAAACTAATTAAATTGATAAATGATTAGTTGGCGTAATTGCACAAAGTTGAACATTTAGAGCGTACCTTGATCGTTCGTGATAAAATTTCAAATTTAAACTATTAAGAATGACAATTGAGCGAGCCGACTGTAATAAGATTTGCGTTCTTATTGAATTGCGCGTTTTTTCATATAAATCAGCAATTTTCGACGGATATTTCCTATGGGCGCTAAAGGAAAAACTTTTCCAATCCAGTCCAATTTTGGAGAGGATAGTTATAACCATGGTATAAAAATAACATGTGAATTTGGTTGCGGTCGCTCAAATTTCCTTTTATCGAGCGATTTGCGATGGAATCTATAGGCTATAGTTGTCTAATCCGAACTTTGTGAGGAAAGGTATAATGCTACCATTCACAAAGTGTGTCACAATATTTGGTCACAACTACCAGAACTTTCCAAATTATCAAGTACATATATCAAGTGAGGTGCTCCTGTAGCTCTTGTCTACCACGAGATCAATGTTTTGATAAGAAATAAATATATGTATGCAATACATTGATGGATTTTCCATTACTAACTACAAGATATTATAAATGTCGTGCCTGTAGCGCCCCAAGGAACACATACGTACCGCTGTTACATTCTCTATATCCTCCTTGGGCAGCACAACAAAATGATACTGAGCCTTGGGACACGTCACGTTTCGCAGCACAGCGGCACGATCGCTCTGTATGACGACATCCTCGCCCGCTTCCATTTTGCGGGTCAGGAGACCTCGTTCGTACTCCTTATCGTTGTCTTCCAACATGACCTCAAACAATCTGAACTGTTTCCTTTGTTTATTTCACTAAGAGACCAAAATTGTTGCTTTGATTTGTAATTGTCACTTTTCAGTGTGGTAAAACGTTGCAATTTAGAGATGCGTCTAGGTATCGTAAGCAGAACTATCGATGACATAAAGCATAAGAAATTAATATTTAATATGTCTGGAAGAAAATTAAAATTAGCTTTTAAATAATTTTCTTTTAAACACAAGTTATTTTTACTGTAAATTTTTTAGTTAAAAAATTAATTGCAAAAATATCACTTAGCCCATTAGCTTTCGATTGGCTTTTCTATATATGGAAATAGTTAGAGGAGGGCTTTAAACTTCTTTACTACGTATCAAATTGAAAGGCTCATAGTTCCGCGTCAGTAACGTCACAAGGACGGAAATTTTCAAAAAATTCTGTACTTTCCATGTTTTTTTTTTATTATAAATTTGATTAACATAATATGGTGTGAAAATAAAAATAATTTTCATAATATTTTACTCTTCAAATTAAAATTATTCAATTAAATCAGACTTTTGGCCAGGCTATGTTTGCTCTAGACCCTTATTCTAAAAGCCTTGTATTATTTCAAGCTTTAAATAGCTTCATTTTAAATACTTCATGTAATAGTTTTGTGTAAATTTTAAGTAACTTAATAGTTACTACTTGGAGGCTCTTAAATTACAGCACAAAATCAGCTGACTTTGGCCTAAATAGTAGCTCTGCATGTAGCCTTTTACATCAAGTCCCTGCTGCCGCTGTTGTTTCTGTTCTGACGCCAGCTGAGTGGCAAAGATTTGGACTTGGTTTTGATATTCTTTTTTGGTGTTCCAGTAACTTTTTCTTCCAACTTTGCTTTATCCAGCATTTCAGTTAGTTCTTCCAACTGCTTGGTAATACCAATGTTTTCTTCTCGCTTTATCCAATGCAAATGCAGGTGACGTTTGAGAGTTCCCAGATTCTCACTCACATAGTCGCACTGGTTGCAGTGCAACGGTCTCTTCGCACGCAATTCAAGCACTTTCTCCGCAGGCAACGGCTCAATTGAACCGAGGGTTTTTAGAAGTGCGTAAACCGTTTGAAAGGTAAGAAACACTTCAGTGTTAAAGCCATTCCAATGCTTAATATGCTTCAACGATACCGAGTGAAAATCATTTGATATAACATGGAGTGTTAGGCACTCCATGAAAGCATCGATTTTGAAGCCAACCAAAAAGCTGCTGGAAGGCAAATGATTCTGCTGCGCAATAATTTGATTTGCCAGCTCCATCATGTGATCCAGTAGGGGCAGATGGTCCGGCGTTAACTGCAGTTGAAGTAAATTAATTTTAGCATTAATAAGTTGACAGTTGATTTTCCAACTTACTGCAGTTATTTTGACAATTTTAGCCTTGGCCACAATCAGATAATGATATTGAGCTTTTGGGCTGGTGTCCTTCATCACTGCTGCTTGATCGGTACTAATCAAAATATCCTCATTCTCCTTTATTTGACGGACTAAACTTTGCTTGGCAAAGGTTAAGCGCACTTGTTCCTTTATGGCAGCTAAGAAATCGTAAGTTTTATTATTTTAACATTTTTAGATAAAATGACGCTGTTTAAAACATACCCATTAATACCAAGATCAGCTTTTCCTCTTTACGACCTTGTAGATGCAGCTTTAGCGTCTGGTATGCCACTGATTGGTTTTATCTTTCGTCGTTCGGAATGAAATTGCGAGCAAATATTGTTTGAAACTGCAAACTTTGAATAATCGACATGGCGTCCAAACCGATTTCAAAACTCGATACATTTTTTGCTCAATTAAACTAAATTAAAGAGGCTTTTAAATACTTGTTTTCTTTAAATATAATTTATATATTTAAATATGTGTATATTATCATTAAAATAGTTTCAAAATATCAGAAATCTGCTTCTGTTTTAATGATTTTGAAAAGTATCGAATTGAAGGCGGCAACAATGCATCCAATTTGCACATCTCTTATGATTAAGGCGTAATTTTTTAATGTCGTCACAAATTCATATGCTGCTTGCAGCCCGTGACGTCACAAATTATATAAATTCGAAGTCTTGCGCCAAAATAGCTGACGTGGCATGCCGAACGGCAGTTTTATTACATATTCATACACATCGTATCGTATGTCAGTTTTAGTTTTAGAAAAAAATTCCTTAAGATTTTTTTTCTAATTTGTAGACGACGTGTTACTGTCATTCGGAGGGTTTGGCTTTTGGCCAGCATGCTGTTGTTTTGGCCCTTTAGGCTTCCAGTTTGGCTTCTTTTGAACAGCTGCATTTGTTGTTTTGCTCGCACCCTGAGGTTTGGGTTTCCACTTGGGCTTGTTTTCTGCGCTTTCGTTGGCTTGTGCTTTCATTTGACCCGCATTATCTTTGACAGCGTTTCCGCTGTTTTGGCCCTGATTATGCTGAGGCCTCGGTTTCCACTTGGGTTTATTTTGCACATTTTCGTTGACTTGTGGTTTCATTTGAGCCGCGTTATCTTTGGTTGCATTCCCGTTGTTTTGGCCCTGATTATGCTGAGGCTTCGGTTTCCACTTGGGTTTGTTTTCTACGCTTTCGTTGGCTTGTGTTTTCATTTGAGCCGGATTTTCTTTGACTTCAATGCGGCTATTTGGACCCTGGTTATGTTGAGGTCTTGAAATAAAATTGGGTGTTCTTGGATACCAACCATTTGGTGGATTATTTAAGTTTGGAGTAACTGAATTTTGACCGTTAAATCGCATCTGAGGAGGCAATTGTGCCATCATTGGAGGTTGCCTGAACGGATTGAAGTGGGGGACAGGACCTGCTGGCGGTGGTAAAAATTGTTGAAATGGAACTGTTCCATTGGGTACAGGCTGGGGTACAAATGGTCGAAATGGCACATCTTGGCGTGGTCTCATTAGACCCATTTGCTGAAAGGGGTTCAGGTTCTGCTGCTGTTGCTGATGGTTCAAATTCTGCCTGACAGCGGCCTTCTGGAAGTGTTTCGCAAATTCATTTTGATAGGGAACAGAACTTGATTGCTGCTCTTTTGGTGCTCTATTCATGTTCAGGCGCCAGTTTACCATTGGCGGCTCCTTGTCATCAGTTGGTTTTTGATTTTGATTTTGACGCCAGTTTTCAGGCACAGATTTGGTTTGCAATGGTGCATCAACTTCCGGTTTATTAATATCAGCATTCTCATCATTATTTAATTTAGATTCGTCCAGCATTTGGGTGATTTGGTCGACCTTCTTCTTAACTTCGAAGTCCTCTTCCCGCTTCTTCCAATGCTCATACAGGTGAAACTTTAAAGTCGCTAAATTGTCACACTCAAAATCGCATTGGTTGCAATGAATTTGCTTCATTTCACGCAGTTTCAGAGCCTTCTCCTCGCTTAGTGGCTCAATCGATCCCTGGATTTGTAAAAGTGCGTACACAGCTTGGTAGCTTAGAAACAAATCGGTGTTAAAACCATTCCAATGCTTCAGCTTCCGCATCGACACCGAATAGAAATCATTCGAAATTACGTGCATAGTTAAACTATCCATGAATGCGTCGATCTTAAAGCCAACTAAAAAGCTGCTGGAAGGCAAATGATTCTGCTGCTCTATTATTTGATTTGCCAGCTCCATCATGTGATCGAGAAGAGGCAAATGCTCCCGCTTTAACTGCAAGTAAATCACATTAATTATAATTCGGAGCATAAAGTCATTCTACTTACCGCAGTCACTTTGGGAATATCGGCCTTTGCCACAATAAGAAAGTGATATTGCGCCTTTGGGTAGTTGTCTTTCAGGACCGATGCCTGATCGGTTTCGATCAAAATACCCTGTTTTTTATTCATTTGACGTGTCAAATTTAGTTTGGCGAATTCTCGTTGTTTCATCACTGTGCCTAAATTGGTAAATCACAAGATATTAGAAAAATGTGTCCATTAATCGATAACTAAAATGATTCCAAGAACTTAGCACTGACAGTGTTGCAAAGCTAGCGCAGATGCCTTTACTCTACACACACACACACATACGTATTACGTACGTACCCATTAGTTCTGATTGGAATTCTTTTACAGTGCGCAATGCGCTTGTAGATGCTCTTTGAGATTAGGAATATTTTTAGCTATAAATGCACACTGATTGCACTTTAGAGGCGTGGCATGCAACTCCTTTGATTTGTCTTTGGACAGCCGTTCAATGCTGCCGTCAGCTTTTAATTTCTCGTAAAGCTCTGTGAAAAGTAAAGTAAAGTACAAGCAAATGAACATTTTTTTTTTTTTTTAATTAAATTTTTAAAACTTACTTTCGTATGGCAGAAAGAGTTGCGTATTAAAGCTATTCCAGTGCTTCTTTGTCTTTAGGCAGCTTGAGACGAAATCTTGTGAAATGACATGCAAGTGCAAACGTTGCATGCTAGGCTCGGCATGAAAACCAATTTTAAAATTTGACAATTTTTCACCGCGTACTTCGATGATATTATTGGCTAATAAATAAAGTTCTTCAAGCAGTGGCAAATGTTTTTTATTCAACTGCGAAAGGGATTCAGATTTATTTGTGTTGGATTTATTATAAAGGCCTTAACTTACGTGAAAAATAGTCGGAATATCCTCCTTGGGCAGCACAAGGTAGTGATTACGAGCTTTAGGATATTTATCTGCTATGACAACAGCCACATCAGAAGAAATTATTAAGTTTGTTGAATCTAATATTGTTTTGACTAACCCGGATTGCCAAGACATTGTGAACAGCTGATTTTGTCATCTGACAAACGTCCCTGTCTCTGCTGTGTTGATAAATGGGCGCTGTTGGTGTTGTTAAGCGCAGGTGTTTGCTCATTAATGCGTTCTGCTCATTGTGCGCAACATTGTAGCGAGTGACGAAATACAGTGTAAAATTAATTTATTTTCCTAGTTATATAAATGATTTTTAAATTTAATTACAGACACGAGCAGATGCTTGGAGAGTGTTGATTGAAATGATTATTTCATTCTCGCTTCATTTAAAATGCATTTTCCAGCACTGTTAGCCATCGCACATGCAACCCTGCACGCAACCCTGCAAGACAACAACAATGAACCACAAGAGCCGAGAAGAATATTATTTGTTTGGCCGTCTAAATGTGCTTGTGTGCAACGTGTGGGCAAGTAAAAAAGTGTGGAGAGAAACAGACAAAATCAGCGGTGCATTTTTTACGCAACGCAGGCGAAAATTTCTCAATTACGTGATACATTTCAATTGGAATTCATTCGAATCTCGTTTTGAAGCCTCCACTGCAGCGCCAAGCTAACGGAAATTTGCATCTGCATGATTGAAACTAGCAAATCAAAATACTCAAAAAGATTACGCAAAGCACAATTAAAATTGAAAGCGAAAGCGATAATTAGCACAAAATGGCGACCACAATTGACGCCAAACCACGACAAATGGCAGAACCATTGCACATCCAGCGCATTGAGTCGGCATTAAATATGCGCCCATTCATGGAAATGGCTCGCCAGGCTTTAAAGCAGCCCCTGAGCAGCGGCAGCGGTGAGGGTAGCAACACAGAGCTGGAGGCCGATCAGGAAGCCGGCATTGATTCCGATGATTCCTCCACCCGAGTGGGTGCTGTTAAACTTAAGCACAAACAGAAACACCGCAAGCGTCTGCTTGGCAGCAAAGAAGGTATTTACTACTTTAAGGGACTAATTCAACGTGTCTTAAATTCATATTTTATCTTGCAGAACGACAAAGTGTCAAGGCGCAAATCTATAACTTCAATTATCTGACTAGTGATCGGGAATGGCTGTACGATATGCTGCTCAGTGACACTGAGAGCGAGCCGCCAGTGAGCGATGAGGATGAATACATTGGCCAAATGCTACGCGAGCATCTCCAAGAGCAACGCCAGCGCAGAAACTACTACAAAAAGCCAACAGTAAGTGGTTTTATTTGATAAAGAGTTCATTGTCTAACCAAATTCCTTTCAGAATGCACAATACGCATACTTTGGCAGCGGTTTGTTGTCCAATCACGATGTCTATGCCGAAAGACAGCAAGCAACGACTGGAGTACGTAAACGACGACGTCGAACCAAACAAGAGATTCTCTTAGCACGTCTGGCGGAGGCGCAGGCGGGACCAAAGCCGATCAAGCAGCGTCGACGGGGACGCAAGAAGCGAGCAGTCGATTCGCCTGAATCTGGTGAGATACATCCCTCAGAGCTGGGCAAATATAGCTTTGGCGATACGCTGGCCGTCAACGATGACGACGACGAGGATAACGGCGAGGTAGACTACAAGCGAGAGCTGGCCAACTTGGCCCTCGATTATCCCGAGGAGGAGGAAGAAATCGAGGAGGAAGTGGATGTTGTGGGCGCAGCCGACGGTCAAGTGACACGAGTACGTCGACGGCGCAAGAATCCAGAAGTATTGGCCGCACGTCGTCGACGCATCTGGCAGATAATGTCGAAGAAGGAATCCGGACGACTGCAGCGCATCAAGAGCAACAATCACAAGGAGATGATATCCAACTGCAAGCGTGTGGCAGGCATGTGTGCCAAGGTTGTGAGGCAGCGTGCCCTCAATTCGCAGCGCATCATGAAGGAGACCGTGTGGCGAGCAAAGCGACTCACCCGGGAAATGCTTAACTATTGGAAACGCTATGAGCGCGTGGAACGCGACCAGCGTCGCAAGCAGGAGCGTGAAGCAGAGGAGCAGCGTAAACAGGATGTGGAACTGATTGAGGTGAAGCGACAGCAGCGCAAACTAAATTTCCTTATAACCCAAACGGAGCTCTATGCCCACTTCATGTCCAAGAAATTGGGCCAGGGCACCGAGGAAGATCAGCTGCGTATTCTCAGTCAATTGGACGAGGAGCACAATGCACGTCTGGCGGCTCACGATGACTACGATGCGGGGGAAATGAAGCAGTTGGCCCAGGCCAATGCAGAGGCTGCTGTTCAACGGGATTTGGACAAAACTCGCGCCTTCGATGTGCCCTTCAAGAAGGAACAGATGCTAGAACAACTGCAGGAGATGGATCAGACTCAGCCAGAACGTGAACAAATGAAGGATCTGCCACAGCCAAAGATGTTTAAGGGCACACTAAAGGGTTACCAGATCAAAGGCATGACCTGGCTGGCCAATATCTATGATCAAGGCATTAGTGGAATACTTGCGGATGAAATGGGCTTGGGCAAAACAGTGCAATCGATTGCCTTTCTCTGTCACATTGCCGAGCATTACGGCGTCTGGGGTCCATTCTTGGTTATTTCACCTGCCTCGACGCTGCACAATTGGCAACAGGAGATGGCGCGCTTTGTGCCTGACTTTAATGTGGTTCCCTACTGGGGCTCACCCAATGAACGCAAGATCCTGCGACAATTCTGGGACCAAAAGCATCTGCATACACGTGAGGCCAGTTTTCATGTGGTGATCACATCATATCAACTGGTGGTCAGTGATTACAAGTACTTTAATCGCATCAAATGGCAGTACATGGTGCTGGACGAGGCACAGGCCATCAAGAGTGCGGCTTCTCAGCGCTGGAAGCTTCTCCTCGCCTTCAACTGTCGCAATCGACTGCTCCTCAGCGGCACTCCCATACAGAACAGCATGGCTGAGCTGTGGGCTTTACTGCATTTCATCATGCCTACGTTATTCGATTCACATGATGAGTTCAATGAATGGTTCTCCAAGGACATCGAATCACATGCCGAGAACAAAACTGGCATCGACGAGCGTCAAATCTCACGACTTCACATGATATTGAAGCCTTTTATGTTGCGTCGCATCAAGAAGGATGTGGAGAACGAACTGTCCGACAAGATTGAGATCATGGTCTACTGCCCGCTAACCATACGACAAAAGCTACTGTATCGAGCGCTTAAGCAAAAAATTCGCATTGAGGATTTGTTGCATTTGGCCAGCGGCGGCTCAACAGCATCGGCTGCATCAGATGGTGTCATTCTCGATCGCAATTTTACCTCGAATCTGATGAATCTTGTCATGCAATTCCGCAAGGTTTGCAATCATCCAGAGCTCTTCGAGCGTCGCGATGCAAGGAGTCCATTTAGCATGCGTTGTGCTGAGTATGTGCTACCCCGTTTGGTCTTTGACGATGGGTTGCTTGGCACTGCGCTGCCAAGTCGAAGGCATTTACTATATAATCGGTAAGTTTGTAATTATTAGTAATTAGACCCACTAGCCATTTATTACCCTATTTCATATCTATCTTCATATTGTAACTACAGCTTCAATATCTTCAAGTCAGAGCACCTGCAGCGCACTCTCTTCGATGATGTTGATATTAATAACTGCTTTAGTTTTACGCGCTTCTGCGATCTGTCACCCGCTGACATGGAGGATGTTACCTGGCATGGCCTCATCGATTTGTGAGTATTTAAAAATAAATAGTAAACTTCTAAAGACTTAAATCTAACTTCTTACTTTTTCCAGTTTGTTGCATTATCGCCGTGTGCTTGCCAAGCAGCCGCTGCTCTCCTATCGCCGTCAGTGGTGGCCACATCAGCGTGACACTCGTTATCAACTGTTAGAGCCAACTCTTGAGCGTAAATTGGTGCCAGATTTCATGCTAGCTAACAGTGTGCTAAGGAATTTTATATTTACTGCAATGGTAAGTTAATAAAATATAGAAAATATTTCATAATTTATTTTATTCATTCATTTTCTGGTCGACAGACTTCAAATGAGAGCAGTGTTTATGCATTTGGCGATTATCTGACGGTCAACATGCAGGAAACCATTGAACATCGTGTAACACGTTCCAAAATCCTTAAGCAAAAGTCAGCACTCGTGGAGGAGCTCGTCGATGCGCAAGTAAAAGCTGAAGCAGGTGTTAAGCAGGAGTTGGAGATTGAATCCGTGGAGGTGCAAACCAAATCGAATACCAAAAGCGACGTCAAACTTACAACACTACATTTGTTGCCCGAGTTTCCACATCGTCCAAGGAAGCCACAATTGTATAAGTGTGAAGCTTTGCAAATGCCACGTTTTCTCTATGGATTGGGCCAGCGAGTGCAAGCAGTTGATCGGCATTTATAGTGAGTACTCTCACTTGTTCACTATCGATTCGATATGTTAACCAATCTCCCCAATCTCTTTATTAGCTGTGAGAGTCGTGCCGCTGCTTGGAAGCACATACGTCATCTGCAATGCGAGAATGCGTTGGGCAAAGAGCTTGTGACCACGGGACTGGCGCTGTGCAAACCACGCAGTGGCTGGTCCTCAATTGTAGTGCCGGATAAGGAAACACTTATCACAGATGCGGGCAAATTGTTTGTGCTCGACAATCTACTCACACGCCTCAAGGCCGAGGGTCATCGTGTACTCATCTACTCCCAAATGACCAAAATGATTGATTTGCTTGAGGTGAGTTGGCTTTCTCTACATACTAAAATTGTTTCTAACGCTTTAACTATTTATAGGAATATATGTGGCATCGCAGACATCGTTATATGCGCCTAGATGGTTCCAGTAAAATTTCAGCTCGTCGTGATATGGTCGCTGACTTCCAGTCCCGCGCAGATATCTTTGTTTTTCTGCTCTCCACTCGCGCCGGTGGATTGGGCATCAATTTAACTGCAGCTGATACGGTGAGTTAAACAGTTCTTTAAATTATAAGCATTAAATGCTCCACCCCAGAACGAAACATAGCACAAATTTAAATTTATATGTAAGTATAGTACCTTAATTAACCCGGTATCAATAATCATTTATTTGAGCATTCGTTTTTTTTTTTTTTTTTTTAATTTTTAAAGTGTTTTCTAGACATTTTTTCTATGTTAAATGTATCAAAGCAAGCCAAACTTCATTCGACTGTAGACCTAGAAATCTCCTAGCTACTTTACGTTATTCGAATTGAGAATCCGAACTCATTAATAACTCATATTATTGGCTTTTAATTAAGGGATATATATATTTTTTTACTGTTATTTTTAGCTTTTTCGTTGCTGTGAATTACAAAATTTTAATCGTTTTAAAAATATAGCAAAAATATGACACCAGTTGGCATATCTAAATTGACACAAACTGAGGCTGATTTATGGCCCATGAGATCGCGTGTGAATTGCATTCAACGCTCGACATCGACCAATTTTGAAATGATAAAAAGTAATGATGAAAATGTGTATGAAGTTAGTCCAGAAAATGCTGAAAATGTCGCTAATGAAGTAGTTGTGAAAACCTACAGGGATCTCGAATACCCCGGTTTACAAGAACGTATATTTGATCAATCTTTGCGTTACGATGATCGGGATCCAAATCGTTATAGACCCTATGTGCTGAATATCAACTACCAGGGCAATCAGGCAGCATTAGTTTGTCAGATTCACACTATGAACTTACCAGATTTACTGCATCGATACGATGGGATAATGCTTGAGTCCAATTCGCGTTATCGCAATAAAGTCGAACGTAATCCATTCAAGCAAAATGGTTTGATCTACGCCAAAATAAAGGAGGATCACTATGAGGATTTTGACGATTTGATGGATACTCTGCAGAGCGATGCTCTGAAGTGCAAGGCCGACGAGTGTAAGATAATTAACCTGCAGAGGGGAACTATATTCTTTACTTGCCGATTGAGTACTATGCCAAAGGTAAAAGAAAATATCAAGAAATGTGGCTACGAGGTACTGCGCACCGAGGTTGGTCTGTGTGCTAGGGATGGTCTAGTGGAACTGAATGATAAGCAAAGGCATCGTTATTGTCTGTTCCTAGTGTCTATGCTGCGGTGCCAGGACTTTACAAAGATCTATGACAATGTGGCTAACTCGCCGTTGCGAGGCTAAGTTAAAGGAATCCAAAGACAATTTAGTATGTTCCCTATACTTGTATCCATTTGCTCAACTACTTGTTTATGCAATGTGCGGAGCTTCTTTGGACATCGCCTTGAAGCTGCTTCGGCATGATTTACTCATTCTCGATCTTTATCGAAAAACAATGGCAACTCAAATATGTAGCTAAAAAGGATACAATATACGTGAACACTTTTGTTTTTTCTCCCTCAATCTCTGTGTGTGTGTCTCTCTTTGTTGTTGTCTCTGTCATTGATTCGATTTGTGTTGATGGTGGGACTCTGTGGCTGCTGGGCTTCGTGTGAACATTTTTGCTTGGTTCCTAAATCATTTTGTCACTGATTTTGATTTGTTATTCGCGCTTGCTTCGCCGCCAAGTAATTTGGTTTGTTCTTTTTGATTTTTTTTTTACCTTCGTTGGGATTTTGTTTGGTTCTCAGGCTCAGCACCAGTCGTTGACTAATTCCTTGGCATTTGTGGTGCTTCTTGAGCGGCAAATTTTTATTTCGTATTGGCTTTAAATGTATCTCTGACAAATTGTCAGGATTATAAAATAGAAGCACATTTTAAAATTGATTTTTCGTAAGTAAATTTAAGAGTTGGCTTAAGAAATCTTTTGGATATTGCAAGAATTTTTATTTCTCTTTCGATCAAATGACTGAAACACCAATCAGCCGTGTGTGAGAAACACAATTCGAATTTTAAAAGTATTTACTGTTCATGTCGCTGGCGCATACCAAAAATAATTTGACAAAAAACCAAAAAGAACTTAAAAAGCAACTCAACACTTTGGCATTTCTTTGCCTGCTAACGGAAATTGTTGATGGCCATCTCGAAACGAAAAAATTAAAAAAAATTGTACCAGTTACATTTTAAATGATATGAGGCCATTTCATTAATTGTATTTTATGCCATTTATAAACAAATTGTATGGCTTTGTTTATTTCATTTACTATGCCTTGGAGCTTCGATTCGTCTCCTCAAGAGTCATTATCATGCGCGTCTTGATTTTACTTGTCTTCAAGATTTATGACATTTTCGAAATCGTAGCTAATGTCTTTAAGTAGCCGCAGTCGATAGCTTTCGTCACCTTTTTTGTATGCCCAACACGTTCCAGAATTTAGTGCAATTCACTGGGTGTACAACAAATTTTTTTGTTTTCGTTTTTTTTTTTTTTACCTCAACCGAGTTATCCGAATCTATGTGTACACATGCGATTGTCCAAATGGTCAAAGCGGTTATGGATAAAGTCATCTTATAGACACGGTAACAAATATTTAAATTAACTTATTATTTTCGTAAATGAAAGTAATAAAAAGTATTTAATGCAATTATTTAAGGTTTTTATTTGGATATAATATATTGTATATTTACTATATACATTTAGAATGCGCGTTAAAAAGCACTATTTGATTATTATATATTGCCAACGTCAGAAAGTTACAGTTTCTCGTTTATAGATTGAATTAAGAAAGTTTTCGAGTTCAAGTCAAAGTCAAATCAAGTTCAGGCAAGCCAATCACGAACATGTACCTCTAGCTGCTCCTTGGCGGCTATTAGTCCGGGACTATCACCTGCACTGATTGAACCCATATCGGAGCAGTGAGACGCTTGTGGAATGATTGTGGCACCTTGTGCTACTCCAGCACCAACCTTACTCCATGGATCCAATCCTCCGTGGGTCATGTATAGATTGTCGATATCCTGATCGATTCCACCAAACTCTTTGTTTGTTGCTCTGATATATTTCTTAACTTTTCTCTCCGTGAATTTTGATCCAAAAACATCTTCACAAATCTGTGTGTACAGCGTTGCTGGGAAAGTCGAACCGAAGGGCTGTTGTTCACTGCCCGACGATTGGAACCAACCAAATTCCCTACACGTCTGATAGGTCCAGGCCAAACCAGCTAAAGAGGCAAACTATGTGTTAAATTTCTCGGGGATATGCTGGCTATACTTACAGCCATCGTAGTTATCCATGGACCATTTGTAGTAGTCAACAGAGCCCTGGTATCTGACATTAATGCATTTTGGTCTTTTCAAACGCCAGGCTACAAACTGAGCAACAGCTTTAGAATCGTCCTCACTGAAACTACGCAAAACTGAACAGTATTGGGCTACATCATAGTTCTCAGGTCTGAAAGAAACCAAAATTGGTATAAAAATAGTTTGGGCTTTTTTATAAACTGTATTAGTTACTTTTGGTATTGCATGATGTTGGCAAATACGTTGGCAATGGTGCTAAAGAGTTGCCATAGATCCTTTTCATCATCTGCGTTAAAACTATCACATAGATTCAACTCCTTCTTGGCCTGATCTCCCTTCCCAGTATTGAACAAATCCTCAAAATAGGCGGTGGCATTTTCAACGAGATTGTAGCAATAATCTCCGCCCAGTTCTCGCATCGATTGTCCAACGACTTTCATGTAATCTTAAGTAAATAAACGAATGATTTATTTATATGACCTGCTATTGGTAGGATAAACTTACCCTTAAAGTCGACTTTGGCTTCCAGAGGAGCACTCGAGGCCCAGCTTCCAACAACCAAATCGGGATATAGTTTCTTGAATAATACCGCCATTGTTGCTGAGTACGAGCAACCAGAGATAACAACTTTGGAGTCCTTGTATTTGTCCTCTTTTTTGAGTTCATTAATAACGTTGGCAACATCGGCCAGGGCTTGATTCACACTCTGATACTTGAGGTTCTCGGTTGTAAGTGGCTGAATGGGAATACTTTGGCCAAAGAAACGATGTTCGGTGGTCAAAATGGTTCCATTGTATTGCTGTGCAAGATCCAGCCAATGTCCCGATGTAATATCCCCTGGCTTAATTTCCCATTCACCGCCAAGATATATAAATAACGGAGCTCCATCATACCAGTTATCAGTTTCATGGATATAAACGCGCTTTAGGTAAAAGTAAAAAAGTTTTTAGTTAGTTCTCCTTCAGTTTAAGTTAGTTTCGTTTTTTCATTTTACATTTTCCCAGGTTTGGTCATTGTTATCATCGAAGTTGTCCAGCTTCTGTTCGAAAATGCGAAGTAGCACATTCATACGCTTGTTGGGTTTCCCTCTTGGTGGCTGAAATTGAAGATCCCTCATTGTCCTCACAAAGGCCGACATCTCTGGCGGCTGTTCAGGCAGACTACCTCCATTAGTTAGCTGAATTAACACTAGTACTAGCGCTAGTACCACTACAATAAACTTCATCGTCTTGTTGGGTTCACAATGGAGCGAATGAATTTCCACCCCAAAACTCAGTCTATTTATTTGAAAACAAGGAAACAGTTAAAGATAACTTTAAATTGGTTGGGGGCCAAAAATTCATTTTCATAACCAATGCTGATAAGTTCAATTGGATTCTTGGTTAACAAGTTTTTTCTTAAACTGGCATTTAGTTATCTTGGCAGTCAAACACTCAATGAAGTGTGGAATTCATGAGGTTAATATATTTTTGTATACAAAACTATTAAATAAATGGCAATTAGGAAAGATAACTATTTCAGATGTGGCTATCATTTAAGTAGCTAGATACTTTAACACTCACATTGAGAATTCTGCGACATAACTTTTCCCAATCTTCCCATTTTGATAAAAACAAAGTTTATTTATTTATCACATTATTGACATTAATATAATTAATGTTCAATATTCATTTATTATAAAGTGCTATTAAGAAAGAGTAAAAATATTTATAGTATAGAAAAAAAAACAAAAAAAAGACAAGTTATAATAAATGTAGCTCCAAGTTTACTTGGAACTTAAGCAAGCCATTCACTGACCAGCTCAACCACTCGCTCCTTGGAAGCACGCAATTCGGCACTATCGGAGGCACTAATGGAACCCAAATCGGCGCAGTGAGAGGCTCTTGGAATGATTGTGGCACCTTGTGCTGCTCCAGCACCAACCTTGCTCCAGGGATCCAATCCACCTTGGGTGGCATAAACATTTTCAACAGCCTCAATGCCACCAAACTCAACATTTGTAGCTTTAATCAGTTTACGAATCTTGGCCTCAGTAAAATCGGCACCGAAAACATCTTCACAAATGTCGGTATATAGAGTAACGGGGAAGTTAGAGCCGAAGGGTTGACTATGACTGCCAGAGGATTGGAACCAGCCAAATTCACTGCATGTTTGATAGGTCCATGCCAAACCCGCTAAAGAGGCAAAATATGTATTAAAACTTTCAGGGGTTAGTTGGTTATACTTACAGCCATCGTAGTTATCCATGGACCATTTGTAGTAGTCAACAGTTCCCTTGTAACGGATGTTGACACACTTGGGATAGCCAAGACGCCATTGCACAAACTTAGACACAGCCACAGAATCATCATCACTAAAGCTACGCAGAACGGAGCAGTACTGGGGCAAGTCATAGTTGTCGGGTCTAGAAAATGGGAAGATTTATAGTTGGCATAGAGGGTACGAGATAAGTTCATATTACTTTTGATATTGGGCAATGCCGGCGAAAATGTTTGCAATGGAGCTAAAGATTTGCCATTGATCCTGTTCATTTTCTGGATCAAATGCATCACAGAGATTCAACTCCTTCTTGGCCTGATCTCCCTTTCCACTGCTGAACAAGTCCTCAAAATAGGCGGTGCCATTATCAATGATATCGTAGCAGTAGTCTCCGCCCAACTGTCTATAGGCTTCTCCCACAACCTTCATGAATTCTGCAAAGAAAGCGTTAAGGTTTTCAAGCAATTCACTTTGTGGAATTATTTGTATTACCTCTAAAGTTCACTTTGGCTTCCAGAGGAGCACTGGAGGCCCAGCTGCCCACAATAACTTCGGGATATAGTTTCTTGAGCCAAGTCGCCATGGTGGCAGAGTAGGAGCAGCCAGAGACAACCACCTTGGAGTTCTTGTACTTCTCCTCTTTCTTGAGTACTTCAATAATGTGGACAACATCGGCCAGGGCTTGATTCACACTCTGATACTTAAGGTTCTTTGTGGAAAGTGGGCGAATGGGAATACTTTGGCCAAAGAAACGGTGCTCGGTGGTAATGACGGTGCCAGTGTGCGCTGCGGCTATGTCCACCCAGAGTCCAGAGGCAATATCTGCTGGCTTAATCTCCCATTCACCTCCAAGGTAAATAAAGATTGGGGAACCATCAACGAAATAGTCCTCGTTGATCAGAATACGCTGAAGGACAATGAATTCCTTTTAATACTTCTGTTAGCAGGTTTAAGGATTCTAAACTCACGTCTTCCCAAGTTGCCTTGTTGTTGTCATCAAAGTTGTCCAGTTTCTGGGTGATCCAGCGGGTCTCGATGTTAGCACGATTGGTTATGGGTCTTCTTGGCGGGGCACGGTACAATTCCTTCATGGTTTGAACGAAGGCAGGAACCTCTGGTGCTGGCAGACTAACTGCATAAGCTAGAGGCGCTACTAGCGCTAGTATTACTACTATACTGTACTTCATCTTCTTGGATAGTTAACAATTGTTTGAATGATTTCCTACCTCAATGCACGGACTATTTATTCAAAATATTTCAAGTAGATGGCAATAAATGATAAACGATAAGTGAAAAGTAAATATTGGCAAATAATTTAGTTGTAAGCCCCGTGTTAGCCTGATAACTTCTAATGATTGTATAACTCACGTGTTGCACAACGATGACTTAAATGCATGTGCCATTTTTGGCTGCGACATAATATATTTTTATTAGGCTCACATAATTCTTATTGGGGTTCATAACTACGGTAATCGGTTAGAACGGTTTTTAATCACTTCCCTAAAGCAAACCGAATTTGTTTGGAGTTATTAGAAAGGAAAAAACTGGCTCAGAAATAAATTGGAACAAAATTAAAGCGATTAAGAAAGTTTTTCCATAAAAATAAGCATTTATTTTGATTTGTCCTGTGAGAGCTATTGGCTATAGTAGTCCGATCAAACTTAGTGAGGATGATTGTATTGCCAGCGTGCCAAAAATTTGAAATAAACGCAATCTGCCTGATTTACAGACGAACTTTTACTTAGTTTAAAAGATCCAGGTGTTCATCCAGACATCGGACAGACAGACAGACTGACATTCCTAAATCGTCTCGTCTCTGGATGCTGATCAAAAATATATATACTTTATAGGATCGGAAAAGCTTTTTTCTCTTTTTTTTTATAGTAAAGCAAACCGAATTTGTTTGGAGTTATTAGAAAGGAAAAAACTGGCTCAGAAATAAATTGGAACAAAATTAAAGCGATTAAGAAAGTTTTTCCATAAAAATAAGCATTTATTTTGATTTGTCCTGTGAGAGCTATTGGCTATAGTAGTCCGATCAAACTTAGTGAGGATGATTGTATTGCCAGCGTGCCAAAAATTTGAAATAAACGCAATCTGCCTGATTTACAGACGAACTTTTACTTAGTTTAAAAGATCCAGGTGTTCATCCAGACATCGGACAGACAGACAGACTGACATTCCTAAATCGTCTCGTCTCTGGATGCTGATCAAAAATATATATACTTTATAGGATCGGAAAAGCTTTTTTCTCTTTTTTTTTATAGTACGGGGTCTAAATATGATTCTTTAAATTTTTGTAAAAGATTTTGAATCATTTATTTTCCTATATTACTCAAAGAACTTTCCCTCAAACAAATTAAAAATATTTCCAAACATATAAGCTTAAGAAAATACCTAAAATATAACAAAATTTGTGTATAGCAAAAATAGTTTTGGTGTCCCATGTTGTGCAGTGTTGTGAGCACTTGACTCACTTACCTCTGCAATCATTGCATATTGACCATTTAATACTACTTGATTGTAAATTAACAAAGGTTTTTGCCCCGCCAAGTTTTGTAGTTGTGAAATAACACAAACACGATGTAAATAGAACCTGCACAATAATCGAAATATTCTTATCAAACTTTCCTAAGAAGTACAGTGAACTCTTCTTAAGCACCACTTAACTAAACTGCATATAGAACTAAAATCGACACTTGACAAATAAGAATGAGTTATCATTTGCTTTCATTAAAGTATATTTAAATTAAGTTTTTGATATCTAAGACAGGATATATTCATTTCCAACTGAATCAATCAGATATTTATAAAACTATTATGCTACTGACTTTTAAATTTATCACAAGTAACTACTTCAAAGTTTGTTTATTTATGCTCAGCTTAAAAATGATTATTTTCATATCATTTGGAGTTCACCCTGTTAAAATCCACATATCCCATAGTTCCTACAGCAAAAAAACACACAAAAATCCATTAAAAACTCAAAAGCTTTACAGGGCCAAAGACAATTGGGCTTACTCAGTTATAACACATTAAATTATACAATCAAAACATCGTTTAGTTTATTTGGCTTATCAGTATTAGAAGTGAAATATTGCCAAGATAGTGAACAATCGATGACGATAACTTTAGGCCAACCACTTGCGAACTAGTTCCGCCAGGCGTTGCTTCGAAGCACGCATTTCCTGGGTATCAGTGGCGCTGATAGAACTGAAGTCGGCACAGTGAGAAGCACCCGGGATGACGGTGGCACCTTCCTCAACGCCATGACCCATGGGATTCCAGGGGTCAAGACCGCCATGGGTCATGTAGACATTCTCGACCTCTGGTGTCATGCCACCAAAGTCCTTATTTGTTTGTTCTACGTTCATGGAAATCTGCGAACTGGCGTACTTCGAGCTGAAGACATCTTGGCAGAGTTCAATGTAGAGTGTGGCAGGGAACTTGGAACCGAATGGTTGATTCTGTGACCTTGATGACTGATACCAGCCGTACTCGTTACAGGTCTGATAGTACCAAGGACGAGCTACAAAATAGTAAAAATAATATAAATAATAGTATAAATATATGTGAAAGCAATTGGTAACTGACATGCGCTAAAGTTCTCAATTTCATAAAGATAATAATCAACGGTGCTCTGATAACGTGCATCGATGCATTTCGGATAATCCCAGGCCCAATAGGCAAAGTTGGCAATAGCAGCGGCATCATCGTCAAAGCTCAACAAATAGGAGCAATAATACTCAATGTCGCCAGTACTAAAATTGGAAATTTATCTATTAGTTGGTTCTATTAGGCACACAAAGTAATTACAACTTACGTTTGGTACTGTGCAACGCCCGAGAAAATGTTGGAAATACTGCTGAACAGTGTCCATAAATCAAGATCATCATTGTGATTGAAATTGCTGCAGAGACGCAACATTGCACGTGCTTCGGCCACACGATTGTTGGCAAACATTTCCTCCAAGTCATGAATACCCTTGTAGATGCGACTGTAGCACTTTTGGCCGCCCAATTCTAGGAAGGCACGGCCCACCACCTCCTTGTACTCGCTAAAATCAACCTTGGCCAAGAGTGGAGCACTGGATGCCCAACCGCCAACGGCCAATTCAGGGTACAAACGCTTGAACCACACAACCATCGTGGCTGAGTAGGAACCACCAGCAAGTAGCACTTTCGAGTTGGTCAACTTGGAATTTCCGGCCTTGTAGACCTTAATAAAGTTGGCCAGATCGGCTAAAGCCTGCTTAACATGCAAATACTTCAGATTTTCCGTTGACATGGTCCTAATCAGATTATATATTTAGCATATGATTAAATACTTCAATTCATGTCACTTACTTTGTAGGCAAACTTTGTCCGTAGTAGCGATGCTCAGTGTAGATCAGTACACCCTTGTGCTCCTTGGCCATGTCGTACCAGTGGCCATGGCTCACCATACTGGGCTCAATTTCCCATTCGCCACCCAAATAGATGAAGAGTGGACTGCCTTCAGTTAGGAATTCATCGTTGACAATATAACGCTATAAATTCCTACAGATTTCACTAACTGATTTCATTTATTTATGTAATTTTGCTTACCATTTTGTAGGTTTCTTTGTTGTTCTCATCGAAATGATCGATGGGTTGGTCTATCCATTTTTCCTCAACATTCACGCGATTTATCAACGCTTGCCTGGGTGGACCACGTTGCATATCATTCAAAGTTTTTATGAAAACGGGCACATCTTTTTTCAATTTCAGACCATTTGCCTGATTGGCCAAAACCAAGAGCAGTGCTAGACTGACCAACTTCAGAGCCAACATGTTTGCAATTGAAAATCACAATTGGTCAACGTTCAGTTTTTAAGGCAACACAGTGGTGACGCCTTGATATTGGTCATAAATACTCTTAACTGATAAGTAAACTGATAAGGTGGGCTTGGGCTTTTCAGCCAAATCTATCCTAGATTTATGATAACCCATGTTTTGCTATTAATACATATTTCCTGGTATTAATATGACATTGTTACATTGTTGCTAGCCATGTTTATTAGCATAACGAGCTCAGGTTTGACTTATTAATCTATTGGGAATTCCATAATAGTTAAGTTTTAGTTAAAAATAATTGAGTTTATTCTACTTATTTTTAAATCCGAAGAAGAAAAGTACTTCCAATTTAAGTAAATAGTTTTAGTTATAGTTTTTCATATTGTATGCATCCCTGTTTTTGGACTTTCCAGCTGCTTATTGCCGTTATAAAACAATTATTAGATTGCACTTATCGCTAAACAAAGTAACTAAAACGTTTCTTTTATACTTTTTTATTTAAGCCATTCGCGTACAAGTTCAGCTATTTTTTCCTTTGAAGCACGCATTTCTTTGGTGTCGCTGTCACTGATAGAATCAAGATCTTTGCAATGTGCATACTCTGTAAATTAAAAAAAAAAACATATTTAATAATAAACTAGACGTTTATTTATGTGAGTCAATTTACCTGGTATAATTGTGGATTCAGTTTCATTTTGAATGCCCATTGCACGCCAGGGATCCAAGTGTCCATGAGTTAGATAGACATTTTGCACATTTGGTGTAAGTCCACCAAAGTGTTCATTGGTTTCCTTCACTTTGGCCTCAATGTATGAGTTAGTATACTGAGTGCCATAAAGATCGCCACACATGGTCGTATACAGATCCACGGGGAATTTAGTTCCAAAGGGTTGATTGCTAGAGCCAGAGGTTTTATACCAGCCATATTCATTGCAACTCTGGAAGATCCATTGACGCACTAGAAAATATTCGATTTAAAAAAATGTGATAAAATTAAGTGTTCGATTTTGTACTTACTGATGTTGCCAGTGTAACGTGACTCCAGAAGGGTAGCTAGTATAGCATTATAGCTCAGATCGTAGCACTTGCCACCGCTTTGGCCAAACACACTTAAAAGATACTTGCTGAGACCAATAAGATCACTGCTCTCAGCCATCATAGTCGAACAAACCTTCTCAATTTGGCCAGCACTATAAAATAAATAAATTTATAAAATTTATTTTATATCTTAGCACCTATTTGCTTACTTGTGGGTTTGCACCACGCCCGCAAATATATTTGAGATCTCACTGAACAAAGTCCAGATGTCCAGATCGTTATAGACATCGAATTTCTCACAGAGCTTCAGCAGAGCCTTAACTTCTCCACCGCGTTTGTTGGCAAACATGGACTCCATTTCGCCAATACCATTTTGAATGCGATTATAGCAAGCAGAACCGCCCATTAGAGCAATGGATTGTCCAGTAATCTCCTTGTATTCTTCATAGAAACATAATATAATCTAATTGTAAAGTTTAGGCATAGCTAGACTTACCCACAAAGTTGATTTTAGCAAAAAGAGGTGCACTAGAAGCCCAACCACCGGCTACCAGATCGGGATACTCCTTTTTGAACCAAGTGACCATAGCAGCCGAATAGGAAGCACCAACAATAATAACCTTAGAGTTACTCAAACCCTCATGGGTAGACTTGATAGTTTTGATAAAGTGTGCCAAGTCAGCCAAGGCTTGTGTTACATGCAAATATTGTATGTTCTCATTGGACAAATCACTAGAAATATAAGGAATTCCTTAAGGAAAGTGTCAGAAATTTGTAACTTAAAATAAAACTCACGGCAGTGGCTTGCTTTCTCCATAGTAACGATGCTCTGTATAAGCCAAAAGTCCATTATGCTCCTTGGCCATGTCGTACAAGTGTCCACGCGTGATGATAGCAGCGGAAATTTCCCATTCGCCACCAAAAGCAATGAAGAAAGGACCTCCAGACTTGTATAACGCATCGTTAAGCATATATCTCTGTCAGAAAGAACACAATAAAAGGTTAATTTAGGTTGTTTCAACAGTATTATGTAAGTAAGGTAGTACCATTTGCCAGGTGCGTTTCTCTGATTCATCGAAATGATCCAATTTCTGTTCGATCCACAGAGTTCGCACTATATCGGCGCGATTTTGAATCGCTGTCAATGGTGGCTCCTGATGGAGTTGCCTGAATGTTTGCTGGAAAACATTTCCATTAGCCGAGCTTGAACCCAAAGCAAGCAATGCCAATGTTAGTCCGATTAGGCAGTGTGTCATCGTTATGAATTGGACTAATACTGTGGCCATAGCACCCCACAAATACCTGTAGTTTTAAACTACAACGGCAAATCTTATCAAGTTTCTATCGATAAGTCGATATTTTATGTACTACAAAGTTTCGCCCGTCGATTTGTCTCCATTATAATATGTTTATTAGCATAACTGACCTCACGCTTAACTGATTAATCTTTTGGAAATTCCGCTAGTTGATTTAAAATAGTTAAGTTTTATTTAAATACGTAACAATTTACTAAATTTAGATTATTTTATTTTTTATTTTGAAATCATGTCAATCCTTCCAATTAAAAATAAGAATTAAAAGTCTAGTCTTAATTTTAGTTTTTCAGATGAAATGCATCCCTGTTTTTGGAATTTCCAACTGCTTCTTTTTATTGCCGTTATAAAACAATTATTAGATTGCACTTATCGCTAAGCAAAGTAACTAAAATCGATGACATTTCTTTTATACTTTTTTATTTAAGCCATTCGCGTACAAGTTCAGCTATTTTTTCCTTTGAAGCACGCATTTCTTTGGTGTCGCTGTCACTGATAGAACCAAAGTCTTTGCAATGTGCATACTCTATAAATTTAAATCAAAAATGTTTAATAATAAATGACAGTGTTATTTATTTGATCGAACTTACCTGGTATAATTGTGGATTCAGTTTCATTTTGAATGCCCATTGCACGCCAGGGATCCAAGTGTCCATGAGTTAGATAGACATTTTGCACATTTGGTGTAAGTCCACCAAAGTGTTCATTGGTTTCCTTCACTTTCGTCTCAATGTATGAGTTGGTATACTGAGTGCCATAAAGATCGCCACACATGGTCGTATACAGGGCCACGGGGAATTTAGTTCCAAAGGGTTGATTGCTAGAGCCAGAGGTTTGATACCAACCATATTCATTGCAAGTCTGGAAGATCCATTGGCGCACTAGAAAATAGTCGATTTAATGAAATAAAATTCGGTTAAGTAGCGAATTTATTACTTACTGATATTGCCAGTATAACGTGACTCCAGTAGGGTAGCTAGTATAGCATTATAGCTCAGATCGTAGCACTTGCCACCGCTTTGGGCAAACACGCTCAAAAGATACTTGCTGAGACCAATAAGATCACTGCTCTCAGCCATCATGGTCGAGCAGACCTTCTCGATTTGCCCAGCACTAAAAATACATAAAAGTTATCAATAATTCTATATCTTAAGTATTATCTGCTTACTTATGGGTTTGCACCACGCCGGCAAATATGTCGGAGATCTCACTGAACAGAGTCCAGATGTCCAGATCGTTATAGACATCGAATTTCTCACAGAGCTTCAGCAGAGCCTTAACTTCTCCACCGCGTTTGTTGGCAAACATGGACTCCATTTCGGCAATACCATTTTGAATGCGATTATAGCAAGCAGAGCCGCCCATTAGAGCAATGGATTGCCCAGTAATCTCCTTGTATTCTTCATAGAAACATAATATAAGCTAATTGTAAAGTTTAGGCATAGCTAGACTTACCCACAAAGTTGATTTTGGCAAAGAGTGGTGCACTAGAAGCCCAACCACCGGCTACCAGATCGGGATACTCCTTTTTGAACCAAGTGACCATGGTAGCCGAGTAGGAACCACCCACAATAATAACCTTGGAGTCACTCAAACCCTCATGGGTGGACTTGATAGTTTTGATAAAGTGTGCCAAGTCAGCCAAGGCTTGTCTTACATGCAAATATTGTATGTTCTCATTGGACAAATCACTAGAAATATAAGAAACTCCTTTTAGGATACTATCTGAAATGCTTAAATTAATTCAAACTCACGACAGCGGCTTGCTTTCTCCGTAGTAACGATGCTCTGTATAAGCCAAAAGACCATTATGCTCCTTGGCCATGTCGTACATGTGTCCACCGGTAATGCGTCCAGCGGAAATTTCCCATTCGCCACCCAGGAAAATAAACAAAGGCCCTCCAGACTTGTATAACGCATCGTTAAGCATATATCTCTGCCAAAAAAAACATAGAAAAAGGTTAATACAAGTTCTTTTAACTAGATTATATAAGTAATTTGGTACCATTTGCCAGGTGCGTTTCTCTGATTCATCGAAATGATCCAATTTCTGTTCGATCCACAGTGTTTGTACTACATCGGCGCGATTTTGATTCGCTGGCAATGGTGGCTCCTGATGGAGTTGCCTGAATGTTTGCTGGAAAACATTTCCATTAGCCGGGCTTGAACCCAAAGCTAACAATGCCAATGTTAGTCCGATTAGGCAGTGTGTCATCGTTGTGAATTGGACTACTACTGTGGCCATAGCACCACTAATACCTGTTGTTTTAAACCCAAACAGCAAATCTTATCAGGTTTCCACTTAATTAGAGTATTATCTACGTATGGTACAACAAATAAAATCGCATTGAAGGTTGTAAATAATTGTTGGCCTAAAACCAAATTTAACCCAACACCATGTGGCGTTTTATGTTATCAATTTGTGTTAGCCGTAGCACTTTAGTCTCACTCTATTTCAATTGTATAATAGCGCTGATATTGATTATCGATAAGTCGTTATTCAATGTTCTACAACATTATTAATTAGTTCGACAATCGATTGGCAATTTCAAGTTTATTTAATTGTTTAACACTTGTTCAAAGTTTGCCGCGTCGATGCGTCTCCGCTAATCCAGTGTCTCAATAAATCGAAGCCTTTCTTTCTAGCTGCTTTTAAAGCTGGAGAATCAGTCTCACTACTAGATTTTAATTCTCGACAGTGTCCTATGCCTGAAAATATTTTTAAAATATTACAAGTAAATAAGCTAACAATCTTGACTGATATTTACCTGGTATAATTGTCGCGCACTCATCGACGACGCCCATCCAACGCCAGGGATCATCCTCAGCTTTCGTGAAAAAAATCTTGTCAACTTGCGGTTCTTGTCCTCCATATTTTTTATTAATTTCATCGACTTTCCCACTTATATAATCGATGGTATATTTTGGGCCAAACTGTTTTTTACACTCGGCAATTTCGCTGCTAAATGGTTTTATGTTGCCAAACGGTTGATGTTGTGAACTTGAACTAAAAAAGTTGCCAAATTCGCTGCAACTTTGGTAGAAATATTGTCGTTCTGTAACAGATTCTCTTAAAATACCCTAAGTTTCAAAAATATAGACTTTTGACTTACGTCCGTGTTCATCAGCGAATTCCAAATCATCTTTTTCGCCCACATCCTTTGTTTTTGACGAAAGCAAATGCAAAACCTGGCCAAATCCAAGGAAATCATCAGGCTTTATCGCAGTTATGTTTCTACATATGGCTTGCAAAGAAGTTGCACTAAAAAAAGTAATTAAAATTATACAGAAAATACTTTCAAAATAAATAGTTACAGAATTGAACTTACTTGCGATGCTGCACATGAGTTGAAATTGTTTCATCTATGAAATTGAAAGATCTAGTTAAATTTGCTGCCTCAAGCTCGGTGTAAACTGCGTCTCGATTTTTCTTATGTTTTAAATAAGATTTGGAAAAGAATTCTATTCGATCATAGCACGCATCCCCACCCTGTTTTCTCAATGTTTTGCCAACACTTACGAAGGCATCTAAGAAAGGAAATATATACAGTCTTATAGTTTTATGTAGTCTAAATCTCACCAGAGTAATCAAGTCTATAAGCAAGTCCTGCGCCAGATGACCAACCACCATCTATTAATTCAGGATAATCCTTACGGAAATAAACTACCATACTGCCAGCATATGAACAACCAATCAGTATAACTTTGGCCTGGCTTAAAGCCGGAATCGTTGACTTCTGATATCTTATAAAATGTGCCAAATCAGCTAGAGCTTGTCTCAAACTCAGATACTCTAGGTTCTCAGCTCTTAAATTTCTATAGAAATAAATATTTATTTATTTAATTCAGTTACTTTTAACCATTTAGTGGTACTTACTCCACTGGTCTGCTTCTACCATAATAACGATGTTCTGTTTCAAAGCCATACGCATTAAACGTTTCCAATATGTCGTAAAATAATCCAAAAATGGGACTTTTAGCAACAAGATCCCATTCGCCATTCACATTAATTATTATGGGACCGCCTGGCTTATAAAACGTTTCACTTGATAAATAACGCTGTGTTAAATAAAACAGTTAAACTAAACCCTATTATTATAAACCAATTAGTTAACGAGTTCACTAAACTTGCCATTTTCCAGGTGCGTGTGTCGCTCTCATTAAAATGATCCAGCTTTTGTTCAATCCACATTTCCTCTTCATCAAAGTCCATGCTCGTGGCCATAATGTTTGTCAGTTGGCCAAGAAGGACTAGCAACAAGTGCAGCAGCTTCATGGCTCTTCATTTAGTACTGTTTCTTTATATTTAAATCATTTGCTTAAATGTCTAAAAGTGTGTCAAAAATGATTAACAAATGACATGCTTGAAAAATATCATTTGTGGGGTTTAATTAATTAAGCCACTAAATCATTTATTTCTCCAGAAAGTGAGAGCCAAACTAATTTATAGACTGCTTTAAATGATGTTAAACTTCCATTAAAGTCGGTTTAAATATTCTATCATTATTATCGACTTGGTCTTGTAAAATCTGATCCAATGTCTTAAGATTTGTCTTATTCCGTCGGTCTTAAATTGTTTTAAAGAAACTTTTATTCATTGGTGAGTGTTTTTTTTATTCAAATGCAATGCAGACATTGTCTATTAAACGGAAATAGATTTTCAAAAAACCATTGAGTACAGAAGGTCGAAATTTGATGTTGAAGAGCAGAGAACACGTGTTCTAAATTCAGATCTCAATATAATTAGGTTTATCAATGCCGGAAATAGAAGCCCTTTCAAATAAAAATCGCTGCACACTTGCACTCAGAACACGTACAAAACGAAAAGAGTTTTCCCTGTCGAAAGAAAAACAGGAAAAGCGTAGAATTCGTGACATAGTAAAGTGGATTAGGGAAAACTGCTCGTATCGTCTTTCTACGCTTCATATGCATATCAAAAGGATAGCGAAAGGATGTGCGTGTCGAATGCTCATTTGCATATTTTACACATTTTTAAATACGGAACGGAAGCTAAAACTGAATTTAATCTAATTCTACTTATTTTGCAGGTTATCTTTTATGATTCAGATTGGAATCCCACGGTTGATCAGCAGGCCATGGATCGAGCGCATCGTTTGGGCCAGACCAAACAGGTGACTGTCTATCGTCTCATCTGTAAGGGAACGATCGAGGAGAGAATTCTGCAGAGAGCACGGGAAAAGAGTGAGGTAAGAAGATAAACCAAATCGAGTGCCAGGAAACCGCAAAAACCAAGATTGACAACAAAAAAGAAATTAAAATAAAGAAAATGCAATTGCTTGGGATTCATTCATTGTTTAGCCGCATATTAGGCACGTGCGTAGACTTCCCCCGATAAAGAGTTTAAGTTCCCTGACGCATTGTTGCGCCTTTTCTGTTGAGACTGCCAAATGAAACACGAGCCGCAAACATGAAACACTTGTGTGTGGACGACATTGCATTGTTTGGGGGAGATAATTCTATACAAGTATGTACTTGGGGGTAAAACGATACCGGAAATTAATTATACAATTGGTTAGGCGACATTTTGGTTACGCCTTTAAGTTCTCTTTACAAACACTTATACGTAGTATATTTTTTTTTCTTCTGCTTTTCGTTTATTCCTCCCTCTATGCTGTCCTTGCATTTATTAGTTTAATTGCCCAACCCTTGATTATCATATTAAAGTGCTTAGACCGACACGAATACGAACGGAAGCTATGAAAATCCCTGGCGCTACTTTATACACTTGAACGTGTTTCATTTCATTTCCTGCAGCGCTGCGCTTTTAAGATTCGGTTTTTTTGAACTTAATTATGCATTTCATATATTTTCATAAATATTTATTTTTTTGTAGATCCAACGCATGGTCATAAGTGGCGGCAACTTTAAGCCAGATACTCTCAAGCCCAAAGAAGTTGTGTCTTTGCTGTTGGATGACGAGGAAATCGAAATGAAATGTGAGTATGGAGTATAAAATCTGAAAGTCAAGAACGAAAAATTTTTGAAACTTCCTAAAAAATTAATGCTATTTTTAATTTATTTTTCGCACTTTCTAACAGATCGTCAGGAGGCCAAAATGCAGGTCAAACAGGAGACAAACTCCGCCAGTTCACCGTTTACAACAGCAACAACCGCTGGGGCAGCTGGCGCACAGAGTGAACGCAAACGACGCCGACCAAATAAGGTAAGTTCAACGCAAACCAAAAATGGACAAAAGAAAATTCTAAAATTCAAGTTGGTTTAATCTAAAGATAAAGACTTCCGGTTGAGGGCAAGCTACAAAGTATTTAGTATCTTTCAGAGTGAAGCATTTATGTTTGATCCGAGTGGTCTGTTAATGGTCAGCTTATTAGACCAAGTTTACACTTGTTACACGTAGCGACAAGTTGAGCAGTCTCAATGAAAGTAAATGATCTTTTAAGTGAAGTTCAAATTGCGACTTGGCCATATACAGCTAAAGATACACATACAGATAAAGATACAAATACAAATACAGATACAGATGCAGCGACTGAGTCTGCGTCTACGTTTTGCGTCTGCTTCCTTTGTTGTTCTTACTTGGGCAGTGTACGGTGGTCATGGTCACGTGATTCATGCAACAACAACATCAACGACAATTCAATTTGCTACAAGACACAACACAACTCAACTCAACTAAACTCAACTCATCGTCGCACTGGATTTTGTCTTGGTCTGTTACGTAGCGTGCTTTGAACTTGCTGCCAAGTTTGGATCTGTTTTGTTGCTGCCTATATTCATTCATCCAAGTGTCTTCCCCAAAGCAAACACTTTTTATATACGTATGTATTGCAGACCAGCTCTGGTCTCTTCTGTCTTGTTTTGAAGCTCTTCAGCTCAGCTCAGCTCAGCTCAGGGAAAAACAGTTTCAAGTGCTACCTTTGGTAGTGCTGCTGCTGCTGCTGCTGGGGTGCACCATCGTTTCGGTTTCGCTAAATGATTTTGTGCGTTCAATGGAACACTGATTATGGTTTGTTGCTTCTTTTTTTGTTTTCTTCTTGTTGTCTTTACATTTCTCTCTAGTACGTTTTTGGTTGAATTCTACGCTTAGGAGTCTACAACTCCCTCTCTTTCAACCATTTGTTGCTTGCTCTCTTTCATTGTTGAGGGGTTCGTCTTGCAGTCAAGTTCATATACCACACACTTGAAGTATTTTTTTATATGGCACGCAGCCATCTTGTTGCAAGCTTCCTCTTCTGTTACTCTTTCGTCTTCTATTTCTTCTTGTGCTGCATTTTCCAGCTTGTTTCAAGTTTGAGGTTAAGTGCCATTGCCCATAGCTCTAATTTTTCTTTATTTTACTTTTTATTTTGAAAACTTTATTAGACCAAAAGAAGCTTGACTGTATATTAAAAATGATTCATTTGGAACTGATTGCACTAATTTTGTGTCACAGTTGTTATATTTTTGTTAACGGTTTCTGGCCCTGACATTCACTTAGTTCCATTAGTTAGTTCTCTATGCTCCATTGGTTTAAATGTGCTGCCAGACGACCTACTTGAGAAAGAGAAATTGGTAGTTTAAACAAGTAAATCGCATATTCTTATAAGACTTTGATTTGGGTTTCTTACAAACCCTTTTGAATTATCCTATAACAATCTAAATAATAAACTGCTACTGTGTTGCATATCTTGATAATTGCTAGCGAAATCTGTGCAAATTTTATGCAAAGTACTTGGAATTTACCCCACTGTCGAGCATGGCTTTGAAGCATGTCCTCCTTCCCTTTGGAAAAGTGTTTCCCAAAGCTCCTTAGACCCCGTAACTGATCGAGTCGGCTAAAACAATAAAACAACAATAAGAACAACAGAGCGTAGGACATAAATTATAAGTTGAGACCTTTTTTTGGGCCCAGTTAGTTAGGGTAGGACCCAGTTAACCGGAGTAGGGCATGAATAGATGCCCTTACTTCCGTTGCTCATAAAAATGCTAATTGATCGTTATTGTTACACAACGAATTTAATATAGTTTTTTTTATGCATAGCACTAACTTTTATTTATTTTATACATTTTGTAGGAGGTTAACATGGGTGGCACAACCATAGCGGCAAATGATGACGATGTCGCCAGTTGCAGTTCAGCTGGGAAACGTCTTAAACAGGAATTGGATGAGGACTCAATTGATGTTGGTATTGCATCATCTGCATCCAGCAGCGGTGGCACTGATAGCACCAACCAAATACTTAGCCAAGAGACTTATGTGCCAGGTGCAACATGCGTCATGCAACAACCGCAACAGCAACAACAGACGCAACCTGAGTTAGATTCCGAAAATGAGGCTTTAATCGTTGATGGCGATAGTCCGACAGGATTGACACAAAATGAATCGATGAGTGAGTACAAATTTTTAAATAGATTTATTTTTTTAAACTTTGGGTGTAAAAACTGGTCTTCATATTAAAGATTTATTCGTTACTAAAGCCTTTAACTCCTTATTACTTTCCGTATTTGAATCCAGTTCCTAACTGTTCCCACTACTACAAGTTTCAAACGTTGCACTCTCTCAAAGTTATAGCTCTTTAAAGCCAGACATATTGCAACACCAAATTCTTAACATATTCCAATCACTTTGTTATTAATAATTCAAATGATTTGGCAATTGGCAGCGTGAAGGCATCGCAGAATGTGGTTTAACCGCTCAACGAGTCTTGGCTTAAAGCAAATTTGGCCCGTTTTATGTTTGTTATGAGTTGCAAATTGCATGTGGGATGTGCAACAAGAACAACAGCAACAACTACAACCAAAATAAACATTAAATTCAATAATTGCAACTTGTTTTTTTTTTGCCATTTGCGATTTCCATACGAAATAAAATTTGAAATTTGTTTAACAATTAACGAATCGAAAGTACAAGACGTTTAAAAGTAGGCAACATGGCAAAAGCGCGACAAGTGCAACGTTAACAGATTTGCCAACAAACGACTACAACAACAAAAGCTAACATGACATGTTAACTGATTCGATGTTGTCTTGTCTTGTCTTGGCTTTTTGGTTTTGCCTATTTGCTCAGTTAACTGCTTCGCAGATGAGTTTACAATGCGATCGTAACAAATTTAAGCGTATGTTTTTGTGGCTGTGTCTGTCGTTGATAACGTTTTCAATTGAATTGGCCAACTGTGTGTATACCCGGTATTCAGAAAAGGGGTTGTATTCAATGCCCAGTCATTCTATCAAGAAATATCTCGGTTTTTGTGGTCCAAAAAATCAGCAATACTTATGAGAACAGGGTTTGTCTGTAACAAACTTTTGTCACTTATTAATTTAAAGAGCACATAGACCTTTTAAGATCCTACAGCAGAGATTCTAAGGCTTAAATATCTAGAATAAAGAACAACCCCTAAAGTATGCAATATATTTTTTCAAGTAAAGATAAACTTGTTTAACGGGTATTCCCTAGTCAAGTGTGAACCATAACTGTCTTACTTGTTTCTGTTTGTGTTTTGTGCACCGTACGCAACCCAATTTAATATCTGTTTCGTTTGCTGGTTGTCGTTGCCTGGAAATTGTTGCTGCCAGTTGATTATGTTCCTCGAATGCGGTTCGCCTGTCAGTCACTGAGTTTACTTTTTTGGCCTATTGATTTGCTTGGCTTATGCATTAAAATACCACTAACAAAAAACGAGGCGCTCATAAATATTTTTTATATGCCATTTCATTGGCTTTTTTCTCCTGTTGTTGCTCTTTTTGAACCATGGGCTGACTCTTTGCAGGGCTTGGCAAATGAAAACATCTAATTTAATCAATGGCTTCACGTGTTTTGGCTACATAAATTGTTACTCGTTTCCAGTTTTTTTTCTACTCGTTTTACTCTTGTCTGAATTTCGTAATTTCGCCGTTTTTCTTGATTTTTTTTTCTCGACATTTATTTGCTGTTTATTATAGGCTAAAATGAGAAATTGTCATGAGAATGTGAATTGAACAAACGGATTTGTCTTGTTTCATTGATATTTTCACATTTCATTGACCCAAACGTGCTGTTTAGTATTTGTTTTGGCTTTTTGTTGTAGTTGTTATTGATGTTGCTAATAATGGAAATTGGAAAAAATATTTTTTTATTAACTTGTAGCATAATTGGCTGTAAGAGTGGTAAAAGTTGGAATTTTTTGGTTAACGATTGGAATTCTAATAAAAGAAAACTATAAAGTAAAATTTAACAAGCATCCAACAATTTAATTTTAATAAAGTTTTGTTAATAAAGTAGACTGTTATTTATTTTTTTTATTATTTGTTTCTACTTGAAGAACTTCTTTGACATCCGGTTGCTGATCAGCCCTCTAATTACTCTTACTAGCTAGTTCATCCAATTACGCGTGCCTCACGCACTCGACACTAGTTAAAAGTTAAAAGATTTTGCTCTACAACTGAGTTTTACTTAACTGCATTCCATTGCAGACACTTGTCTTGGTCCATGACAACGTAGTCTTCACTTTGCTTCGTTTTGTTTCGTTTTCCTCTTTAATTTTATGCAGCAGGATTTTTTTTATTTCTCTCTATCTTTCTTTGTTTATGTCTTTCCCGTTGATTGTAAACAATTTTTCGCATTTTCTTAGCAAACATCGCCAGAAATGTGGGTTAATTTTACACAATAGTACAAGAGTGAGTCCACAAATCATCCGGTCTGTTGGCCAGGTTAGTTAACTAAGTATTTAGTTGGCCAACTACAGTAGTTGGCAACGTGCAAGGCATTCAAATTGCCATACCATACAAATGCTTCTGTTGTGTAACGTGTAGAGAGAGTAAAACTATTTTTTAATTGATCACATTTAAGTTAAGTTAATTTCCTTTTCAACTGGGCACGTGCCAAACTGCAGTTCATATTTGATTGTGCAAAAGATACTTTCCCAAACTAAGCCAACAAGTTTTAACAGATACAGATTGTGACAACGCCCAATTGAATTCAATGTGGCACAAACAGTATTCATTATTCATTAGACGCTTTGCACAGATCCTTGTCCACTTTGTCAACTGCAAGTTGTGATACATATAAATAATTAAAGAAACAGTTGTAAACAAGGTGCAAAACTCCCAAAGAACAAGACAATAACAACGATCAACGATCAATAAATAATGGCAACAACAAAAACTAAATAAAAATAAAATCAAATACTGTCTCATAGAATACACGTTAGCCATGAGTTACAATTACGCTCAAATCTTGGCAGCAAATCAAAAAACTGCGAACAAAAACGCTGATTGGCCACAAAAATTCACACAGCTTACAAATAATTACAAAATGCATGTGAAGAAAAAATAAAAAACTAACAAAATAAGTAAAAAAAAAAAAAAAAAAAAAAAGCAAAATAAAGCGAAATGCCAATCACGAGGCATACGAAAAATGTGCGTTTTGTTGAGCTTTAATCAAAATTAACAATAAATTGCATAGGCTCGTTTGTTAATGATCATTGTTCTGTTATTGTTATTGTTATTTGGATTCTCTTAACTGTCGCTCGAGCATAAATTTACACCTTATTGGCCCCCATAGCGCCCAGAGCAACTACGTGCCCGATCACCCTCTCCACCTCGTTGTGCAGGTGGATCTGAAATCCGATTGACAGTCGATATCGTGATCGCTGTTGCCACTTGTCGATTTGATTTAAAACTTTATAATTAAAGTGGTTTTGACTTAAATTGGTTAATCATATTTATATGTGAAGTATTTCCAGCGAATTCAAAAAATAAATAAATAAAATTCAAGCTCACTTTGAGTAGAATTCGCTTTGGTATGTTGCTCTTGCTAAACTGTGAATTAAATTATATCATTTATATGCGAATAGTTTGTTAATCTGCTTGAATTACGCATTAATCTGTTGCTTAATGTAACAATTAGTATAGCGTTAGCATAAACTGATTTAACTGGTGAAAAAATTCCAAATTAAACTCTGCAGCTTAAGAATGTTAGTGGGGAAATCTTAATCAAAAATATTCTCTTAACTCTTTCTCACTTTAAGCCACATTGTAAACGGCTCAATCATGCACTCCTGGCTTGAAAGATACAACCACAAACCACAAGTTAAGTTTACGTTGGCGACACGCATTCGAGGTCATAACCCAATTCCTTTTTCTAGTCATTGTCCAACTGCCTTACGACGACTTTGAACGACGACTTTGCCTATGAATTGAATTGCAGTGATTGCTCTTGGATGAGCTCGTACTTGGTGCTGTTTTATCATCAATAGCAGCTGTATATTTTCTCGAATGCCATTGGACATTCATTACAAGAGCTTCTGCTGGCAAACGTTCTAGCTCTTTTTAAAAGAGTGTAGCGGGTGTTTTGGTTTATACAGGAAGTTGGTAACGCATGCCAAACTTTTATAGAGAATTTTATGTATGTAAAATGAGTTAATGGTTCAGAAAACCTGGTCTCTCCTTTGGTTATCAGAAAAATATAGTTAATACAGATCATGTATTTTTTACAACTTCCTACCAAGTTTGTTTTCATTTAAAAATATTATAAATTCTTGTCATTTTATAAATCCTTTCACTGCCCTTCTTTCAGTCAGATTACAGAGTATTTAATCTTCGCCTTGCTAACTTTGAATAACTACTCTTTCTTGTGCTTCTTCTACTTCGTGTTAGACTTTTTCTTGGTCTTTGCTTTTTCCTGGTCGATTCGATGCCCAATTGAAATTCGGTGCGCATTGCAATTGATCGCACTTTTTGCCTTGTGATTGTGCGAGTACCTTTCTAACGTAGTTGTTGTTCCTTTTGTTGTTGTTAGTTCTTCTGTCTCGGCTGTTGTTGTTATGCTCTCGCCTGTTCGCTTGGCCCGTTGACTTTGTCGCCCATCTTCATTATCATCCTTGCGACCGCGTGTTGCATTTGATGATGTGCATCGCCGCCGTCGTCGTTCCCGTCGCTGTCGCAGTCGCTACCACAAAGTTGCCTTTATGTCGCCATCGTTGCCTTTGTTGTAGTTGTTGTTCTTGTCGGCAGTTTGTTGGTTACCGTTGTCATGATTTGTTGTCGCCAGTTTCTAAGCTGGTCATACCACGATTTTCTGTGTCTCTCATTCCATTTGCCTGCTGCTGCTTTTGCTTTCGTGGTCATAGCCAGCATATCGATGGCAATGCTTCAAGAATTTTAATAATTCTCAAGTCGTGTTTTCTATACAGTTCTGGCTTGGCTTGTCTGTTATCCTCCTTCGCTTGCTGGTCACTTCCTGCCGGAACTGTTACACTAAGGACACAAAAACATAAAAAATGCACACCAAGTTCAAAGTCATCAATCTGTGAGTGTAGCACTCAACCGCAGAGTGCTCATAACATGTGTGAAATTGACACCACATATGCCATACACACACACACATATCGAACTGGTACTGAAAACTGGCGCTGTCCCTGGCGGCGGAAACAAAAGCAATTTTACGCTACATTTGCTTAATGATGCAACCCTCGATTCTCGATACGCCCAGGCAGATGTTCAGTTTATGTAGCTATCCTAAAATAAGGTACTAAAAAAAACTAGCAGCAATTGTTCCAAAAAAACACAAAAATGCTTTGCCATTGAAAAGTGCCCTCAAAAAATTACCTATTTAGCTGTTGCCAGCTAGTTTTGGCTTGATATGGTCAAAAAAGTAGCTATAATTTGAGTTGGAATTCCAGTTGTCATTAACACTTACCACTAAGATTAATGCTGTTAATCTCAGCTTAATACCAACTTTAAATATTTTCAATAAAATGTTGATAATTTTGAAATTTATTTCCATGCACGTTTAGTATGTTTAAAACTTCACAGTTAAAAACATATTTTTAAACCAAACGCATGTTTCAAAATTGAAAAAAAGTCGTTAGTTTTTAAGTAAGTATTTGGATGAAAGTCAAAATTTTCGGCACACTGCGTGAAAATGAGTTCAAGTAGCGGCATCAGGCCAAGTTGGCACGATTGGGTGGAACGCAATGCACAGCCAAAGCAAAGATATGTATGTCCCACCCGACCAGAGCCAACGCGATGGCAAAAAGCAGGACCTATGACACGAAATCAGTGGGTTAATTTCTACAAATGGTTGGAGGGCAAGGGTGGGGCTAAACCTAAACCCAAGGAGCAAGTAAAACCTAAACCCAAAATAAATACCAAAGGAAGTCGCGAGCTAATACCAGGAGTGTTTATCTGTGTCGATAGCCAAATCGCAAGTAAGCAAGAAAAGCAAGAGGAATCACGGCTAAAACTGCAAAGTCTAAGCCAACCAAAGTTGGCTCGCCAAAAGTTTATCAGACCACGGGAAAGTCCTCCGGCGTATCGACCTCAACTTGCCTATTATCCACCCCCGCGACTCGAACTTGGGCGTCCTCATCCGAAGCCAGTGGTGCCCTGTTGCTTTCAGCACGACGATATTGAAGGCGAGTTCTGGGCCACTTTACGATTTCCTGTCTCGAAGAAAGCGATGAACGCAGAGCCCTCACAGAAGATCATAGAGTTGGCCAAGCCTCGTCAGTATCCTCGAAAACAGCATTGTCCCATACCGAAATTTACGGAAAAGCTGCCCAAGCGCAAGAAAATGACCCGAAAGCAATGGCAAGAGCATTTAGTGCGACTTGAATATCTTTCTAGTCCAAGTTCACGTGCCCTGGCTGATTTGGTTGCTTGTGCTCGCCTCAAGTGCTTGAATTCTCCACCCATTTGCTTAGTGTGTGGCTGTCCCAAGAGGCGTGTAGTTTCTAGCAATTGTAGGCGTTTATAAAATATCATTTATGCAAATGAAATGATATTTCATAAGCTTCTACAATTGCTAAGAAATTGATGTAACTTTCTTGTTGAAACTTGTCAAACTTAAGCAGGGAAATATACGCAAACTTTAAAACTCACCCTAAGAAAAGTTAAGCTGTTATTTGTCATAAAAAACAATGCAGTTAGTGATTCAAAAGAGTACAAACTTATGCCTTCAAGACATAAAGACACACTCCTTAAATTTATGTGTATTTGAAGTCCAATCCCATCAATCGTGGGCATGGACTTAACTGTCAAGTTCCCCCAAGGAATGTAGAGTTTTATCTTAACTTGTAAAACTCTCAGTAATCTTACGAGTGCTGACCAAATTTTAGTATTTTTACAACAACCGATAGTATGCCTTGCCTTGCCAGGTGAAAACCAAACATTTTATACATCTATTATTTGTATATTCGTCTACATAAAAACATTTGCTTACCGGCGAACAAAAAAAATATATTTTTTTCCTTTTAAAATTTGTAGTCCTAAGTCTCATAAGTTGTGATTCGTTAAATAGTTTGAGCCACTACAATGAGCTTCCACGAGAATGAAGATGCCGAGGGTATGGAAGAGGATAAGAATGAACCCTCGTGGGTTGCTTGGTGCGAACGCAACTCTCGACCCGTTAAGCGGTGTCGACCCAAAGAGGTGCGTGAACTGACACGATGGCAGAAACCGGGTCCAATGAACAAGAAAGCCTGGAGACACTTCTTCGAGTGGGCTCTGGAGAAAGCAATGCCAAAGGAACCGCATTTGGTTGAAATTCCTGTGCCCTGCGACGAAAAGATTTTACCATGTGCACGGAAAAAACGTGAATTGGAATACGAGCAGTTGCTCGAAAAAATGGAAAAGCTATCGAAACCCCTGCCAAGAAAAGTCACACCCAAACGGGAGTATTATAAAGAAAATCCTGCCTATTCTCCTGTCATAGTGTGGGGCAAAGCGCCGCGCCACGACAAGGGACGACCCTTCCCTGGACCCTTTATGCCCTTCGCTTTTATGAACAAAGATCTCGAGAATGATTATTGGGCTACTCTGCGGTTTCCAGTGCGTCCCGCAGCGCTCAAAGCACGTCCCACCGCCCGCATCATAAGCTTGGCCAAACCGCATGTAGTGCCACCGAATCCACCACATTGTCCCATCCCAGATAAACAAGTCGAACCACTTGACGAGCCGCCACCGAAACGCAAGAAGTTTACACCACGTGGCTGGCGATTACATCAAATACGCTTAATATACCTTTCGAAGCCAGTTTCTCGACCAGAATACGAGTATTTCTATATGTGAACCGATGTAGCAATTTCCTATTTTTTGGCAAATTTAAATTTATTGTATAAAAAAGTAAACCAAATGTCATTTATTTAGCTCAAGTAATAAGTTGGACAGATAATGCACAATTACCAACAATTTCACGCTGATTACAGTAGCTTAAACTCACAGCAGATCTGCCCAAGACCGTGGCGCACTTAGTCATGGCAGACGCATTATAGTTTTTTTTCCAACTTACAGTCAAAGGTGAGCAGCGTCCCAGTGAATGCCATTGTTAGCAGTTGGTTCTTCTGCTGCTGCTGCTGCTGCTTTGGGCCAGGTTTGAATGTCTTGGCTTATCAAGCGTAACAAACATGCGTCACATTCACTTTGGTTGCATTGGGGCATTCAGGATCAAGGTTCACAAATAATCATCAGTCAAATCAATTAGATAATTGAATGAATGATTTCTAAAATCCGATTATACACATTCAACTTCCTTGTGAATTCTTTTGTAGCTGCAACTTAAAGTCGCTTAAGTCGCTGTATCTGCTGCTTCTCTTTGCCTTGTTTGTCCTTTTGTGCTGTTGAATAAAAAACTTCTTTTACAGTAAACACAAATCTTTTAAGGCTTTTTAAAAGGGAAAAGATGAAATGACTAAAATGAATTTTAACACAAGTTAGGCTCAGTACAAGTTACAAAGTGTTTTACAGTCATCAATACTCCAAAGACAATCTACCTGTTATAAAGTTTCTCTGCATTGATTCGGGGTTAAATTCTGCTCGAAAAAAGCAAGAAAAGCGAAACTTTAGACAATTTTTTGTAACTTGCTGCAGTGGCGCGCGACGTTTGACCGAAATACATGTCAAATGCAACAGCAAAAGCAACAAACAAAATAACAAATCACCGAAAATAAAGTATATAGTTGAATACGGAAAAAGGATTGCCTTGGATTGAATATTATTGATAAAACTTATGGCACAGGCCACACGGCAAATTCAATACAATATTTCGCTCTCAATTGCGATTGGAATCGAGTCAAGAATCGAGAGCTGAGCGCCAAGAGCCTTCGAACCTCTGAGTCTCATTAAAGAAAAAGAAAAACTGTTGCAAGTTGTTGGCAATGCCACAAAGGGGGCTAAAACTAAACAACAACTAGCGGCAGTTGATGCTCATCATCATGAAACTGACGAGACTTAGATGATCATGATCTAGTCGAGACGAGACGAGACGATGATCATGATGTTGCTGTTGATTGGAATTGGAATTGGGATTGTGATGATGTTGCTGCACTTGTGTTGCATACCAAAATACTCGTACCACAAGCGCCTAGCAATGTCGCCAATGCGACAACAACAACAGCGATTTGTGCAACAACCACATTGTTGTTATCCAGTTGTTTGTTAGATTTGTGCAGAACGTTTCTTCTATTCTTTGTTGACTTTGTTTTATTTATGCAGTTTACAGTTAAAGGGAGAAATACCAAAAAAAGGAGAAGGAAACTTCTGGTGCTTGAACCCTGTAAGACAGAGGAAGAGACTTTGCTTTAACTTGTTCTTGTTGGCTTAGAAAATGTAACACGTTAAGCACAAATATGGTCATGACACACATTATACGTTTAGAGCGCAGCTGCTGCCGCTTTTAGTGGGTGGCTGGCATCGATGAAAGTGATGCCCAACGGTCAGTTTATATGATAAGCTGATTTAAATAAAGATTTAGCTAGAGCCATAGAAGTGTATGCGTAGCAGAGGGTACTGAGCGCTGCTTATATATATATTTTTGTTAAAATAAAATAAAATTCTTCAAACTTTACCGCAAATATTTGTTTTAAGCTGCCTGCTTAACTCCACCAGCTGCTTAATATAATTTAATCCATTATTAAAACAGTTTCCACTCTCAAAGCAAACCTTTCTCCCCTTAATTTGAGCCACATAATTACTGGCGCCCCAAATGAACGAAATTTATGGCATAAAATTAGATAAATGTGTTGTTAAAATGCAACAAAAAGAAGTGAATTCGGCACAAATATATTGGAGCTGGTCTTCTTTGTTAAAGTAATTGTTGTTTGTTTGTTTTACGGATGGTTTCTTTTTATTTTTTGTGCCAGCTGTTTAATGGGAACCGCAAAAAACCAACGGAGACGTGAAAGAGCGAAACGTGTAGTAAAAATTGTACCGCAATTAATCAATAAAACCCATAATTCTTATTTGCAGACTTCCTGGGTGACTTTGGAGGTATATCGACGGTGCGGCGACGTCACCACCCGCGCGGCACAAAACGAGGACGACCACGTGGCAGCACAAGACGCGGCGGTGGCCATGGATCATTGCAACGCGTGCCGACAACGGCACCGATGGCTGGAACGGGAACGGTAATGGGAATTGGAGTGGGAATGGGTACAACAACGGGAACTGGAACCACCACATCGCCATTGCCACAGCAGGAAGCTGGCTGCATGGAGGCTGCAAGTGCTGCGACCGTGCCACAACCACACGATGAAGGTAAGTGGCAAGTTTTGCCTGATCACAGCTTCCTGAAACCCAAAAAAAAAAAATAAGAGAATGAATAAAGGCGGAGTTAAAGTGGACTCAAGTGTCACTTTGTCGATTAATCGCTGTCATAATCACGTTTATCGTCTCTGCCTTTTTTACATGCTTACACAACAATTGGGGAGCACTTGAGTGGCATTATCTCTACACTTTGTGGTCGACTTCCCCTCCCCTTTTCCCCACTATTACCCTTTTTTTGGTGTTTTGGTTTTTGGGATGCCCGCATTTTTTTGGGGGGAAAATTTTGTAGTACGTGACAATTTTAGCGCACAGCACAAACCATTTTTCATTATTATTCCAATCAACTACATTATTCTTTGAGCAACCCTTTCGCCATCAGTTTCAATTCTTTAGTCAGACCAAATATTTTGTTTAAGATTTGCATCTGACTGCGTTATCATAGATGTTGATAAGGTGAGAACAAGTAAATGAAAATGCTAAATACTTAAAGCTCTTAAAACCAGTAAATTCCGATAGGATAAACTTTTGTAGAAATTTATTTAAGTATTTCAATCAGGCAAATAATTTTACTTTAAATTGAACAAATCTTTTGGATTTTTATGATCTGAGTACATTTTAAAGCTAGAAAAAAGATAATAATTAAATCAAACAAATCACAGTCTTTTCAAGACTTTAGCAGAACAATAAGGTTAGCTCATGTGTAGCCTGTTTCGGCGCCTTTAGGTCTGTTTTCAGCAAATTTTCAATCTCAGTATTGACGTTGTTTCAATTAACGCATTTGTAATACATGAAATGATTTCCCCAACACGTTTCAGTCTGGAATTGATCTGGATAACATATCTATCAATATTTAGCGCTGTAATTGAGAGCTATCGATTTTCAAATTATGCACACAGTTGTTCAATAATTTTAAAGCCTGAAATTAATGCAAACAGCCGAAGAAAATAAATTGTTAACTGCCAAATTTTCTGAGTGTATGCAATTTTCAGTTAAATCGCAAAAGGAAAAACAGAAAAACATGTTAGCGCACATGTCAAATTTACACGACAAATGATAATTGCATAAATCGGCTTAAATTCTCAGACTCATAACCAAAAATGCTGTTGTATCATGTCGTGTGTTTACTGTAGCTAAGACGGGAGGGGGAGAGGGAAAGTGGACAATGCAAATGCTGCGGGCAGCGCCAGACAACACGTGACAGAAATAAAGTCTCGGCAATAAATGGAGGCATAATCGCAAATGCAAATATGGTGGATGTAATCATACGATGCTGGACTATGAGATACCCTGCTTTATAGGCTGTTTCTGTGAAAATTGCATGGTTTTTCTTAAATACCGATGCTAATATCTGGCAGTTAGTTAAACTAGTACACTTAAACCATATTAAAAGAGTTTAAATGTATGCTTTGAGTTGCCAGACTACAGAATACCCTTTTTAAATCAAAGGAGGATCTGATTTCTCTATGTTTCTGAGCTTTTAGCTGAAGTAAACCCTAATAAAAAGCTTAAACTTGGTGTTTTACATGCATATACCCCTAACAAGGCTTTTTACAGGGTATTTAAGCGCAGCATTGCATAAACGATACTTAGCCACGTTGAATGGAGTGTGCCACAGGACACTACTGTTGGCTCGTGGTGATTCGGTTCTAAAAGAACCACAACTGAAGCCCCTCAGAGTATGCAACATTGTTGTCCAAAACAGGACGCAGGGAAAGCTGTGTTGCAGAGGCAGATGCGGACATGACAGGATACATTATGCAGTTAAACGTGCAACCACAAGCGACGGGGGTATTAGCGACAATGTTGCCATTAACGAGTACCCCTCTCTAATTTGCTTTATTTGCATTCAAACACATTTATACATTAATTTCGAGTGCCTAAACTGACGCTTTACTAAATCTCTTTATGTATTATTTCGCTTTACAGACACTTCTGCTGCATTTCCTGGACTGGCCAGCCCAATGGGCACACCTCCCGCCTCGTTGGTCAAACGTGGACCAGGACGACCCCGTTCGAAGGCAGCGACGCCTGTTAGTCGTGGCACACGTGGTGCTCCAAGGGCGCGACGTCCAATGGGTCCGTTGTTAGTGCCCTTGGGGCGCAGCCCTGATGCCACGCCTCCCGGCAGCAGTCCGGCCACAAGTCGCGCCACCAGTCCATCAGCACATGGAATACTCGATTAACTTAAACGATTCCCATAAATGTGATGTGATGCTGTCATTGTTAATAGCATTTATAGTTCTTCATCTAAGCGAAAAGTGTTGAAAAAATTAATCAAAAATCTAAATAAAATTCATCAGTTCAGAAATCTAAAAACTACGTATTTTTAATTAAATCGAGGACTCTAAGAAGCTGCTGAGCTATAGACACACTAAGATGACATTTTAAAAAATGTAAGCATCCCAAAACGCGCATCTTCCGCATCAAGAGACGAGCACAAAAAGAGTCGAATAAAAAACAAACGCAGGACAGCTGGCGCTCATCTTTCTATATATAAAGTTGGCTATGGGCTGAATGAAAACCATTATATTCACTATAATGGTGACTTTGTCTAAGATAAATTGAATTAGAGACGCCGAACGCGCACATTCATCATCGCTGCAGAACAGGACAGACAGCCGCCTGTGATAGATAGTAGTTCAAGGAGATGGAGTGTAGCTAAAAAAAGAAGAAACTACGAAACTGAGAAACGAACCCTCGCCGACAAATAGTAGGAGTAGACAATTTAATTTCCGAAAAATAGACTAGAGTGAATAGACAGACAGCAGAACGATGATTGTCAGGCTCAGCAGTTTGCTCCTTGAGAGGGTTCGGGTTCGAGGCTCGGGACTTAAGTGCCAAGACGATTCCTGCTCGACATTGTTATAGAGCATGCGCGCATGAATTTAGATCACGTTTGGAATTTTTTGGGGGGAGAAGTTGAATTAGTAGAGCATGCTGCTACGGTTTTCTTTTCTTTTTCGAAAGGGATAAGAAAAAGGGGCAAAAAGTAGATGCTGCATGCCAACGCACACACCTTCGAGATTGCCAGTAGGCAGGGCTTACTGTGTCTTACGTAGGCTGAACGGAAAGGATTTCATTCTCTAGACAATTAAGAAGGAGTATGCAAGCACTTGGATTTCCTATCTTCTATTTTATTTTTTTGGTTTCCCCGCCTTTAATGAAAAATTTAATCCTTTTGGTTATTTTTTCAAGGTGTGGCCACGCAATGTGTGCATCCTTGTTATTGTCCTGATTTATAGACCAAGCATCTTGGCCTTATGCAGCTTACAGTCTACCTTTTAAACCCATAACAACAAAAAAGGATTTAAGCCAGCATTTTGTGGTTTATTAGTTGCGCTGGATTTAAGAACAAGAATAGACAGTAGCAGCTGCCTTAATAGGAAGCAGAAGGAGTCGAACGATGATCCTGCAGGCGGCGTGACTAACTGTTAACTCGAAATCTTGTGAGTGCTGTGTAGGAAATTTGGAAATATCTAAAAGTAATAATTCTAATAATTCCAAGTTTAAGTCTTTGTACAAATTTACGCTAATTCAAGTATTAATACTTACACTAATGCAAAATTAATCACTAAACAGAAGACACACCTTCACGGCTGAAGCCAACAGGAGTTACAACTGCTGCACACAGTGGGGCAAAACCTGTTGCCGGCACTTGAACAATTTCTTTTTGCTGACTGACTGACAAACCACAAGAGTCAAGACGATTGAAATGCTGTTTGTGATTTTTAATTGAAGAAAAAATGCACAAGTGTGCGTTTTGACTGTCTGACTGTGGATCTGTCTGTCTGTCTGTTTGTTTGTCGAGATCAGGATGGCTGCTAATTAATAAATGCACTGCCGGCAGGGGAGGCAGCTGATGAACGACGACAACGAAAATTGCAACGACAACTGCAAACAGAAAACTACAACTGCAATGCGAGGACGAAGATGTGGACGTGGACAAGGCCTTGGCTGCAGTTTGAGGCTTAGTCTGTGTCCGAGTCTAGAACTGAGACTGAGACAGAGTCTTAGTTTAAGCTTGAGTTGGAGTTTAAGTTTGAGGCCGCCCGACGCCGTCGCAGATGCCACTTGGCATAAATGCACACTTTTAAAATTGTTGAGATTCTCCAACTGTAGCTAAAACGTGCAGCTTTATGACAGTCGAACACTCGACAGTCGCTTGCCGTCTTTGGCATAGTCGCCAGCCGGGAAGAAATACACATTAAACAACAACAAGTAGAAAAAGAAGTAAAAAACTGGCAGAAACCACTTGCAGTCAGTATCAGAATATTAAGAATTGTCATATTGAAAAAGTCCAAGATGCCAGCAGTCAATGCCAAGAGCTACATCTGTTGTTGACAAACAACAACGGCTTGAAAAATTACCACAACGACTACAACGACTGACTAAACATACTTTAGAAAATGTCGAACTTTTAGTTACTTAAGTAAAATTAAATTAGTTGGTGCTTAAAGCCAAGTTTGTTTCACTGTACACTTACCTCATTCCATAGCTGATATACCCTACCGAAAAGTTAGCGTATTGCACGCAATGTTGCATAACAAGTTTGTAAAAGTTTCTGATTTTTGAGTTATTGTCTGACACAGGGAGCGTGTCCTGTTTATTTCATTAGCTTAACATTATTTTACCGTTCACAATATTTTTCGGACTTGTCTGCATAATGTGCTGGCATCTCAAGAATTTGTTTAAATATTTCTTTCATTTTTTTATACATAATTAAAATCATGCGCTGTAACTAATTGCAGAACTTTCCAAAAATTTCTTATTACATTTTTTTTATTATTTTTGTATTTTTGTTTGTTCTTATAATTTGATTACTGGCATTATGATTGTTTTGGTTTTTATGCCTTTTTTCTCAAGTTGTTGTTGTTGTCGTTAGTCGCAGTGCTTGATTGTGGCGCTAATTTAATGTCATGCACACTTAATGGCTGCGCTTCTATTTAGACTCAACCCACGACTTGGTGTTGATTACAACAAACTAAATTATGTTTTGATACCCTAAAAGCAAGGGAATAGTGGTAGATAGGGTATAAACTTGTGGTAGGTGTTAAGTTTTTCTACATTCGATGTTTCTATTACCTTGGTTACACTGGGTAACTTCTAGTCTTGCACTCCTACGTTTGCTTTCTGGCTTTTATTACAGCACAAATTTGTTGTAGTACAATTATTTTGGCAGGCGATGCGTGAATGCGTCAAATGCGTCGTTGCGTGTTGGTCTGAGGTTTGAGTTGAGCATTTTGTTTGTTTTCGTCTAAAACAAATGACTTAGACAGCAAACTTGGCAACGGAAATGCTTAACAGTTTTACAGGTTTATTAATTTACACCCGATAATAAAAGTTTTGGCATAAAAACTAATTAAGTTATGAGCTGAGTTTAATTTGTTAGACGATTTGTAGCTGAGAAACTTTGACTGACCTTTGACTCAGTTTTCACTTGAGTTTGTGTTCTCTCAAATGGATCAAAACATAATTGCGATTATTCCCATAGTCAGTGGCTGGCAAAACATATAGCCAATGATCGTTGTAGTAACTTGTTAACTTAATTGACTTCGCTTTTTATTAAAAACTAATTCAATAATGAAAACATATCAATAAACACACGACAATGCCCGGCGTCGACAAGTGACGGCTTTCAAAATTACTTGGCTCGTACAAGCGACTTGTCGAGTTACTTTGGCGCACAAAAAACGAGCTGCTAGTCGCAGGAGCAGGAACAAAAACCCAATGCATCAACAATAATTAAAAAAGAAGAAAAAAAATTTAATTGATGCATTAAAGCAGGCAACAAGTTTTGCTGCAGCTCAACTCGATCCGAGTTTAACTTTGTCTGTCTTTGTTTTTCTCAGCTTCACTGTTTTTCTTCTTTCTGCTTCATATTTCTCTCTCTTACTCTTAGCCTCTTGGCGCCCATACCAATTGTATGAAGCGCGAAGCTTGAAGCTAGGCAAAAAGCTTACCATCCTATTTTTAACTGTATGTCAGGACCTGGGTCCATGGTATCATTAACAAACCTAAATAGCTCATTATATGCCCGCCAGCACAGTGCCACTACACACACACACACACATGCCTGATTACGTATTTCAAATATTTACATTAAAATTGTTTTGGCCGTTAATGCAATTTTTTTGTTTTTGTGTTTTTATGTTGCCTGGCGGCATTGCTTCAAGTTCTGATCGATAATTGTCCGCATGTAGCAACAAATGACTTAGGCAACGAACTTGAGTTATGTATGAGAATTTCATGAAAATTAAAAATTAATTCCCATGTAAATTTGTTAAGCATACATTTTAAGATACTTAACATAACAAAATATGTAGAAGCACAGAAAAGCTTATTTAGGATAATTATGTTGAAGGAGCTGCACAACATTCTCAGCATAATTATCATGTTTAAAATCTGGTTAACAGCTTTATTTTGATTACAAAACAAATGACTTAGAAAACGAACTTGAGCTGGACGGAAGCAGCCAGTTAAATTTATAAAAAAAATAAAAAATAATAAATAAATTATATAATCTAGAATTTAATATTTTATTGACAAATTATTTTCTAATAAAATAAAAAACAAAATTTATAAAATCCATACAAAGTTTGTCATATATTTATCGCACATATTTATTATATTTTCAATTTGTTGCCTTCTGCTCGGCAACCTGCCCAATCAACACACACATACACACCTTTACTCACATAAAGTAACAATTACTCAATTTGGCCTGGGAGCCAGTGGAACGCTCTTTATCATTAACATATCGCATCCTGTGGATCAGCAGCCGTATGCAACTTGACAAATATGCTTTCAGCTCTAATTATACACCAAAAAAGCGAACCGCGAACGCGAACGCGCATGTGCATGCTCATTGAAGTTCGCATCGGGCAGGACAAGAAACGGCCAAAAGATGGGAAAGACAACAATGTAGGAGACCAGCGATAACGGGGTGAACGGGGGGTAACAGAGCTGACCCCAATATCAGTTTGGTCAGGGCAACCCTTTCAGACACGTACGGCGTACGCAGGCACCGACAAGGCTCTATAATTACGCCGAAAGAAAATGTGAATGTCAACTGAACAACGGAACAATAAAAAAAAGGTAGCAATTTAAATTTTATTAAAATTTTTATTTCATTTCGTTGTTTTTTGGGCTTGTTGCGTGTGAAAATATCGCAAAAATAAAAGAGAAAGAGAGAAAAAACTAAAATACGATCTATGCAAATTAACAAAAGTGAAAAGAAATTTTATTTTGGTCTGTGAAACATTTGGAAACATTTCAATTAGCTGCGCGTTGGGATCACTGATAAACATCATCTGGTGGCATCGTAAAAACTACGCTTTAAAAGTAATTAAATTTGCATAAAACAAACTTGAGACGCAGCTAAGAAATGACAACAAATTATCAAAAGTTGCGTTGACTGTCACAATGTTTTGCTTGGCCACCAAACTATTATTCACTTCTACAGCAGAGACCTCCCAATTGGCTTGATTTATTGTTGTAAATTTACAATTTGTTTTTATTTTTAACTCTCTCCCACTGTGGCTTAAGAATTTTATTGAAGAGACTCAAACTGGTTTTGTTTTGTTGTAGTTTTATTAATTATTTGCTGTATAACATTTATGTTAAGCACGTACAAAGAGAACTGTCAAACTCATCCAAGTTTGTGCCGTCTACTTGGCGCCACTTTGGCCACATGCAACACACAATTCGTTTTCTGCTGAAATTAAATATAAAATTTAAAATTATGAATAATCTTGAGTGTGCAATTTCTCTGCCAACCCCATAAGCCATTTTGAAGCACTCAATTTGGCTATACTGCAGTGTAGTCAGCCAATTGGCAGGAAAAGCTCGCGTGTCCCAAAATAAGGGCCAACTAGCTTTTGGTCCAATTATACAGGCAACAATAAAAAATTATTAACATTTTTGGGCATGAAAATGCTGCGAATTTGCACATACAGATATACCTGCACAGTGGGCTTAAGTTATGAAGAAATGGTTTAACGAAAACATGTATTAATTGGCCAAAATAAAAATAGTTTTAAGGCATTTCCTTTTAGTTTTGCCAGACTGTGTTAGTTTTCGGCTTGGAACTTATTAGAGCGGCGCCAGTTAATGACTTTTGGCAGTTATTGCGATGTCTTTATACATTCCCCAGTTAGCTGCTTGGCATGCCATGAACTTAATTAATAATTTATATGATAAATTTATTTATGAACAATTTAAAATGTAAGCAATTTTCTCCTACTTCTCTACTATACTAAAACTGTGTGTTTGTTTTCAAAGCGAGCACAACGAATTGATGCGAGTTTGTTGCTTAAGTCTTTCGATTTTTCGCAGTACAGCATCGATTCATATTTTACTTTTACTCAATAATAAAACTGCAAATTGCTGGCGGTAAAAATCAGTATAAATTAAGCATTAAATGCATAACATCACGGATCACGGTCAATGCATGATCATGGCAATTTCCATGCAAATTATATACACTTATGTGCCCAACATGAATTGCTCACAATGAAGAGCAAAAACAAAAAGGGTCAGGCGTATGAGAAATATAAATCGAACGGTGATGATGGCCACACTTCGGGCGACAACGTTGCAAACTGTTTTTCGCACCTCACGGCCCTGTGAAAACCAACTTTCGTAAAGTGTGAACATCAACCAGATGCAGATGGAGACGCTGTTGCAGTCCCAGTAGCTGGACACGCGCAAAAGAAAGTGCGAGCGATGCCGCAACTTGCCCCGAGGACATGTAAAACGCTTTTGAGGTGTGTCAAGACAAGAGCGCCAGTAGGTAGCATATGATAGCAGTGACAATACCTATGCCACACCACACCACATCAGTGTTCACTGTACAGTGAACACTTGAGGTGACGACACTTTCTTTTCTCTCGTCCAACAGCTGCAATCAAATTGCGCGCCGGCCACTGGCAATTTAAGAATTCTCAAGGCGAAAGTCCATGTGAAGTGCGTGTGCCGCCGTCTGCATTGTAGGGCGTGTGTGTATGGTCGTTGGGCGTGGCAGACAGCCTGCAACATATACCGCAAATTATGAGGTGTTATGTCAATGCGTTGGTTGCTGTAACCACAACCAAGTCCCAGTCGTCCCAGCGATGGCGTTAAAGTGCCTGAAAATGTGCGCTAAAAGTCGCACGACCAAAAACCTTTCACAAGGTCTGTCTGCAAACTGCCCATTGAATGCCGTACGGCTATATAATTGAAAACGCCCCAACGAAAGGGAAATGCAAGAGCTACTGAAAGGGCAGCAACAACGGGCTTCAAGTTCGTTGTCTAAGTCTTTTGTTTTAAGCGCATTATTAGACGATTTTAGAAGATTTTCAACAAGAGGATGTTCAAAATAAAATGCAGAGTACTTCATAGCCCATCACACTATAATAGAGCATTGTCAAGAGCTTTAAATAGTTGAGTCTAAACAGGCAGACACATATAGCCACTGCAGTTGTTGCTGCTACTAAAGTTAGTAGCAATTGTTGTTATTGTTGTTGCTGTAATTGTCATGGTTGTTGTTATTGACTTCACTTGTTGTCATTGTCGTTCGCCAGTGGACTTTGTCGCTGTCATCGTCAACGTCATCGCCATCGCCAGCGCCAGCGCCATCGACATCGATGGTCGTTCGATTTGTGGCTGTAAACGTGCAGCATTTTATGAAATTGCTTGTTGTTATTATTATGGTTATTATTAGTAGCATTTCTTGTTGTTGTTGTTGCTTTGTGTCATTTGAAGTTTGGCGCTGCAGCAGCTACGATTTGCTCTCACGGCGGTTCTCTACGAAAATATAAACATAACAATCATTACAAGCAACATTACCAACTGAGAGTTGGGGGGAGATAGAGAGAGAAAAAAAAAACGAAAGCTGAACAAAAAACATTATTGATATTTATGAGAATTATGTCGACTTCCTGCTCTGTGGCTGCGCAGTGGCGTCTTAAGTGGCGCTAAATGCGTGCATTTAATATAATAAATCTCTTTTGTTGTTATTTATTATTATTATTACATTTTCGTACAGCGTTTTTTTTTCCTCTGTTTAAGCCGCGTTTTGTGTGGCCAGGCACGTATGCGTTGAGATTAAGTGGCGTGAAGTGAAAGGGTCGACAGCCTATAGAAATGTACGTCTAGCTATTAAAAGCCCAAAATATTACCAAAAAAAAAAAAAACTAGTGACTTAAGTGCTGCAAGTTTGTTGCCTAAGTCTTTTGTTTCAAGAAGTTTACTTTCGACATGTCGAAAGGTTCCTTCAAGTGATCAATTGAGCGTGTGACAGCTAACAAAATATACACAGCACTAGCCAAAACTATTATGGCCACATCCTTGTAAATATGCCGTTAGTACAGCTTGGCTCATGCATCATTCCTGTGACTAAATGAATGGAGGAGTTTTTCTTCTTCTCTAGTTTTTTGGGAAAATATATGTTGCCATTGTTGCGCCATTTCATGCTCGAACAGAAGGCATAGAAACGCACAGTGTTGTCATGCCGGGCATTGTAACATTTTTTGGCTTATTGATTGTTTGTTTTGCCTGCTGCCTAAAGGCGTTGTCCTGTTGACAATTGGTCATAAGTTAAGATCGGCCAATGGTCATACCAAAGCATATAGCAGTATGTCAACGCATTGTCTTCCCTGAAATATATGCAGCATACAAAATTTGTGGAAGTCGAAAGCGCTGAGGACTGGGAGGGAGATGGAGGTAGGAAGGAAAAGGGAGAGTGCTGTGAAATCAATTCCACAGCTTCCAAGTGTCGCTCTGAAGCAGCAGCAGCAGCGATAATGTGAGAGCAACGCCCAGAAGAGCTGATCTTTGATTAATTACAGCGTTGATTCATAAATGGAGCGAATAAATGTACAGATTTTAAGAGCATGAAAGCAATTTTATAAAAGTCAAAAGGGAAATTGATGAATGAAAGCAAAATACTAGAGTAAAGGAATTTAGAAAACTAGAAATAATTATGTAGAGAAATATTATGAAAGAAAGTCCAAGAAAAGCGTTGCAGAAAAAACCAATAAATTATTTATTAACATATTATTCTTCAAACCACAAATTGAACCATGCCTAGAATCATTTTATTAATTTTCTATAGGCACCTTCGACTGTCATTTTATATACAGCGATTTTTGATAAATGTACTTCCAAATTTGCAGCTACTTTCTCACACCATAAATAATTCAGTCGGCAGCTCCCTCGCTGACGCGTCAATAGCACCCACATCTGCCCCGCGTAGCCAAAATAATGTCAACACGAGAGTCAAGAGAACAAAAGGCAACCAGCATACAGACAGAGGGAGAAACTGACTGAAAGACAGACCCACTGTATGAACAGACAAAAACTCATAGCTTAAACACATAGACAACAACGAAATTCACGCTGGCATTGGGCAAAACAGTGGCAATATTTTGCTGTTGTTTACATCGCTGAGCCCTCGCCTGGGGACGCCATGGGTCGGTTGGTTTCTTGAGAAATTGGCGCATGCTGTGAATTTGCGCAGACATATCTATCTATACACATATACGAATAAGTATTTTCACTCATAGTCATGGACAATATTGCGTTGGGATTTGGCTTTTGCATAGTTTACTTATATTTTTAGACCCTGTACTAATAAGAATTGTAGAGTATATAGAACACTGTCTATTAAACATCTTTGAAGAACTTAAAGACTAGAAGTGTTACTGCCACTGAATTTGAAATGTAAGCCAGTCCATATCCTTTCGTACAACTTTATCTTTAAGTTTTTCTGTAAGAGTTCAATCGCCAATTCAAACTACGAAGAAAAAGTTTTCATAAAAAGGTAAAATCTATTTTTTCAGCAGAAAATTACAGGGTCTTTTACAGTCGACTTGCTTGCCTGTAGCTTCCACTGCTAGACTTCTTTCTCATTCACGCCACGATGATACATTGTGCGAGCTTCGGCCTAAGGCTTCGAATGGGCTTTGTCTCTTTGGCCTGCGCAGTGCTGATCTGGCCCGGTCGTTGCCAGTTTGGCTATAAAGTGTCAACAGCAGCAGCTACCGTTCTACGTACAAGTTTAAAGTTATTTTTTTTTACTTTTTGTTTATTTTTTTTGTAGCATTTCTTCATATTTTTGTGAACAAACTCTGGCATTTATCTGATGCCGTTGAGTCATGCAACATCCACTGTCTTGGCCAGCATTTGAATTATGGAGATGATAATGCGTTTGCTTATGTGTGACATGAGTGAGATTCCGTGCCGTTGCCGTTTTCAGCTATTTCTCGCCGAAATTTGCATCCAGCCAAACAGCAGACAGCCAGAAAACGCAGCTAACTCGCATCTGGCTGCAATCTTGGCTCAATTAAATGACTTGTACTGTACAACAATCATCTCGGCACTTGCCGAAAAAAGAAAAGAAAATAAAAACTTAACACGCGCACACTGTCCGCTTAATTGAGTTGATTAAACCTCCTCGAGTTGCCCCGCTTTGCAGGTCTGTTGTTGCTGCCATTCTGGGGCATGTTGCAACAACGTAACAAAAATATTAACGCTGACATGCGCTTGAGAAAATAAAAATATATAAATTCACAAACATGCGACCGCAGCGTATTTATATAAAGCAAAAATAACGGTAACATCAAAATATTTCTCTCTCTGGCAATCAACTACCTCCACTGCCACCTCTTTCTCTCTTTTTTTTTTGCCTGCCCCGCCCTCGATCACCGCCTTTTTCCGCCCTCTTTTCGCATGTCATGCTTGGCGTCCAGCTCTGCTCAAATTAACGACACTCACCGCAGTCTCTGAGCTGTGCTTCTGGCTGTTTCGCATCTCCGAATGATATAAAATGAAATGCAATTTTTTAAATAATTAAATATGATGCCCAACATATTTTCTGGCTTCCATGCGTCGTTTTCCCGTTTACCAGTTCCCAGTCAAAAGTTCCCGTTTCCCAGTTCGCTGTTTTAAGTTCTTTGGTTTCGCCAGAATTTGTGTTTTGCAATTTTTACCTTACAATAAATTATTTCAACATGAATTATGCAAATTTGTTAATCGACTTTTGCTTTTTCTCTGTTAAGAAAGTAATTTTGTTAAAGTTACAATTCTGAACAAATTTCGCTAGCTAGGACTTTATTTTAGTTGAAACATTTTTATATAAATGACCTAATCTTAGTTATATAATTTAAAATAGTATAAATAATTGAAATACTTGATAAGAATAGTTTAGGTAGATTTACAGTGAAAGCTCCTGTGAGCGGAGAGCCACGGTTTTGTCCGTCTGCTGGAGCTGTCCGCTTACGGAAACGGATTTTGTAAGAAAATCATTATCTGGGGAGATGTCCGCTTGCGGGAGCTGTCCGCGACTTAAGCTTTCACTGTATTTTTTTGAATTATGTGTATGTATTTTAATATTTTGTTAAAAACTTTGAACATATTTGATATAAATTGATTTATTAAGTAATTTGAATAAACAAAAATTACCACATTTTTAATATGACTTAAATATATTGTAGTGAATTATAAACCTAACTAAACTCTAGCTTTAGATGAGCTCTTTACCTTGATTTTTCTAGAATCTTCCTACTCCACCCAAAGCTCAAATACAGCCCCGTTATGACCAACTGTTAATTTGCCAAAATAAGAAGAAAAACAACTATATAAGAGACTAAATTGTTAGTCTGGACTAACAATGAGAAAAGACTAAAAAGCCAACCCAAATTCTGTTGCTAATGACAAGCAACAAATTAATGGGTTCAACATTTGAGAAGAATGTAGCAAATAAAAAATATTCAAGACACTTGGCACTTGAACCTGTGCACTCATTAAACCTCTAACACACTCACTCCATGTGTAGTGTGTTGGGGTCTATGACAAGGCAGCTGCATGGCAGTCACTGCTAAGCGGCCGAAAACTCTCACTAGGCACTTAAAAATTAACGCTTTTGACAGCCAAACGGACTTTCAAATGTACAAAGAGCAAAAAGCGGGCAAACAGCTGCCAAACTGACAACAACAATAACAAGAAAATTTTTGTGGCAAAGACGCAACAAAGTGTCAATGCGGCAGGCAGCGTAGCTTTAACAAGATTGGCAGAGAAGTCGGCAGATGAAGCAGTAACAACAACGAAGACAGCGAAGCCGCTACGAACTGAGCTAAGGCCAATCTACAGATTTTTCTCATAAGGTGCAAAATCTGTGGATATCATCATAAAAAACACAAAAAAAAAAGAAGAAACATGCACAGAAATGAACCCTCGAACAGCCGACAGAAACAGAGTCATAAAAGCTACAGACAAGAACCGCCTCTTGGCAGCTTCACTGGCTGGCTCTGCTGAGGCTGGTGAGGTGAGGCAGTTGGGAAGGGTGGAGAGGGGAGCAGTCAAAGATGGCTCCTAATTAGCTGAACGTCTGAGGCTGCTTTACAATTGAGCAGGACTGAGTTTTAATATTTTTACTACGAGTTTGTGTATATTTTATAAGTATTGTTTTTTTTTTCTTTCAATTGGGCAAGCCTCCGCTCTTTCCTCTCCCCCTGCATCTCGCTGTGTCACAAGGTGTATGCTTAAACAATGAGGCAGTTTAAATCTGAGGCTAATAAATAAATTAAGTCTTTAACGATGACAACGAGCAGCGTCTCAGCTGAACTCAACTCAAGTCGAGGCAACTTCACTCGACTTGACTCCGCAGGGCGCTCGAACATCTCAATTATGTTGTTTAAGCTCATTGTTTTTGGATTTTTTCTTAATTTTCTTATGGTTATTGTTGCTTTATCGTAACCGTTGATCGCTCCAAATTGCGGAAATTCGTTGTTACCATTTAAATGGGCTCATAAATGAGCTACACACTCATACGTCCCTTTATTTTTTTGGGTGACCCCTAAAGGGTTACTCAGCTGGGTTACTCACCCCACAGCTTCTATGCGAATTATTTTTGGCTCCAATTAAGAAATTGTAATAAAAACAATTTTTTTTTTGAGGCTTTGCTTAAGTCTCTTAATTAGCTAATTTGCAAACAATTAAAGCTGGAAAATATGCGTTTGCTTTTGGATTACAACACAAAGTTGCCAACTCATTTGATTGCCGATAGAATGTGAATAAATTTATGAGTGAATTAAGTAAAGTCATGCCGGAAAAATTATTAACAAAAGGCAAAATTGTGCCGAAAGTGAAATGTTGGCTAATGTTTGGAAGTGGATTGAAAGCTTTAAAAAACTAAAGTAACTAAGAGAAGGTTAATTATTGTTTGGTATAGAAAAAGGTTTAACTAACAACATAAATATTTTTGAAGCCAAATTGATACTCGTTCTATAAGAAGTAAATCATTTCTTACAGCTGACACTTGATCTTCTACTGAAAGTATTTCTACTTTTGCACTGCTCAACAATTGTTCATCTAATTATTTTTCTAGAACACCATTCGGTTTGAGTTATTGCCAAAAATGAGACGCAGTTCCCACGTTTCGCAGAGATACAGTTTTATAACCGTAACCAGACACACTCATATAGTCGAGGCCTGAGAATCTTTCGTGATGTCCACCTGCACAGCAAGCAAAAGAGAAAAAAAACCTTTAAACTAAAAATTGTAGAGGAAAGAAGATCTGTTTTGTTGCAATCCCGTATCTTCCAGCTGCGTGCGAGTATAACAGTATAAGCAGAGCAGAGCTACGCACGAAATGCTTTTTTGTCTTTCTCCTTTAAAATGTTTTAGTTTTTACTGTTCTGTGTTTTTTGATTCAGCAGGTAGTGCAGACTTTTTCCAAACAATTGAGTTTTCAAAATGACAATTTTAGTCGTGCTCGCTGTGAACTGAAAAATAGAACAATGCCAAAAGTGGATTGACACTGGCAATGCACCTGAGCGACTGAAAGATCACTCTATCCATTGTGCGGCGCAGAGAAAATAATGTTTTTTTTATATAATTAAAAATGAGAAAGGAGAGAGAGAGGTAGAGGGAGCATAAGCAAGCAGACTTTATCAACAAGCGATGGCGAACGGCTTAGGAAAGCAGCTGCCAAAAAAAATGTAAAACAAGTTTGTTGCCAGAGTCTTTTGTTTATGTTTCATGTGTTTATCTTTCTCGAACTTTTTTGTTTTGGTGGTCAGTCGATTTAACGCTTCACTACTGACAAATGAGTAGCATATCCTGTTGATCCTGTTGCCGGCAAATAATTATATTGCTCCACAACGTGTGAACGCTGCAGCTTTAATTGCAAAAATAATTAAAAACTCATAAATTAAGTGCCGCAAAAAATTAAAAACGAAAAGTGCAAATTTAATTATGCCCCTACTCAATTAATTCATTAAAACAAGAACAACAACAAAGGCAGCGGGGCGAGAGTTAAATCAATCAACGCCAAATATGTATACAAGTATTCCCTAAGGACATTGGAGCTCTTGCAACCGGTTTGGTTTTTTGCTGCCAACTTGAAATCCTTACTTAGAATATGTATTATGCAACTGCTGTGTGGCAAGTGGCAAGTGGCAGGTTGGTAGTGTAGTGTGGCAAGGAGAGTGCGCCTTTGTGCCTTTCATAATTTATTGATTTTATATGGCGTCACATTTGTCTCTTTGTCTGTCTCGCAACACTGAGCGCTGACAGTTTTTGCCACTGCCAACGCAGCAGCGACATTTTGACAGTTGCAGGTTGTCATCCCAGTTCACCGCTGTCGCTGTCGCTGTCTCCGCGTCTCTGTCTCTTTCGCTGTCACTTTAATTGCAACTGACGCATTGCCAAAAATGCAAAAAATATATATTTTTCCTCTCTGAACTCATCTCTGGCATTCGTCTGCTGTCCGCTGTCTGTCCATGCAATAAGCTCGACTGTCATTTCAATTTTTCATGCTGCCAAATAAAAGAGCGCAAGGTGCGCCTACTGTGCCCCTTTTTTCTTGAGTTCCTTTTATTGAAGTACTACTGTCATACAGTCCCCAAGTATGATTAAATAATATGTAATACGCTTCGCTCAACCCCTTTTGGCCATAATTTATGCCTACATACAAATATATATACACACATACAATTTTAATGCCAGCGGTAGTTTGTGGCTTAAGTCTTTTGTTTTGCGGCAGGATGAACTGAGTTAATTACGAAAATTGCGTCATCAATTTGTTGACATTAACGTTTTACGTATTTATATTTTGTGCAGATAAAGGCGATCAAATTTAATTCACTTACTGCAAAATGTTTTTAAGAATATTTTATTTTAAAAACAAATATTAATTTCTATTAAAATATTGACTTACTTTTAGCTTTCTTAAAGTATTTACTAAAAGCTTTTTATCGTAAATATGCTTTAGTTTAATATTCATAAATTTATGCTGCATTTTCGAGCGTATTCTAGATAAATTTAGCACCATTAAATTTAAGTTTATACACAAAAATGAACAACTTTTGCGCTTTAAACACTTTAATATTCAATTCTCTCACCAATACCGCTCTATAATTAAGAATTATTAAACGAAAATACTCTCAGACATTCACACATTCACTCAAATTTATAGAAATTATGTTCGAATGCAGCTAAATAAAAAATTATCACGCTTTTTCCCAACAAACTTTCCCCTTCTTTAATGAAGGTAAAAAATTGTTACAATATTTGAACAATTTCGGAAATTATCGAGCCGAAAATGTGTTTCATGCTGAATTTACCGTTAGCTGAGCTCATTACGAATGCACTTGGAGCTGAGTGAAAAGTGCAACCCTTAATTCTGCAGCCCCTTTTCCGATGAATAGATAATAATTAAGAAAAATGCAGACGAACTGCAATTAAAAATTTAAAATGAACAAAAAAAACACGAAGAGTTAAGAATAAGAATCCACTAACCCTTTGGGCCATTAATTCTAACAAAACCTTTCAGGCATTACCGTGTGGCAGGTGCAAAGAGGCACAGCGCGGAAAGGCTTAAACGAGTGCAAATGATATCAATATAAAATGTTAATGAAATGATCTGGTGATGTTCTGATGTTGATGATGATGGAAATGAATGAGTTGTTTTGGGGAATAACTTAACAATTAAAAGGCAATTTTGTGCCAAATCCTTGGAGGCAACTGGCAAAGAAACATAACTGTAAGTGCAACAGCAACTGCAACTGGTTGCAGCTGCAAGTGAGTGTGGCAACCTGTTGCAGATGCATATCACAATTTGGCTGCCTGCTCATTAACAGCCTCGTGCAACGAAGCGTTGAGTATTTAGTTTTATTAATTTTGATAGTCGCGCTGCACGTATTTGTGTCGCCTGCAACAGTCAACATGCAACATGCAACACGCGCGCGTGCTCAGTGCAGCATGAAGCCCAAAAGCCCACAAAAGTCGAACCCTTAACAGCCATTTTAGTACCCCTTTAGTTGTTCGAATTTAGCCAAAAATTAACCAAAAATAGAAGTAAAAGTTTCGTGTCTTTGCCTCATCCTGTCGCATCCCCAGTTCGATTTCTACGCTTTCTACACTCGACTCCACTCAACTGCCACGGTTCGCTTCGGTTTTTCATTGGTTTTTATTTTTTTTTGGAACAGGTGTAATGATTTTTGCTTTGCACCTTGACTCCTGCTTCCGTTTTGACGATAACTCTTTTTCATACTACCTCAAGGGGTAATTTGTGCACATTTACTTCCTCAATATAAACATACAACTCCAAAAAAATACATATATACAGATATACAGAATTTGCAGTAAATTTATACAGGCTGCTACTTTTCCATCAACTGAACTTCCTTGGCTTGTTCTATAGAACTTACTTAGTTGTTATTATGGGAGTCTACTGTACCTCTAGCTTACCTAGCTCCTTTTTACGCTTGTGTTCCACTGACTCGGCATTTGTATAGGCATAGAGTGCATAGTGCATTACAGGTAGCACTACGAACAGTTTCGGAAAGGTTCTCCAGCTCAACTTCATAGCATAGGACCACACACCCATTTACACATACACACATAGACTCGCACACAATTTTGTAAATCTTGATAAATTTACAAATTAACAGAAAATTTTATTTAAGTTTCAGCAATCAGTTTTGAGTTGAGACACCCTGTAAAATGTGCCCCTGCTTAATCGTTAATTTTGTAATAGGGGCTTTATTATCGACTGCGTATCAGAAACCAGAAGCATTTAAAAACACTGGGAAAAGAGTAAAAAAGCTGTTAGTTAATTATGTATTAAATATAAATATGAAGAAAATGAAATACTTTATTTTTAAGTGAAAAGAAGAAACTGAAACTTAAACAAAAAAAGTTTTTCTAATTTCCCATAGATTTAACTAAGTTTACCTTAAAATTGACTTACTATTTATGACAATCAGTTGCTTTTTAAATTCATTTAAACACTTGAAGTAAAGCCATACTAATTTCTTTCAGTGTCTGCTTCATGACAACGTAATAAAGACCGCAAGGCAACTTCCTCAATATCAATCATTACGCCTCTGCAATATTAACTACCCCCATACACAACTTTCTTCATAAAGCCCTTTTCCTCTGCGTAATTCCCTCCTCCATACCTCCTCCCCAAAAACCGATACAGTTGCTTTTGGTTTATGAAGCAGCTTGCTTAAATGGCAACTGCAATTTTCAGGTGTTAGCCAAGTTGAGCTGCGCTGGGAGAACCCTTTCATTAGACAAGCCAAAAATGATATATTTAATCCGTTCATACGGTCCTTCGATCGTATATTCAGTCAAGTGAATGCCAGCAACAACAACAACAACAACATTTGGGGCTGGTAATGATAAACCTGATATGGAACACACTTAAGGGCTTAACTTGGGTAATCTACAGTTTGTTCAAGTAGAAACAGCAGCGACAACAAGTTCAACATCAACTGGAACTGGAACTGAGTCTGGGTTTGAGTTTGAGTTTGAGACTGGAACTGAGACTGGGACAGCGAAATTAAAACATAAGTGTGCGTAAGGTTTATGGACACTGAGAAGCAGTCAGTGGAGTGGGAAAGCAGCGGGGGCGGGGAGCAACCGATCAATTGCAACTTGAGCAGGAGCAGGGAACACGGAGAGGAGCAGAGTAGGGAACTGGAGCAAACAGATCGCAGATGCAGATCGTTGTACCCGTCGCAGGTGGATTTCTCAAGTGGTTGCGTCCGTTCTCTTATGACAACATATAAATAACTACAAGTGTATGTGTAAGTGGTGTAAGTGTGTGTGTGTGAGTGTGAGTGTGCCATTGAAAATGAGAGCAACACTGCATAGACTTGACTACACTTGCATTTCTCACTCCTTTTTATTTTTTTTAAATGCTACAAGTGTCTGAACATAAAGCAGTTTGTTCAAACAGATCTGAATGAAAATGATTAAATTTATTAATGGAAATTGTAAGAAAAGATGCAATTGGATACAGATATTTTTTAGATAACTGCTACTAAAGGACTGAAAATAAAATCTGATTTTTTAGTTCACGGTTTTTGAAAATATTTAAAAGTGATTGAGGTTGATTGACAGTTATATAGACCAAATTTAAAGGCCTTAAGATTTACAACAGTCATACGCTGCACATTAGCTAGTGTGAAAAGCTGAAGAAAAAATAAATGTCACTTAAAGTTTGGGCAATAGTAAACTAAAGACAAAAAGAGACTTTCCTATAATCAATTACAACAGCAAAAGAAATAGAGAAGAAAAAGTAGCAGTCAGGAGTCAATCCTAAAGGAGCCAAGAAGCAGTTGTAAATCGCATTATTCATGCTTGCTCAAGACTTGGCAGCAATTTCTTCCATCGAATCTTGATTTTGACTTTGACTTTGTGTTTGAAAGAAATGCAATTGTATGTGGTGTCAAAAGTCGCAGAGCAATCCATCAATTTAACAGCTATAGCAAATCGACAAGAGACGCGCCAACAATGAAGCCGGAAAATCGTAAAATAAATTGTACAAAAATATATCAAAGGACAAAGCAGCAAAAAAAGAAAAGGACACAGTAGTCACAGTCCACAGGGTGGAAAACCCAATGGCATCAAATGATTTTCTTTTCATTTGGATTTGCTGAAGACAACAACAAAGCAGTAGTTTCCTTTAAGGAAAACAGAAAGAACAAAAAGATTCCTTTTGTGGCTTGTTTGTGCAATGTTAACAAGACTGTGCAAACTTTAAGTTACTCGGCAGCTGCCAAAGAGTCAACAAACTGTAGCACACAACGCGTGCCATATGTCAAACTCAAACTAGTCACCAAAAGAAGTAGAAGAACACCTAAGAAAAGAAACTGAACTTGAGGTAAAAGTACAAAAAGTTCAAACTGTTGTCGTGTGTAATTAAAAACCAACACGTTTATCATTTATTTGGGAGCATCCAAGCAAATCGTTGCCGTGCTTCATCCAAGCTGCTGTTTTTGATTGGCTTCGCGGCATCGCATTAAATGTCGAAGGCTGCAAAAAAAAAAATTGGGGGACCAAAAAACCATACAATCCTGGCGCTCTTGTGGCACTGGCAGACGGCGAAGTCCATCAAACTTGCAACAACTGTCGCCCATTGGCATCAGGTTTACTTTATGCACTGCCAGATTTTTGTACATTTTTTCAGATTTTTTTTAAGTTTTGTTGACCGTGGCGACATGCGACATTCCAGTCGATAAGTTTGGTGCTATCGAATTGAAGCTTCGCTCGCTGCATATAATTAAAGGCATGTGTTCCCCTTTTTACTTAGAGCGGTAGGGGGTTGAGTTGTTGTGTGTTTATCAAAATTTATAAGCGGCACTAAAAAGCAGCTATTTGAGTCAGAAAGCTGCCAAACTGCATACAATCTAAAATTTTTATTGCAATTGTAGCAGTTAAAGTAAAAATATCAAGTCATAAATGTTATTTGAACATAAGCAGCAGCTTGTTTATTTTTTATTACACCATCAAATATTTTATAATATAAAAATCTATATTTGTTGAAAGCTGAGACACCGAATTTGGCACAGAGATCTCTCTCTCTGTAGTCTCCGGAAATATCAAATATTTGTTGAACAAAAACTGTTTAATAAAGAACAAAGAAAGTATCTCAAAGTATCTTAAAGTATTTCAACCAAAGTTTGCTTTGAATTCAGTCAAAAAATTATAATTGATATGAAATTTTGTAAGTTTTTAAGCAAAATTTGTGTTCTTTTTTTGATTACCTTATAGAGTTTTTGCTTTTAAGTTTTTTCTATTACTGAGATATATTTTAAATATTTCTTAAATAATTCTGTTACTAAAAGACATTGCTTGACTCTTTAGTAAATGATGGAATGCATCATTCTACTTATAATTAAGTCTTAAAACCTACAATAAGAAATAGAAACTTCTCTCTAAGCTATTTCATAGCTTCACACTTAATATAATCAAGGTCTTTTGCTATAAAGCCTTAAAATTACAATGCAGGGAGTCTACTTTCGAAGCATTAGGTGGCTACTTCTGCAATTCTCCTGATTCCCCAACACATATTGAATAATTGAGTGATTGCTAATAGCCACAAACATTCTTTGGCAACAACGTCAGCAAAACTCATGTAAGCAAGCCAAAACACGACTCAAACAACAAACAAGGAACAGAAAAAAAAGTCGTAAATTCAGTGGAATTAACAAATGAAGAAATGGATTTGCTGAACGCGTTTAAAACGTCTTTTGGCCAACGCCCGACTGGCATAACAAATAAGCTAATGGCTAATGGCAGAAAAGCCAGTAAAAGAAGAGGCAACTGAAGTAGATATTGGCATGCGTGGGGCAGCAACAGACAGAGCTAACTATAGATACAGATACTTACTTGCCAGATACTTCTAGAACACACCCAATTGTTAGAACACTTTGGAAATTGGAAATGGAAAATAAGTAGTTCGAAAATCCATTTCCCAATAAACGAAGCAACAGTTTGTGGCTGAAATTCTAACTAAGTAGCAACTGCTGTGATTGCAACCATTTTGTTGCCACAGCGGCAGCTGCTGCACTCACACAAAAAACTGAAAAGAAAGGAAAAATGAGAAAAAAGAGAAGCAGAAACAACAAAACTAAATCTGTTTGGCATGGTAAAAAAAAAACTGAAATGAAATGAAATGAAATGAAGAAAGGAAAATAAATCCATTTGCAGCCTGTTGCACACAGGATGAGTGCAACTGCAACTGCATTGGGCATAGCGATGCTACGAGTATTATCCTTGAAACACGGTACCTGCTGTGAGCACCACCAAACACCAACTGGCAACTGGAGGACCCTCTCCCTCAGCCATCCTGTTGCTGTTGCTCTTACTGGCAAACTGTTGCACATGTCTCTGATTCTCGTATTTTGATTTTGAATTTGTTGCACTCGCAAGGTGTTCGCACTGACCCTCTTAACAAGTCCATATGCTACGTTTGAGCTGATTTCTGATATTTTTATGTTTTCAGTGGTGGTACAGTTGCCACTTTAATCACTTACTGAACATAGAAATTCAGTAGTTAATTGCTGGTTTATTAATGACATAAAACTAAGAATTTATTTGCATAAACTGTGTACTAGTTTATGCTTAAAGTATTTAGAACACAATAAAAAAACTATAAGCTATGAAACTATCATTAATTATTTACTGATTTTATGATTTAAAATTTGCATTACTAGCATCAAAGTACTGACAATGGAGACTGTAATTTCTAAAACACAAAAATAAATTATTTAATATTTTTTTAAGCTTTATAAATTAGTTTTGACACATTCAATGGGTTCTTATATTTTAACCAAGAAAATACTGTTATTGATATTAATCTTAATTAAGTTAGTTGTTTTTAGGAGTGCAATTAATGCAATGTAAGCACTCAACACCCACACACGCAGCTAATAAAGTTGTCATTTCAGCAAGATTGAGATTTCAGTTGCTGTTGGTGTTGTTCCCACTGTCGGCACGTACAACTTGGAGGCAACAATTACCACAGAGCAAGTGGCAACAGAGAGTCATTACAGTGGCAGAGCCAAAGTTGGCCATAACAAGCGAGTGGCGCTATATAATCATAGAGACAGCCGCGTCCGGACTTAAACTGGACTAGAAATGGAGTTGAAGTTTGGCATGGGGATGGGGATGAAGTCGGTGGCTCTGACTGCGCTCTAAATCAATTAACAGCACGTCAAAAGTGTTGAAAATTGGACCAACAAGATTGTGGCAAGTGCAAGGCGGCGCTGCTAATAGATAAACGGCTGAGAAAGACAGCAGAGAGCGAGAGGAGCGTCGAGAGTATGGTGCAAAATGTGTAGCAAGCGTTGTGTCTGCGTTGAAGGCTAATCAGCATGCAAATAATGTTGCCGCCTCTGCAATGAAGATTAAAGAGCCATGTAGCATTGATAGCCACCGTAGAGACAGCGGACGGCAAGAGAAGGACAGGGAGAGAAAGAGACAGCTGTAGAAGGAGTTCGAGTTTGTTGGCCAAAACCAGTTACAGCTTGTTGAGAAAAATTATTGAGTGAAATGAATTTGTTAACACCTCGCAACGCGCAGGCGAACAGGGCGTGTCCAACATGGACCGATAATTAAGTATGCGTCACGTTGGCGTTAGCTCCACTACCCCTACCCCCCCCTTCAGCTGTTTGCTTGCCCCATTAGCGTAGATCTGTGAGATTCAAGAGCAACTGCAACTGCAACATGTCTTCATTAGTTCCAACAAATGATTTGTAAATTGCATTGTTATTGTTATGATTATTGGTTTATTTCCAAGTTTTATTTGTTTGTTATTCACTTGCCACTTACCTCAAAAAAGGAGAAATAGAAAACTGTAGCAATATTTGGCTTACTCAGTTAGTTTTCTTTAACAAGCCTCTGGATTTTTTTCACTTTTATTTATGATGAAGATGTCAATCTGTCGGCCAATTGGCTCTGTGTCGGCATGTGTTTGCTTTTTCAATCAGTTAGCCTGGTCTACTTGTTGGCCAGCTATCGTTTTGGCCAGGCCACTCTGTGCGCTGGCTGTCAGTGTCAGTCTCAGTGTCAGCGACATGTTTTCCCCCATTTTCCAAGCCATGGGAAAAGTTACACATAAAAAAACATGAAAAAATCGTTGAATTCTTGTTGACATTTTTAATTGGAACTTTGAACCAATTGAAACATTTACTTTGCTGCTCGTTTAGGTCTTTAAGCTTTCTGCTGTTCTGCTCAGCTAAAATGCAAATTGGCAAATTAAAAAGTGGAAATAAAGAAACGTATTTACGAGATAAACCAAACAATTTTATGACCAAATTTCATTGAGCATTTACCAAATGGTCAACCGAAATGGTTGCCAACTTGCCAGCACGTGTCGGGCTTACAAATGACGCCCAAATCACTGCGATGGGTCGCAAACGGTAGTCCAGAAAGCATCCTGAATATAAAAGCCCAAAAAGCACAGCACGTATGTGTCACCGCCATGGCACACTCACGAAATCTCTCTTGTGTGGGGCCAATGGACATCAACATCAGATCTGAATGTGACTCCGACTTCGACTTCTACTACGACTTTGGTTCCGTCTACAATTCGAGCTTGGATTGAGGCGTGTGGTAATGAGACCCTGTACTTTAGCTGCTCAAAAAGGGTTTGCTTAGCTGGACAAAGTTTATGAGTAGTTTTTTAGACCTTTTGAAGCAGACTTGTTGAGCTTTTCAGAGTCCTTTAAGCTTCTTTTTAGCCACTCTGCGCTTTCTTTACCATACGTACAGGGGTTTTGTGTAATAAACCACCAACTTTCCTACCACTTTAATGTCAAAATAATTGTTAAACCACAAGGGAGCTGTGACAAACATTTAAGTTAGAGTTTTTCGGCTGACAACTATGTTTTTGTTGGTTTTCGCTTGGCTTCGTCATCGACGACTCGTCCACAGATATTTACGAGTAGCTGTTGCACTCGAAACGTGACAAGCTTATGAAGATTTATGGGGTTCAGTTAAAGCCGCCCATTGGTAACATTGTCGCCATTCTCCATTCTCACGATCGGTGTTCGATCGACAGTTTTTTCCTTATTCTTAGCCATTTTACAATTTTGTTTGCTTAATTTAAGTACAAAGTACGTGCAACACACTCTCTCACACACACACACACACACACATGGCATTGATTTTTAATTCGTCCATTAAAATGCAATCATCACGCCCGACAAATGCCCAATGTCGAAAAGTTCCCAGCTCCCCAACCGAAAACCATCCCCTGTCTGCCCACTGTTTTTGCTATTTTGTTTTTTATGAATTGCCAGAAAATGTGGCACTATAATTTAATCATTTTATATGCCACTTTGCTGAGTTACCTTTAAAAGTAAACGCTCACTTCACATGCAGACTGCATCTGTTAGTCCAATCGATTCGCATTGAGCATTTTAATTCATTCTGCGAACTGCTCCATTTTTATCATTTGAAGTAAGCAAATCGATAAGATGTGAGTAGAGTGCGAAATCTGAGTTTAAGAGGAGTTATTTTTAGGTATTCATAATGTGGTGAAATAGTAAGTGATTGAACGGGTTGAGAAAAGATTTAAAAAGTGGAAACTTTAGAGAAAATCGAGTCACTTTTAGTGTCTACAAAACTCCAAGTATTTTTTCCATTTCTTAATATCTTTGTATCTATACCTTATGGCTTAGTCTGTGCCACTTCTAGTCCCTGTACAAACCGTTATGATTAGCATATTCAACTCGACAGGCTGAACAGCTCAAGTAACTCTCAGATGTACTCCTTTTTGGACAGCTTCGAGGGAATAGACACATGTTTGACATTATCGAGGCACAGCAGCCACAACTGTTTGAATTGTTAATGCTCAAAACACATGTTGCCTGGGTCAGAGGTAGTTGAAAATGGAAATAAATTCAAAAAAACCAAAGACGAACAGTTGTGATTTGTATACGGAGACAACTGTTGCACTGCATATGAAACTGGGTAAACAGATCTCAGATTGGAACTCAAAACTGGTATTGGAATTGGCACTGAAACTCTGAGAGAATCTCATACGGAGACGGCTTTTATTTCCGCTTTGTGCACCATTTGTTTTCACATTTGTTTTGATTCTTTTGCCCGCGACTGCTGTTTCCGCATCCTTGTTTTGTTTTTCTGTTTTTTTTTGTATTTTTTGTTTTCGTTCCGCATCTTTTTGCGCATCTGTCGCTGAGACAGGTATAGATAAGCGTACAGGTAAAGGATCAGTTCCCAGTGCCACAACTACGCACCTTTTCCGCATTTCGCAGACCGGAAGTTTTTATGTCTTTTGTAACTAAACGTTAAGGATCACAGATTTGGCCAAATTGCAGCCAGGCGGGTGGTTAATGAGACTGATGGGAAATATCCCAAAAAGAAATTATAAAGAAAAATATTATTTACAGGCAGTTCAAAGGTGAAACAGGTTTACCGTTTCGCCAAATTTGCATGACCGGAAGTTGTTGCTCATTTTTCTTGCCTGCGCCAGGGTGAAAAGGTGAAAGGTGATGCCGCTGATCTGTTGCAGTGCCCTAAACAATGGGTAATGTCAACTTCTTAAGCAAATCTTTGTATAGAAATTTAAAATGGAAATCGAATTGTTTTTGAAGAGTAGGTATAAAAAAAAGCAAACGATGTGGGAGACTCAGAATACTTTCTGGAAATTTCTACTATCAATGTTCTTTCTTTCCACTTTGGTAATATTTGTTACGCTTTTTTAACAACTTTCTTAAGCGTTTAACTAAAAAATATGAGCTGAATTGGTTAAAAAATTCGATTGGGGTGCACAGAACACAGTGTTCACTGTACAGTTGCCATCTAGATAAGCTGAGCTACAAAAAACAGACACAAAGCATGGAAAATTATGATATAAATTATATAATGCACATTGCAACATTTTAAACTGAGGAAAACACAAAAAAACACCGGCTGCGCGTACAAATGATTGTCCAGGACGAAAAATCGTGCAGGACAATAGCGTGTCCGACAAAAACAACAAGCAAAAGACCAGAAATAAACTAAAACTACCTGCTGGCTGTCAGCTTGAACCTGCCGATGCTTATCATCGGTTTAAAGCGTCTCAAATGAGTCTGGCCCCAGTGTGCGCACTCGGACAAGGTGAGGACTCTGTCTTTGCCAGCGTGACGTGCGATTAGAGATTAGAGTTTAGGCCAAGCACAAGGACGAATATAAGAAGCAGGACAGACACGTCGGTCGCTCGGTCGCTCGGTCAGCCGGCCCCTATGATCGCTACGGTTTTCAAAATATAAAAAAATGAACTGGAAAAACAGACATGAAGAGAATGAATATCTTGCTGTTAGACAAATGCCTTCATTGGAAAACTGTTCGCATACAAAAGATTTCTGCTTCAAAATTAGTTTTGTCATATAAAAAACAGAAATTTGTAGATAGGCTGATTTCTGGCAACAGTTGTATCGTTTTCAATGATCTTTTATGGCTAGAAAGTGTGATAAGTTGTAGCTATTTTATGATTGATGTTTTGTATAGAAGAGTTTAGAAAAAAATATGCCAATAAATTAGGGAATTTTAGACTTTGTGGGAGTTACAATATTTCTTTATGTAAACTAACCATATTAAATATAATATAATAAACCATATTTTAGTGAATACTAGTTTAGGTTTCTTAAAAAAGTCCTTAGTACATCTTTATACCTTAGAAGACTCCCATTGAGTTAGGAAATTTTACAGATACATCTAGAAATTTTTGTAGATGTAGAAAAATTCCACTTCTTCCACTTAGATGAAAACATAACTTCTTAGCTATAAATTTATTTGATCGGAATTTGCTGCATAAATCTCTGATATCCATGTAGTTGAACTCATGGTAAAATTCACAAATCGAATTTAATCCCTCACATAAAAGACAAGAGTCTATGATAGTTTTACTTAGATAGCTGCCTTTGTTGCGTAAGTCTATTCTACACTCAATATACTCCACATTTAGCAGAGTCCTTGAAGCGCATATAAACCCCAAAAATTCTAAAATTGTCAAAGGCTTAAGAGGCTTAAAAGGTAACAATAGAAAGGTATTCCTCTTAAAACTGTAGTGTCAGGACTATCGCTATTGTGGAGCATGTTTGCGCAAATTGTCGCTGCAGGAAACAGCAGGATTAGAAGCACGAAAGAAAGGCTTGCAAAATGTATACAAAATGTGGAATAATGTGACAGCTGTCGAGCTAAGATTACGTGGGTGCTTGCCAGGATATTAGTTTTAGTTTTTTTTGGCGACAACTTTGAAGCTGCATATGCTAATTGGAGAGCAGCAGGAACTACAGCCAGCAGAGCAGCTGAAGACGACAGGATATGCCAAAAAATTACTATGAAAAAGACAGAAACGAAAAAAAAAACAAAGTAAGTATCTCATCATTAATTTTTTGTACGCACGCTCCAAGAAATGAGAGGAAAAAATTGAAATGGAATGACAGGATCAACGCTAGTGACAGCAGCTGGCGACAGCACATGCCTGGCTAAAGCAGGATACGCATATCCTGCGTACCGAAAAAATCCAGATTTTCTCTATTAAAAAATTGTACACTGCTCGAAACGGCACGCGCTTGACCTTGACATTGTGCCTAGAATAGAGAGAAAGAGAAATGCGTGACTCGACACGATTCGACTCGACTGTACATGACAGTAGACAGCGCAGCCGGCAGCCTAGCGGAGGAGTCAAGCCTTGACTCTAAGGACAACAGGCAGGCAGAGCAAACAAGACAGGTAGAGTTAGAGGGAGAGCAGCGGAGCGACTTCTTTTTTATGTAGCTCATCGTTTTACTTGTTTTTTTCATTTTCTTACTGCTTGTAAGTATCCTGTTCCAAATGTCCTGCGTGTGCATGCGTACAACAACAACAATGCCAAGAAAAGACAACAACTAAAAAGAAGAAGAAGAAGCGAACGAAAATTGAGCGGGGCAGATGTTTCCTCAACAGGCTGCAAGCAAAAAACAAAAAACAGAAAACTAAAAAAAAAAATAAATAACACCACGCATGATCAGTTCACTTGGTCCTGTACCGCTTCCCTTACCACTGCCTCTTCCCCTCCCCTTCTTAGCTTCATTTTTTAGTGCGTGGAGCATTGTCCTCCAGTTTCTGGCTTAAATCTGCTGACTATTGTACTCCCAAACTATTATTATTATTTTTTAGGACACTGAAGAACTGCGGGTGTCTTTTAATTCCATAGATTGTCTTGTCTACTACTCCATGTCGCTATTAACTGACTTCCCAGCTGATGATTCAATAGTTTCTATAAAAAACACACTCAAGGTCTTTTGTATCCAATATGCAGCTCAGGTTTGGCGGCTCATGCTGGTCAGCCGCTGATAAAACAAATTTTTGATATAAATATTACCCAAGTACAAGAATATTTAATGAATTTTATTACATGTACATGCAGTGCGTTTATTATTCATTTAATTAAAAATTGTTTTTTATAATAAATAAAATTGATAATACATTTAGTCAAGCTTGCAAAATTGTTGAAAAGTATTTCCCACGTCTTGAATTTGCTCTGATAAGAGTGTCATAAGATCAAATTGTGTTTAATATATTGTCTATAATTCTGTTTGTTTACCAGTTGCATTTTTCAACTGAATTTAAAGTCATTTGGGTTATCAGGTGTGGTGGGAAATGAGTTCACAATTATGAGAAACCTTGAGTGAATACATTGAATTAAGTACAAATTCATTTGGATTTTTCTGTAGAACTGAATCTAAGTGATGTAGCTCAAGATGCAATGACGTCAGACAAAAGTTTTGGGTATTGCGAATTCATTGGGTGCTTTAAAAAACAAGTAGGAAAGGCAACAATCGGGCGGAAAGACTGTTAAAGACCCTGTACTGCTTAACTCTGGTCTCCTAAAAGAGCTCATTGTCTCAAAAATCGTATGTGTCTTGTTTAGAACCAGAAAAAACGAATTTAAAGAATCTAATTTCAAAAAATAATGATCAACAACAGAATAACAATATAATACTGTGTTTATACTGTAGCTTACAAATAAACATATAACTTTTTTATATAGTATTCCCATTTTTAACTACTTCCATTCAGTATTCATATCCCCTGATATCTATCAGCAGATGTTCCAATCTCCACATTATTCAAACCACCGCCATAAAGTGTCTGATTCAGCCATTAAATAATGTTAGTCATAAACCAAAAAGCAGCTGTATTTAGCCATAAACTCCCCCACAATATTATGGATAACTCAATTGAGGCAATTGAGAGGCCATAGAAAGTGAATCCTTTACAAAATTCCATGCAATTCACGGCAAATTTATACAATTTTGGCAACATTTTTGCAGCTTGCGTTAAATCCTTTGACAATTGTGACAATTGCCTCGTGATGTTTATACAATTTGCGCAAACATGACCCAGAAATGTCCTTGTCAACTCTTTTTCTTTGTGTGCGAAATCCTTTTCTACTCCTTTCTTTGCTTTCTTTTATTTTGGAATTTGAAATCTGCCTTTTGATTAGCAGCGTTTGCGGTGCAAAATGTTTGAAAATCGATATGGATATGTCAATAAAAGAGTTCGCCTTATTGTTTGCTCAATCAAATTGTAAAATTTCACAGACAGGCATCTGCATAGAGAGTCGCTTTGTGTGAGAGTTCTTTGAAATTGTATTTTACGTGCCTCGGGTGAATCCTTTGGCCTTAGCAGCCTTCACAGCTTAGCATCTGGTTGAGCTTCTTGGAAACTTCTCTCTCAATAAAAGTATCATAAATCTAACAGTTTTTGGGTTCAAGTAATTCACACTCAAGCGTGATACTTTGACTGATTGTTATGCAATGGTCTAAACACATCTGTTCTGGCCACTTCATAACCATAAACCAAATACTCTTTGGTGTGGCATGCAACAAGCAGCAAGCTGCAAAGTAGTGAACTGCAGCGCCTAGCAGGTTCAGTGCGTTCATCATAGCCATTGTTTACTTTAACAGTTTGCACCGTCCTCGAACTGACCTTATTTGATCCTGTGGCCTATGGTGTGCTATCCTGCCGCCTGTTGCTTTTCCTCTGCCTTCTTTGTTTGCCACCATTTGCAGCTGCCACGCATTGTGGCAAACATTTGCATATGCGTACTGCGCACCGCGTACGCACAGTGGGTGTTTCACTGTTCCCATCCCTTGCAGGACCTAAACAATGACAACATTTTACATTTTACACATCACCTGTCCCAAGACTTGACCCTGAACACTGACACGTGCTTTGTTAACACAAACTGACCTGTGCACGTTCATCATAAGCTGGCTTATATGAGCAGAGTTTTGTTATTTAGTCAATGTCTGACTACGTGGGTGTTTTGTTACTATTTCTAGTTTTTAAGAGCCAAAAAGAAAACAAAACAATATATTTCATCTTTGTGCATCTTAAGCAGAGTTTAGCTATGGATTTCTGCTAATTTGTTGCTATCTAAAATCAGGCAAGTGAGTTGATATTTAGCAGTAAAGTAGATGTAGATTTCCAAGTGATAGTTACTACAAAGTAGTATCTAGATTGATGATCAGATTTTATAGTACAAAGAGAACCATATGAACTGGAAGCAGTCTTAAATTGTAAATGGAGTTCTCCATAAAGTCAGAGGTCTATTTAGCTAGAAAGCAGAAAACATATTTTGTAGAGTTAGAAAATGATAGCTGGATTAAGAAATATATATTATTGTAAAGTAGTTGGTCCAGATATGAGTTAAATTTTTTCAATGTTCAGTGATTTTCTTAAGGTGTCTCATAACTGTGCCAAAAATTTGTTCAATGTTGCCATCGAACCCTCATATAATTGATGATAAAATTGTTTGTATTTAACTAATCGTCTTACTTTCTTCGGAGAAAAGTTGCATATGAACATTAGCTTTCCAACGATGCATAAAACTTACCGATTGGCCGAAGCTAAATAACACTTTACTGTCAAAAACAAAACACATCTCATACATGCTCCACCCAGTTCCCACCTAAAAAAATTACTTAAGATTTTGAATAAGTCATGCTTCAGCTTTACTTTCTGTTACTTTAATAAAATAAAAATAGTTCTTTGTCAATGACTCCCACTAGTTGTTTTTCTACTCGACATTCTTTTGCCGTTTCTTTATTTAATTTTTCTAAACTTCTTCATAGTTTATTCCTTACTCAGAAATCTCCTTCAAACAAGACTCTCTTTGTAATTGATCACTGGAGCATACTGCCGTATCTCACACGGCTATACTATAGCTATCAGCAAGATATTCAGCTCTAGTAATAAACTACAGTTTATATATGAAAGCGAGTCCCTTTGAGTCCTTTCATCGTCTATTTTGACACCATTAAATGCACATTTCTGGCATTCAAAGTCCATGAAGCATAGACCAGAACTTTGGGTTACGCGTGCGTTGTAATAAATTTTATATAAATTTGACAAAATGAATCAAAACAATGGAAAGCAGGGAGCAAGGACTGCAGTACTAGCGCATAAAGGAAAATGCAAGGACACGCACAAAAATGCGAAACAATTGCAGCACGCGGCAGGATACAAAAACCTCGACGACAGCAGACAAACAATAGACCAAGTACTTGAGTGGACAATGGGCCTGGACTTAGTGCTAGTTCTAGTCCTGAGCCAGGTTCTGCTGCTGTCCCTGATAAGACTAAGAAAACGCCGTTGCAGGCAAAGGCGGCTGCATGCAGCACCTGGTGTTTGTTATTTACAGTCTTGGCCATGAACAGCAAGGACGAACCGGTACAGTTTTGGCAAAAACGCAGCCACCTCAGCACGTGCTATAGGCCTCTGTAGGCTCAGGACTCTGTTTGGGCATCCCACGTGAATATTTATTTGGTTGGGGAACGGCTCAATTATAAGCGTCAAATTAAATTTTGTTGGCTAAGAGAGCAAACAACCCTTTTCGATTTTGGGCCAAGATGCAATGCTCTTTCTAGCCGTCTGCTGCGCGTCCAGCTGCTAAATCCCAACGACTTGCCGGCCAAGATAATTACGATATGCGCCGCGCATTTGACTTGGCTTTGAAACAGTCCCAAAAAAATACCCATGCCCAAATTCAAAACTGAAAACTCAAAACCCAAAACCCTAAAGGCCGAAACTGAACCCTTCGGCAACTGTTTCAATTTCAACTCTTTGGCTTGGCGTCTGCTGCTATAATTTGATGGCATCTGTAACCGAGTGTTTTTCTTTGTCTTTCTGCTCCTTTTTTACTCTTTTTTTAAAGCCACGTAGATTTTCAACAACATCGTTCATTAGTTCATCCTTTTTTTCGAATCCTGCTGGCCCTTACTATATTTTTTTCTCTCTGTCTCCCTCTCTCTTTGGCCTTTTTGGCAGTTGGTCATTACGCATGCACTGGCAGATGCTCTTGCCTTGGGTTCGGCTTCATCTGCTCTGGGTCTCTGAAAGGGTCAACTGCCCATTTGGCTGCCGCCTGTAAACAACACCTTTGATTTTGAGCTGATGCAGCTCAAGCTAAACTTGGCAGTCAAATTGAATTGCCTTCATTTGCTCCTGTTGGTCCTGCAGTTAGAAGGGTTTGCTTTTGATCCTGTAGCTTGACTTCTGCTTTGATCAGTCACTTCAGATAAAGCAACAAAAGTCTGCCGAATTTAAAATATTTGCAACTTTAATTCAACTTTGCAGCCGTTCTTTGGTTTGGTAGTCAATTTGGCTAACAATGTTTTAAATCCGGCAACTGACAGCCAAAGAAAAAGCAGCTGATATCTCAGTCTCTCTTTCTGTGCCTTTTTCTCCCTCGCTAAAAGTTTGGTTGTATCGTTAATCTATAATGACTGGGTAGCTGCAAAAGTTCACAAAGGTCAGCCATAAAAGCATACTTAGTTGGTTAAAGTTTATTATAATATTTTATTCGGAAATTGAGCTCAATGAATCTACTCCCCAGTGGCCATAGGCCAAAACTTTGAGTTGGTATATTTTGGGATTTAGGCCACCAATCTTGGTTTGTTATACCTTGCTAAACTCGGGAGGACTAGTACTATCGATTTGCATCAAAATATCGAATTATAAAATTTTGTCCATTTTTCGAAAAAATGCAAAGGGGTAACATCATAAAATTTTCCAAAAATTTGGTCGATTTTAAAAATTTCCAAATCAAACTACAATCGATTCTGCTAGTTTACTAGAGCTCAAAGAGGTGTAGCTTTTTCAGATATCACATCATTTGACTCAGTTAGGATCACTTTAAGTTGGAAAAATGATGAATTTTAGAGTAATCATTGCCATCATCTTTGAGTTTGAATATTTAAGGACTCAGACGTACGATCTTTGACTAATTTACCTTTTTGGATACAGGCAGAACAGTATTATCGATAAGCATTGCATTAAGAACTATATGATATTTAGGTTTGGTTGATTTTGAGCAAAAAGTAGAGGGTTAACAGCAAAATACGACAACTTTTGCAATTTCATCGTTTAGCTTTTTCTGTTCTTTTAAGTTTTACATTTGGGCATGTAAACAATTTCTTAAATTTTATACTACAATTTAGTTCACAAAATTGTTTTCTCAACTCCCAAAAACTCTGTTTAGTTTGTTTAATAAATTCATTTACTTTAGCTACAATTTGGCAAATGACTGGCAACTGTGCAAATAATGAAATTAGACACAAATCCATTGTGCAAACAGAGTCTGAATAAATCATTTACGTAAAATGAGCACAATTTGCAAGAAGTTGTCAGCAAGCGACAAAAGCAAAAATCAAAAACAAAAGGACCCAAAAGAAAAAGTGGGAGAAGAAAAACTAACAATGATTTGGCGATAGTAAGAAGTCAGTCAGTAGCCAGAGTATGCCAGGATATGGCAACCAGGACAGACAGACGACAACAACTCAAACAACTGTCCACTGGCATATGGCATATGGCAATACGTATTCGTATCTTTTCTAAAGAACTGTATGGAACTCAATCCCTGGTCAAGCATCCGTGGACGTTATGGACTTTAAGTGGCAAGAAGACGACGACGACGACGTCTGCAACGCCGCATGTGTCGTGTCCTCTATGCTAGATTTCTGGCAACAAAACAGCAGAAGGAAAAGGGACAGACAGCGCAAAGGAATCTCTGTAAATGTATCTGTATCTGTGTCTGTATTTGTATCTTTGTCTTGGCTCTGCTTGTAGGTTGTTGTAGGTGTTGCCAGGTACAACCCACCCAAGCATCAAGGTCCTGCGGTGTCGTTTACATTTGTCATTCTTGTGGTTTTAGCTCGATTTCCTTTTGTTTCATTTAACGCATCTTTTGCTACTGACTCTGCTGCGGCACATAAATTGCATTCGTATTGCTTTCAGCCATTTGTAGCAATTGTTCGTCGATTTTTCTTTTTGCTAACTTTTTATTATAATTGCGTTTGATTTATTTGATATTTAAGAAATTCTAACACATTTTGAGCTCAATTTACAGCAATTAAAATATTTTATTAAGGCTTAATATCGAATATCTGTATCTTAAATGGTTCAAATATCTTTTGTTTTATATGTACAAAAAAGACAGACATTTTGCTATAGATTTAATTTATTATAAAGCATAAGTATCTTAAAAATACCCAAAAAGATACTTTCAAGACGAAATCATAGATTTTTCTTAGAACTTTAAAGTTTGGCCATAAGAATTCGTTTTTATCAATACATTATAATTTATTTACTTAAAATAAATTTTATTTTGTGCGTTTTTCAACAGTTTTTTGTAGCTACATGCAGTACAAAAGTATCTGTAGATCGATATTAGATAAATTACTAACTGTTAAACAGTTTTGTTGCTGAAATCGCATTCAATTTATGTTTTATTCACTTTAAAGAAAGTATAAACAAGTTTATTTTAATATAATAAGTCTAAAGTTTGCTCTACGTTCCCACTGATCATCACACAATCCAAAACAAAAGATATACACTGCTGCAGTTTTATACAAAAATGTTTTTATAATAATTATATGAGCTCCTTGGAACGACTTAATTATAGGCAACGCTTTCAACTGTATTATTCACTCAAATTTAATGGTTAGCCTAACTCATTTCCTATATTGCTAAACGAAACATCTTTCAGCTCTAAATGTAGCTGAAAGATACATAAACATTTTGCAATTTGGCGAACCCTTTTCGAAGACTTGGTCGTCGTTGTTGTTGTTGCCCCCTTTTTGGCATATCTTTGAAATTACTTTCTGGTAATTGCCGAGATCCGAGTGAAAAATAGAACATATTGCTTGAAAAGCTTGAAGCAGGCGCAAAATGATGTTTGGCCTGACCCCGCGGCAACCCCAGCGGTCAAAAGACACAAAGGGGGCACAGAGGGGAAGGGTAGAGGAAAGGGAGGAACACAGAGACAACAGTTGGTGTCTGACAGCAACCTGACGATGGACGATGGACGATGAGTTGGAGTTAATGTTGGAGTTGTAGTTGTTATTGTCGTTGGAGCACCAACCTGACGGAGTACATGCCACTCTCCCGCTCTTTCACTCTCTGCCTCTATCTCCATCACTCTCTTTCTCTGTCTGTTTACCTGTAAAATTGCCAATGCGCTTGCGCGCCAGAGCAACAATTTCACATTTAATGATAATAATGATGGCGATAATAGGCTAAAATTAGTTAAACACGAATTATAAAAAAAAAGGGTTTGAATATTGCGAGGGAGCGCACAGCACAACAGACAGAGACAGTAAGAGAGAGAGAGCGAAAGAGAGAGAGTCTTAGCTTAGCTCTCAACTATTTCCTTCAGCAAAGCTAAGTGCCGCCAGCTGTTGTTTGAGATTGGCCAAATTGCCTTGGCTCAAAAGTAAAGTTGGCCAACTAATTTGGCTCAGGTGCTGCGAAACAAAACGGAACAAATTTATAAACAATTTTGTGATCAGTAGGCAAAAAAACGTATTCGTTCCATTTTCCTCATATCCATTCGGGCCAGCTGATTGAAATGCTCTTAACTATTTTCATAGACTTGATTTTTGTTGGCCAAAACGACACGTCTGTCGCTTTTTCCTTTTACCAAAACCTAATGAGCAGCTCAAACATTTTTGTCACGTACATTTCGTTTGGCCAAGTTATGCTGTCTCCAGTCTTTAAGCCGTTTTATAGCTACTTACTGCATTTACGATTTCATTTTCTTGGCTTGGGTTGGGCTTAGATTATTACTGACCTGGTCGTTGCTTCTGAATTCTTTTCATTGTTTTTGTATTTATTTGTCACCCAAAACTTTGATGTTGCCGCTCTATTAATGAAGCTCCAGTTTAACGACAGTTAACACAGCATTTAGAAGAACTTTAACTGCCAACTGATGAGCTGTCAACTGACTAACTGGCTAACTGACCACACACAATTCAGCTAACTTCATTGCTCTAAAAATACTTTTATTCCAGCTTCTCAGCAACTTCTAGTGCTCCAAAAGACCACCCAAAAAAATTGTATCTTTTTTATAATAATAGATTTGTTCAATTTGAAAAGTCAAAGTATCTTTAAGATACTTACAAATCCATTTGTCTGACTTTTGATTGGAGTTTTGTCGTACTGAAAGTTGCACTAAAATCTTTCAATTTATGCTTATGACCCTGACTCAGCAGACCTTTAATTTTGTACTTAAACTTAGACTTGACTAAAAGTTATAAAATTTATAAAAGTCTCAAAAATTAGCTTGAAATTTAAGAACTTGTATGCAGCTGGAAGCTTTTATGCTTTCAATGTATATTTGAGCAGTTTTATTCAGGCCTGTAAATTAAAAAAAATATATTTTTTGGCTATTTTAAATTAAGAAATAAATTTATTAGTTAACAAAATAAATCAGTATAATCATATTTATTTTTAAGACTTGTGTTTGCCTTTAAATCTAATTAAAAAACACATTTTAACATTTTTAATAATAGTTGCGGCTTTAAAAAAGTATAACTTAAATATTTAGACACTTTTTTTTTGTGGTTTTTCTATAGAAAATTGTTCAGTAATTTGCTTTTATTCGCATTTAAAATACTCTTACCTTTGAAATTCACAAATTTCCATTTTAAGATACATTAATTTTCTTTTAAATGTTGTTGGATATGAGATTATTGATAACTGAACAAAATACCTTTTATTAGCTGCCTTTTTGCGCTATAAATTCCATACAATTTACAAGATCTTGTTTCAAGATTTGCCATCGAATACCGTTTAAAGCGTAGACTGTACTGCCTGTACTTGGCCTAAAGGCATGCAGCATATAAAACACGCAGCTGATCGCACATTAAGCCGCAGGATATCAATTTTCCGCAAAATACAAAACACCAAAAACATGAAAACCACTCGAGCCGTTTAGTGAAAAGACAGCTTGAACTATGACCTAAGTGAGAGAGAATTCAACTGATCGAAACTGAATTGAAATATTACATGATGGATAACCAATCAAGCGATTATCCTGATAATTATAATGATGGACTACTTTGGCAGCTACTTTCTTACTGCTCCAGTTTTTGGGCCTTATCTGGTAGCTGATCGACCACAAAACGCAATAAACAGAAGGCAAAATGCAGTCAAGAAATTTGACAGGCAGTTACAGCTTCATTTCTGGGCCAAACAAAAGGGCCAAAATGGGAAATGTATAACACGCTCTATAGAAAACTGGGAGCATACTCCGACGACAGCCTTAAAAGATGTCAGAGGCGGAGAGGGAGAAGTTAGGGAGCAGTGGAAGGAGAAGTGATAGAGAAGGGAAGAATTCATCTGCTGAATTCGCTACGGATTAGGGTGGAACAATGTAATACGTTGATCTTTTGTCTGACTTTGAGCTATTGTCAGAGATACTTTGCTGCAGATACTTTTCTAAAGATACAACTACAGTACTGCCAAGTACAGTCTTCCTTCTGCGGTCTATTAAAGGAAGATTTGTAGCCCGATACGCTATGACTTTAAGGAGGTTTTTATTGCGTCATAAGCAGAAATATATTTAAATTAAATTAAGGTAACTAATAAAAACCAGGGGGATAGAGGGTGGGGGTAGTACACAAACGAAATAATCGCAGTCATAAAAATAATGCCATAAAACGCTTATCCTTCTGGTCCTTGGAACAGATGCCAAAAGCGGAAGGATACGCTGGTATTTTATGGCACTACTGAGCAAATAGTAAACATTACTGCAAATACCAAATGTATCTATATAGCTATAACTATATAGATACTTGTGCTATGCCCGTTTATAAAAAATCGCGCGTGCCGCTTGAGGTTTATCTTTTGGGAAACAGCTGCCTCCAAGCGATAAGAATTCAGTTACGAAATGAATTGAGTTTTAAAAACGTTTCAATTTCCCTTTTTTTTTATTTTTTTACCTTTTTAACATAACAGTTTGAATTCGATATCATTTGCCTTTAATATTTGCTTAGATTTCGGTTCGAACACTATCTTATCTGCAGCGCTTGAACCCCTTATCAGCTATATGTATCTGTATCTGTAACTCTGTCTGTATCTGTAGCTGTAGCGGCGTTTGTTTGCGACTTAAGAGCTGTCTGCTTTGCACTTCTCGGTACCTGACAACTGACTCTTCCCAAACTGAACTTAACCCCAATATTTCTCGGAATTATTATTTGTCTAAGCATTTGCCAGAAAGCTTAGCACGCGCCAAAAGCCACAGAAAAGCAGGAAAAATGGAAAGAAATCGATGAAAAAGAAAAAAAATTTATAAAGTGAATTCTTTTCTTTGCTTAAGCTGTGTCAATATGTTCTCAATTTACTTAAATATTTTATGTAACGACATTTTTGTGTGAGGAATTTCATGACGCAAAGCATTAGATACTTTCAGTTGTAGAAGTTTTGAAGCAAAGATGGATTTCTGTGGAACTAAAAGTATCTTTAGGGCTTGATATTGAATATTTTAAGTGTTTGGCTTTAAAAGAGTTTAGATTTTAGTTTACTAATGTCTACATGGGTACAATATTCTTATATCTATGTTTCTATAGCTATATACTTTAACTGTATCTGTGTTCCTTAGGCTTCTATCTACAGCTCTGTAAATATATGTATCTTAAGCTGTTTCTGTATTAAAATTAACGCTTCTTGCTGTCTATATAATTAGCTTGTATATTTTAAAAGTATCTGTATCTGTATACAAATCTACATCTATATCTTTACCTACATTAACACATATCCCCAGGCGTATTGAGTCCCCCTGTATCTTTAGCCAAAATGTATCCGTATCTTCTACATTTACTACAACTAAACTGCATAACAGGTACAGTTGCGTTAAATTCTCTCGGTTGGGGGACATGGATTGCACTGACAATTATATAAAGTATGAAGAGACGTCGAAACCAATGAAAATAAAAACTCAACAACATTATCAGAGCAAGAGGGAGCGAGAAAGAGGAGAGAGAGGGGGGTCAAGGTAGAGGTAGAGGCAGATAATCAGCCCGCATAAATACAAATTAAAGTGCAGGCGACTTACGGTTAATATATGCAACAACAACAACTAAAACTACAGTGGGGAAGCAACAACAATGATAAATACAAAGAGAAAGAAATAGCATAAAAAATTAAATTTGTCGCGTGTTTGCCGCCTGCTGCTGCTGCTGCCGCTGCTGCTGACGTACCAACCGAAAACAGCAACTCCAAGCTGGAGTCGAAAGCAGAAAGATGGCAAAAGCAAGTTAAAGCCAAGTTAAAGCCAAAGTCTCCGGCAAAGCGAATTGTACTCATGCCCAGCATACATTGCTAATCATGGTAATTATGGCAATGAAAAAGTTGCTCAGCCAGCACAAACAGCACAAGAAGACACTGAAAACGGGATAGAGTATGCTAGACTTTTACATACCCTGTAGAAAGGGAAGAAGAGGGAGAAACAGCGAACTAAAAATTATTAGTAAGCCGCTGCCTGAAATAATATCACGTTAACAAGTATTTTTAAGCCAAATTTTTAATTTATTTTAAGAGTCTAAAAAGGCATGAGGAATTTTAAAAGTTTTTTAATGTAGTTTAGAGTTTAATAAAGGTCTAAGTTTAGTTCAAAATATTGCAAATATTTTAAGAACAATAAAAATGCTTAAAATACGCTAGAAAATTATTTAAACTGTAAATAAAATAAATCAAGAACATTTTTTAAAGCTTAGCTAAGATATTTTCAAAAGGGAAAAACAAAATAATTGAAATATAATTATATTACAAAAGAATTAATCTATTTAAGAGAACACCAAGTATTTAATTTAATTTTTAAGTATGTATTAAAATTATATAACAATTTATTGACTGTTTTTAAACGCCAAAAATACAAAAAATTATTTAAACACATTTTTCATATTTAATTTTAAGTCATGCATTACTTATTAAGGCAAAATAAATATAGTGGTTTGAAAAAAGTGTATAATAATAATTTAAAAAATTATTAAAATAATTAAATAGTCATTTTAAAGCAGAAAAGTTCTGGAAATTCATATCTTTTAACTCAATTTATTAAGACCTTCAGTTAAAATAAAATATCCAAATAGTTGCTAATACCCTGCCTTTTTTAATACATTACAGGGTGCATATAGAAATAAAAAACCCAACTGGGGAGCACTTCTTCTGCTTCTGCTGTTTTTTTGTTTTTTGGCGAGTCTGTGTTGTTGTCCCTGATAAATAATAAAAGAAAAAACAGTAAATACACCTGTTGGCAGCAGTTGACGTACTGTCTGAGTGTTGGTGTGTGTGTGTGTGTGTGAGTGTGTTGGTGTGTGAATGTGAGTGACTTGTGGCTGCGCTTGCGCAAAAGTTGCTGTTGTTGTTGCTGTTGCTGGTGGCAGAAAAACGGAAGTTTGTTGGCATCAACACAAACACCGGATGCAGCTTGCCTTCTGCCGATCGTCCACCTTTTGGCAGGACAACAACAAATTCATTATTGTTGTTTTTGTTTCAGTTTCAGCTTCTGACTGCAACAGGTTGTTTTTTGGCTGTAAAATTTGGTGAAAAAGCTTTGCTAAATTCAATTTTTGGGGGCTTTAAATAATGATTAGCCCTCGAGTAAGTAAGAAACCGGTTTGCTTATCTCTCGCTTAAGCAACTCCCAGTAAAAAATAACTAAAAATATATATTTTTTAAGGAGTTTTTCCATTACGCTTAATCTGACCAATTCCCAGCTCCAAATTTCCAGCTGCCGTTTCATTCACTCAACTTTCCATTAAAAACTGTAATCTCTTTGATAAACTTCTTTATGAATTCGCTTTTTTAAAGGGTTTTGTGCTCATCTGATTTTCATTATCGCTTAAAAATTCATTAAAAATGACAAAATGCACAGGAAGCTACTGCGATTATTTCCCTCTGATCTTAAAAACTTGACAAAAAGTCATTTAAATGCGTTTTATACAGCAAATTTGGGTCACTGATTGCATTTGTTGCTGTCAGTAATGCGATTCGACAGCCAGATATGACAGGTTAACAGTTGTTTCTTTAAGTGTATGATATGAGTTATGTGAGAAAAAAAATGAGTTACTTTTAGCCAAAGCTTTTAGCTTTAATCCAGAGCTCTGAAAACCAAAGTGTAAAAAGAAAGTTCTTCAAGAAATCTAGATAAAGTCAGGAATACAATTTAATTTAAGCAAATAGCTTAAAATGAGAAGAATAGTTAAAGAATACAAGTGTAAATGGAAAAGTTTCCACAACAAATATTATTTAAATCGAGAAAGTCTTCAATAGCTCTAAGAAATATAGTTAGTAAATGAAATTTCTGATGTTATTAAATATTAAACAGTATCACAAGTAAATTATAGACTCACAAATATTTTATTATTAAATTATAAAGAGTTTTTTGAAAGTAAATAATTAATTCACAGACTAATACTATTTCAAAAGTATTAAGGTTTAAAAGAAATGCAAAAGAAATTTTATTTATAGTTAAAATTTTTATTAAAATATACAAAAAAAATTTTTTTTTAATTTTTCTTACAAAAAAATAAAAATTAATTTTTTTTATACATAAAAAATCATTAAAGTACTAAATAACTAAAATAAAAATAAATTATTTATTGTTTTAAATAAATATAAAAATATGATTTTTAAATTTTATTATTTTGTATACATTTTACTCGCTTTAAAAATAAAATCACAAAAAATTCTTAATTTTATTTATTGATTGTTTTTAGTACTTCTTCGTTAATAATTAATTTTAAAACATAATTGTTTTATTACTAAATAGTTGTTTGTATTAAAAATGATAACAACAAACAATTAAATAATTTCTTCAAGTCAATTTAAAAGAATTTACACAAATTTTAAAATACTTCTTAAAACTGTCTGGAAATTCAAATGATTTTCTATAAATTTCCTCACCAAAAAAACTTTGTTGACAAAGCAATTTAGAGTAAAAAAATGTAGTAGGGTACTTTGGCTATTTGTTAGTTTGGCTAATTGCCAAAAATGGTTTAAGCCGCAGGATGGCAGGAACTCAGAGACTACAGGACTAAAGTAAACAACATTAGCTGATATGACAACGCTGTCTAGACTGCCAGACACAGTCAGAGACAGGTAAGTTCATTGCCAACGTTGGTAGTAGATTAAAAACTTGGCTATCTTTTGGAATACTTAGATGCATATATATTTTAATCGCTGGCACCTGCAGTGTGCTCAAAATTAATCATGTAAACGAGGGCGTGTGCTGAAAACGCCCAAATGGAACAAATTGCAGAGACGTGAGTTTAACCAAAAAGAAAACAACTAAAAATACAGAAAAGGACACAAAATGATTGTGCAAAATGGTCGAACTAACAAATCTTACTTTGTCGGCAAATGAAAAACAAAATGAAAATTCAAAACGTTGCAACTCAGCAGGTTTTGTGCCTCAAATACGTGTATCAAATCGCATTTTGTAGACAGGCAGCAGAACGTGTCCTTTGAGCTACTTTTGCCGACTGTTGTTGGGTTTTTACTCTACGACTACTCAGTTTTTTTTTTTTTTGGATAATACCAGGCAATCTGTTTGGGAAATTCATTAGTCCTAGTGCATACTGTACCAGTTTGGTAAAGGGAAAACCATGTGTTGTGAAGGACACTTGGAACAATTTGGTCACAGGCGAGTACTTGTCACTAGTCGATAAGATATAGACACTTGAGTTATTGGTAGTAGCATATGCTCTTTGGATTAGTTTGAGTGACTGCTTGGGAGTGTTTAAAATTTTAGCATTTGTGACTGTGAAATCAATTACAGCGGGGAGAGGAGAAAAATTTAGTTTCTATAGGTAGGAAGGATGTTTAACTATTCTGTTCTATGAATTCCTATCTCGACTATCCCTTAAACTAGCGGATTTTCTTCTTTCAACTCTTGCCCTCTAACAAATATTTGTTTAGTTTCGTGAAACTTTCTATTTGCAGCGCATGAAACCCCTTTATGTCCTAAGATCTCTATATCTAAATATTATTTTATTTCCCTTACTTCCCACGCTAAACTCCACTTCCGTTTGCATCAGGTCCTGCCACAATTCCAATCAAAGCGATTCCCACAGAATCCCTAGCAAAAAAAGGAAAGCAAACACACAAAACAAAGATTATGCAATGCACCTGACATAGCTACGCCCTCGCTTAAGGGTGCCGTGAGCAAATTAATCTGGCCAAAAAGGATGCGTCGCTTCCGTTCTCAGAACATTGGCAGAAATCAGATAAAACGCGTTTCAACTGCTGCCAATTAGCAAAACGGTTTCTAACGAAAGGATTGTGGACTCGAAAGGCCTTAAGACAGCTGTTGCCAAAGTCAAGACAGAGAGGGAGAGTGCGTGTGAGGTAGCTGGCGCTGCTGCGTGGGAGATAAACTGGCAAAAAATCAGTTGAAAATTCACACGGAAGTAAATGTCGAAAATGCTGCGACAAGCAACGTTCTGAAAACGGCAACAAAACAAATCTACAAACTGTTGAATCTTTTTCGAGATTCTTGTATCTCGTAGCTGAAGCAGCTGCAGATACTTCTGATCCGCCTGGGAATGGGAACAGTCCTGCATACCCTGTAGATGTGTATTTTTATGGGGCTAGAGATGTGTATCCTAGCCCAAAGTACCTGCTGCAAGCAACATGTGTGTCAGGGTGTGTGTGCCAGTGTGTGTGTATGTGTGTGTGTGTGTTTGGTGTGGGAAGCACACATGTCTCTCCGTTTCTCTGTTCGTCTCCTCAACTCAACTGTTTTATGGTTTTGCATGAAATCAAACATAAAAATTTTTGTTCTCTGATTTTGTTCCTTGTGTTTTGTTACATTTGCATCCTGTGGGAAATTTTTAGTACCGTTTAGACCCTGAGAAAACTCTTTGGTCTTCACCTGCCAGCGCTGGATGAAATGCTGCGGTTGAAAGATTTTAAAACTGAGCAGAGTTTTGTTTTTTAGATAAAGGAAAGGTTTGTTAGCTAAGGAAAAATTGTATTAAATTAAATAACTTGAGTTTAGCTTGGAAATTTTAAAGGACAATACTTAAATAAAGTGGACAGCTTTATTATAATTAGAAAAATTACTTAACAGTACCAAAAAGGACAAAAAAAATTAATTTCTTCAAAATTACCATAAAATCTGACCAATTGAGAATTAGTTGTTCTCAAATCCTCATGAAACCGGAAGTACTGTAAGTCCTCAGTGCTCTAAAGTCCTTGCTTTCCTTTCCTGTCCCTCCCTCTTGACCAACTACTTTAATAAAGTCATCAAATGTTGTCCAGACTTTAAAACTTGCAGACTTAAGAAACACTTGAAAAACACTTGACAACGCAAACAAATTCAATTTCCAATCGATAAATAAATAACATCCGGTGCAGGAAGAGGAGAAAGAGACAGCAGCAGTGGGACTGTTGAGGAGAAAGAAAACAGACAGAGCGAGAGGAGACAGGAGACAGGACACTTGTTGTATCTTAGCGACAGTTTACATCTTTATTTGCCTGGCGCAGGAAATGTGGCAGCAAAAAGTAACAGTGCTGACAGTTTAGCATTTTTTTCGCCAAAATTTAGCTATAAATTTGAAAATTTAACTGTAAAAAAGAAAATTAAAAAAAAAAAAAACAATTAAATATTTATGTCTAAAAAGTTTCATAGAAGAAAATATTTAAGGACACAAATTTTAAACGAAATTAGGAATATACTCTTCTTTTTAAGCTCATAAAAGTTGTAGCTGAGCAGAACTTTTGGTATTTATTTGCTGTTTACAAAATACTCAACACATCTTATCCTAAATCTAACTAAAAATTCAAACTAAAATAAAAAATTTGCTATAAATTTGGTTTCACAAATTTTAGCTTTATTTATAGCCATTTTTTGTAATTGATTATTAGCAGCACTGACGAGAAGCAGCAGCACAAAAACAACAGCAGCAGCAACAACAACAACCTGCTGTATTATCGTTGTCCTTCGCGCAAAACCGGAAGTAGTCAAGGCTCAAGGTGCAAAACAAGCAGCAGCGGCAGCGGCAGAGGCAGCAGCATGTGGATGATGGATGCATGCCTGACTGGAGACAGAGAAAGAGACAGAGAGAAACTGGTAGAAAGAGAAAGAAACACGTGCTCAGCCTCCTTTCCAGTGCCCAGATCGCCAGGACACGCGTAATTTGATTCGCGTTCATAGTTCAGCGTGGAAAAAGATGCAAGGATATTTTTCTTATTTTTATAGAAAGAAAGGAAGAAAGAAAAGAAGGAAGAAAGAAAGGAAGGAAGGAAGTGCCTTATGAAATTCCCACGAAACTGCGAGACTGCAGCGCTGCCTCTGCTCAAATCTTCTGCTCACAAGGATCCAAAGCCGTACTTCCGGTTCTTCTGCTTCTACTTCTTCTTCCTCCTCCTTTTCGACTTGTTTACGCGAAACTTTTTACGCATTCGCAATTCACAATTCGCCGTTTGCCGTTCGCATTTCCAGTTTTGTGATGAATGAAATTCGCCAAACGAGTTGAGTTTGTTTCATAACAGGATGTTTACTGGTATCCCCAACAGGCTACCCCTTTCCCCTTTACGCTCTGCACAAGGACATTTCTCAATGGACCTCGGGGACAACATGTGCCGCAAGTTCCAGGAATCATTTCAATGGCAGCGTCCAGATAATTCTCAGAAATTCCTGGAACTAAAGCTGGCGGAAGAAAGGATCGTGGATAACATTAAGGAAAAGGATAAAAAGAATTATATAGAATTTAGTAAAATACTGGAAATTAGTTAAGTTTTAGAATATAATTATTAAATACTGTAAGGATACATTAAGGAATAAAAAATTGATCTTAATCTGAGTAACTACTGTCTTCACTTACCGCCAGGTGTAGGATAAATCTTACAGTGTCACAGCCACGCGACTCATTTGCAAGTTTTTTTTAAACAAAACAAGTTCAAAAAGGGAAAGAAGTAGAAAGAGGAGTCGATTAAGGAGATCGGAGGGAGGAAAACTTCAAGTGCGCTGGTAAAGTGAAAGAAGGAAAGGCAGAGGAGCAGAGAAGGTCGGATAGAAGGGACTAAGGCGAGAATCGTAGGGAGAGAACATTTGAAGTAGGATGTGTAGAAGGAGAAAATTCTGGGAGGAGGAGAAGGCAGAGGAGCAGAAGGTGGAGGATGAGAAGGATAAGGAATAGGAGAAGGAGCAGGAAAAGAATGAGGAGCCTGAGGTGGAGGAGAAGAACCTAAGGAAAAACACCATGGAGAGTAGCCAAGGGGTAGTAGGTTTGAAAGGAGACTGGGGTATTGAGGCATAAAAGAGGAGAAGAGCTAAAGGAGACACGCTTGAAGACACTAAAAAAAAAAAAGACTCAGGAGAGACTCGTCTCACAGTCAGTTAGCCAGTTAGCCACTTAGTCAATTGGTCAAATCGACTGGCGACTCGTGCGTGTGGAGTACATGACCCCAATTTCTTTTGGCTGCTTTTTCTTCGCTTTTTAGGTTTCAGTATTCAAAACGACAAGCTGCCCAGCGGCACTTGGAGCAGGCGATCACAGGAGAGGAAGAGGAGACAGGCAGACAGAGATGGGCACAAGAAAAGCAGCAGGGACAGGGGCAGAAACTGAGAAAGGAGTCGGGGGAACACCCTTTTTGGAAGGATGATGAATGTTGTGCTTTCAATTTGGAGCAGCAGGACATCTGTTTTGGCCAAAACGGTCGCAGCGCAGCTACCTGCGCAGCCCCAACAGCAGCAGCAACAACAACAACAACAACCGGTTTACAGGTGCTAACTTGGCTCAGACTTTGTATCTGCATTTTGGGCCCTATCGGCTGTTTGCAGTTGTTTTTTGCCCCACAGCCCGCAGCTTTTGGCGGCCATAAATTTGTGTTTAATTTAAAAACTTTTCACTCTTTGCTCTTCCTCTCTCTTTCTTTCTCTTTACGCACTTTACCTTCTAATTTATGGTGCGAAAAAATTGTTATTTAAATATTGAACTTCCCAGCAGCCAATGTTCCACTCCGAGTTACCAAAAACTCCCAAACTGCAGCTACAGATCCAACTACCGACTCCCAGCTTGCAGTTCTCAGTTCCCAGCCCCAAGTCTCCCTGTCTACAAGTTTTTGTGTCTCCAAGTCTCTCTCGGGTGAAACTTTTTGTTGGCTCTTGTAAAATTGGGTGTTGACTTGATTGCTTTTTACTATACCCTGTAGCTTAAGAGGGAAAGGGTTGTACTATACCGAATAGAAGAAGTATTTCTACTGTATCCTCTATCAAGATCTTTTCATTTACAGAGGAAACTACTGTACAAAATCTGTAGCTCTAGCTATTATAGTCTCTGAGCACTATAAAGGTACACATGCCTGATAGTTATATGACATTGGCTGGTCAAAAAAGGGCCAAAAAAGCCAACAGTTCACTCAAAACCTTCACAAACTGTTTATTTTGCAGGGTAACAGTCAGTCGTTGCCACTCAGTCATACTTCTGTTGCTTCACCTGTGTCCTCTTCTTCGTTTGCTGTTTCTTTTTCTTACTCCCGCTCCCCCTCCCACCTGCTCTTCCTCTTTATGCAAATGTTCCTTTAACAAATTAATGAAGACCGATTTTTATATACAAATTTCGGACAACTCTATTGAAAAGCCGCCCGTGGAACCGAACGGGATGAGCTGCAGCTTCGCTTTTGGCCATTTGTCAGCGTGGATCCTACCCCGTACCCGTTTCCCTGTTCAGTCCAATCCTTTACCACCTGATCTCCTGCGATTCAGCCACCTTTTAACTCCTTGGTGATTTACAATGTTTGCTAATCTGAAATTGCTCAACATTAATCTTTTTCAATTTACCAAACTGCAAATCATTTTTCATGGTTTTTATCCCTCCCTTTTCTATCGCTCGTCTTCGTCTTCTGCTCATATCGCCTGTACTTTTCTAGCCGTTTTTTAAGCGCCAAAAAAACTGCCAAAATGCTTTTCACATGCAAATTCTGTGCCACAAAAGATCCAAAAAATCCTTTTATGCACAGTTCCTGTGACTTATTTATCTATGCTGCTTACCGTAGCCCCGAAACAATAAAATAAACACAACAAACAAATTCAACCCTTTCGAAAACACAAAAAGGGTTCAAAAATTCAAGCTAAAATTGGCTCCCGCTGCAATTTACGCGGGCAACATTTCAAGAAATAAACTTAAATTAGAAAACGTCTTTAAAACAGTAAGGAAATTAATTATAGTTTAGTCGAAACTGCTAAATTAAATAAAATTAACTTGAACTCGCTTCATATTCATCACCAGCAAACACCTTGTTTGGCTGCGCAACAATGTTGCAGCAACATTTCGCTCAGCTTGCAACATTTGCCAGAAATGCACTAAATAAGCACACAAAACGCGTTTCTCTCAGTTAAACTGACACAGCAGCTGTCCCGTTCACACGCGCAGGCGCACCCAGCTTACCGCTCACGTACAGCAAATGTAATACAGGGATGACCACGAAATGTATGCACATATACCTGTGTGCGTGTGTGTATGTGTTTGTGCAAGCAGACGTTTTGTGCCTGCTGCCTTTGGCTGGCTGCAAACAACTGTGCTCTCTCACGGGTGCGCTCTCTTTTGCTTTGCGCTCGCACCCTCTCTCTCTCAGTCGCTGTTAGTTTGGTGCTCTCTCAGTGCCGCTGCCGCTGTCGCCGCTAAAAACAAATTTAAAAAATAAAATAATTTCTGCTTTCATTCTGTTTTGGATTCTTGCGCTGTGCGGTTCGTTGCGGCTGCTTCGTTGTTTTGTCGCCAATTCGCTTTGTGGCTCTTACGTCGTGCACATCGTTCCATCGGTCGTGTCGCGCGCGTCGCTTTCAAATTTTTGTAGCCCACAACACCAACAACATAACACAAAACAAGCAGCAAATGCAAAAAACGCACAAAATTTTCAACTAAATGTGCTACGCGAAAATATTTCCAATAAATATAAATAAATTGGAAAAAAGTGTTTGAAAAAAGAGAAAAATTCAAAGTGCATAAACAAAAAGAAAGAAAAGTTTTTCAAATGGTTTTCGAAATATAAGAAAATAACAAAAAATCGAAAGGCAAATACAATTTTTGCATGTGTTCCATGTGTGTGTGTCACTAAATGGCGCTATTGAGTGCGTTTTTTATATAGCTAAAGCAAATCAAATTTACTAGCGGCATTTTGCCCGCTCCACTCCGCTCCACCCCATCGTGCGTGCGCTAAGGGGACGGCCGAAGAATTCGCCAAAACAAAAATAAAAGAAAAATTTCGTTTCACGAAATGTGGCGCGTGCACGTGTAAAATAAAATAGAAACAAACACACACACACACACACAAAATGCAAGCAACAACAACAACAACAAATTGCCAAAGCATGTGCCGCAGTTAGAAAAAATAAAAGAATTGCCAAAAAAATACAATAAACTATTAAATATATTTTTATGTTGTAATTGTGTAAGTGCGTGTGTAGCAGCAACAGCAGCAGCAACCACAACAACGCCTCAAAAGGATTATTACACTAATAATACCACACACACAACTACAGCAACAACAATAACTGCAGCACCATCGCAGTATTTTGTTTATTACATCAGCAACAAATACAGAAAAAAACAAAGCAATAAACATGCATTGGATTAAATGTTTATTAACCGCATTCATTTGCTCCACAGTCATTGTGCAGGTGAGTCCTTATCAAGTCCTCTTTGCTCCTTCTTCCTTTAACATAAAATTCATAGCGGCAGCAACTTGTTGTTGGATTTTTCCTTTGCGTTTTATTTCTTTCGTCTTTTTCTTTTTTGGCAATTCCCGCTTTACACAAACACACACACATGCGCGCCTGCGTTTTGCAGCTGCCGTCTATGCGTGTATGTGTGTGGCTGCGTGTGCATGGGAGAGAGCTTTTGGCGTTGCCAGCCTGGCGATAATCAGGAGACTTGGTGTAATTAGCGGTTTTTAGAGTTTTAGCGTTTTAATTGAATTGAATTTAAAAAATTAGCTAAATTTAGAGAAAGTCTAATTTCTGCAGTGAAATTAAAAGTTAGATTTGCTCGAAATGCAATACAGTTTCTCGCAGTTATAAATATAAAATATAGTTATTCCTTAGCGATCACTGTAATATGATATCTGTCCGTTCAGTTACTCCCCTTTATGATATTTTGGAACAGCTGAGCAAACGAGGGTTGCTTTTGCACCCTTCGCTTTCAAATGCCTAAAATAAAAACTAGTTTTTCTGATTTTTGATAGTAAAACAGGTCCATGCCAAAAAATTCAAGTCTCTAAAAAAAGAGACTTAAAAATTACCACCAACGGCGCATGCCTTAAAATTAAAAAAAAAATAAAATATAATAATAAAAGATAAAAACGAGAAGCTGCTCGATTTCAATATGAAGCCTGACTGCACACAGGCACATACAGTGATATTTATACATGTGTGTGCGTAAATGGGCAACATCTGCCGCTGTCAACAATTTTGCATGCGCTTTTTACACACATGGACGTTTTTGGCTACACTTTGCGTAGGTCAACGTCAACTTCAACGTCGTCGACACATGCGCAGCGGCGTCGGCTGCTGTTGTTGTCGTCGTTGTGTTGTTTTTGTTTTTAGTTGTGCTTCTTTCATTGATCTTTAACGCCAGCATCCATCCCCTAGCCACATTGTGCTCCACTTCTCTGCAGCTCTGGCATTGCTCTGTCGACTGTGCTCTTGCCACAGCTTTGACGTGTTGCGTGCTTTACTTTTGCTCATTTTTTCTTTCTTACTGTATTCTGTTTCATTTGGCTGCTACTTTTAACAGCAATCAAAAAAAAGAAGAAGAAAAAACAAATGTCTTGAAACCTCCTGCGGTCTCGAGTCACTCTACCAGCTGAAAATTTTACAAGTTGAACTTGGGGCCACAGCAGAAAGTGCAGCTGTTGTTGCGTCGCTCCCAGCAGGACGAAAGATCAGCACTCAGTTTTTTTTTTTGTAACTGTCTGGCAGCCCCTTTGTCTTTAAGTCTTAGAAATTATCATTGAAAGCGTACTCTCGCGCTCTCACTTGCTTGCTCTCTCTTAGTCTTTAGTTGCTACTTACTTATTCTGCCATTTAGCTATCAAATAACCGTAGTTTTTGTGTCTGTCTGTTCATCATCATCATACTCCACATGCAGTAATTGTTGTTGCGCTTATTCTTTGTCTCTTTTTCGTGCAATTTTCATATTAACATTGAGACGTCGTTGATTGACTGACTGAATGAACGAAACGAAACGTATAAAATGAATGAATGACGCAGTTGGCGCTCCCTTTGCTTCATCTTTCTATAGTCTTAGTAGCTTTTGTCTCTGTTCCGCACACTTTATAACATAATTAATTGCAATTTAGAAAAGCACTGTGTGTGGTGGGGGAGTGCAGTGGCTGGAAGGGGAGACGGAAGAAGGAAAAGAAGAAGGCGAAGTGACTCCCACACACACACCAACACAAACACAGAAGCTGTTTCACTTGCGCTTATAACTGTTTCCCAAGCCCGTTGTTAACGGTTGATTGTGATGATGAATTTAAATGATTAATAAACAATGTAGCGAAGCCAAAGGGCACGCTATCTCGCTCTCTTTGTATCTCTTTCGCGCTGTGAAGACACAACATACACCTGCTAAATGCGTGTGTCCAGATCATTTCTTAGTCAGTGTGTGTGTGTGTGTGTGTTTGTAATCCACAACATTCAAACTGTCAGTCAGTCAGTCAAGCAGTCATTGTAAGTTGACGTAGAAGACATTGCGCAGAAATGGCAAAAAAAAGAAGAAAAATAAAGGTAGTTGACTGTGGAAAGGGGGAGGAAAGCGGGCCTTAACTAGTCGCGTCAGGGCTGAGTGATCACAGTTACGAGGCGTCGTCATACACACACACACACACACACACACATACAAATATACAGTATAAATTTACCATAGCTCGTAAAAACCAACAACTAACTGAGCAAACTGAGTCAAGCAAAATGTAAACAATGCAACGCACTATTTTCTAACACTTTTAACAAGTGTCTGTCTCTACCTTCTCATTTCCCTACCTTCTCTTTCCATCCCTCGTTTCGTTCTAGGCATTTCAGCTTTCAAGTTCTCTTCACTAGTTTCTCTTCCTCTTGCTCCATACCTTTGCTTCTTCTTCATATTTATGTGTGCCCAAAAGGTCTTCAAGCGTAATAAAGTTCATAGTTGAAGGCAAAACAAGACAAAAGAACTATAACAAGTGTATAAAAAAATAATAAAATTAACAAAACTTAAACAAACCAAAAAAATTCATATAATTATGAATTTGTTTGGATTGCAACAAGTTTGTTAATTTCATGGAAAAATGTTTACGAAAGTTTGGTTAGAAATCTTTGCTGCACTTTGTGTGACTGTGTGTTAGTGAGTTTTGTGTGGGTGGAGGTTTAAGCGAATTTTCCCTGCTTGGGAAATTATGACTAGCTCTTTCACCCAAACCGAAAAAAACATGTAAAAACAAAAAGTGTGAGAAAATATGTTAAACATTAAAATGGTGTCAAATTGTTGGACAAAACTATTGTGGTTTCTGTCATTGCACATCTTCAATCTTTGCAGCGCTTTGTTTCTTCCCAACAAACACGTGTGTGTGTGACTGTGTGTGCGTGTGTGTAAATGTTTCAGTGTTATGCAAATTGATTTGCTTTGTACATATTTTGACAACTGCCTGCACCTTTGTTTGCCTCCTCTTCTTTCTCTTCTCCTCTCTTATATATGTTGTTGTTGCTGCATATCAAATAGTTTGCCATCTGTAAACTCCCATCTCCATCTTTCTTTTGCCCTGCACTTGCTTTGCTTTAACCTTCCTTCCGCTTATTGCTTTTTCTAACAATTTTTTCAATGCGAGCTTTTTATTAATTCAGTTTTGGTCTCTCTCTATCTATCTCGCTATCGTCTGCTGTCTCAGCATCAGCAACGCATCATTGCTGATCGTCTATTAATTCTTTTCTTTTCTTCTTATATTATTCCATTATTATTATTTTTATTTTTTTTTTGCTTGCACTGATCTTCTTCAAAGCGCCGTTGAAAACAAGTTTTGTCGCTCTTAGTCGCTGCCAGCTGCACTTTATGGATACAACAACAACAAAAAGCATGCAGAAAAAAGCAGCAACAACACTTCAATTCACTTTTAAGTCACGTTTTGCTCTTTTTTGCGCTTGTCGCTGCTCTTTCGCTTAGTTGCTGCTCCTGCTGCTGCAGCTTCAACACCAGCTGACAACAACAAACGTTAAACTGTTATAGCCCATGGGGCTTTTGTGCGCTCTCGCTCTGGCTCTCCCACCTCGGCTGGCGCTCTCCCTCTAAAAAGAGAGTGCTCATGTAGTTCGCTCTTTTAAACATGGCGAGCACTGCTGCTTGCATTGCACTATGCTCTGCGCTCTGATCTACTGTGCTCTGCTGTGGCCGCTTCTTCACCTGGCGTTTGGTTTTGCTGCTTACACCTTTTGCTGCGCCTCCGACTAAACTCGACGTCGCGTCGTTCTGTCGCTTTGTCGCTCTGTCCGTTCGTTCGTTTACTCGTACGTTCGTTCGTTCGTTTGTTCGTTTTAACCATCAATGTTGACCGGCAAAATCGTATGCCGTGGGAAACAATTCGGTTTTACTTGTACATTTTTTCAGCGTTGCCTGTTGCCGCCGTCGTCGACGTCGCAGTTGCTGCTGCTGCTGCTGCTGCTGTTGCTGTTGCTTCTTTTTGTGCTGCTCTTTTTCGTCCGTTTTGCCGTGTGTTGTTTTGTTTTTGTTGTTTCTTTTTTCTTACTCATTTTTTTTTTTGGCTGCTGCTTATTAATACACGTTTTGTTGTACGTAGCGCAGCAGCATCGTCTTGCTATTGACGTCGACGCCAACGCCGACGTCTCAGCCAGTGCCTGCTGCTTGCATTTGTCTGCGCGTTCGTTGCTTAAGTCTTTAGTTTTGCGTGTATCTTGGGCGTTTTTTTTTTGCTTCTTATTTCTTTGGCTTTTTTTTTCGATTGTTTGATTTGTACGAAGTTTATGGAGTGTTTGCATTTCTGCTGCATTTGCAAATACTTTTTCAATTGCTTCAACTCTTTTAATTTCTATATCTTATCGCACCGTCTTCACCTATTTTTCTCAATTGCTCTGACAATTACAAAAGAAGTGCGATAAATGTTAGCGCCAAGCTCCATTAAATGTTAGTTAAGCAGCTTTGCTACAGTTTTTCATTGTTGATTGTTGTTGTGTTCCCCTTTTTTTTTATTGTGCCAGCCACACTTCTTTTTTTAAACCTCTTTTAGACGGATTACACCTGCGCGTTGAAAAGGGGTCTCAGCATCTAAAGATGGAAAGTGGGCAGAGGAAGGCGGAAAGGTGGGAAGGGGCAACATCAGAGACGCACTTCTGCTTAATTGAGCAATTAAACACCCATGTTCATCCAAAGAGATGAAGTAACAACACGGCACAACAACAACAATAATAAACAATAAAAGCTTCCCAAGGCACCACATGTGGAGCACCGACTTCAACTCCGTCTCCGATTCCGACTGATTCTCCGTCTGTTTTGTGCTCTCTGCTCATGTCTTGTTAACAATTAAATTGTCATTTTAACAAGCTTCACTTGTTGTTGTTAAAATGTTAATTGCCGAACAGTTATAGAAAACGGACAGCAGCAGCAGCAGCAGCAATCAGAGCAATAACTCTAGAGCGCCTATTTTTGGGCATTGCCTTGTTGTACTAACGTATTGAGAGCTTTCAGTTAGTGGGCTCTGTTTAAGTGTGAGTGAACCCATTTATGGCTGCCTGTGAAGTCATAATTATATAGCTTAAGTGCTCCAGCATTGTCCATATACAAACAAAACTAAACACTTGACGCGCCAAAACTAAAAAAAAGGCAAAACAAAATTTCCCTAAACATTTCCCAAATAAGGGAAATTTTCTAATCAACTCGCAAATTAATTGATGTGACAAAAGCTTGTCACATTAGCATTAAAAACAAGCAATTAACTTAATTTCCCATATAGGGAAATTTGTTAGACTATCAATTTGCGTGTTTTACACACACACGAGCTGACCCAATTCACAAATTCGCTTCACACCTAGAGTCGTTAAATCACAACACTGATTTAATTCAGAAATTTATGATGACAACAAACCAAAAGCAAGAAAGAAAACAAACACCAACAAAAGACTAAAGAAATTTTGCAAATCTAAATATGCAAATGCGTTCGTAGACGGCGGCGCTTCAAAACGAATCAATTCGAATCAAATTGAATTGAAACGAAGACAAAGTTTGGACGCTGGTTAACTTGTAACCCCAAAAAGTCAAAACGAAACCAAAACCAAAGCAAAAAAAAGTGAGTCGACCGCTTGCTGTGCATTTGGTTTTTAGTTTTTGGTTTTTCGACTTGACTCGTTCTTGAGTCTTAATATTTCATAAGCCAGTTTTGTCCTTTGCATGGGTCTCTTTTTGCTGCTAAATTGCTACTCGATATTGGTATTTGCTTTTGCTGATCGCCAAGTAAAAATTCCACATTTAGTTATTTCCAGCTCCTTTCGGTATTCGGTTTTTTTTCTCTGAGGTTTTTCGGTTAAATACCATGTTGAAAGATTTATTGTTCATGCTGGAGATGCTTGCATTCTTTTGTCTGTAGAAGAACAACGCTTGCGATCCCGATCTCGTTTTCCAGATCGTGTCAACTTGAATGAATTGCTTTTTAATATGATTATACAAATACAATAATACCATTTTTTTTTTGTGTTTTTGTTTTCTTTCGTTCACAGGTTCACAGTACCGGTAACTTTGAGTTGCGTCTCAAATACTTTAGCAACGAGCATGGACGGGACAATGAGGGGCATTGTTGCAGTGGGGAAACGGATGCGACGACAGGGAAATGCATTGGAACATGCAAGACACGGTTTCGTGTCTGTCTGAAACACTATCAAGCGACAATAGACACAACATCCCATTGCACGTATGGTGATGTTGTGACGCCGATACTTGGCGAGAATTCATTCAATTTATCGAATGCCCAAAGCTTTCAGAACAAGGGCTTCACAAATCCCATACAATTCGCCTTCAACTTTGCCTGGCCGGTAAGTAAAAGAAAATTTAATGATTACTGCAAATCGTAGGGACTGTAAAAACTATATTTAGATATACCTAAAACACTGGAGTCTCAGTCAGTTAGTCAGTCAGTCAGTCAGTCAGTCAGTCAATAAAATGTTCAGTGTGTTGTCGCTGCTGTCTCTGTATAATTTCCTTTTAATTCTTTTTTTGGTTTTTACATCTTTTTCGTCTTGCTAATTTGTTTGGGGGCTTTTTATAGCACAGTCTCCGACTCCCTCTGCTTCCCTCTCTCTCTTGAGTTGGGCATGCATGTGTGTGTGTGTGTTTCCGCCCGTAGCTCTCTGTGTCCTTGTCAAGGGTTGTTGGCGCAAACATCTGTCGGCTATTAAAGTGCGCTGAAAAACGCGTGCGCCGCTTCGCACCACAGCACCACTGCATTGCACCACCAGCGACAATTTCCAGCTCGCTGACTATCGTTTTTGGTTCTTCTATAATCAACCCCTGGAGAACGTACGTTACTTTTGAAGACACTCCCATTTTGACTTTTGATCGCTTGCCCAACAGATTTGTGGCAACCCTGAAAGAACAGACAAAGTATAAACTCTAAATAAGTAGCATTAAAAACAGCTCAAAATAGTTCTAACTAAACTTAAATTTGTTTCTGTTTAATTTATTTAAATTTATATAACTTCTACTGCTCCGATCGTGAGTTGGCCTTTTTCAAGTCATATTCTAGCCTTTTGTTGCACGTGCTGTGTTTGCTTAATAATTTTGCTGAAATACTCGAAATTCTTAAGTTTCCTCTGCTTCTTGGGCACCTTTTATGCTCGAGTGACCAGGTAATATGCTGCGCTGTGGCGAGGCCTTCCATTTTTTAATTATAATGAATGCGAGAGTATTACGAGCACAATATACCAATATTGTAGTAGTTTATATAGTATATAGTAAACTATAATATATGTTGATGCCTTTCTCGCATTGCCAACTCACCCCACATGCTGGGCTTGCTTGCTGCTTGCCGCTTGCTTCATGCCGCTTACGGTTTACCTTGTGCTGAAAGTTACTCAAGCTGCAACACAGAAAAACCCGCTTGCATTTTGTAACGTATTTTTCAAGCGGTTTTTGTTGTTGTTAGTGTTGTCAGCTCGCCCGCAGCGTGTGTGCAGCTTACTTAAGGGGTGGATTTTCTTCCCTCCCTCTTAGACACAATCGCTCGCTCTCTTTTGCTCTCAGTGTATGCACTTTACTTCCTAATTGTTTGCTGCGCATGTGCAGCGTCACTATTATTATCATTACACTCATATATCTGTGTGTGTGTATCTAGCTTAAAGTGGCAAAGTCATGCTACGCTAAAAATTCCCCTTTCTTTGCCCTTTGGCCAAAGAAGGGCATACACGACTTGTTGTTGGCACGTGAAATGTGTAAGCTGCTTACATTTTATCAGTTCTCGCTAAAATATGCATAAATATGCATTCCAAAATGCAATTAGCAAAATTTCCCAAAAAGGGAAATTTACAAAGCGCGTGCCAAACTGATATAAATGGTATAATGAGTGCATTAAAATGTTTACTAGGGTAATTTATATCTTAGGTACTGAGAGTTTATCTATTATTGACATTTGCGTCGACAGGAAACTGTCTATTTTAATCAATTTAAAGCTGAAAATAGTTCGCTCAACACTATCAACTTTAAATATTTCTAGGTCAAACTATAAATTTAATTATAGTAAACGACTAGACGCGACCAGTTGCATCAACTAATTTAATGTTGCACTTAATTAAAACGAGGCACGGGATAAGCACGGGGCATGCAGCATGCCACAGTTGCTGCCTTCTGCTGGCTGACAGCATGCCACAGATATGTGTGTTCTGTTCTGTTCTTAAGGGGTTGCCGGAGTCGTCACACAACGCCCTATACCAGCCCTACCCCACACCACCCTACCCTAGTCTACCACGTCCCTTCCAACACGTACGCGACGCCAGCAACGCTTCTCCTACGTCTTCTCCTTGCTCAGCTGTGCCTAAAAATAGTCAGCAGAAAACTTTGAGGCTCTGCAGCATTGTCTGTGTATTGAACTTTGTTACTTCTGTCTGTCGGTCTGCCTGTCTCTCTGTCTGTCTGTCTGCGGGTGTCGTCTTCTCTTGTCTTGTCTCTTGTCTCTGTTGTTGCTACGTGGCTGCCACTCCTACTCTTGCGCCCTATGCATTTGGCATGCACTTCACCCTATGCTGCAGATATTGACGTTGATATACAGCGTCGTTGCACGCGATACACACACCCATACACACACACACACATCTGCGCTTCTTTGTGGATGTCGCTCATTTATTTTTGGAGCTCACACACATTTTAATGTTTACTTATATTTTATGTATGGCCATTTTCATCATAACTCATCATAATGCAACACAGAATTTCGTCTACAATAATGTTGATTTACTTACTTGCACGTTGCAAAAATCTTTGCAGTTGTTAATCAATCGGAAACCAAAATTTCCCTGTTAGGGAAATTTTTGCTAAGTCGCTAAATTTGTTTGGGAGCTTAATTTTATAAGTACAAATAAGTGGAAGCCGTAAATTCGCAGTAAAACAAAATTTCCCATTTATGGGAAATTTGCTATCAACTTACTTAACATCTAAATAAAGCATAAAATGGTCATTAACCATTGTTGAGAGTGAATTGAATCATTTCAACCATTTTATTTGTCATTTGGCCATTGTAAACTCCCCGTCTGTCTGTTGTTGTTGTTGTTGATGATGATCAATGTCTGATTGGTTTCCTGTCGTGCCCATCATCAACTCTACGTTTATTTTGCGAATGCAATTTTCAATGTCTGGCCACACCAAATGCACTCAAAACTCTAACAACAAAAAATACAGTTGCGCAGCTTATGCAATCAATCGTCAAACGTTTGCTTATCAACTAAATTAATTCTACATCTAACTCCCACACACACACACAGACAGTCACAACATCGCTGCAATCGAAAGTTAGTCGAAAAAAAAATAAAATAAAATTCAAACAAAATTAGTCATTTACATGAAGCCAAAGCTACGCAATCTTTGACGCCCATCCAAGTGTTAGTGTTAGGAGACACCTCTGCAAACTCTAGCGTCTCTCAATACGCATAGATATATATAGGTATATATATGCATTTCGGATTTTTGAGATTTTGTGTCATCTCTGCCGGTTTTGTCAGTTGTTTTTCCCCTGCTCTCCGATCATCCGCTGCATTTGTAATCAAGTGTGAATTGAGGGCGCTGCCAGTTGCAAGTTCCAAGTTGCATTTGCATTTGCATTTGCACTCGGATTGCATTAGTGACTCTCGACTCTCAACTGCGATCTAGTCTGGTTGGTTTGCTTTGGATTTGGATTCGTTGTGGTCTAGTCATGTGGGCGTTACTTGGAGCATGTATTTCTTTTTATTTTTTTTTTTTTGGTGCTGTCATAATCTGTTTATAATGAGCTTTGTGGGCTGTGAGGAGATTGAGTGAGTATTTTGTAAAAGCTTTCGAACCATTAGCCATTAAGTTTAGTTATTGGTCTGTGGCCCCAGATGATATCTCTATAAGTGCGAGATTTGACTAGACAAAACGATCAGAGCTCAAAAACTGTTCATTTCCCGTCTAAAAGAAACTACAAAATAAAAACTTGTTGCCAACAATAAATAAACTTTCTTCTCATCTTCTTTCTTACAGGGCACGTTCACGCTGATCGTCGAGGCTTGGCACGATACGAATAACAGCGCCAATGCGCGTTCAAACAGTAAGTACAAAAAATTAAATTTAATATCTAGAAAGTATATCCTGTGACACAGTTATGACATCCTTTTTGGTCATAACTCACGCTTCCTGTCGATCAACTTTTAAACGATCGATGAACACCTGAACTGATCAAATTTCTAAACTAAACGCAAACTAACTAAAGTTTCAACACTTGTCTGTCAGTCGTTCTGTCTGTCTGTCTGTCTTTCTGTCTTTCTCTGTGTGTATAAGATTTCCGGCACTTTCAATGGTTTTAAATATCCCTGCTTTTTTTTTTTTGCAAGCAGTTTAGCAGGGATAAACCACGACTCAACCCCTTGTGTCTGCAGACTTGTCGCCTTTGTTGTCTGCAGCGCTCGCCTTGCAACGGAAGTGTGCTCAACTCTTTCCCTCTGGCCCCTTGCCACATTTCCCCTCAGTTTTGTTTTTTTCTTTATCACGAATTTTACGTTCTAGTCGCCAGGATTTCATTATTTCCTTTTGGAATTTAGCGATCGTGTAATTCATCTTAAAACAATGCGACAAGCGCACAGTTTTCCACTCGAATCGATGATTGTCTTTAAGCGATAAGAGCAGACCACACAAACAGTAAGCAATTGTGATTTGCGAGGCTTTACTGTGTGGTCCATTACCAAGGACATTATCTAAAAATTGTTTTTGAAAAGATATTTTCTCTTTTCTTTTCTTTTTATCGGTAAAACAGTTTTTCCTTTGGGCATTTTCCCACACACCAGGCTGGAGCTACCTGCTTAATTTCTTTACTTTGATTCGGGTTTACCTGCATTTCTTTTGTACAACGTTTTTAAGTAGAATTTTATGTATAGTTTTTTAGTTTTCTATTTTTATGTTAGCCTAGTCCTTGCATAGGAATTTTAATTGTTTTGTTCAGGCAGCCTGCTGAGACAAGTAAAAAGGGAGGGGAGGGGAGACAGTTGCTCTAGCTAATAGATCTTTATCGTTTCCCTTTCAAAGTGTGTTTCTGCTGCTTTTGAGCCCTTTGCAATTTCAATTTTAGACTGTTCGCTGTAAGCGCTTGTCAAGGATTAATTTCATTATTTAAAAGTTGTTGCAGTTGCTGTTGTTCAATCTCCCGCATACTTGAAGCTGTGTAGCAAGTTTACGCCTGTCTCGAGTGCGTTGCATTATAGCCAACAAGTTTAGCAGCTCGTTTTTTGTTATATTCATTTAACATAAATTACATACAAAAAAGGAGGAGAAGGCAAAAAACGAGCAACAAGACAGAGCAGAAGGAAACTGGTGAGCGTAGAGGGTGGGGAGAAGAGTGGCACAACCTCCTCCGTTTCAGTTTTGGGATTCAACTGTTTGCGACCTTTTCGCCGGGTTTTCGCCTGCAGGCATAGAGGCCACAAGTTGTTTGCCTGCCAGGCCAGTAAACGTGGCCTAAGGATGGCCACAAAAGAAGAAAGAGCGAGACAGAGCGAGTGGTAGAGCGAAAGAGAGGCAGATCCACAGCTTGACCGCCTTCGTTTTGCGTCGTGCAAGGTGATTCTTGGCTTGATGCGTCGAAAAATCTTTCAACTCATGCTCTTGAGTTGAGATTTTCGCTAAAGTTCTTTGCTTTTTTGTGTCTTTTTTTCTTTCTGTTTTTGTTTTGTTTTCTTTTTTTAAGTTTTGTATTTTTTTCACCTATCCCTACCTACCAATTAATCTCTGCCAATGCCAAAGTTGTTAGTTGCACGTTGTTGTTGCATGCTGTTTGCTGTTGTTGTTGTTGTTCTTGTTGCTGTTGCTGGCGATGTTGTTAAAATGCTTATCTTTTAATTTTAACTCATTGGATCAAGCGGCAGCTTCAGCTCTCCAGACCACAGCCGCAGCCGCTGCCACAGAGCCCAGCAACAGTCCCAAAGTCGTCCCGGGTTGCTTCTTGTGCCACAGAAACACACAAAACTTGTTGTTGCCATCGTCGTCGTCGTCGTGTGTCTTGATAAAATGGTATTTTATAAATTCCTTTAGTAGAAGTCAGCGACAACAACGACGACGACGACTAAATATTTGCAGTTGTTGGAGGCCTCAACTCAACTCAACACACTTAAGTCTCCTTGCCCCATGTCAGAGTCAAGTTTGAGATTCCTCTTGTTGTATTTTTTTATTGCAAATTTGTTGCACACACAAATTTCACTCATTTGTTTCTTTTAAGAGTTTAGCAAATTTCCCAAGCACGAAAATTGCATTAAAGTGGCCTAGAAACATGTTTAAGAGCCTTAAAATGTCGTAACTAATCTGATGAAGCTGTTAGAAAAATTTCCCTGTAAGGGATATTTGTGGGAAATTTGTTGTAATAGAACCCAAGTCGAATGACTGCTATTAGCACTTGTTGCTAAGGTCGTAGTAATTGTTAGTGAAATTTCCCATTTGGGGAATTTTGTTAGCCGCTATAAATCCACAGATTTGAGTCATTAATCTTGTCAATAGAAGCAACTTTTTCAATAATTGCGAAAGTTGTCAAGCGCAACTTTTCACTTTGCGAATTGTTTCTTTTATATCCTTTTTTTATAGCTATGGATAATTAAAAAATGCCGTTTTGCGTAAATATTTGCGCATGATTTTCTTTATTTCCATCTGCACACACACACAGTTGGGAAAACTAACCAAACTGGACACCAAAAGTTGCAGGCAAATTGTGCGTTTCGCTTGAAGCGTTGCCGCCACAACGCCTAATAACCTGTCATGCCACAAATCTCACATGTGTGTGAGTCTAAGTGTGTGTGTTGCAAATGTAAATAAAACCACACAAAACACAACACAAAAAATTCAATTCTGTTTTTGAATATTTTTTTTTGGGAATGTTGTTGCTTTTGGCACAAGCGTTTTTCCATGTTGCTGCCACGTCAGACAGGTGAAGCTTGCCACTTGGCCAACTGCAACTGGCTTAGAATTTGTTGTTGTTGCTGCGCATATTTTTCAAAGCTTTTTGGCTTTTGGTAATTAATTAGTTGCATATTTGGATATGGATATGAATTGCGGATTTAAATTTGGTTATTTGGTTGCTTGGCTTTAAAAATTTTGTCTCAATTTTCGCAACCAGTTGGTGCACTTGTCAATTCGGTAATGCCGCAATTAATGACTGTTTTCAAATGTTGTTGCCAATCTGTTAGAAAATTCCAGTTGTCTACTTGCACTTTCTCGGTGTCTCATCTTGTTGTTAATCTTTTTAGCCCAGTTTAGCATAGAATTTGATTTTTGTTTCTTTTATAAAATTCTGCTTATTTCCAAACAAAACAAAAGAAAACTCTTGGCCCGCTTCGGCTTTGGCTTTGGGCCAAGTTGTGTTGTTTTGAGTTCTGTTTCGACTTGGCTGCTTGCAATTCGAATAGTCATGCACCTGCAATTTACTTTATAGACCATGGCATAATGTGGCTACACACCAGCACACTCACACACACAGCCAATAGACCGGTCCAACAGTCGAACAGCTGAAAATGCAACTGTCGTCTGTGTCTGTCGCTCTCTCGCTCCCTCCTCTCTCTCTCTCTCTCTGTTGCATGCCTGACTGACTTGCGGCCTGCCTGTTGCCAGTTGCCGCCCGCCGCTCTGCAAAAAAAAAAGCTTCCACTCTTCTCTCCGCTGTTTTCCGCCCGCTTCTTGGCCACATACCTTGGCCACGGCACTTGACTTGCAGTCGCAGCCACAGTCGAAGTTTGATTTTTTCTTTGGATTTGAATTTGTTTTTAATTTTTTTGGTTTTCTGCTTTTTTGAGTTTAGCGTTTTCTTGTGCTGGTTTTCCATGTTTAATCTTCCAAAATTCCAAGCAACTGCTTTTAACCCAGCGGCATTAGCCCCTCCCTTTGCGCCTCTCACAGCTCGCTCTTAACTGTTCTTGTTACTTGACTTCCAATTAATCTTCATTAGGCTCTATCTTCACTTTATTTTTTTTTAAGTTCTCACACTCACTTTTATCTCAATATTTAATGTTTCTCTTTCTTTTCTCCCTCTCTTCTCAGATCTGCTCATCCAACGTTTGTCGGTGCAACAAGTTCTCGAGGTCTCATCCGAATGGAAGACCAACAAATCGGAATCCCAATACACCTGGCTGGAATATGATTTTCGTGTCACCTGCGATCCGCATTATTATGGCTCCGGTTGTGCGAATCTCTGTCGTCCACGCGACGATCACTTTGGTCACTACACGTGCTCCGAGACGGGGGAAATTATCTGCCAAACGGGCTGGCAGGGCACCTACTGCGAGAAACGTAAGTAATTTTTATAATTTAAAGTTAGTTAGCTAAGCTAAGTAAAGTAACAAGAAGAATGAACCGTTTCAATTTGGAATTTCTTTTTTTTTTGGGATTTTTTTTTGAGTGGCATCAAGAAGGTTTTTGAGGCAACTACTTGAATGATTTTTACATTCTTTTCGCTGAAGCTCTCAGCTTAATGTTTGTTGTAAATGTTGCTATTATAATTATTGTTGTTGTTGTTTTTGTTGTGTCGAGTGGAGACACACAACGTGCCGCATTATTTATTTTTTTTTTGTGCCGCACTTCACGGACACACTCTCATTATTATTGAAAATCACTTGCTTGTCAAATCAAATGAGATGATTGTACACAAAAACAGAGACAACAGTAGTGCGGATTGGTAGGGAGTGAGAGAGAGGTGCAGACAAGGAACGAATTAAAGGTGTAATTATATTGGGAATGCGTAGCTTTTCGATGATTTGACGAAAATTTGAATAAGTGTATTCAAAAGTGGCAGAGGAAGAAAACAAAATCAAAAGTCAAACAAATAAATTAAAAATCAATGAAGTATTTTAGAGGGTGTAGAAGGGGGGGCTAGGGTTAGACAGAGGGGGAGTAGAGAAAATCATTTGTCATTTGGCGTGGAGAGCAGGAGTTTTGACTCAAAACAAAACGACGTAACGAACTGAACCGAACTGAAAACACAAAAAAAAAAAAGAAATATTAAAAAAACTATAAAACACACGAGGAAGCAGCCACCAAAAGAAAAAGAAGTAGAAGAAGCAGAAACAACAACAAATGTCGGACACAGACCCTTTTATAGTAGTCGAACAGGCAGCTACCTAGGCAGCATTTACCTGTAGAGCACCACAAAGAGCGTTTGGGTAGGGCAAGGGGGAGAAGAAGGGACACACACACTTGGAGACAGCGGTGACTGTGAATCAGAGCACAAAACCCTCACGAGAAGAGCACGAAAAATCTTCCCACGCCAAGTGCAAACGGTGCCTTTAGGTTCCTATATATTCAAGGTGTGGTGTTGTGGACACACACACACACACACGCACATACACGCAGCAGCAGCAGCAGCTTCTTGAACCTCATGACGTACCATCCTCGTTGACGTCGTTTTTGAGTATCTTCCTTCAGCTTCTTTGCCTCTCTCTGTCTCTTTCTAACCGATTGTGGATCGTCTGCATGCCGCACATTGCTGAGCAGCAGAACCAAGAACAGCAACAGCAGACTTCCTTTAGGGCCTGACTGGGCACGTTTGATTACACCTTAAATGTGGTTCGATGCGAGTCTGTCAGCGTCAGCCTTGCTGTGCCCCCGCTCACTTCCTTCTGAAGGAGTAGGACCCCAAGTCTTCTCCACTCCTCCCTCTCGCTCTCTTTAACTACTTAGCTGCTCCAACTTCTGTTCTTTTTCTTCTCTTCTCCTCTTCTTCCTACTCCCTTTAACCCTTTCTCCACTTCCTTCTCTTCTGCTGCTTTTTTGGCCACATAATTTGGTGTCCTTAAGCAACTTGCCACAGCAGCTGCCTCTTCCGCTCTCGTTGCCGGTTTGCTTTACTTTATTTTCAACTTAAAAGCGCAAAATGAGCTTAAATTAAGTCACACACACACACACACACAGTGTCTGCGAAAATTATTTTCCAGCAGCAGCCAAATAAAAAGCCAAAACGTGCAGCCACAAAAACTAAAAAAAAAAAAAACTTGCTCATGTGGAAGTGAGAGAGCCTTTATTAAATTGGCCCAAAAAAGGTTTTGCCTTCTTTTTTTGTCTTTCTTGAATGAAGCAACGAACTGTTTGTTGTGCGTGTGTGTGCGAGTGTGCGTGCGTTTTAATTTCAAGGAAATGAGCTATTTGCAGTTTTTTTTTGTTTATTTTTTTTTGGTTTTATGAATGAACTTGGTACCAGCTGCATTGGCAGCTGTGGATGCACCGAAAAGCTGCACTTGTAGCTGTTGAAAGATACATTTGTATCTCTCAGATACAGTTGTAGCTGGTGAAAGATACATTTGTACCTAGTAGACACATTTGCGTAATACTCCACTGTGTATCTGTGAGATACTCGGCAATCTCAAGTGAAAGTAAATAGCAGACTGGATAAACGCTAATCGCTGCATCCATGAGATACATTTTGCTTTAAGCGCTCGCGGGCGTGTGAACAGCACAAACGTCAAGAATGCATCTTGGCCAGGCCAAGACAAGAACTAGACTGCATCGTGGCTACCAGCTAACGACCAATCAAAGGAGAAGCAGAGGAGGAGTAGTAGGAGGAAAAGGAGTAACAACAACAACAAGAAACTCACTTTCGTAGAACGTTTGCTTTTGGCCATGTAATAAAAATCATTGGCAATGGCCAATATTACGGCTTATATATATTAACGGCTGCGTGTGCGCGTAGAATTAAAAGCGCAGCAGAGAAGGAAGGGGGGGTGCGGCTGGAATTGGGAATTGGGAACTGGGAGGAGAACACGTTTTTGTGATTTTCTAGCAATTTTCCGTCGTTGCTCAATGAAACTCTAAGCCACAGTTGTTGGCCAGCTACAAAAAGAGTTAAAGGAAAAAAAGAGAAGCCTTTTTCGCCATCTTCACGATTCTGCAGCTAGAGAAGAACCCTTGGAAGAGTGGGCAGGGCGGGGCTGGGCGGGTCGGTACGGGGCGTTAAAGCCAACTCCCCTTACTTCCTGTGCTTCAAAGCAAACTCCCTCCGCTGCTGCTTCATCTTCTTCTTCTTGTTGGTCTGGGCCAGAAACATGTTTGCCACATTCTTTGGCCCAACTTGAGCTCTTGCTGTCCCACTCCCTCCCTCTGTCTATCTGTCTCTTTCGGTATCGAGGTTTTCGTCGAACCTTTTGGGTTTTGTGGTGGGAATCGTTTGGTTTTCGGGCCACTTTATGGATCTTTTTGCTGCAGCTCTTCTGCTTCTTGCTGGCCATGGGATTATTTCATTTTGTGGTGTTTCCTTTTTGGCCCAAACCGAATGCCGCCGAGAGTGCGCATATTAGAAACAAGTTATTCCTGCTGCCGCAGCAGTTTTAGAGTCACTGGCGTTTTCGGGGCCATGATTCATTTTTCTTCCTCCTCCTCCTCTTCTTCTTCTTCTTGGTCAAAACGTTTAACATTTCTTTAAATTGTTTTTTTTTTGTCTCTGTTGTTTTTATTTTTATTTTATTTGTTATTTAAAGATGTTTTTCATTGCCTTGAAACGCGTGAAAAAGAAAGTTTATTTCCCTCTATTGTTTTATACGCTTAATGTGGGCGCTGCGCTCGCTTGAGGGCGTGTGGGCAGGTGTCGAGAAAGTGTCGCTAAATAACCATTTATTTAAGTATATTTATGCTCTTAACTGAATTAACATATCAATTAAATTTGATTGAAATTAAATCGACATTTTTCTAATTTTCTGCTTCTTCTTTCTTCTCGTTTATAGCCAGATGCACCAAGGGCTGTCTGCATGGCCAATGCGATAAACCAAACCAATGCGTGTAAGTATTAAAAATTTTAAAAAAAAGTTTTTTTTATAAAAACTTGGCAACATGTTGCCAATTAGCTATTGCCAACACTTAAGCGATGCGCTTTACTATTTTGTGCTTAGTCTGCCCCTCCCACACACCCCATGCTAGTTCAGCAATTGTCATTGGACACACCTTGTGTTATTGTTATTGTTTTTTTTTTAGTTACTTTTTGCTACCAACTTTGTTAAAGGGCAACAGCATAAGCAAAAAAGCACGTTTGATGGCTCTTAGCCATTTGTTAGTGGAACAAGAAAATTCTTTGGCCTCTCTTTACTTACTCTCTTTCCCGCTCTGCCGCTCTGTCGCTCTCTTTGTGTGGAGTGCATTGGCTGACATTTGATTGTCGAAGGTTTTGCATTACAATTTTATATTCGAGTGTCTGCTGAAATAATCAAGTAAAAGCTACACACACACACACACACACACACACTACAGTACAGACAATGCATATAACCTGCAAATGAAATTGAATTTCAAAGTTTTCCCACATTTTTTCATAGCAGCAGCAACAACAACAACAAACACAACAGCAATGACAAAGCAAGGTGTAAATCAACACTTTTGACGACGCTCGCAAATATTTTATGCATGAAATTTCAAGCTCAAATCTCAGCTAAGCACACACACACACACATTAAAGCAGCTGTTGTCTTGGCGTTGCCAACTAATATGCAGAAAAGCTAATTGCGCCGTTGCTTCCAAGTTCTTTACTATCTCTTTGTCTCTCTCTTGCTCCCGCTCTCTTTAATTTCAAACAGGATGTGGATCATTATTTATGCATTGCTGGGGCCAATAAAAAGGGACGGAAATCAAACATTTTGTGGTTTCCCAATAATTGTGCCAAAAAGGCAAACTTTTGCGCCGTCACCAGCAGCCAAGAGCAAAAAGCAATAAGCAATAACAACAGCAACAATGTTATTGATTGTGATTTGGGATAAAATGTTTGTTTTACAAATAGACTCGCCACTTCCACTACTTTTTGCCCCTCTCCTACCAACTACTCTCGATTGTTTGAGTTTCGTAGAAAAAACCGCAAGCGTTTTACGTTCAAGTATGCGTGTTGTTGCCCAGCCACATGGCCAAAAAGCATAGCAAACCAAGCCATTGAAAATTAAAGTGCTTTGCAGTCTCACTCGCTCGTCGTAATGGTGGGAATATTTTAATAATTCTAAACGCGCGCGTTATATGACCAAACAAACACACACACACGCACACACACACACACATACACTTACACTTACGCACTCATTCAGTTGGTTAGTTGGCAACACTACTGTGCTGTGTCGCCAACCTTTTATTTTCTGACATTTCTGTCTGTGTGTACACACTGACGCATATCAATTACCTTTTGTCTGTGAGCTTCCCCACCCACTCATTACACACGCACGCACTTACCTACACACACCACAAGCGTTTGCTTTGATTTAGTGCCAATTGAGAGTTTTGTGGGTGAAGGATTTGTTTTTGTGTCTTTTGTTTTTGCTTATTGCATTTGCGTATTGCGTACATAGGCAAGCAGCAAGCAGCACACAACGCACAAGTGGAACGCGTTGCGTTTAAATAAATTAATTTTGTGCTTGCGATCGTGAGAAATGCAAAAAGTTGCGTTTCCTTCTCACTTACTACTTGCCTCTCTTTTGCGCTCTCTCTCGGTATGACTGCGGATATGCACACTTGAAAATAACAGCAACAACGTCGCATCATTTTATTGTTTCTTTCTTTCTTTCATTTTCTTTTCTTACTTTTTTTTTTTTTGACTTTCAAGTTGACATGCCTTTTCCTTTGACTTCTTCTTCTCTATCTACATTCCCCAACTCCTTTGGCGCGCGGCTGTCAAGCGCATATCCCGCTTGGGGGCAACTCGAAGCACTTCAGATCACATTGGGGAAGGAGTCGAACTGAACGAACAGTAAAAGTGCACATCCCAAGCAAATCGTCGCTGTTGTTGTTGTGTGTGTGTGTGTGTGTGTGCAATTTGGTTGATCTCTCTTACTCTCTTTACGCTTCTCTCTTTGGCTTTGGCCTGTAGTCAGCGAAGCGTTGCTGCGCCCACACAGGCAATTACATACAAATACCAATGTATGTGTATTGATTTATGCACAAGTGCATGTGTGTGTGTGTGTTTCTGTGAGTGTGAGCGATTTGCTAAACAGGTGATGCGCTGTCTTCCCCGTTCGCTTTGCTTCAAACTTCAAAAGTAAACCAGCGCCGCAAGCGCAATAAGCGTGTCCATCTTCATGTCCAGCGCTGTACGCTTTACTTTTTTTTGTCTTCTTCTCTTTATTTCTTTTTTGTTTACATTTGCATATTTCATTGATGAGCAAATGTGCCGTTGTTTGCGCTTGATTTCGATAAACGATAATAAAACTGACGATAGCAGCTGTCGATAATTTTCAGCCCAGTTTCTAATGGGAGTATAAAAGCTTATGTTTTTATGGGAATGCTTGATCAGTTTATTAATCTTTTGCTATCCTTTATCTATTTACAGTTGTCAAAAGGGCTGGCAAGGACCACTGTGCGACGAGTGTGCTCCGTATCCGAGCTGTGTCCATGGCACATGCAACAAACCCTGGGACTGCATCTGCAACGAGGGCTGGGGTGGACTCTTCTGCAATCAGGATCTGAACTACTGCACCAACCATCGTCCCTGTCTCAATGGTGGCACCTGCCACAACACAGGCGAGGAGCTCTATACCTGCATGTGCGCACCTGGCTTCAGTGGCGGCGACTGCCAAACCGAAATCACCTCCTGCGATGCCGATGTGAATCCCTGCCAGAACGGTGGCACCTGCGTGGACGAGGCTACTCAGCGAGGTTACCGCTGTGACTGTCCCAAGGGCTGGAGTGGACGCATGTGCGAGGAGAAACTGCTCACCTGTGCCGATAAACCCTGCCACCAGGGCAGGTGTCGCAACACGAACAGCAACGGCAAACAGGGTTTCCAGTGTGACTGCCCCAGTGGCTACAGTGGCACCACCTGTGAACTGCATCTGGACAACTGCAATCCCAATCCCTGCCAGAATGGAGGAACCTGTCAACCGAGTGGCCAATGCCTGTGCCCCGACGGCTACACGGGATCCAAGTGCGAGCAAAACATCGACGACTGCGTAGGTCACAAGTGCCAGAACGGAGGCACCTGCATCGACATGTTGCAACAGTACCGCTGCCAGTGTGTGCCCGGTTTCCATGGTCCCCGCTGCAGCAGCCGTGTCGATCTCTGCCTGACGAAACCCTGCGCTAATGGAGGCACCTGCACCAACCTGAACAACGACTATCAGTGCGACTGTCGAGCGGGATTCACCGGTAAGGATTGCTCCATAGACATTGACGAGTGCCTGGGCAGACCGTGCCACAATGGCGGCACCTGCATGAACCGTGTCAACAGCTTCGAGTGCGTCTGCGCCAATGGATTCCAGGGTAAGCAGTGTGACGAGGAATCCTATGACTCAGTCACCTCCGTGGCCCAACAGTACGGCACTACCAGTCAAGCCCGTGCTGATGGACTCACCAATGCCCAGGTCGTGCTCATAGCCATCTTCTCGGTGGCCATGCCCTTGGTCGCTGTGATCGCTGCCTGCGTTGTCTTCTGCATGAAGCGCAAGCGGAAGCGTGCCCAGGAGAAGGACGACGCCGAGGCACGCAAACAGAACGAACAGAATGCGGTGGCCACACTGCATCACAATGGCAGCGGCGTGGGTGTGGGAGTCGGCATGGGTGTGGGCGTTGGCATGGGTGTGGGCGTGCCCATGACAGCCGGTGCGCTGGGCGTCAAGCGAGGCAGCAGCGGTGGCCTGACCTTCGACAACAACAGCAATCCCAACATTATCAAGAACACCTGGGACAAGTCAGTGAATAATCTCTGTGCCTCTGCTGCCGCTGCAGCGGCTGCTGCTGCTGCCGACGCTGAGTGCCGCATGTATAACGGTGCTTTGGCCAATTACGCCGCCGCCGCGGACAACAATGCAAATTCGGAGTTCTGCGGCGTGGGACAAATTGCGCCACTGCAGCGCGCCAAGTCCCAGAAGCAGCTCAACACGGATCCTACGCTGATGCATCGCGCATCTCAGCTGCTCTCCGCGGGCGCCGCAGCCAATGTAGGCGTTGCGCAAGCGGCAGCGGCGGCAGCAGCGCAGGCGAGCACCAAAGACTACAGCGCTGGAGCGGGCGCAGCGGGGGTGGGGCCCAGCGAGGGCGGCAAGGGCGGTAAGAGGATCTCAGTGCTGGGCGAAGGCTCGTACTGCAGCCAACGTTGGCCATCCCTGGCAGCGGCGGGCGTAGCAGGCGCCTGCAGCTCCCAGCTGATGGCAGCTGCCTCAGCGACGGGCAGCGGCGCAGCGACGACGCAGCGCACAGTGGTCTGCGGTACGCCGCACATGTAAGCAAAGACTGCAAAGAGAGAGGAGTAAGGGGAGTAAGACAGACGCCAAATGAGCCACATGTGGCTTTGTTGTTGATTGAAGCAGTGCAGTCGTCAAAATTGTAACAAGCTAAACTCTACACACACCCTACACACACACACACACACGTTTTAAAAAGTTTAATTATTAATTACCTATTTTAGTATTTTTTGCATGGACTGACTTAAGCCTAAAAGTTCTCAATGTATATTAAAACTACACTTAAAAAAATTGTTTGAAATTGTGTTTAAACTCCACACACTTGACTATACAAAATGGCGCGGCTTCTAAACTTGTCACACACACACATACACACACTTATAGACAAAGCGCCCACACAAATCTCTACACTGGACGAAAAACTTTACACTGACGTTTTGCATGTTACTGAAAAATCTGCTTCAATTATTATTATTTTTATGATAATTCGATTTAGTTGCGATAAATTGTAAATAATACTTAACGCACTCTACACTTAATTAGTTATTAATTAATTAGACATATTATTAATTAAAAAATACCGAATTATATGAAAGAAAAAATTCCTCATTGACGCGTCGCAAGCATTTTGTAAATAGTACTTATAGTTAAACAGAAAAAATACTAAAAAAAATACAAAAAAAACTACTTAAAATTGACTATCTCGCGCTATAATTTTAGTGTCTAAAATATACATATATTTAGCAAGTATAACTAAATTTAATTGTAGCTTAATTAGCATAAAACGAAACCTACACAGACAAACAAGCGAAGACAAACAAAAACATTTAGTGATTCTATTTTAAGTTCTTATTAATTAATTAATTCTACACTCACTCTACATAATTCTAATTTACACTCTACAACATTTTTTTTGTTTTTTTAAATCCACTTTTTCGGCATTTTTTAATTTGGAGCTCTCGTTGGCATAAACAAAAGTCAATAATATTTATATTTATAGTTATATTCACTAACTGTAAACGAAATGTATTGAATTTATAAATTTTAAGCATAAATTAATGAAAAATTTCCAAAACAAAATTGAATGAAATATACAAAATACACTTAAAAAAAAAAACTCCATATAAATTTAATTATATGTTTGAAAGTCTTCAGAACAGTATAGTCTTATTATTATTAATAACAATTATTGATGATTTACATTTAATTTTGATCTCAAACCCATTAAACGCAAGAAAACTGTTTGCGAAATTCCAAAATATCAAAATTAAATCTTCAAAACTTACAGTTAAATTGCAAATGGTTCCTCGTTAGTATAAAACTAGTTGTAAAAGTGCTAAAAATATATACACATATATTTTTTATACATTTGCTACTTAAAAACAAAAAAAAAAAAGAAAACATAAAACTACACAGAAAGAAATCAGCGCTCATCAATACTTATCTCAAGTAATTTTTGTACATACTTTAAAGTTCACATTTTGTTATCTACGCTCATACATACAACTCTACACATAAATATGTATAACAAAAAACACACATATATATAAATATATTTTTTTATAAATATTTAATTTTTTTAAATAGTCGTTTTTAGTAATTTATATTTTTATTGCAAAACCGAAAAAACTAAAAAAAAAATATAATGAAAATAAAGCCACACGCGTCAGATTGTAAAAAGTATATAAGATCTAAAAAAAAAATACACTTACTATTTATAAACAAAATGAAAAACCGACAAAAAATAGTAGTTACATGCTTACAATTGTAATTTAGTGTTGTACTTACGATTTAGCCTAAACAATTTTATGAAATTCTAGTAATTAAACAAATGAATTGAAAAACCACAAGAAAAAACCAAGCTACAAAAAAGCGAACAAACAAAATGCAAAAGAAAAAAAAATATGAAAAAAAAACAATAAAAATTTGTATGAATGAATTCTCAAAAAAAAAAATCAATTGATTTTATTATTTCAAACAAATTTCAGACAAGGGAAAATTGGCAACGCTGTGGGGGTGGCAAGCTGACAACACTGCAAATGGCGACGGCATTAAAGCTGCCATAAGGAAGCATTTAACAGCGAATTTAAATAAATATTGACATTTATTAGACAAGATTTACAGCACGATTTGACCATAAGTAGAAATTAAATTTTCTTGCTGCTAAAAATGTAATTTTAATTGCAATGAGACGAAAAGTAAGCGCATAATGAGCGACAGTGTGAAAATAGCGTTCTATGTATGTGTGCAACACAGGCACTTGCATACACAGACACGTACTTACATGCGTGCAAGTGCAATAGCAATATGTAAAGACGAAGAGAACATTAAAAGTTGTTGCTGTTTGCATCTTTCACTCTGCCTACTCGCCTGCGTCTGTGTAAGTTACAGTGCGTAAAAGTGTGTGTGTGAGTGCGTGAGAGCGAGGATCTTAAGAGCGCGGCGCACTGTGGAACAAATGATGCAAGTCATGTGGAATCCATTTAAGTGAGCTTTGCTTAAGAAGCAGTAATGAGAGCAAGCTAAGCATAATTAGTTATGCAAAGAGAGCCGAGTATTAAGAGAGCTAAAGTAATGAGCTAAGTTTAACGATAAGAGTTTTATATTAAAATAAAGAGAGCAGTTTTTTTTTGCTATTGGTTTGCCTATTTGTGCCATAGTAAACGCCTGGTCGGCATTATTATTAACGTACGACCAGGCTGGTCAGCAGCAGCAGCAGTCGCTGCAACAAAGCATTAACAATAAATTCTCGCATGCCATTGTGAAATTCTCACAATAATCATAAATAATACTTTATTTTTACATCTTAAACGGCGATGCTGCCGCTGTGGCTGCTGTGGAAGAGTGCCAGTTAATGAAGTTGCGTATGCTTATGGCCAGGAATGGAGACGGAGCTGGAAATGGGATTGGGAATAGAGATGGGATTGTTTTGTGGCCTGTCAACATGAGCCACAAATATTATAGCCAAGAGTGCGGAAGATAACAAAACTCGAGAGTCTCCAACCAACGCCTAATTAAGCAACTTTAAACCTGGCAACACAAAGTGGCAAGTCATTTGGACAGTGGGCAGCAGCAGTATGTGTGCGACTTGCCCGCTGCTCGTATCATTTACAAAACAATTACGCATACGCCGTGGCGGCAAGATGCATCAGAGGTGAAGCGATGGAGAGCGATCCACTTGAATGTTAAACCATTAAAATGCACTGTGAAAATATTGTGTTAGGTTAGCAGAGGAGGGGGTTAAGGAGGGTAGGGGGACCCGTGACACTGCTCATTGAAAACTCTCTTCTTTTTGTCTGTTTGTTTACCAAGTTGCGTTTATACTCCACATTTTGTCATTTCATGCCTCGAAAGAGTTGCGACGACTCTAACACTCGGCACCTAATTGTGTTTACGTAGGCGTCGCTAACCGCTTCCCCTACCACGTCTCTCACACCATCCATAGTTCATTAAGTGCCTGGGCAAACTCCAAATTAACTCATTGAAAACCCGCTTCAATTATGTTTAGACAAACAACAACAACAACAGCAATGCGTTGACAGTAATAACTGACCCCATCATTCTGTCAACTTGCTGGGTTTTCAAAAAAAACCAAAACCCAAAAAAGGCTAAAAAAAAACTTAAAAAAAAGATTCGAAATCCAAATCCCAGACTCTGTTTGTAGTTTCTGCTGCTTTTGTCTGCGCCTTGAAAACAGCTAAAAAATGTTTGGCTCAATTCTCATAGTACAAAAAACCAAATCCAAAAAAGATCAACAAAAAGTTTGTGTTCTTGTTCTCATTCTTGTCTCCTGTATACAAAAAGTTCTGTAGTCGGATCTTTTGGATTGTTTTGTTGTTCTCTTGTTGTTTTTTTTTTTTTTTTTTTTTTTTTTGAATCCATCGTGCATTCATTGTCTGCAGCTAATCGTTATAAAAGATCTCGCTTTTCATCATCGTGACGCTCAACTGCGTTGTTGATCTTGAAAAAATTTGCTCTAAACGGGCAACAACAACAACTACAACAACACTATAAACAACAACAACAATATCAGCTGCTAATAGATACGAAATCAAAATACATTGTAAACTGAGCAATCGCATTTGTTGGATTCAAAACGAGAAACGAGCTCAGTGCACATGATCGGAAATTGTTGCTGATGTTAAAGGATTTAAATACAGTACACTGAAGAAAATAAAGGTAGTCAAGAAGTGCCCATGACTTAAAATAAATTTAATTTTAGTAAATGTTAGAATAGTTACGGAATTATAAACAATTTCTTGGACCAATTCTATTTTAATCCTAAAATAAAATGTTTAAAAAACATTTTAAATATAATTTGTTTGAAATATTTTTATTTCTTAAATTAATAAAATATTGAAATAATGTTTTTTATTATACAGTGAAAGCTATACACGCGGACAGCGCCTCAGATGGATAGCTCCCTTAGCCGGACGTATTTTATAGTCCCAAGTTGTATGATTTTTATACAAAATTCGTTTCTTTGAGCGGACAAAAATACTAGAACCGTGACTGTCCGGCTATGGGAGCTTTCACTGTATTTTACGCAATAATCTAGGCAAAAGATTATATTTAACTTTAGCTACAGAGCTCATTTAAAAATGTTATGATTAATTATTGAAACAATTATTTAAATATAAATTTATTTATAATAAAATAATTAATTTTTTAATTCAATTTTTATTTGGTATATTAAGAAAACTATTTTTATGTTATATGAATTTTTATTTTGAACTTTAAAAATAAAATTTCGCTCCTCGATCCCCCAATTCTCTCAGTGCAAGGCTACTCAAATTTCAAACAGTGTCTACCAAAAAAAAACGGACACCGCTAACCCACAAAATGGGCCATAATTTAATGAGCTTCATTCATTCATTTCGACAATTACGTTCCCAAAATGAGAGAAACCCAAAAAAGGAGAAGAAGAAAAAAATTCACAGCTCCAATTCTATTAAAGCGCAGACCAATGAGATGAAGCTGAGAAGATGAAACTGAAGCTAAGCAAGAAGAAGAAGAAGAAGAAGAGGCAGTTGAAAATGGAAATGGAAAAAAAGGTCATCTTATCATAAATAAACAGATATAAAATCAAGAATCAAATTCAAAAGCGAAGACAAGACAAGACAAGACAACAAATCCGTGGCCAAATAGTAAATTGTGGAGAATTACACAATAAATGAAATGCAGACCAATGGCGTGCACAGGGAGAGTGAGAAGAGCAGCGAAGAGAGAGGGGTAACAGACAGACAGATAGACAGAGAGACAAAAAAAGCGCACACAAAAAATGATTCACTATGGAATTTTATGAGCTGAGAACATTTTGAAACTGCCTTCAATGCCATGAGACACAGATGGCGTGTGAGTGTTGGAGTGTGAGTGTATGAGTGTATTCACCAGCTGAGAGCTTAGCAACTGAAGTAGCCAACTTATAGAATGGATTATCTAGTCTGCATGCAAATGCGATCGATAAAATATTAAACTTGTAGCTAATTGAGTGTGAAGCAGCAGCTGAGCACAAAAAAAGATACACTTCCAGTGGGGATTAAGATTCATTCACTTTTTATCTATCTATCTTTTCATCTGTCTATCTATTTGGGTATTTTGGTTCAGGTAGCGCCGCTGTCGTTTAAGCCAAATAAATTTCAAACAAAACGCTCAGCTTTATTTCTACTGTTATAATTTATTTCACATAACAGATACAGATACAAAATTTGTATCTGCAAACGCAGACGCAACCAATGGAGATAAGAGTGCAGCTTCCCCAAGTCTTTGGACTACTTGACTTTGTCTTCGTTTGTCGCTGCATAATTTGTCGTCGCTTGTTTTTTTTTTTGGAGTTTGGGGATTTGTTTTTGTTCTTGTATCTTGTAGATACATTTGTAAGTTTGGACCCGCTTTAATTCATTTGAATTCGGTTCAAACGGACAGCGCCAGCAGCAGCGGCTGAGGCTGGAGATGTTCATCGTGTGTGTCTCTGATCTCTTCTTTTTTTCCTTTTTTTTTTTTTGTTTTTTTTTATTAATGATGTGGGAACTTCTGTTCTCTGAACTAAACTGATTTTTGTTTTTGTTGCTGTCTTGTAATGCGCCCATTTAAATTTCATTAATTATGTGAAATACTTTCATTAATATCAGACTCAAGTATACTCATAATAATACAACTTGAAAGCCTCTGGCTGTGGGCTCAACTTTTGCATTTGTGACCTGATTTGCTGAACTTGAAAACACAATTGATTGATTGTATCTTTTGTATGGAGCGCTTTAAAGGGTTTTCAAAAAGATTTGGAAGGTAGGCTTAACTTAATAAATGTATAAATTAATTGTTTGAGAAATTATTTAATTTATTTAATTATTTCTTTGTACAACGATTTCAGCAGAATCAGTTCTATCATTTGCTACGCAGACAGGCTTGCCGTTTTAGCCATTTTATTAGATTAATTTATAAATAATTTTATTCCAGAGGCCAAAAACATGACTAATTCCAAGCCTTCTATTAAGCAAACTGACCCAAATACTTGAAGAGCGAATAAGTGCGTTTTAAAAATCCTTTTCAGCAGCGAATTGAGTAGTTCTAGTATTTATGAGTAAACAAAAGATTCAAGTAGTTTCCGACTATTTGGAAATATGACGGATTCGAGTAAAGCAAATACCGCAGATATAAATATTCAGAGGGGAAGAAACAAAGAAGAAGAAGACCAAAAGCTACGAAGTGGTGAGGAAAAAAAACGGTTTTCAATTCGGTTTATTTGCCTTTGACAAACAGAACACAGAAAAAAGCTAAAGAAAAACTTAAAATAAATCAAGCACAAGCCACCAAAGAGACGGGTAGACGAAGGGAGGCAGAGAGAGAGAGAGAGACAGAGAGAGAGACAGGTAGAGTGAGCGAAAGAGAGAGGCAGACTAGTAAAGCGCTTCGCTCATAATCATATTGATGTATTACAATAGTTTGTGGAAGTACACGGATCGTCTGGCGGCTGTAAAAACAGCCATAAAAACTACAAAACATTGCTGAGAGTTTCAAGCCAAAAGCGAGAAAAAAGCCAAGCCAAGCCAAGCCAAGAACAAGAGTTACAATCCAAATGAGTTATAAGTGTTTGTTGTTGTTGTTGTTGTTGTTTTTGTTCCAACAAGATTGACATGCGTACACCTCAAGAGCTGGAGCCAAAGTTTTTGAGTTGCTTCTTTTGCCACTTCTCTGCTTCGACTGTCCCCTCTTCTGGGAATACCTCTAACGATGTTGGTCATTGAGGCTATATAAATAATGGAAATGCATACTAATTAAATTGTGAGAACTTTGTGTCTTTATGCCTGAGATCTAACATCTCAGAGAGCTCAGTGATCAGAGCTCAGATTTAAGATATGAGTTTTGAGTTTTGTATTGTGCCCAATTCTATGATAGTAACTCAAAGTATCTGTATCTTTTGCTCTTTAGCTGCATGCTAATTATCACCAACTGGGTGCATTGGAGTGTGAGAGTGTTGCCACACTAATTGCATTTGTCAATATGCCGCATTATCGACTGTCTGCCAGTGTGTACACAACAGTTTTCTATGCTTCTTTTCTAACTACACACAATGTTCACACTTTTAACCGATTCTAATGAGAACGCTGTTTGAATTTCAAGTGAGAGTTTTCTTTTCTAACATTGTGTTTTTGTTTGGCTAAACAATCATAATAATGAAGATTGTTCAATTTGGGAAATAATAAAGGATAAGAGTGCGATTTTTAGACCCCGTACTCTAGAAAAGATTAGAGGGGTCTCTTAAGTTTGTCCGTCTCAGAGACTATAAGCGCTGGAACTACCAAATTAGGAATGAAAGTCCCTATATTTCAAATTGGTGCAACGCCCCCTACCAGCCCCGAAAATTGTAAAGAACGTCATAGCTTGGAAACGACTAAAGCTATCAGGACTTAATTCACATAGTATGTGTATGGTAACATGAAGATAGTAAATCTTCACCAAATTTAATCAGGATCGGACAACTATAGCCTATAGCTTCCATATGACACATCGGAAAAAAAAGAAAATTTTTTTGAAGACATGTAGTGATAGTTGGGTTATTGCAACCAAACTCATATATTATGTGCATAACACTTCTATAAATATTCTCAACAAGTTTGATCCCTATCGAACAACTATAGCCTATAGCTTGCATATGACAAATCCGTCCGAAATGACTTATTTGTAAGGAAAATGGGCACTTAAATGAGTACGTGGTCTTTTACAGTCGGCTCACTCGACTGTAGCCTTTCTTACCTGTTTAATATATATTAGGACTCTGTCAGTTTTATTTAAAATCTCAATTTTGTATGAATTTCTTTAAATTTTTTCAAAGTTGTACATTATTTATATCAACAAAATGTTGCTCAGATGATACTGCCATTTATCTATAAGATAATTACACTCTAATATTAGCCAAATAAGCCAATTATGCCACACGATCGTAGTGCCACATTCAGTTTGTTGTTTTAGCCACACACACACACACACACAGGTGAGACCCGAATCTCAGCTTGAATTGAGTTTCACGACTTTGCTTACAACGCCGACAACAACTTAACTGTACACACATCTCTGACTGTCGCTGCTTCCTTTCGCCCCTCTCCCAGTCTTTCAAAAGTCCAAAAAAAGGTGAACACAGTCGCAGTAAATGTGAACCTTTGGGCGTCTGCTGATGGAAGGAAGCTCGATTGCTACTTTTCCACAATAGTTTTCCACACACTGAGCAGTCGGTACTCAGTACTCAGTGCTGAGTGCCAGTTACCAGTTACAAAGTTACCAGTTACCAGTTATCGGGTATTGAGTACTGGCTACTACTAAACGATTCACTGACAACTTGCGCACAATAGAACCCGAACAATTACGGTATTCGGTACTCACTGATCGCTATATATGCAGTTGTTCTGCTTCTTTTACTTGTTCTTCGGTTTCGGAAAATGTCCAAACATTGTCGGAAATTTGTTAACTTTAATTTCTGTTGCATTTGGACAGGCCTAAACCGAACAAGCGGTCTTTGTCTCAGTTTCAATTCGTTGGAAAAAGGCTAGCGGATGATTTTCCTACTTTTACACCCTGTAGTTGGAAGCTAAGGAGTGTTTAAAGCTTGAATAAAAATAATAGATAAATAAAAGTCAACAAGCTGTACCTCAAAATCAAACTTTAGATGGAAAATTCTAACAATAATTTTTTTACATCTCTGTTATTATTGTATAAATTTGCTACAGGGTCTCTAACAGTCCAGCTGTAACAAACTCCCATTGAAACGAATGAAAGTCGCGGGCGTTGTGCCATTTTCAATTCACGTTGTTGTTGTCTTTTATTGGCCAGCTAATCGAAATTATGACAATCCTGGCAATAGCTTTTAACGGTTCTCAGTTGCCATTACCAGTTTGTGCCGTAAATTTGTTTGTCAACTTGTTCGACAGACGCCGTTGAAATGAATTGTCGGTCCATTAATCGTATGTGCTTGTGACTGCGATCGTAGTTGCAGTAACTCCAAGGTGGACTGGAGTCACTAGGGGGTAATTAGGAGTTTATAGACTTGTTAATTGATACGTGACACGTCTTGGGAGTATGCAAATATTAAATGTTGTTTATGTTGGTTTATTTCAAATTGATCATTTTAATTGCGCTTTTCAGTTGGTCAAATAAAAATCGTGCATGGTCACTCTAAAACTTAAAAGGTAATCAACATAAGTTCGGTCTTTAATTTGACTGGCAACAGTTGTTTTGATAGTTCAACGGTCACTACTCTGCTTTGATAGAATTGTTTTGCGTAGCTTTTATGGCCACTCTAAAACAGAAAAATGGCAATATAGTCTGTGTTTACGCTTAGACATGTTGGTCTAAAAGTGAGCAGCCTGCTGTTATGATTAAAATGTTTTGTGAGCTGTATATGGTCACCCTAAATTTATGAAAAATGTAAATAAAGTATGTCATTAAGCTGATTTAGATTATAAATTGTTAATTTAATTTATATTCGTTGGATCAAATCATTTCTAAAAAAACATATGGTCACTCTAATAAATATTTATCTAAAATTAAGCTGTATTTTAATCTTAAGACAAGAAATTGGTGTTAGAATATAATGCTGTCTTTGATATAAATGATTTTTTAAAGCGTATATGGTCACTCTAAAAATAAATGCTGTGTACAGTAATTATTCATACACAGTGTAGTCTAGCACCCAAACCAGAATTGTGTAACCAAACTATTTTTCTCATCACTTTAAGCTGAGCTGGTCACCCTGCTGTATGGAAAGGAATTTATTGATAAGCCCAGCTTACATAATTAAACAGAATGCTAGCATTCCCCAACCAAATTAGTCGCATTATGCACAAACCCAAGAGAAGAAAAACTCTTTGCAAATAAACGAAATTCTCACAACTCTCTTATGACAACAGTGAGTCCTAAAAGTGTACATCCCGTGGCCCATAAACGGATGTCGGGAGCGATCCAAACAAAGTGACTGTCTCTTCATTCAGCATAGGCGACATTTTTCGAATAAATGGCAAAAGAAATAAAGTATAAAGTAAACTATAAGTGAAATAGTAAGTAAGTATTTTAGTATTATTGCATATAGGAGGGGTGAAAGAGGGGCAAGAGGGACGAACGCTTTCTCAGCCATTGAAAACTTGTTATGGGATGAAAAGATGATGAAAAGACGCACACAAATCAATTTAACGATGGACTAGCCCAGTTCCAGTTTGAGTCCAAGTTTGAGTTGAAGATCGGGTTTTGTTTTTCGTTAAGACAATTGCAATCGAAGTTGAAATCGCAAACGCAGTTCATTCACTATCAGAGTGGGAAAAAGAGTACAAACTGGCATAGAGTGGCTGACTGGCTGACTGGCTGCTAACTTGGCCAACAGTCACTTGGCTGCTGACTGTTGACTGTTGTTGGCGGCGTCGACTTGGACTTCCTGTTGTCGCGTCATTATTGTCCATCATCATTTCCATTCGTAATGAGGCGCTGGCTACTAAAATCAACTTGATCTGTTCAGTTCAGTTTAGTTTAGTTCATTTAGATGCCGACACAGAGCGAAAGAATCGAACAGAAACAGAAATCTTTTAAGCGGGGGCTGTCGCTTTTGGCCCTGCACGATTCTGGCCAATGATCAGCTGTGACAATTTATAGGCAAAAGCGAGACAGAGTTGGAGCTAGAGAACTTGGCTTAATGTATGGCTCGCAGAGACCAAGTCAAACCTTATGTACAACATTTACTATGTTCGCTGACATTCTTCGCGTAATTCTTCAATTTCAATTGCATACTGCAATAGACCAGTCTCAGTCGCAGTCGCAGTCTCTGGCTCAGCTTGCAGCTTCTAGTTGTTGACTTGTTTCTTGCTGTGTTGCCAGTTCTTTTGTTCAACTTGGTTGTTTTTTACTTAGCTTCTCTGCTGCTGCCAACAACAATTGTCGCGACATTTTTCTAGGTAAAACTCACGATCAATTGGCGACACGCTTCTTCTTGGCAGCCAAAACCTGTCGACGTCTGCGTGAGTTGTTGCTACCGAGTCTCCTCAGATCCAAACAAGTCTCAGCTCTTTGGGCTGTCCTCTATGTACCTTCATGGATCCTCCAGCTTCATTCGATCGTTCGCATCTGTTGTCGCATTGTTCTGAAACGGCAGCAAAACAGCAGCGATAAAAGTGTTTATCATGTTTGCAATTATATGCTAAAATTGTAATTGCAAATGTTTGCCTAAGCTCTAAAGGGCTTTACTTTCAGCGAGAAGACAGTCTTTGCTTTAAGCCACGGTCTCAACCACAGTTTCTTCTTACTCTTTTGCCTCTTCTTGGCCAACTGCATGTGAAGCAGCTAGATTCACTTTGAAGTGTTTCGTTGTTGTTTAAATGGATTTCATAAACGGTTCTACTGAACATATTGTAGTATTTACCATTTCAATGCTGAGAACCGGATGTGAAAGACTTTAACTTGACCAACGTTTCCATCTCTTATGGTGTGAACACACATTATGAATGCATTTACAGATACTTTGGGTATTCATACTTAACCATTTAACGGTACTGAACGATGAGTTCGGTTGGGATTTAGCTTCTAGTATTGATTGTGGTGTTGGTCACTGAATTGTGTTTGTAGATATTTATTTATAGGTTTATAAACACTTTAAAAATAGTTATTAGCGTTTAGTAGTTAATGACTTAATTAAGAATTTGAGTACAAATTAAAGATACTCTGTGATTATTTAGCAAAGAACGTAGCTACGAAAAAAACACATGTTAATGAAGTTATGAAGGATAAAAAGAAGATTTCTTTAAAGGTTTTTTTGATAACATTTTTGAAGAAAATGAATGTACAGACAGGCTAAAATACTAGTAGTAAACCAGAAGAGGAAGCTCTTAAATATCCTACGTATTGTTTAAGGCCAAAAATTCTAAATAAATACTACTCAAAGTTCTAGCTACAAAATCTATACCAAAAGATAATCCATACTCAAATGTTACTTCCAAAGAAACCTTTTTTATCTACACAAATGATAGCTAAATAAAAGTGGCTTAAATGATTTTCGGATATACAGATAGTTAACCAAAACTGCTAATCTATTTACAGATATAACACAATTGAGAGTCTTGAATGACAACCAAAAAGATGATGCTCATTAGAAAACACATAAAGCATGTTGAAATATTCATTCCAAGCGATAACAATCTTCGTGATAATTAAAGGCGGTGGGAAAACCCACGAAAGAAAACTTAAAAAAAAATATAAGGAAAGGAAAGAGTAAAAGCAGAAAGATAGGAGATAGAAGGCTAGTTAAGCTGCTGAAGAATTGTTGATGGATTCTTCATCGCTGGTGATTGTGATTGTGATTATGGATTTTGAGTGAAACGGGTAGGCGCAGCTGAGAAAGTGAGGCATGTAGCATGCAACAAGCCTCAAGCCTTAAGACTTATGCTTTATACCTCATGGCTTCATGGCTTCATGGCTCATGCATCATGCAAGGCATCAAGTGACCATAAATTTTACCAACTGACCTCAGATGCAACATCAACACTCCATCAAAATCTTGGCACTTAGTGTTCGTGTGCCCACCCAAAAAAGGCCATGTGTTGACGATGGTGACGCTGAAGTTGGGGCCAAAGTGGCACTGGAAGTGGAAGATGCTGCAAGTGCAACAAGCAACTTCCAACATGCAACATGCAACAACATAATGGCGCATCCGAAGTGCAGCTAATTTAAGGAAATGCTTACTCAACGCGACACCAGCAAGCGAAGCTGGCCTAAAGCGAGAGAGGGGGAGAGAGGGGTGCGAGAGAAAGACGCTTTGATGGCATCATGTGCAGCTCCAAGTTGCCCACACCAATATGGAGGCGTTTTGCTGCCGCTGCCGCTGCTGCTGCTGCTGCAACGCGTGGCGTCCACTTTTGGTTGTCAAGCAAATTATATATATGATTTTTATGTGACAAATGAGCTTAAGATGTTGTCGTTGATGGGACAGTTCGGTCTCGGTTTCGGCTTCGGTTTCGGTTTTAGTTTCAGCTTCATGGTGCGGCCTAAAGATGGAACCGTGACAAGCGGAAATCACGAGTATTGAAGATGAATTTAAAGATGGAAGTACAAATATTACGGGAAATTTGTTATAGACAGTTAATTAAAACTATTTCTAAAATTGTTTTTAAATGTAACTTATATTTCTAACGTTTCAATCTTAACCCAAGTTATTCTTAACTCTGCCTCACTCTACGTATATTTTTGCCAAATTAGTTTCCTAAAAGTTTTTCTTATTCCCCTTAATTTGCGCCCCTCGTGAGTCATCGCATTTCTTTCCCCCTGACACGCAGCCGTGACACACACTCACTTGCGCATCTTTAGGCCAAGTTTAGAGCATGTTTGTGGCTTTTACTATTTTCTAGTCACACTCACGCACACCGATTGACACGCTGACACATATCGCAGTCTTGTTTTTAGTTTTTATTTTTTTCTATTTTGTGTCTTTGTAGACTTTGCTGTTCCATCTGCTTTTCAATTTTGTTTTTTATGATAGGTTTTGTTGTTTTGTTGTGTTATTTCCTCTTGTGGATTTGCATATAAATGCTGGACATGTGTTACGCCCCCGTTTATTTCAGAAGAAATAACTTGTTGAAAAGTGAGAGTAAAGGTCTTGTCTCTTTGGATTTGTCAAGTATCTTTTGCTGCTGCAACTGTAACTGCATTTTGGTCTCAGTTGATTTATCTCTCGGTTAGTTTACTATGTATGTATCTTTTACGATGTGTTAACTTCGAGGTAGGTACAGACACCTATCCAATCAGCCATCCATCCATCTAGCTATCTATCTGACTATGTATCTCATTTGGCAGTTACATGCAACTGCACATTCCGTTCATGTTTTCACTGCATTAAAATATCTTGAAGCTGCGTGAATGCATTCAAGGCATTCCCTCGTATTGACAAGACATTGTCATAAGCTCACATCTAATGCAATCGTTAAATTTGGCAAATATGGTTAAAACGACAGTTTTGACTTAGTTTCGCATCTCAACGAGTCGAGACATGTCTGCAATGCCGTGAACAAGTATCTCAATGTTTTCCCCAAAGTATCTGCAGTAGAACTAGTCAATTTGACAAGCTCAAATGCCTTTCGAATGTTTAATTGATAGAACTTTGTGCACAGTTTGAAACCGTGACCTTTTTAATGAAAGACAGAAAGATACAGAGTATCTATAAGATATTTTAAAGCTGGGAACAGAAGTATACATATTTTTCCTACAGATAAAAGCTCTTAAAAGTCCTTTAACTATTTTCTTTATGCCTTAAAGAAAAATTTAATTAATAACAGCTTTTAAAGGCGTCTTTCGACAAGTTTTAAGCCCTTATCGAGTCTTAGTAAAGTCCCAAGGAAACTGTTTCTCTGGCCAGAATTTCCAAGAATTTCTTTAAGCTTATCTTGGGCTAACTTCCACTTCGAGATACTTGACCTTTGAACTGTTGTGCAGATTATACAGAGTTGACATCAAAATTCTAAAATGCTAAACATAAAAACTGTGCACTGCGTTAGAGCCAAACTCATTAGCCATGGCTATAAACAAGCGTTTATGTGGCCAAGAGACGCAGTTTACTCGCATCAACAGAGTCAACTATGCAGAAATTCCATATGCGACATTATTCTCATAACCAAGGAGCCTATTAGCTAAGCCAATACACTCGCCACTACTTCAAAGTGCAGACAAGCTTTCCCTCTCGCTCTCTCCCTGTCTCTTCCCCCTTTTCTCACAGTTGTGGTGCCTGGAGTCGAGTGTCTGACCATAAATCACAGTGACGACGATGCGACTAATTAAAAAATCGACACGCTAAACTGGCAAAAGACAAAATTAACATTTGCTCTGTTGCACAGCCAACACCAGAGGGGCAGGTGGTGGGGTAGGGGGTGTGGCGTGGTAGTGAGCGGGTAGGCAGACACCCGCCGACAGACGTCAACTCAAGTCAAGATGAGAATCAGCTTTTTGGTATCGCCAAGCTGCACAAAGTTTGGGGCACCAAGGGGGCTAAGGAGGTAGGTAAGGAAAGCCGGAAAACTGGCTCATGGAACAGGCGCTACGTCAATCGGACTGATTGCCTTTGTCTCTTTTCCTCCGCCTTAGGGACTTACATGCCGGCGAGTGGAGTTAAAATAATCAACAATAATGTCAACAAGTTTTTGCGTAAATTTCTGTGCTTGGCAGATTCGTAGTTTGAGATTCTGTGGGTTACATAGCGTGCAGGTGATCAATGTTTGCGATCAACTGCAACTGCGGCAACCGGAAAGAACAACTCGAAAGGTTCTGTAAGCGTACGTAGCTGCACTGAGGGAAAGTTGGAAGTAAGTTAATAATTTAAACTATTTTAAAAGTTTATTTGAACACTTGATTTGAAAACTTTGTTAAAACTGTACCGATTTTTAACGAAAAAGTACTATTTGGTCGGCGTTTCTTTCAGTGTATTACATTTTTCTTGACTACTGTATTGTAGTTTGTTTCTTAAACATTTTTTCTACATAATTCTGACATCAAGAGTTAAAAGGTTTCTTTACTAAATACACAAAATCAGAAACATAGCGACTTTTCTCTCAGTGTACTGCAACCACTGGCAACCTTTTCGTCAGTAGTTAAGCTCTCGCTGTCCCTATCTCATGCTCCCCCATTTTCTCAGTGCCTCTTTCTCACTCACTCTTCCTACTACACTCCCTGTACGTTACTTTCTCCCCCTCTATCACACTGCTTGTTGACTTCTTTTCAGTATCTCAGCCAAAAGACAAGACTCGTCATCGCGGCTCACTGCTGATGGCATTAATTCGATAATGCATAAAAATCAGGAATACGCTTCATTGGACTCTAATTGCTAAACGCAAACAGCAACAAGGAGTACAACAACAGTTTGCAGCGACTGTAAAGATGACAACGACAGTTCAAACAGACTCTCGAGTCTATGGCTAAGACTATGAGGCTAAAACGGACTTTGGCCATGTTTGCAAGTGCATTCGAACGTTGCATTTGATGGGCTCTTGAGCTGGTGGGCCCTTTTGGCCTAGACATTGAGAGGGGGCAGGTTAGGGTAGGGGGGACTGATCAGCGGCTGCCCCAACAACGTTGCGTGTAATTAAAACGCAAACTTGAAGTCGGTTTGAGACTCAGACTTATTCTCAGGCGCAGTCCTGTATTGCAGTATTGGAGTTTGCAGTTAAGTCGTTCGGGAAACGGGAAACGGGAGGGAGTTGAGTGGGTGAAAGACGGTAGGGGGTGTAGAGGGGGCGTCTTAGCCGCACTGGTGTTGGGCAGGCTGATTTCTTGAAAGATTTGTAAACGTAAACTTTCGAAAAGCGAGGAAAAAAAGAGAAATAAACCAGAAGTAAATATCGACAAACGTCGCGACGCGTCGTGGCTTCAACAAAAATTAAGAAAAAACTTAAATGAGTTAAAAATTCCACACAACTGCGTGAGAAGTTGCCGCCAGTCGAGAGCTAAGAGCTGAGAGTCAAGAGTATTGAGCTAAAAGTTGCTTCTTTGGTTTGAGTTTATGTTTTTGTTTTTGTTTTTGGTTTCAGTTTGCGGTTTATGCATTTGGCCTGGCCTAAGCGATCCCAACAACAACAAGAACACCAACAACAAGAGCGTTGCATTTATTGATCGCCGCACAGCGATTATTGTTTAAACTGTTTTCAATGCGTTTACTTTGTGTAAATATTATTTTTTCAATTTATGAGCCATGCCGCAGATGCCATCCGCTTGGTTTCCCTCTCCCCATATCCCCGCTGACCCCACCGCTGGCCCACATACCCAATTGTCTGTCAGGCGGTTTGACAGACAGTTTGTCTCTTGGTTTGTTTTATTGCGTTGGCGCGCAGACAAATATCAATTGAAAATCCAATGAATCGAAATTGGAAATCCTCAAGATACAAAATCTTCCTCATTAAAATTGTGTCCTACACTGCAGGCACTTTAGGGAGTCAAGGGGTATATTGTTTTTAAAGTAAAGATTGTTTTTTTGTTTATATTATTAGATGTTGGATACTATTCAATAATATTTTTATAACCTCTTCGGCCAAATTTTTCCAGTTATATATGCCTTGAGTTCGTATTGAAATTCAGTTTTTAAATAGTTGACTCTGTTTTTACTGAATAACTGCTTGCGGTTCTATTATATACCCTGTAAATTTTAATTCTTAGATGTATCCAACTTTATAGTTTATTTTTATACCCAGTATTGACAGTGCCCAAGACTCCCAATCAACAAATACGCTAATAAAGATAGAATCTGAGATTGTTTGTACTTTTCTTTCGATATATAAATTTTAAAGGGTAACTTTAGTTCTGTTTACGCTAAGTAACACGCACTTTAGTACGTTTGAAGCCTGCCGAAATACCTAAATGTATTTAATTTATTATGACTTAACGGTAGTTACTCGTAATTGGCATTCTTTGCATTGCTTAATCATCAATTTTTGACGACAAAAGAATTTCGTCTTCGGGAAAATTTCTTTCCAAACTGCTTTGCTTATTTGGGGCACAGGCGGGTTAATTGGTAAGTAGAATAAAGTACTTAAAAACTGCAATCAACAGTTGCCAAATTGTAACTTTTTAATGCCGTTTAGAGTGTGACAACTTTCAGCTGACAACGCTGTTGATCACTCAATTTGGTGGCACCACGAAAAAAAAATATAATAAATTTATATCGGGGATTGGCAGTTGCACATTTTCGCAGCATGCCACACTCATTTGTTGCAAAAAACATTTGTAGACAAGCGCCGTCTAATGTCAGTGTTGCAGGCGCCGAGCTGGAGCTGGAAATGAAGGTGGAATTGGAGTTGGAGACGTCTCCAGCCAGGAGACGCTGCGTGCTACTCGGTGGACATGCTGGGTGCAACAAGCTGCCATAGATCAAACGTTGATGTCGCCAACAAGAGTACACTGATAAAAAAAACTAGGAACAAAAATAAAATAAGAGATTTATCATTCAAGGCTTCGTTTTTGAAATACTTAAAAAAGTTAAGGGTTTAAGGATTATTTTATTTGGTTTAAAGTGATCTTAATGAAAGAGCGTAAAGTTAGATCTCCGCGCGAGGTTATGTCGTTTCAAAGCGACATATCTCCGAGCGAGGTTATGTCGTTTTGAAACGTCATATCTCCGCGCGAGCTTATGTCGTTTTGAAACGTCATATCTCCGCGCGAGGTTATGTCGTTTCATAGCGACATATCTCCGCGCGAGATTATGTCGTTTGAAAGCGACATATCTCCGCGCGAGGTTATGTTGTTTCAAAGCGACATATCTCCGCGCGAGGTTATGTCGTTTCATAGCGACATATCTCCGCGCGAGGTTATATCGCTTCAAAGCGAAATATCTCCGCGCGAGGTTATGTCGTTTTGAAACGTCATATCTCCGCGCGAGGTTATGTCGTTTCATAGCGACATATCTCCGCGCGAGGTTATGTCGTTTTGAAAAGTCATATCTCCGCGCGAGGTTATGTCGTTTCATAGCGACATATCTCCGCGCGAGGTTATGTCGTTTTGAAACGACATATCTCCGCGCGAGGTTATGTCGTCTGGGAACGACATATCTCCGCGCGAGGTTATGTCGTCTGGGAACGACATATCTCCGCGCGAGGTTATGTCGTCTGGGAACGACATATCTCCGCGCGAGTTTATGTCGTTCTAGAACGACATATCTCCGCGCGAGGTTATGTCGTCTTGGAACGACATATCTCCGCGCGAGGTTATGTCGTTCTAGAACGACATATCTCCGCGCGAGTTTATGTCGTTCTAGAACGACATATCTCCGCGCGAGGTTATGTCGTCTTGGAACGACATATCTCCGCGCGAGGTTATGTCGTCTGGGAACGACATATCTCCGCGCGAGTTTATGTCGTTCTAGAACGACATATCTCCGCGCGAGGTTATGTCGTCTTGGAACGACATATCTCCGCGCGAGTTTATGTCGTTCTAGAACGACATATCTCCGCGCGAGTTTATGTCGTTCTAGAACGACATATCTCCGCGCGAGGTTATGTCGTCTTGGAACGACATATCTCCGCGCGAGGTTATGTCGTCTGGGAACGACATATCTCCGCGCGAGGTTATGTCGTCTTGGAACGACATATCTCCGCGCGAGGTTATGTCGTCTGGGAACGACATATCTCCGCGCGAGTTTATGTCGTTCTAGAACGACATATCTCCGCGCGAGGTTATGTCGTTCTAGAACGACATAAACTCGCGCGGAGATATGTCGTTCCCAGACGACATAACCTCGCGCGGAGATATATCGTTCCCAGACGACATAACCTCGCGCGGAGATATGTCGTTCTAGAACGACATAAACTCGCGCGGAGATATGTCGTTCCAAGACGACATAACCTCGCGCGGAGATATATCGTTCCCAGACGACATAACCTCGCGCGGAGATATGTCGTTCCCAGACGACATAACCTCGCGCGGAGATATGTCGTTCCAAGACGACATAACCTCGCGCGGAGCTATGTCGTTCTAGAACGACATAAACTCGCGCGGAGATATGTCGTTCTAGAACGACATAAACTCGCGCGGAGATATGTCGTTCCAAGACGACATAACCTCGCGCGGAGATATGTCGTTCTAGAACGACATAAACTCGCGCGGAGATATGTCGTTCTAGAACGACATAAACTCGCGCGGAGATATGTCGTTCCAAGACGACATAACCTCGCGCGGAGATATGTCGTTCTAGAACGACATAAACTCGCGCGGAGATATGTCGTTCCCAGACGACATAACCTCGCGCGGAGATATGTCGTTCTAGAACGACATAAACTCGCGCGGAGATATGTCGTTCCCAGACGACATAACCTCGCGCGGAGATATATCGTTCCCAGACGACATAACCTCGCGCGGAGATATGTCGTTCCAAGACGACATAACCTCGCGCGGAGATATGTCGTTCCCAGACGACATAACATCGCGCGGAGATATGTCGTTCCCAGACGACATAACCTCGCGCGGAGATATGTCGTTCTAGAACGACATAAACTCGCGCGGAGATATGTCGTTCTAGAACGACATAAACTCGCGCGGAGATATGTCGTTCCCAGACGACATAACCTCGCGCGGAGATATGTCGTTCCCAGACGACATAACCTCGCGCGGAGATATGTCGTTCCAAGACGACATAACCTCGCGCGGAGATATGTCGTTCTAGAACGACATAAACTCGCGCGGAGATATGTCGTTCTAGAACGACATAAACTCGCGCGGAGATATGTCGTTCCAAGACGACATAACCTCGCGCGGAGATATGTCGTTCTAGAACGACATAAACTCGCGCGGAGATATGTCGTTCCCAGACGACATAACCTCGCGCGGAGATATGTCGTTCCAAGACGACATAACCTCGCGCGGAGATATGTCGTTCTAGAACGACATAAACTCGCGCGGAGATATGTCGTTCTAGAACGACATAACCTCGCGCGGAGATATGTCGTTCCAAGACGACATAACCTCGCGCGGAGATATGTCGTTCCCAGACGACATAACATCGCGCGGAGATATGTCGTTCCAAGACGACATAACCTCGCGCGGAGATATGTCGTTCTAGAACGACATAAACTCGCGCGGAGATATGTCGTTCCAAGACGACATAACCTCGCGCGGAGATATGTCGTTCTAGAACGACATAAACTCGCGCGGAGATATGTCGTTCCAAGACGACATAACCTCGCGCGGAGATATGTCGTTCTAGAACGACATAAACTCGCGCGGAGATATGTCGTTCCCAGACGACATAACCTCGCGCGGAGATATATCGTTCCCAGACGACATAACCTCGCGCGGAGATATGTCGTTCCAAGACGACATAACCTCGCGCGGAGATATGTCGTTCCCAGACGACATAACATCGCGCGGAGATATGTCGTTCCCAGACGACATAACCTCGCGCGGAGATATGTCGTTCTAGAACGACATAAACTCGCGCGGAGATATGTCGTTCTAGAACGACATAAACTCGCGCGGAGATATGTCGTTCCAAGACGACATAACCTCGCGCGGAGATATGTCGTTCTAGAACGACATAAACTCGCGCGGAGATATGTCGTTCCCAGACGACATAACCTCGCGCGGAGATATATCGTTCCCAGACGACATAACCTCGCGCGGAGATATGTCGTTCCAAGACGACATAACCTCGCGCGGAGATATGTCGTTCCCAGACGACATAACATCGCGCGGAGATATGTCGTTCCCAGACGACATAACCTCGCGCGGAGATATGTCGTTCTAGAACGACATAAACTCGCGCGGAGATATGTCGTTCTAGAACGACATAAACTCGCGCGGAGATATGTCGTTCCCAGACGACATAACCTCGCGCGGAGATATGTCGTTCCAAGACGACATAACCTCGCGCGGAGATATGTCGTTCTAGAACGACATAAACTCGCGCGGAGATATGTCGTTCTAGAACGACATAAACTCGCGCGGAGATATGTCGTTCCAAGACGACATAACCTCGCGCGGAGATATGTCGTTCCAAAACGACATAACCTCGCGCGGAGATATGTCGTTCTAGAACGACATAAACTCGCGCGGAGATATGTCGTTCCCAGACGACATAACCTCGCGCGGAGATATGTCGTTCCCAGACGACATAACCTCGCGCGGAGATATGTCGTTCCAAGACGACATAACCTCGCGCGGAGATATGTCGTTCTAGAACGACATAAACTCGCGCGGAGATATGTCGTTCCCAGACGACATAACCTCGCGCGGAGATATGTCGTTCCAAGACGACATAACCTCGCGCGGAGATATGTCGTTCTAGAACGACATAAACTCGCGCGGAGATATGTCGTTCCAAGACGACATAACCTCGCGCGGAGATATGTCGTTCTAGAACGACATAAACTCGCGCGGAGATATGTCGTTCCCAGACGACATAACCTCGCGCGGAGATATGTCGTTCCAAGACGACATAACCTCGCGCGGAGATATGTCGTTCTAGAACGACATAAACTCGCGCGGAGATATGTCGTTCTAGAACGACATAAACTCGCGCGGAGATATGTCGTTCCCAGACGACATAACCTCGCGCGGAGATATGTCGTTCCCAGACGACATAACCTCGCGCGGAGATATGTCGTTCCCAGACGACATAACCTCGTGCGGAGATATGTCGTTCCAAGACGACATAACCTCGCGCGGAGATATGTCGTTCTAGAACGACATAAACTCGCGCGGAGATATGTCGTTCTAGAACGACATAAACTCGCGCGGAGATATGTCGTTCCAAGACGACATAACCTCGCGCGGAGATATGTCGTTCTAGAACGACATAAACTCGCGCGGAGATATGTCGTTCCCAGACGACATAACCTCGCGCGGAGATATGTCGTTCCAAGACGACATAACCTCGCGCGGAGATATGTCGTTCCCAGACGACATAACATCGCGCGGAGATATGTCGTTCCAAGACGACATAACCTCGCGCGGAGATATGTCGTTCTAGAACGACATAAACTCGCGCGGAGATATGTCGTTCCAAGACGACATAACCTCGCGCGGAGATATGTCGTTCTAGAACGACATAAACTCGCGCGGAGATATGTCGTTCCCAGACGACATAACCTCGCGCGGAGATATGTCGTTCCAAGACGACATAACCTCGCGCGGAGATATGTCGTTCTAGAACGACATAAACTCGCGCGGAGATATGTCGTTCTAGAACGACATAAACTCGCGCGGAGATATGTCGTTCCCAGACGACATAACCTCGCGCGGAGATATGTCGTTCCCAGACGACATAACCTCGCGCGGAGATATGTCGTTCCAAGACGACATAACCTCGCGCGGAGATATGTCGTTCTAGAACGACATAAACTCGCGCGGAGATATGTCGTTCCCAGACGACATAACCTCGCGCGGAGATATGTCGTTCCAAGACGACATAACCTCGCGCGGAGATATGTCGTTCTAGAACGACATAAACTCGCGCGGAGATATGTCGTTCCAAGACGACATAACCTCGCGCGGAGATATGTCGTTCTAGAACGACATAAACTCGCGCGGAGATATGTCGTTCCCAGACGACATAACCTCGCGCGGAGATATGTCGTTCCAAGACGACATAACCTCGCGCGGAGATATGTCGTTCTAGAACGACATAAACTCGCGCGGAGATATGTCGTTCTAGAACGACATAAACTCGCGCGGAGATATGTCGTTCCCAGACGACATAACCTCGCGCGGAGATATGTCGTTCCCAGACGACATAACCTCGCGCGGAGATATGTCGTTCCCAGACGACATAACCTCGCGCGGAGATATGTCGTTCCCAGACGACATAACCTCGCGCGGAGATATGTCGTTCTAGAACGACATAAACTCGCGCGGAGATATGTCGTTCTAGAACGACATAAACTCGCGCGGAGATATGTCGTTCCCAGACGACATAACCTCGCGCGGAGATATGTCGTTCCAAGACGACATAACCTCGCGCGGAGATATGTCGTTCTAGAACGACATAAACTCGCGCGGAGATATGTCGTTCTAGAACGACATAACCTCGCGCGGAGATATGTCGTTCCAAGACGACATAACCTCGCGCGGAGATATGTCGTTCCCAGACGACATAACATCGCGCGGAGATATGTCGTTCCAAGACGACATAACCTCGCGCGGAGATATGTCGTTCTAGAACGACATAAACCCGCGCGGAGATATGTCGTTCCAAGACGACATAACCTCGCGCGGAGATATGTCGTTCTAGAACGACATAAACTCGCGCGGAGATATGTCGTTCCCAGACGACATAACCTCGCGCGGAGATATGTCGTTCCAAGACGACATAACCTCGCGCGGAGATATGTCGTTCTAGAACGACATAAACTCGCGCGGAGATATGTCGTTCTAGAACGACATAAACTCGCGCGGAGATATGTCGTTCCCAGACGACATAACCTCGCGCGGAGATATGTCGTTCCCAGACGACATAACCTCGCGCGGAGATATGTCGTTCCAAGACGACATAACCTCGCGCGGAGATATGTCGTTCTAGAACGACATAAACTCGCGCGGAGATATGTCGTTCCCAGACGACATAACCTCGCGCGGAGATATGTCGTTCCCAGACGACATAACCTCGCGCGGAGATATGTCGTTCTAGAACGACATAAACTCGCGCGGAGATATGTCGTTCCCAGACGACATAACCTCGCGCGGAGATATGTCGTTCCCAGACGACATAACCTCGCGCGGAGATATGTCGTTCTAGAACGACATAAACTCGCGCGGAGATATGTCATTCTAGAACGACATAAACACGCGCGGAGATATGTCGTTCCAAGACGACATAACCTCGCGCGGAGATATGTCGTTCTAGAACGACATAAACTCGCGCGGAGATATGTCGTTCTAGAACGACATAAACTCGCGCGAGTTTATGTCGTTCTAGAACGACATAAACTCGCGCGGAGATATGTCGTTCCAAGACGACATAACCTCGCGCGGAGATATGTCGTTCTAGAACGACATAAACTCGCGCGGAGATATGTCGTTCCCAGACGACATAACCTCGCGCGGAGATATGTCGTTCCCAGACGACATAACCTCGCGCGGAGATATGTCGTTCTAGAACGACATAAACTCGCGCGGAGATATGTCGTTCTAGAACGACATAAACTCGCGCGGAGATATGTCGTTTCAAGACGACATAACCTCGCGCGGAGATATGTCGTTCTAGAACGACATAAACTCGCGCGGAGATATGTCGTTCTAGAACGACATAAACTCGCGCGGAGATATGTCGTTCCAAGACGACATAACCTCGCGCGGAGATATGTCGTTCTAGAACGACATAAACTCGCGCGGAGATATGTCGTTCCCAGACGACATAACCTCGCGCGGAGATATGTCGTTCCAAGACGACATAACCTCGCGCGGAGATATGTCGTTCTAGAACGACATAAACTCGCGCGGAGATATGTCGTTCCCAGACGACATAACCTCGCGCGGAGATATGTCGTTCCAAGACGACATAACCTCGCGCGGAGATATGTCGTTCTAGAACGACATAAACTCGCGCGGAGATATGTCGTTCCAAGACGACATAACCTCGCGCGGAGATATGTCGTTATAGAACGACATAAACTCGCGCGGAGATATGTCGTTCTAGAACGACATAAACTCGCGCGGAGATATGTCGTTCCCAGACGACATAACCTCGCGCGGAGATATGTCGTTCCCAGACGACATAACCTCGCGCGGAGATATGTCGTTCCCAGACGACATAACCTCGCGCGGAGATATGTCGTTCCCAGACGACATAACCTCGCGCGGAGATATGTCGTTCTAGAACGACATAAACTCGCGCGGAGATATGTCGTTCCCAGACGACATAACCTCGCGCGGAGATATGTCGTTCCAAGACGACATAACCTCGCGCGGAGATATGTCGTTCTAGAACGACATAAACTCGCGCGGAGATATGTCGTTCTAGAACGACATAACCTCGCGCGGAGATATGTCGTTCCAAGACGACATAACCTCGCGCGGAGATATGTCGTTCCCAGACGACATAACATCGCGCGGAGATATGTCGTTCCAAGACGACATAACCTCGCGCGGAGATATGTCGTTCTAGAACGACATAAACTCGCGCGGAGATATGTCGTTCCAAGACGACATAACCTCGCGCGGAGATATGTCGTTCTAGAACGACATAAACTCGCGCGGAGATATGTCGTTCCCAGACGACATAACCTCGCGCGGAGATATGTCGTTCCAAGACGACATAACCTCGCGCGGAGATATGTCGTTCTAGAACGACATAAACTCGCGCGGAGATATGTCGTTCTAGAACGACATAAACTCGCGCGGAGATATGTCGTTCTAGAACGACATAAACTCGCGCGGAGATATGTCGTTCCCAGACGACATAACCTCGCGCGGAGATATGTCGTTCCAAGACGACATAACCTCGCGCGGAGATATGTCGTTCTAGAACGACATAAACTCGCGCGGAGATATGTCGTTCTAGAACGACATAAACTCGCGCGGAGATATGTCGTTCCCAGACGACATAACCTCGCGCGGAGATATGTCGTTCCCAGACGACATAACCTCGCGCGGAGATATGTCGTTCCAAGACGACATAACCTCGCGCGGAGATATGTCGTTCCCAGACGACATAACCTCGTGCGGAGATATGTCGTTCTAGAACGACATAAACTCGCGCGGAGATATGTCGTTCCCAGACGACATAACCTCGCGCGGAGATATGTCGTTCCCAGACGACATAACCTCGCGCGGAGATATGTCGTTCCCAGACGACATAACCTCGCGCGGAGATATGTCGTTCTAGAACGACATAAACTCGCGCGTTCTAGAACGACATAAACTCGCGCGGAGATATGTCGTTCCAAGACGACATAACCTCGCGCGGAGATATGTCGTTCCAAGACGACATAACCTCGCGCGGAGATATGTCGTTCTAGAACGACATAAACTCGCGCGGAGATATGTCGTTCTAGAACGACATAAACTCGCGCGGAGATATGTCGTTCCAAGACGACATAACCTCGCGCGGAGATATGTCGTTCTAGAACGACATAAACTCGCGCGGAGATATGTCGTTCCCAGACGACATAACCTCGCGCGGAGATATGTCGTTCCAAGACGACATAACCTCGCGCGGAGATATGTCGTTCTAGAACGACATAAACTCGCGCGGAGATATGTCGTTCCCAGACGACATAACCTCGCGCGGAGATATGTCGTTCCAAGACGACATAACCTCGCGCGGAGACATGTCGTTCCCAGACGACATAACCTCGCGCGGAGATATGTCGTTCCAAGACGACATAACCTCGCGCGGAGATATGTCGTTCTAGAACGACATAAACTCGCGCGGAGATATGTCGTTCTAGAACGACATAAACTCGCGCGGAGATATGTCGTTCCAAGACGACATAACCTCGCGCGGAGATATGTCGTTCTAGAACGACATAAACTCGCGCGGAGATATGTCGTTCCCAGACGACATAACCTCGCGCGGAGATATGTCGTTCCAAGACGACATAACCTCGCGCGGAGATATGTCGTTCTAGAACGACATAAACTCGCGCGGAGATATGTCGTTCCCAGACGACATAACCTCGCGCGGAGATATGTCGTTCCAAGACGACATAACCTCGCGCGGAGATATGTCGTTCTAGAACGACATAAACTCGCGCGGAGATATGTCGTTCCCAGACGACATAACCTCGCGCGGAGATATGTCGTTCCCAGACGACATAACCTCGCGCGGAGATATGTCGTTCTAGAACGACATAACCTCGCGCGGAGATATGTCGTTCCCAGACGACATAACCTCGCGCGGAGATATGTCGTTCTAGAACGACATAAACTCGCGCGGAGATATGTCGTTCCCAGACGACATAACCTCGCGCGGAGATATGTCGTTCCCAGACGACATAACCTCGCGCGGAGATATGTCGTTCTAGAACGACATAAACTCGCGCGGAGATATGTCGTTCTAGAACGACATAAACTCGCGCGGAGATATGTCGTTCCCAGACGACATAACCTCGCGCGGAGATATGTCGTTCTAGAACGACATAAACTCGCGCGGAGATATGTCGTTCTAGAACGACATAAACTCGCGCGGAGATATGTCGTTCCAAGACGACATAACCTCGCGCGGAGATATGTCGTTCTAGAACGACATAAACTCGCGCGGAGATATGTCGTTCTAGAACGACATAAACTCGCGCGGAGATATGTCGTTCCAAGACGACATAACCTCGCGCGGAGATATGTCGTTCCCAGACGACATAACCTCGCGCGGAGATATGTCGTTCCAAGACGACATAACCTCGCGCGGAGATTGTCGTTCTAGAACGACATAAACTCGCGCGGAGATATGTCGTTCCAAGACGACATAACCTCGCGCGGAGATATGTCGTTCTAGAACGACATAAACTCGCGCGGAGATATGTCGTTCCCAGACGACATAACCTCGCGCGGAGATATGTCGTTCCAAGACGACATAACCTCGCGCGGAGATATGTCGTTATAGAACGACATAAACTCGCGCGGAGATATGTCGTTCTAGAACGACATAAACTCGCGCGGAGATATGTCGTTCCCAGACGACATAACCTCGCGCGGAGATATGTCGTTCCCAGACGACATAACCTCGCGCGGAGATATGTCGTTCCCAGACGACATAACCTCGCGCGGAGATATGTCGTTCTAGAACGACATAAACTCGCGCGGAGATATGTCGTTCTAGAACGACATAAACTCGCGCGGAGATATGTCGTTCCCAGACGACATAACCTCGCGCGGAGATATGTCGTTCCAAGACGACATAACCTCGCGCGGAGATATGTCGTTCTAGAACGACATAAACTCGCGCGGAGATATGTCGTTCTAGAACGACATAACCTCGCGCGGAGATATGTCGTTCCAAGACGACATAACCTCGCGCGGAGATATGTCGTTCTAGAACGACATAAACTCGCGCGGAGATATGTCGTTCCAAGACGACATAACCTCGCGCGGAGATATGTCGTTCTAGAACGACATAAACTCGCGCGGAGATATGTCGTTCCCAGACGACATAACCTCGCGCGGAGATATGTCGTTCCAAGACGACATAACCTCGCGCGGAGATATGTCGTTCTAGAACGACATAAACTCGCGCGGAGATATGTCGTTCTAGAACGACATAAACTCGCGCGGAGATATGTCGTTCCCAGACGACATAACCTCGCGCGGAGATATGTCGTTCCCAGACGACATAACCTCGCGCGGAGATATGTCGTTCCAAGACGACATAACCTCGCGCGGAGATATGTCGTTCCCAGACGACATAACCTCGTGCGGAGATATGTCGTTCTAGAACGACATAAACTCGCGCGGAGATATGTCGTTCCCAGACGACATAACCTCGCGCGGAGATATGTCGTTCCCAGACGACATAACCTCGCGCGGAGATACGTCGTTCCCAGACGACATAACCTCGCGCGGAGATATGTCGTTCTAGAACGACATAAACTCGCGCGGAGATATGTCGTTCTAGAACGACATAAACTCGCGCGGAGATATGTCGTTCCCAGACGACATAACCTCGCGCGGAGATATGTCGTTCTAGAACGACATAAACTCGCGCGGAGATATGTCGTTCTAGAACGACATAAACTCGCGCGGAGATATGTCGTTCCAAGACGACATAACCTCGCGCGGAGATATGTCGTTCTAGAACGACATAAACTCGCGCGGAGATATGTCGTTCTAGAACGACATAAACTCGCGCGGAGATATGTCGTTCCAAGACGACATAACCTCGCGCGGAGATATGTCGTTCTAGAACGACATAAACTCGCGCGGAGATATGTCGTTCCCAGACGACATAACCTCGCGCGGAGATATGTCGTTCCAAGACGACATAAACTCGCGCGGAGATATGTCGTTCCCAGACGACATAACCTCGCGCGGAGATATGTCGTTCCCAGACGACATAACATCGCGCGGAGATATGTCGTTCCAAGACGACATAACCTCGCGCGGAGATATGTCGTTCTAGAACGACATAAACTCGCGCGGAGATATGTCGTTCCAAGACGACATAACCTCGCGCGGAGATATGTCGTTCTAGAACGACATAAACTCGCGCGGAGATATGTCGTTCCCAGACGACATAACCTCGCGCGGAGATATGTCGTTCCAAGACGACATAACCTCGCGCGGAGATATGTCGTTCTAGAACGACATAAACTCGCGCGGAGATATGTCGTTCTAGAACGACATAAACTCGCGCGGAGATATGTCGTTCTAGAACGACATAAACTCGCGCGGAGATATGTCGTTCTAGAACGACATAAACTCGCGCGGAGATATGTCGTTCCAAGACGACATAACCTCGCGCGGAGATATGTCGTTCTAGAACGACATAAACTCGCGCGGAGATATGTCGTTCCCAGACGACATAACCTCGCGCGGAGATATGTCGTTCCAAGACGACATAAACTCGCGCGGAGATATGTCGTTCCCAGACGACATAACCTCGCGCGGAGATATGTCGTTCCCAGACGACATAACATCGCGCGGAGATATGTCGTTCCAAGACGACATAACCTCGCGCGGAGATATGTCGTTCTAGAACGACATAAACTCGCGCGGAGATATGTCGTTCCAAGACGACATAACCTCGCGCGGAGATATGTCGTTCTAGAACGACATAAACTCGCGCGGAGATATGTCGTTCCCAGACGACATAACCTCGCGCGGAGATATGTCGTTCCAAGACGACATAACCTCGCGCGGAGATATGTCGTTCTAGAACGACATAAACTCGCGCGGAGATATGTCGTTCTAGAACGACATAAACTCGCGCGGAGATATGTCGTTCTTGAACGACATAAACTCGCGCGGAGATATGTCGTTCTAGAACGACATAAACTCGCGCGGAGATATGTCGTTCCAAGACGACATAACCTCGCGCGGAGATATGTCGTTCCCAGACGACATAACCTCGCGCGGAGATATGTCGTTCCAAGACGACATAACCTCGCGCGGAGATATGTCGTTCCCAGACGACATAACCTCGTGCGGAGATATGTCGTTCTAGAACGACATAAACTCGCGCGGAGATATGTCGTTCCCAGACGACATAACCTCGCGCGGAGATATGTCGTTCCCAGACGACATAACCTCGCGCGGAGATATGTCGTTCCAAGACGACATAACCTCGCGCGGAGATATGTCGTTCCCAGACGACATAACCTCGTGCGGAGATATGTCGTTCTAGAACGACATAAACTCGCGCGGAGATATGTCGTTCCCAGACGACATAACCTCGCGCGGAGATATGTCGTTCCCAGACGACATAACCTCGCGCGGAGATATGTCGTTCTAGAACGACATAAACTCGCGCGGAGATATGTCGTTCTAGAACGACATAAACTCGCGCGGAGATATGTCGTTCCCAGACGACATAACCTCGCGCGGAGATATGTCGTTCTAGAACGACATAAACTCGCGCGGAGATATGTCGTTCTAGAACGACATAAACTCGCGCGGAGATATGTCGTTCCAAGACAACATAACCTCGCGCGGAGATATGTCGTTCTAGAACGACATAAACTCGCGCGGAGATATGTCGTTCTAGAACGACATAAACTCGCGCGGAGATATGTCGTTCCAAGACGACATAACCTCGCGCGGAGATATGTCGTTCTAGAACGACATAAACTCGCGCGGAGATATGTCGTTCCCAGACGACATAACCTCGCGCGGAGATATGTCGTTCCAAGACGACATAACCTCGCGCGGAGATATGTCGTTCTAGAACGACATAAACTCGCGCGGAGATATGTCGTTCTAGAACGACATAACCTCGCGCGGAGATATGTCGTTCTAGAACGACATAAACTCGCGCGGAGATATGTCGTTCCAAGACGACATAACCTCGCGCGGAGATATGTCGTTCTAGAACGACATAAACTCGCGCGGAGATATGTCGTTCCCAGACGACATAACCTCGCGCGGAGATATGTCGTTCCAAGACGACATAACCTCGCGCGGAGATATGTCGTTCTAGAACGACATAAACTCGCGCGGAGATATGTCGTTCCAAGACGACATAACCTCGCGCGGAGATATGTCGTTCTAGAACGACATAAACTCGCGCGGAGATATGTCGTTCTAGAACGACATAAACTCGCGCGGAGATATGTCGTTCCAAGACGACATAACCTCGCGCGGAGATATGTCGTTCCCAGACGACATAACCTCGCGCGGAGATATGTCGTTCCAAGACGACATAACCTCGCGCGGAGATATGTCGTTCTAGAACGACATAACCTCGCGCGGAGATATGTCGTTCCCAGACGACATAACCTCGTGCGGAGATATGTCGTTCTAGAACGACATAAACTCGCGCGGAGATATGTCGTTCCCAGACGACATAACCTCGCGCGGAGATATGTCGTTCCCAGACGACATAACCTCGCGCGGAGATATGTCGTTCTAGAACGACATAAACTCGCGCGGAGATATGTCGTTCTAGAACGACATAAACTCGCGCGGAGATATGTCGTTCCAAGACGACATAACCTCGCGCGGAGATATGTCGTTCTAGAACGACATAAACTCGCGCGGAGATATGTCGTTCCCAGACGACATAACCTCGCGCGGAGATATGTCGTTCCAAGACGACATAACCTCGCGCGGAGATATGTCGTTCTAGAACGACATAAACTCGCGCGGAGATATGTCGTTCTAGAACGACATAACCTCGCGCGGAGATATGTCGTTCCAAGACGACATAACCTCGCGCGGAGATATGTCGTTCTAGAACGACATAAACTCGCGCGGAGATATGTCGTTCCAAGACGACATAACCTCGCGCGGAGATATGTCGTTCTAGAACGACATAAACTCGCGCGGAGATATGTCGTTCCCAGACGACATAACCTCGCGCGGAGATATGTTGTTCTAGAACGACATAAACTCGCGCGGAGATATGTCGTTCTAGAACGACATAAACTCGCGCGGAGATATGTCGTTCTAGAACGACATAAACTCGCGCGGAGATATGTCGTTCCCAGACGACATAACCTCGCGCGGAGATATGTCGTTCTAGAACGACATAAACTCGCGCGGAGATATGTCGTTCTAGAACGACATAAACTCGCGCGGAGATATATCGTTCCCAGACGACATAACCTCGCGCGGAGATATGTCGTTCTAGAACGACATAAACTCGCGCGGAGATATGTCGTTCTAGAACGATATAAACTCGCGCGGAGATATGTCGTTCCAAGACGACATAACCTCGCGCGGAGATATGTCGTTCTAGAACGACATAAACTCGCGCGGAGATATGTCGTTCTAGAACGACATAAACTCGCGCGGAGATATGTCGTTCCAAGACGACATAACCTCGCGTGGAGATATGTCGTTCTAGAACGACATAAACTCGCGCGGAGATATGTCGTTCCCAGACGACATAACCTCGCGCGGAGATATGTCGTTCCAAGACGACATAACCTCGCGCGGAGATATGTCGTTCTAGAACGACATAAACTCGCGCGGAGATATGTCGTTCTAGAACGACATAACCTCGCGCGGAGATATGTCGTTCCAAGACGACATAACCTCGCGCGGAGATATGTCGTTCCCAGACGACATAACATCGCGCGGAGATATGTCGTTCCAAGACGACATAACCTCGCGCGGAGATATGTCGTTCTAGAACGACATAAACTCGCGCGGAGATATGTCGTTCCCAGACGACATAACATCGCGCGGAGATATGTCGTTCCAAGACGACATAACCTCGCGCGGAGATATGTCGTTCTAGAACGACATAAACTCGCGCGGAGATATGTCGTTCCCAGACGACATAACCTCGCGCGGAGATATGTCGTTCTAGAACGACATAACCTCGCGCGGAGATATGTCGTTCCAAGACGACATAACCTCGCGCGGAGATATGTCGTTCCCAGACGACATAACCTCGCGCGGAGATATGTCGTTCCAAGACGACATAACCTCGCGCGGAGATATGTCGTTCTAGAACGACATAAACTCGCGCGGAGATATGTCGTTCCCAGACGACATAACCTCGCGCGGAGATATGTCGTTCCCAGACGACATAACCTCGCGCGGAGATATGTCGTTCCAAGACGACATAACCTCGCGCGGAGATATGTCGTTCTAGAACGACATAAACTCGCGCGGAGATATGTCGTTCCAAGACGACATAACCTCGCGCGGAGATATGTCGTTCTAGAACGACATAACCTCGCGCGGAGATATGTCGTTCCAAGACGACATAACCTCGCGCGGAGATATGTCGTTCTAGAACGACATAAACTCGCGCGGAGATATGTCGTTCTAGAACGACATAAACTCGCGCGGAGATATGTCGTTCTAGAACGACATAAACTCGCGCGGAGATATGTCGTTCCCAGACGACATAACCTCGCGCGGAGATATGTCGTTCCAAGACGACATAACCTCGCGCGGAGATATGTCGTTCTAGAACGACATAAACTCGCGCGGAGATATGTCGTTCCAAGACGACATAACCTCGCGCGGAGATATGTCGTTCTAGAACGACATAAACTCGCGCGGAGATATGTCGTTCCCAGACGACATAACCTCGCGCGGAGATATGTCGTTCCAAGACGACATAAACTCGCGCGGAGATATGTCGTTCTAGAACGACATAAACTCGCGCGGAGATATGTCGTTCCCAGACGACATAACCTCGCGCGGAGATATGTCGTTCCCAGACGACATAACCTCGCGCGGAGATATGTCGTTCTAGAACGACATAAACTCGCGCGGAGATATGTCGTTCTAGAACGACATAAACTCGCGCGGAGATATGTCGTTCCAAGACGACATAACCTCGCGCGGAGATATGTCGTTCTAGAACGACATAAACTCGCGCGGAGATATGTCGTTCCCAGACGACATAACCTCGCGCGGAGATATGTCGTTCCAAGACGACATAACCTCGCGCGGAGATATGTCGTTCCCAGACGACATAACATCGCGCGGAGATATGTCGTTCCAAGACGACATAACCTCGCGCGGAGATATGTCGTTCTAGAACGACATAAACTCGCGCGGAGATATGTCGTTCCAAGACGACATAACCTCGCGCGGAGATATGTCGTTCTAGAACGACATAAACTCGCGCGGAGATATGTCGTTCCCAGACGACATAACCTCGCGCGGAGATATGTCGTTCCAAGACGACATAACCTCGCGCGGAGATATGTCGTTCTAGAACGACATAAACTCGCGCGGAGATATGTCGTTCTAGAACGACATAAACTCGCGCGGAGATATGTCGTTCCCAGACGACATAACCTCGCGCGGAGATATGTCGTTCCCAGACGACATAACCTCGCGCGGAGATATGTCGTTCCAAGACGACATAACCTCGCGCGGAGATATGTCGTTCCCAGACGACATAACCTCGTGCGGAGATATGTCGTTCTAGAACGACATAAACTCGCGCGGAGATATGTCGTTCCCAGACGACATAACCTCGCGCGGAGATATGTCGTTCCCAGACGACATAACCTCGCGCGGAGATATGTCGTTCTAGAACGACATAAACTCGCGCGGAGATATGTCGTTCTAGAACGACATAAACTCGCGCGGAGATATGTCGTTCCAAGACGACATAACCTCGCGCGGAGATATGTCGTTCTAGAACGACATAAACTCGCGCGGAGATATGTCGTTCCCAGACGACATAACCTCGCGCGGAGATATGTCGTTCCCAGACGACATAACCTCGCGCGGAGATATGTCGTTCTAGAACGACATAAACTCGCGCGGAGATATGTCGTTCTAGAACGACATAAACTCGCGCGGAGATATGTCGTTCTAGAACGACATAAACTCGCGCGGAGATATGTCGTTCCAAGACGACATAACCTCGCGCGGAGATATGTCGTTCTAGAACGACATAAACTCGCGCGGAGATATGTCGTTCCCAGACGACATAACCTCGCGCGGAGATATGTCGTTCCCAGACGACATAACCTCGCGCGGAGATATGTCGTTCCCAGACGACATAACCTCGCGCGGAGATATGTCGTTCTAGAACGACATAAACTCGCGCGGAGATATGTCGTTCTAGAACGACATAAACTCGCGCGGAGATATGTCGTTCCAAGACGACATAACCTCGCGCGGAGATATGTCGTTCTAGAACGACATAAACTCGCGCGGAGATATGTCGTTCCCAGACGACATAACCTCGCGCGGAGATATGTCGTTCCCAGACGACATAACCTCGCGCGGAGATATGTCGTTCCCAGACGACATAACCTCGCGCGGAGATATGTCGTTCTAGAACGACATAAACTCGCGCGGAGATATGTCGTTCTAGAACGACATAAACTCGCGCGGAGATATGCCGTTCCCAGACGACATAACCTCGCGCGGAGATATGTCGTTCTAGAACGACATAAACTCGCGCGGAGATATGTCGTTCTAGAACGACATAAACTCGCGCGGAGATATGTCGTTCCAAGACGACATAACCTCGCGCGGAGATATGTCGTTCTAGAACGACATAAACTCGCGCGGAGATATGTCGTTCTAGAACGACATAAACTCGCGCGGAGATATGTCGTTCCAAGACGACATAACCTCGCGCGGAGATATGTCGTTCCAAGACGACATAACCTAGCGCGGAGATATGTCGTTCTAGAACGACATAAACTCGCGCGGAGATATGTCGTTCCCAGACGACATAACCTCGCGCGGAGATATGTCGTTCTAGAACGACATAAACTCGCGCGGAGATATGTCGTTCTAGAACGACATAAACTCGCGCGGAGATATGTCGTTCCCAGACGACATAACCTCGCGCGGAGATATGTCGTTCCCAGACGACATAACCTCGCGCGGAGATATGTCGTTCCAAGACGACATAACCTCGCGCGGAGATATGTCGTTCTAGAACGACATAAACTCGCGCGGAGATATGTCGTTCCCAGACGACATAACCTCGCGCGGAGATATGTCGTTCCCAGACGACATAACCTCGCGCGGAGATATGTCGTTCTAGAACGACATAAACTCGCGCGGAGATATGTCGTTCTAGAACGACATAAACTCGCGCGGAGATATGTCGTTCTAGAACGACATAAACTCGCGCGGAGATATGTCGTTCCAAGACGACATATCTCCGCGCGAGGTTATGTCGTCTTGGAACGACATATCTCCGCGCGATGTTATGTCGTCTGGGAACGACATATCTCCGCGCGAGGTTATGTCGTCTTTGAACGACATATCTCCGCGCGAGGTTATGTCGTCTGGGAACGACATATCTCCGCGCGAGGTTATGTCGTCTGGGAACGACATATCTCCGCGCGAGTTTATGTCGTCTGGAACGACATATCTCCGCGCGAGGTTATGTCGTCTTGGAACGACATATCTCCGCGCGAGGTTATGTCGTCTGGGAACGACATATCTCCGCGCGAGTTTATGTCGTTCTAGAACGACATATCTCCGCGCGAGGTTATGTCGTCTTGGAACGACATATCTCCGCGCGATGTTATGTCGTCTGGGAACGACATATCTCCGCGCGAGGTTATGTCGTCTTGGAACGACATATCTCCGCGCGAGGTTATGTCGTCTGGGAACGACATATCTCCGCGCGAGGTTATGTCGTCTGGGAACGACATATCTCCGCGCGAGTTTATGTCGTCTGGAACGACATATCTCCGCGCGAGGTTATGTCGTCTGGGAACGACATATCTCCGCGCGAGTTTATGTCGTTCTAGAACGACATATCTCCGCGCGAGGTTATGTCGTCTGGGAACGACATATCTCCGCGCGAGGTTATGTCGTCTGGGAACGACATATCTCCGCGCGAGGTTATGTCGTCTTGGAACGACATATCTCCGCGCGAGGTTATGTCGTCTGGGAACGACATATCTCCGCGCGAGGTTATGTCGTCTGGGAACGACATATCTCCGCGCGAGCTTATGTCGTTCTAGAACGACATATCTCCGCGCGAGTTTATGTCGTTCTAGAACGACATATTTCCGCGCGAGTTTATGTCGTTCTAGAACGACATATCTCCGCGCGAGGTTATGTCGTCTTGGAACGACATATCTCCGCGCGAGGTTATGTCGTCTGGGAACGACATATCTCCGCGCGAGTTTATGTCGTTCTAGAACGACATATCTCCGCGCGAGTTTATGTCGTTCTAGAACGACATATCTCCGCGCGAGTTTATGTCGTTCTAGAACGACATATCTCCGCGCGAGGTTATGTCGTCTGGGAACGACATATCTCCGCGCGAGGTTATGTCGTCTGGGAACGACATATCTCCGCGCGAGTTTATGTCGTTCTAGGAACGACATATCTCCGCGCGAGTTTATGTCGTCTGGAACGACATATCTCCGCGCGAGGTTATGTCGTCTTGGAACGACATATCTCCGCGCGAGAGTATGTCGTTCTAGAACGACATATCTCCGCGCGAGGTTATGTCGTCTTGGAACGACATATCTCCGCGCGATGTTATGTCGTCTGGGAACGACATATCTCCGCGCGAGGTTATGTCGTCTTGGAACGACATATCTCCGCGCGAGGTTATGTCGTCTGGGAACGACATATCTCCGCGCGAGGTTATGTCGTCTGGGAACGACATATCTCCGCGCGAGTTTATGTCGTCTGGAACGACATATCTCCGCGCGAGGTTATGTCGTCTGGGAACGACATATCTCCGCGCGAGTTTATGTCGTTCTAGAACGACATATCTCCGCACGAGGTTATGTCGTCTGGGAACGACATATCTCCGCGCGAGGTTATGTCGTCTGGGAACGACATATCTCCGCGCGAGGTTATGTCGTCTGGGAACGACATATCTCCGCGCGAGCTTATGTCGTTCTAGAACGACATATCTCCGCGCGAGTTTATGTCGTTCTAGAACGACATATTTCCGCGCGAGTTTATGTCGTTCTAGAACGACATATCTCCGCGCGAGGTTATGTCGTCTTGGAACGACATATCTCCGCGCGAGGTTATGTCGTCTGGGAACGACATATCTCCGCGCGAGTTTATGTCGTTCTAGAACGACATATCTCCGCGCGAGGTTATGTCGTTCTAGAACGACATATCTCCGCGCGAGGTTATGTCGTCTTGGAACGACATATCTCCGCGCGAGGTTATGTCGTCTGGGAACGACATATCTCCGCGCGAGTTTATGTCGTTCTAGAACGACATATCTCCGCGCGAGGTTATGTCGTCTTGGAACGACATATCTCCGCGCGAGTTTATGTCGTTCTAGAACGACATATCTCCGCGCGAGGTTATGTCGTCTTGGAACGACATATCTCCGCGCGATGTTATGTCGTCTGGGAACGACATATCTCCGCGCGAGGTTATGTCGTCTTGGAACGACATATCTCCGCGCGTGGTTATGTCGTTCTAGAACGACATATCTCCGCGCGAGTTTATGTCGTTCTAGAACGACATATCTCCGCGCGAGGTTATGTCGTCTTGGAACGACATATCTCCGCGCGAGGTTATGTCGTCTGGGAACGACATATCTCCGCGCGAGTTTATGTCGTTCTAGAACGACATATCTCCGCGCGAGGTTATGTCGTCTTGGAACGACATATCTCCGCGCGAGTTTATGTCGTTCTAGAACGACATATCTCCGCGCGAGTTTATGTCGTTCTAGAACGACATATCTCCGCGCGAGGTTATGTCGTCTTGGAACGACATATCTCCGCGCGAGTTTATGTCGTTCTAGAACGACATATCTCCGCGCGAGTTTATGTCGTTCTAGAACGACATATCTCCGCGCGAGGTTATGTCGTCTGGGAACGACATATCTCCGCGCGAGTTTATGTCGTTCTAGAACGACATATCTCCGCGCGAGTTTATGTCGTTCTAGAACGACATATCTCCGCGCGAGGTTATGTCGTCTGGGAACGACATATCTCCGCGCGAGGTTATGTCGTCTGGGAACGACATATCTCCGCGCGAGTTTATGTCGTTCTAGAACGACATATCTCCGCGCGAGGTTATGTCGTCTGGGAACGACATATCTCCGCGCGAGTTTATGTCGTTCTAGAACGACATATCTCCGCGCGAGTTTATGTCGTTCTAGAACGACATATCTCCGCGCGAGGTTATGTCGTCTTGGAACGACATATCTCCGCGCGAGGTTATGTCGTCTGGGAACGACATATCTCCGCGCGAGTTTATGTCGTTCTAGAACGACATATCTCCGCGCGAGGTTATGTCGTCTTGGAACGACATATCTCCGCGCGAGGTTATGTCGTCTGGGAACGACATATCTCCGCGCGAGGTTATGTCGTCTGGGAACGACATATCTCCGCGCGAGCTTATGTCGTTCTAGAACGACATATCTCCGCGCGAGTTTATGTCGTTCTAGAACGACATATTTCCGCGCGAGTTTATGTCGTTCTAGAACGACATATCTCCGCGCGAGGTTATGTCGTCTTGGAACGACATATCTCCGCGCGAGGTTATGTCGTCTGGGAACGACATATCTCCGCGCGAGTTTATGTCGTTCTAGAACGACATATCTCCGCGCGAGTTTATGTCGTTCTAGAACGACATATCTCCGCGCGAGTTTATGTCGTTCTAGAACGACATATCTCCGCGCGAGGTTATGTCGTCTGGGAACGACATATCTCCGCGCGAGGTTATGTCGTCTGGGAACGACATATCTCCGCGCGAGTTTATGTCGTTCTAGAACGACATATCTCCGCGCGAGGTTATGTCGTCTTGGAACGACATATCTCCGCGCGATGTTATGTCGTCTGGGAACGACATATCTCCGCGCGAGGTTATGTCGTCTTGGAACGACATATCTCCGCGCGAGAGTATGTCGTTCTAGAACGACATATCTCCGCGCGAGGTTATGTCGTCTTGGAACGACATATCTCCGCGCGATGTTATGTCGTCTGGGAACGACATATCTCCGCGCGAGGTTATGTCGTCTTGGAACGACATATCTCCGCGCGAGGTTATGTCGTCTGGGAACGACATATCTCCGCGCGAGGTTATGTCGTCTGGGAACGACATATCTCCGCGCGAGTTTATGTCTTGGAACGACATATCTCCGCGCGAGGTTATGTCGTCTGGGAACGACATATCTCCGCGCGAGTTTATGTCGTTCTAGAACGACATATCTCCGCACGAGGTTATGTCGTCTGGGAACGACATATCTCCGCGCGAGGTTATGTCGTCTGGGAACGACATATCTCCGCGCGAGGTTATGTCGTCTGGGAACGACATATCTCCGCGCGAGCTTATGTCGTTCTAGAACGACATATCTCCGCGCGAGTTTATGTCGTTCTAGAACGACATATTTCCGCGCGAGTTTATGTCGTTCTAGAACGACATATCTCCGCGCGAGGTTATGTCGTCTTGGAACGACATATCTCCGCGCGAGGTTATGTCGTCTGGGAACGACATATCTCCGCGCGAGTTTATGTCGTTCTAGAACGACATATCTCCGCGCGAGGTTATGTCGTTCTAGAACGACATATCTCCGCGCGAGGTTATGTCGTCTTGGAACGACATATCTCCGCGCGAGGTTATGTCGTCTGGGAACGACATATCTCCGCGCGAGTTTATGTCGTTCTAGAACGACATATCTCCGCGCGAGGTTATGTCGTCTTGGAACGACATATCTCCGCGCGAGTTTATGTCGTTCTAGAACGACATATCTCCGCGCGAGGTTATGTCGTCTTGGAACGACATATCTCCGCGCGATGTTATGTCGTCTGGGAACGACATATCTCCGCGCGAGGTTATGTCGTCTTGGAACGACATATCTCCGCGCGTGGTTATGTCGTTCTAGAACGACATATCTCCGCGCGAGTTTATGTCGTTCTAGAACGACATATCTCCGCGCGAGGTTATGTCGTCTTGGAACGACATATCTCCGCGCGAGGTTATGTCGTCTGGGAACGACATATCTCCGCGCGAGTTTATGTCGTTCTAGAACGACATATCTCCGCGCGAGGTTATGTCGTCTTGGAACGACATATCTCCGCGCGAGTTTATGTCGTTCTAGAACGACATATCTCCGCGCGAGTTTATGTCGTTCTAGAACGACATATCTCCGCGCGAGGTTATGTCGTCTTGGAACGACATATCTCCGCGCGAGTTTATGTCGTTCTAGAACGACATATCTCCGCGCGAGTTTATGTCGTTCTAGAACGACATATCTCCGCGCGAGTTTATGTCGTTCTAGAACGACATATCTCCGCGCGAGGTTATGTCGTCTGGGAACGACATATCTCCGCGCGAGTTTATGTCGTTCTAGAACGACATATCTCCGCGCGAGTTTATGTCGTTCTAGAACGACATATCTCCGCGCGAGGTTATGTCGTCTGGGAACGACATATCTCCGCGCGAGGTTATGTCGTCTGGGAACGACATATCTCCGCGCGAGTTTATGTCGTTCTAGAACGACATATCTCCGCGCGAGGTTATGTCGTCTGGGAACGACATATCTCCGCGCGAGTTTATGTCGTTCTAGAACGACATATCTCCGCGCGAGTTTATGTCGTTCTAGAACGACATATCTCCGCGCGAGGTTATGTCGTCTTGGAACGACATATCTCCGCGCGAGGTTATGTCGTCTGGGAACGACATATCTCCGCGCGAGTTTATGTCGTTCTAGAACGACATATCTCCGCGCGAGGTTATGTCGTCTTGGAACGACATATCTCCGCGCGAGTTTATGTCGTTCTAGAACGACATATCTCCGCGCGAGGTTATGTCGTCTTGGAACGACATATCTCCGCGCGATGTTATGTCGTCTGGGAACGACATATCTCCGCGCGAGGTTATGTCGTCTTGGAACGACATATCTCCGCGCGAGGTTATGTCGTTCTAGAACGACATATCTCCGCGCGAGTTTATGTCGTTCTAGAACGACATATCTCCGCGCGAGGTTATGTCGTCTTGGAACGACATATCTCCGCGCGAGGTTATGTCGTCTGGGAACGACATATCTCCGCGCGAGTTTATGTCGTTCTAGAACGACATATCTCCGCGCGAGGTTATGTCGTCTTGGAACGACATATCTCCGCGCGAGTTTATGTCGTTCTAGAACGACATATCTCCGCGCGAGTTTATGTCGTTCTAGAACGACATATCTCCGCGCGAGGTTATGTCGTCTGGGAACGACATATCTCCGCGCGAGGTTATGTCGTCTGGGAACGACATATCTCCGCGCGAGTTTATGTCGTTCTAGAACGACATATCTCCGCACGAGGTTATGTCGTCTGGGAACGACATATCTCCGCGCGAGGTTATGTCGTCTTGGAACGACATATCTCCGCGCGAGGTTATGTCGTCTGGGAACGACATATCTCCGCGCGAGGTTATGTCGTCTGGGAACGACATATCTCCGCGCGAGTTTATGTCGTTCTAGAACGACATATCTCCGCGCGAGTTTATGTCGTTCTAGAACGACATATCTCCGCGCGAGGTTATGTCGTCTTGGAACGACATATCTCCGCGCGAGGTTATGTCGTCTGGGAACGACATATCTCCGCGCGAGTTTATGTCGTTCTAGAACGACATATCTCCGCGCGAGGTTATGTCGTCTTGGAACGACATATCTCCGCGCGAGTTTATGTCGTTCTAGAACGACATATCTCCGCGCGAGGTTATGTCGTCTTGGAACGACATATCTCCGCGCGATGTTATGTCGTCTGGGAACGACATATCTCCGCGCGAGGTTATGTCGTCTTGGAACGACATATCTCCGCGCGAGGTTATGTCGTCTGGGAACGACATATCTCCGCGCGAGGTTATGTCGTCTGGGAACGACATATCTCCGCGCGAGTTTATGTCTTGGAACGACATATCTCCGCGCGAGGTTATGTCGTCTGGGAACGACATATCTCCGCGCGAGTTTATGTCGTTCTAGAACGACATATCTCCGCGCGAGGTTATGTCGTCTTGGAACGACATATCTCCGCGCGAGTTTATGTCGTTCTAGAACGACATATCTCCGCGCGAGTTTATGTCGTTCTAGAACGACATATCTCCGCGCGAGGTTATGTCGTCTTGGAACGACATATCTCCGCGCGAGGTTATGTCGTCTGGGAACGACATATCTCCGCGCGAGTTTATGTCGTTCTAGAACGACATATCTCCGCGCGAGGTTATGTCGTCTTGGAACGACATATCTCCGCGCGAGTTTATGTCGTTCTAGAACGACATATCTCCGCGCGAGTTTATGTCGTTCTAGAACGACATATCTCCGCGCGAGGTTATGTCGTCTGGGAACGACATATCTCCGCGCGAGGTTATGTCGTCTGGGAACGAGATATCTCCGCGCGAGTTTATGTCGTTCTAGAACGACATATCTCCGCGCGAGGTTATGTCGTCTGGGAACGACATATCTCCGCGCGAGGTTATGTCGTCTTGGAACGACATATCTCCGCGCGAGGTTATGTCGTCTGGGAACGACATATCTCCGCGCGAGGTTATGTCGTCTGGGAACGACATATCTCCGCGCGAGTTTATGTCGTTCTAGAACGACATATCTCCGCGCGAGTTTATGTCGTTCTAGAACGACATATCTCCGCGCGAGTTTATGTCGTTGTAGAACGACATATCTCCGCGCGAGGTTATGTCGTCTGGGAACGACATATCTCCGCGCGAGGTTATGTCGTCTGGGAACGACATATCTCCGCGCGAGTTTATGTCGTTCTAGAACGACATATCTCCGCGCGAGGTTATGTCGTCTTGGAACGACATATCTCCGCGCGAGGTTATGTCGTCTGGGAACGACATATCTCCGCGCGAGTTTATGTCGTTCTAGAACGACATATCTCCGCGCGAGGTTATGTCGTCTGGGAACGACATATCTCCGCGCGAGGTTATGTCGTCTGGGAACGACATATCTCCGCGCGAGTTTATGTCGTTCTAGAACGACATATCTCCGCGCGAGGTTATGTCGTCTTGGAACGACATATCTCCGCGCGAGGTTATGTCGTCTGGGAACGACATATCTCCGCGCGAGTTTATGTCGTTCTAGAACGACATATCTCCGCGCGAGGTTATGTCGTCTTGGAACGACATATCTCCGCGCGAGTTTATGTCGTTCTAGAACGACATATCTCCGCGCGAGGTTATGTCGTCTTGGAACGACATATCTCCGCGCGATGTTATGTCGTCTGGGAACGACATATCTCCGCGCGAGGTTATGTCGTCTTGGAACGACATATCTCCGCGCGATGTTATGTCGTCTGGGAACGACATATCTCCGCGCGAGGTTATGTCGTCTTGGAACGACATATCTCCGCGCGAGGTTATGTCGTTTCATAGCGACATATCTCCGCGCGAGGTTATGTCGTTTTGAAACGTCATATCTCCGCGCGAGCTTATGTCGTTTTGAAACGTCATATCTCCGCGCGAGGTTATGTCGTTTCATAGCGACATATCTCCGCGCGAGGTTATGTCGTTTCATAGCGACGTATCTCCGCGCGAGGTTATGTCGTTTCATAGCGACATATCTCCGCGCGAGGTTATGTCGTTTTGAAACGTCATATCTCCGCGCGAGGTTATGTCGTTTTGAAACGTCATATCTCCGCGCGAGGTTATGTCGTTTCACAGCGACATATCTCCGCGCGAGGTTATGTCGTTTCATAGCGACATATCTCCGCGCGAGGTTATGTCGTTTTGAAACGTCATATCTCCGCGCGAGATTATGTCGTTTTGAAACGTCATATCTCCGCGCGAGGTTATGTCGTTTTGAAACGTCATATCTCCGCGCGAGGTTATGTCGTTTCACAGCGACATATCTCCGCGCGAGGTTATGTCGTTTCATAGCGACATATCTCCGCGCGAGGTTATGTCGTTTTGAAACGTCATATCTCCGCGCGAGGTTATGTCGTTTTGAAACGTCATATCTCCGCGCGAGGTTATGTCGTTTCACAGCGACATATCTCCGCGCGAGGTTATGTCGTTTCATAGCGACATATCTCCGCGCGAGGTTATGTCGTTTTGAAACGTCATATCTTCGCGCGAGGTTATGTCGTTTTGAAACGTCATATCTCCGCGCGAGGTTATGTCGTTTTGAAACGTCATATCTCCGCGCGAGTTTATGTCGTTCTAGAACGACATATCTCCGCGCGAGGTTATGTCGTTTTGAAACGTCATATCTTCGCGCGAGGTTATGTCGTTTTGAAACGTCATATCTCCGCGCGAGGTTATGTCGTTTTGAAACGTCATATCTCCGCGCGAGGTTATGTCGTTTTGAAACGTCATATCTCCGCGCGAGGTTATGTCGTTTCACAGCGACATATCTCCGCGCGAGGTTATGTCGTTTCATAGCGACATATCTCCGCGCGAGGCTATGTCGTTTTGAAACGTCATATCTCCGCGCGAGCTTATGTCGTTTTGAAACGTCATATCTCCGCGCGAGGTTATGTCGTTTCATAGCGACATATCTCCGCGCGAGGTTATGTCGTTTCATAGCGACGTATCTCCGCGCGAGGTTATGTCGTTTTGAAACGTCATATCTCCGCGCGAGGTTATGTCGTCTGGGAACGACATATCTCCGCGCGAGGTTATGTCGTCTGGGAACGACATATCTCCGCGCGAGTTTATGTCGTTCTAGAACGACATATCTCCGCGCGAGTTTATGTCGTTCTAGAACGACATATCTCCGCGCGAGTTTATGTCGTTCTAGAACGACATATCTCCGCGCGAGTTTATGTCGTTCTAGAACGACATATCTCCGCGCGAGGTTATGTCGTCTTGGAACGACATATCTCCGCGCGAGGTTATGTCGTCTGGGAACGACATATCTCCGCGCGAGTTTATGTCGTTCTAGAACGACATATCTCCGCGCGAGGTTATGTCGTCTTGGAACGACATATCTCCGCGCGAGTTTATGTCGTTCTAGAACGACATATCTCCGCGCGAGTTTATGTCGTTCTAGAACGACATATCTCCGCGCGAGGTTATGTCGTCTGGGAACGACATATCTCCGCGCGAGGTTATGTCGTCTGGGAACGACATATCTCCGCGCGAGTTTATGTCGTTCTAGAACGACATATCTCCGCGCGAGGTTATGTCGTCTGGGAACGACATATCTCCGCGCGAGGTTATGTCGTCTTGGAACGACATATCTCCGCGCGAGGTTATGTCGTCTGGGAACGACATATCTCCGCGCGAGGTTATGTCGTCTGGGAACGACATATCTCCGCGCGAGTTTATGTCGTTCTAGAACGACATATCTCCGCGCGAGTTTATGTCGTTCTAGAACGACATATCTCCGCGCGAGTTTATGTCGTTCTAGAACGACATATCTCCGCGCGAGGTTATGTCGTCTGGGAACGACATATCTCCGCGCGAGGTTATGTCGTCTGGGAACGACATATCTCCGCGCGAGTTTATGTCGTTCTAGAACGACATATCTCCGCGCGAGGTTATGTCGTCTTGGAACGACATATCTCCGCGCGAGGTTATGTCGTCTGGGAACGACATATCTCCGCGCGAGTTTATGTCGTTCTAGAACGACATATCTCCGCGCGAGGTTATGTCGTCTGGGAACGACATATCTCCGCGCGAGTTTATGTCGTTCTAGAACGACATATCTCCGCGCGAGGTTATGTCGTCTTGGAACGACATATCTCCGCGCGAGGTTATGTCGTCTGGGAACGACATATCTCCGCGCGAGTTTATGTCGTTCTAGAACGACATATCTCCGCGCGAGGTTATGTCGTCTTGGAACGACATATCTCCGCGCGATGTTATGTCGTCTGGGAACGACATATCTCCGCGCGAGGTTATGTCGTCTTGGAACGACATATCTCCGCGCGATGTTATGTCGTCTGGGAACGACATATCTCCGCGCGAGGTTATGTCGTCTTGGAACGACATATCTCCGCGCGAGGTTATGTCGTTTCATAGCGACATATCTCCGCGCGAGGTTATGTCGTTTTGAAACGTCATATCTCCGCGCGAGCTTATGTCGTTTTGAAACGTCATATCTCCGCGCGAGGTTATGTCGTTTCATAGCGACATATCTCCGCGCGAGGTTATGTCGTTTCATAGCGACGTATCTCCGCGCGAGGTTATGTCGTTTCATAGCGACATATCTCCGCGCGAGGTTATGTCGTTTTGAAACGTCATATCTCCGCGCGAGGTTATGTCGTTTTGAAACGTCATATCTCCGCGCGAGATTATGTCGTTTTGAAACGTCATATCTCCGCGCGAGGTTATGTCGTTTTGAAACGTCATATCTCCGCGCGAGGTTATGTCGTTTCACAGCGACATATCTCCGCGCGAGGTTATGTCGTTTCATAGCGACATATCTCCGCGCGAGGTTATGTCGTTTTGAAACGTCATATCTCCGCGCGAGGTTATGTCGTTTTGAAACGTCATATCTCCGCGCGAGGTTATGTCGTTTCACAGCGACATATCTCCGCGCGAGGTTATGTCGTTTCATAGCGACATATCTCCGCGCGAGGTTATGTCGTTTTGAAACGTCATATCTTCGCGCGAGGTTATGTCGTTTTGAAACGTCATATCTCCGCGCGAGGTTATGTCGTTTTGAAACGTCATATCTCCGCGCGAGGTTATGTCGTTTCACAGCGACATATCTCCGCGCGAGGTTATGTCGTTTCATAGCGACATATCTCCGCGCGAGGCTATGTCGTTTTGAAACGTCATATCTCCGCGCGAGCTTATGTCGTTTTGAAACGTCATATCTCCGCGCGAGGTTATGTCGTTTCATAGCGACATATCTCCGCGCGAGGTTATGTCGTTTCATAGCGACGTATCTCCGCGCGAGGTTATGTCGTTTCATAGCGACATATCTCCGCGCGAGGTTATGTCGTTTTGAAACGTCATATCTCCGCGCGAGATTATGTCGTTTCATAGCGACATATCTCCACGCGAGGTTATGTCGTTTCATAGCGACGTATCTCCGCGCGAGGTTATGTCGTTTCATAGCGACATATCTCCGCGCGAGGTTATGTCGTTTTGAAACGTCATATCTCCGCGCGAGGTTATGTCGTTTTGAAACGTCATATCTCCGCGCGAGGTTATGTCGTTTTGAAACGTCATATCTCCGCGCGAGGTTATGTCGTTTCACAGCGACATATCTCCGCGCGAGGTTATGTCGTTTCATAGCGACATATCTCCGCGCGAGGTTATGTCGTTTTGAAACGTCATATCTCCGCGCGAGGTTATGTCGTTTTGAAACGTCATATCTCCGCGCGAGGTTATGTCGTTTCACAGCGACATATCTCCGCGCGAGGTTATGTCGTTTCATAGCGACATATCTCCGCGCGAGGTTATGTCGTTTCATAGCGACGTATCTCCGCGCGAGGTTATGTCGTTTCATAGCGACATATCTCCGCGCGAGGTTATGTCGTTTTGAAACGTCATATCTCCGCGCGAGATTATGTCGTTTTGAAACGTCATATCTCCGCGCGAGGTTATGTCGTTTCATAGCGACATATCTCCGCGCGAGGTTATGTCGTTTCATAGCGACATATCTCCGCGCGAGGTTATGTCGTTTCATAGCGACATATCTCCGCGCGAGGTTATGTCGTTTTGAAACGTCATATCTCCGCGCGAGGTTATGTCGTTTCACAGCGACATATCTCCGCGCGAGGTTATGTCGTTTCATAGCGACATATCTCCGCGCGAGGTTATGTCGTTTTGAAACGTCATATCTCCGCGCGAGGTTATGTCGTTTTGAAACGTCATATCTCCGCGCGAGGTTATGTCGTTTTGAAACGTCATATCTCCGCGCGAGGTTATGTCGTTTCACAGCGACATATCTCCGCGCGAGGTTATGTCGTTTCATAGCGACATATCTCCGCGCGAGGTTATGTCGTTTTGAAACGTCATATCTCCGCGCGAGGTTATGTCGTTTCACAGCGACGTATCTCCGCGCGAGGTTATGTCGTTTCATAGCGACATATCTCCGCGCGAGGTTATGTCGTTTTGAAACGTCATATCTCCGCGCGAGGTTATGTCGTTTTGAAACGTCATATCTCCGCGCGAGGTTATGTCGTTTTGAAACGTCATATCTCCGCGCGAGGTTATGTCGTTTCACAGCGACATATCTCCGCGCGAGGTTATGTCGTTTCATAGCGACATATCTCCGCGCGAGGCTATGTCGTTTTGAAACGTCATATCTCCGCGCGAGCTTATGTCGTTTCATAGCGACATATCTCCACGCGAGGTTATGTCGTTTCATAGCGACGTATCTCCGCGCGAGGTTATGTCGTTTCATAGCGACATATCTCCGCGCGAGGCTATGTCGTTTTGAAACGTCATATCTCCGCGCGAGGTTATGTCGTTTCACAGCGACATATCTCCGCGCGAGGTTATGTCGTTTTGAAACGTCATATCTCCGCGCGAGGTTATGTCGTTTTGAAACGTCATATCTCCGCGCGAGGTTATGTCGTTTTGAAACGTCATATCTCCGCGCGAGGTTATGTCGTTTCACAGCGACATATCTCCGCGCGAGGTTATGTCGTTTCATAGCGACATATCTCCGCGCGAGGTTATGTCGTTTTGAAACGTCATATCTCCGCGCGAGGTTATGTCGTTTCACAGCGACATATCTCCGCGCGAGGTTATGTCGTTTCATAGCGACATATCTCCGCGCGAGGTTATGTCGTTTTGAAACGTCATATCTCCGCGCGAGGTTATGTCGTTTTGAAACGTCATATCTCCGCGCGAGGTTATGTCGTTTCACAGCGACATATCTCCGCGCGAGGTTATGTCGTTTCATAGCGACATATCTCCGCGCGAGGTTATGTCGTTTTGAAACGTCATATCTCCGCGCGAGGTTATGTCGTTTTGAAACGTCATATCTCCGCGCGAGGTTATGTCGTTTTGAAACGTCATATCTCCGCGCGAGGTTATGTCGTTTCACAGCGACATATCTCCGCGCGAGGTTATGTCGTTTCATAGCGACATATCTCCGCGCGAGGCTATGTCGTTTTGAAACGTCATATCTCCGCGCGAGCTTATGTCGTTTTGAAACGTCATATCTCCGCGCGAGGTTATGTCGTTTCATAGCGACATATCTCCGCGCGAGGTTATGTCGTTTCATAGCGACGTATCTCCGCGCGAGGTTATGTCGTTTCATAGCGACATATCTCCGCGCGAGGTTATGTCGTTTTGAAACGTCATATCTCCGCGCGAGATTATGTCGTTTCATAGCGACATATCTCCACGCGAGGTTATGTCGTTTCATAGCGACGTATCTCCGCGCGAGGTTATGTCGTTTCATAGCGACATATCTCCGCGCGAGGTTATGTCGTTTTGAAACGTCATATCTCCGCGCGAGGTTATGTCGTTTTGAAACGTCATATCTCCGCGCGAGGTTATGTCGTTTCATAGCGACATATCTCCGCGCGAGGTTATGTCGTTTCATAGCGACGTATCTCCGTGCGAGGTTATGTCGTTTTGAAACGTCATATCTCCTCGCGAGGTTATGTCGTTTCATAGCGACATATCTCCACGCGAGGTTATGTCGTTTCATAGCGACGTATCTCCGCGCGAGGTTATGTCGTTTCATAGCGACGTATCTCCGCGCGAGGTTATGTCGTTTCATAGCGACATATCTCCGCGCGAGGTTATGTCGTTTTGAAACGTCATATCTCCGCGCGAGGTTATGTCGTTTCATAGCGACATATCTCCGCGCGAGGTTATGTCGTTTTGAAACGTCATATCTCCTCGCGAGGTTATGTCGTTTCATAGCGACATATCTCCGCGCGAGGTTATGTCGTTTTGAAACGTCATATCTCCGCGCGAGGTTATGTCGTTTCATAGCGACATATCTCCGCGCGAGATTATGTCGTTTTAAACGTCATATCTCCGCGCGAGGTTATGTCGTTTCATAGCGACATATCTCCGCGCGAGGTTATGTCGTTTTGAAACGTCATATCTCCGCGCGAGGTTATGTCGTTTCACAGCGACATATCTCCGCGCGAGATTATGTCGTTTTGAAACGTCATATCTCCGCGCGAGGTTATGTCGTTTCATAGCGACATATCTCCGCGCGAGGTTATGTCGTTTCATAGCGACATATCTCCGCGCGAGGTTATGTCGTTTTGAAACGTCATATCTCCGCGAGAGGTTATGTCGTTTCATAGCGACATATCTCCGCGCGAGGTTATGTCGTTTAGAAACTTCATATCTCCGCGCGAGGTTATGTCGTTTCATAGCGACATATCTCCGCGCGAGATTATGTCGTTTCAAAGCGACATATCTCCGCGCGATGTTAAGTCGTTTTGAAACGTCATATCTCCGCGCGAGGTTATGTCTATATATCTATTTTAAAGCCCTGTAACGCACATTTCGCTTCTGACACACCTAATAGACACTTCTATTATTATACTCTCTGCAAGAGTATATTAGGTTTGTGCAAATGTATGTAACAGGCAGAAGGAGGCGTGGCAGACCCCATAAAGTATATATATTCTTGATCAGCATCACAAGCCCAGTCGATATAGCCATGTCCGTCTGTCCGTCCGTCTGTCTGTCTGTCTGTCTGTCTGTCTGTCCGTATGAACAAACAGATTTCAGAGATGGTAAGAGCTACAAGTTCGAGTTTGGTCTCAATCGACTCGATATTTAGTCAGTCAATACAAGAATCTTTTTTTTTTCGATGCCACGCCCCATTCGCCCACAATGAGTAAAAAACCCGTCACTCCTCGGAAAAAATCTATGTTTTCGGCGAATATCTCAGTAACCATGGCACCTAGGAATACCAATTTTGGTACACGTGTTCTTAGAGACCGCATAAATCCAACGACATCAAAAGTTTTGGGCTGCCACGCCCCCTTTTTCCGCAAGAAATAAAAGAAAATTTCAAACTTGCATGCCGTTTTTAAAGCATTTATCCTTATCGTACAGTGTTGTTATTTATGATTCGTTTGAAGACGTATCATGTCAAACTCTCCTGAAAATTTCATAAAAATCCATAAAAAAGAAAGAAATGAAGCAACAAAGATTTTATTCGAGAGCAATGAGTGCGAGAGAGACAGCGCTAGTCGTGCCGACCAATAGTATTCATAGACACATGTGTATGTGCATACATTTAACGTCCGACGAATTTGTATGTACATACAGACAAACACATGTATGTTCGATTATGCTTAGCTTTTTTTTTTGTTTTAATGAGTTCTAATACAAGAACTATCTATTGTAATATCTGGTTACCGATTTAAGCATTATAATTGGGAATAAAAGCAGAGAGTATTATACGGTCGGGCGTGTTCGACTGTACTTTTCTGTCTTGTTTTTTAGAGTACGGGGTCTAAAATGCACTTTCCTTTTTTGCAGTGTATGGGTATAAAGTTGTTGCTGCTGCTGATGATGACAATCATGATGAAGATTATGATGCGGGCAACTTAAAATTGGCCAAGAAACAGATCACATTTTAGACTAAGTCTCAGACTGAATCGGAGTCTAATTCTGAGTCTGGCTATTACAATTATCATTATGATGATGTTGCCTGCTTGCAACATGTGGCACGCACACACCACAGTCAGTCAGTTAGTTACTCAGTTAGCCCGTCACTCGCTGTGGCAAGACATATGACCATATAGCTCTGATCTAATTAATAGGCCGCATAGTTTTTTGCACCTGAGTTTGCTGCGTGAAAATTTGTTAAGTTTACTTTCAGTTTTCCAATCCACAATCCACAGTCCACAATCCACAGCTGAAAATCAGGATGCACAATTTATATGGCAAAACACGATCCGTACGTGCGTCCATGTTCAGTTCAGTTCCGAGCTTCGATTCGATCGGCTCCATTATTAATTTGTGTGTGATATAATCGTTTAAGAGGAGGCGTGTTTTTTCCTCTTCTTTTTTTTCTGCTCAAAATTAGCTGGCAGTTTGAACTGATTGATGGAAATACACATTAAGTTTGAAAATGTTATTAAAGTCAAGTTGTGCGCGTTTTGATTGCTACTAATAAGCGTAATGACACACAATTGTCGTTAGTTTATGGACATTAATAAATTTTAAGGGGCTTAAGGAAAATAGAGTTTAAAAATCAATTTTGCGGGGAGCTTTATTTTTCAAAAACTCGATAAAGATTAAAGGAACTTTTAACCCAAAATTCTTCTTCTTTTTAGCCAAATATTTTGACTTCAAATATTTCTTACTAACATTTCTACTTAGTTCTGTTTAAAGCACTTTACGTATTCATTTTAGCTTCCTAAACTCTATAGTTATATATGATATAGCAAGTTGATTAAGATTTATGGACAACATAAATTTAAAACAGAAATGAAAAACGTTGAAAGGCCTTTTGGCCATTTTGGGCCATGTTCGGCATGGCAGCGCTAATTGGCTATTCACACTTTTCACACATTTTGGGGCGGTGTAAATGAGGTAAAAAGGAAAAAGCGCCACTCCCAAAATAGGCAACTTGTAAGCGCCAAGCGGTAAAAAGAAAAAAAATTAACAAGACGTGGAGAGAGATACGCAAAAGCCCACTTGTCTCAGTTATAGCCATGGGGAAGACAGAGAGCAAGTGGAGTGCAGTGCAGTGCATTGCAGTTTATGGCCAAGATGGTAAAATGGTAACAAAGGCGCTGAGCGCTGGTAACAAGAGCGAAATGTGCCAAGTGAGTGTGCCAGTGTGTGTGTGCGAGTGTAGAGTCCAAAAATAGGCATACCAATGTGTGCGCATGCGCGGAATTTATGGTGACATTTGAGTGATTCGCACAACGTGTCATGAAACGCTCTCGAGGATCAAACTGAGCTATAGCAGCAGAGGAAACAACGTTACGTTTTGGTGTAAAAGCCAATTAAATTGGCAGAGAATTGGAACATTGTCTCAGGCCCAGTCTCTCGCACTCTCTCACTCTTTGACTGTGTCGCTGTCTCTGACTTATGGGCCCAAGAGCATGTAATTGCATTCAAGTCCATCCAACATTGCCGTTTCAACTCTGCCGATTATCCCAGCTGCCGCTGCTGTAGTTGCTGCCATTCCAGGGTATTTCACATAAGTGGACCACAAAATTAGCGTAATTTTCATACACCACCGACGCAGCAAAGAAGCAGACAAGTGGACCAAGATCTGGCCAAGACTTGGACACCGACTCGGACTTCGACTCGCATTCGGACAAGTGTCAAAGTGAAAGAGGCGAACGCGACCGCGACTGCGAATGCGAAATTCTCGCACAGGTTGCAATTCTTGAGAAATGCAAAAAGTTAAGTTCGGTCACACACTTTCTGATCTTTTTATAGCGATAAGAAGGTTCGACCCCTTTTGCGCATATGGCACACATAACGATTATTCCATATTTACTTATTGTACTTATTGGTACAGGGTCTTGAGACTCAAGTCCCAGGACTTAAATCCAAACTGCAGACTGAGGCATATTATTTGCGCGATTAAATTGATCGCGGCTGCCTTTCTGCATACCCTCGGATGCTGTTTTAGTAGGGACTCTCCTTTAGGGTTCAGGGGCACCACGGTGACTGTGACTCCTACTGTGCCTACGTCTGTCCCTCTGTCTGACGTTCGCTTTCGAGGCTTCTGCGGCAGTCAACTTCACGCTTCGCTCAAGCATCACCAAATAAATTTCATTGAGCGTCCCTGCACTGTGGTGAGCTGAACTGATAAAGGAAATGTGCAAAAAAATTTAAAAAAAGTAAAAAATATGAATTCATTTAATTAAATTAATTAATAATTAATTAAGTTAATATTAAATGACTTAACTTTTTATTAAATAACAATTTTAGGGACACTGTGCGTGAGCTAAAAAATAAAAAAAAGTATAATATATATTATTTATTTAAATTAAGTATATTTAATATATAATTCATTATAAATCTAAATGCATGCTCATTTTCAATTGAAATATAAATAAAATCATATTACACTTACACAACTTGCAGTTTAATTGAAGTTCTATGCTATCAGGTTTCAACAAGTCAGGTTGGCCGAGCGGTCTAAGGCGCCAGATTTAAGCTCTGGTTCTCATCTGAGAGCGTGGGTTCGAACCCCACACCTGACAAGGATTTGAAATTTACTTTTTTAATTTTTTTTTTGCTTTTTTAAATTTAATTTCATAATCAAATTCAGTCTGCAGTATTTTTTTACACAGTTTAGCTGTTTACTGTGGACACTGTGCACCATTCGGCAGCACTCACTTTGTGTGATGCATGGCGATGCTGCTGCTGCTCCTTGCGCTGCAAACGCATTCCAAGTACTTTATGTTTAACTTTGCCATCACATTTACCTTTACCTTTCTGGTTTCGGTTTTTGAGTTTAGTTTTTACCTTGGCATTTTAGTTTTGATCGCTGAGTGTGCTGCATGCTGCATGCTGCTTGCTGTTCTCTGACTTGCTGCATGCCGCAGCGCATGCTTCATCTGTTGCATGTAGTTACCGCTTTCATGGCTAAGTGGTTGACTGGACATGGTCATCTTATTTCTTCTTTGTGTCTTGGGTGAGCAGCCTCATCCGCATCCCTAGCCACCTTCAACTCCTCCCCCTCCTCTAGGTCCTTCTGCCTGTTGTTTGCCTGTTCCTTTTGCTGTTGCGTGTCACGTACAAGCAATTCGCATGTTTCAAAAATGCTTTGGACATGGCCCTCTGTTTGTCTCGCTGTTTCTGCTGCTTTTTTAGGTGGCTTATTTCTTTTATTTTATTTTACTTTTTGTTGTTATTTATTTTTTGTTGTTGTTTTTATTTGCCACAGTCTTTTTTCGCTTGTTTTTTTTCGGTTTTGGTTTTTTCGTTTCGGTTTTGATAGTCGCCGTCAACTTCTGCTTTCTGCATTCTGCACTCGGCTCTCTTCTCTCAGCTCTCTGGGAGCGGCATGTTCTTGCTGCAACAAGTGGGGGGAGGCAGGGGCTTGGCAGTTTGAGGCACATACTTGAGCGCATGCTTAAAAATAAATGTTAATTCTTTTATTTATTTCCTTTGTCAGATTAAACGGTTTAAAGGTTACACTTGGCGAGTAGACTATACTCCTGGGCTCCACTGGCTCTACTCGCTGTACTCCTGTGTAAATCATTCACGTTGAAGCCGCTTAAAAATAATTTACTTAATAGCCAGGTCATTCAGTGCAATAAGTAATAAATATTTGGTAAATTTTTAAGACTAAAATTAGCTTTTTTACTAGAAACTTATATAGGATTCTGTTGTGATGTAGTTATGCCCAAACTAATAGAATTTTAAGGTCACTTCAAGAATTGATAGTTAATAATTTTTGTATAGAAAAATAATATAATTTAATTAAATATTTTGATTTTTAATTTGTTTTGCATTCCTTAGAGCTACAACTAAAAGCAACTTCAAGTCTTTGTTCGCAAAAAAAAAGTTTCCTTTCTGACCTTTTCGTATCTCTCGCTGAACTTTCCTTATCAATTTCTTGCACTTGCACATCGCAATTAAACTCACACCACTGTGCTCCCTATGCGCCCAACTGAGTCCAGGGTTTGCTCTGATATACCTGCCAGATTGTGTGTGAATGTGCGAGTGTGTGTGTGTGTGAAGTGGAGTTGTTGGTTTCACTCCCTTGGGGCAGTCAGATACCAGTTCTCACGCTGCGTCTAGTCACCTTTTGGTGACCAATGGAAACCAGTACACATCAATCTGGTGGCAGTGTCAACACCCCAGCAGTTGTCTAGGAGCAGAAACAGCAACAACAAGAGGCATCTGTTACCACCAACTGTTACAGTCCTGTTGACGTGCGATGCCCTAAAAGGATATTGCACTCCTATTGACTTGTTAATGTGATCACTTTAACTGACCCAAATATAGTCAAACGTTTCAATTTGTGCAACGCTTTTGGGCAATTGATAGCCATGATGGCAACCCACAAGCCCACAGAAGTCAACGCGACGTGTCTCCGTCTAAGTCTAAGTCTAAGTCTCAGTCGCTGTCTCTGTCTCAGTTAAAGTCTCAGTCTCCGTTTCTCTTCCCAGTTCCCGGCACAGTTCCAATCGCAGTTCATCGTCACCAGCGGACGAGCGCGTAACGCGGTTGTAGATTGCCTTAGGCCTTAGGTCTTTTTACAGTCTTCACTTCATTTTTAGCCGCTTGAGTTGTAGGTTACTCTGGCTTTGGCTTACTACGTTTTGGCCAGGTCTGGTCTGGTCTGTTTCGGCCTGCCTGTTGTCTTAGATCGTCTGACGCCGGTTGACAGATTGCCCAGAGGCTAAAAGTCGCTGTCTGTATTTGGGCTTGTATTTTGGCTTTAGCTGGTGTTGATGAGTCAGTGATATGACTGTAGTTGGCCAAATGTAGCAGGCGGGTTAAAGGAAAGGAAAGGGAAGAGAGACGCCTTTAATTTAAGTGCTACAAATATATTTATTAGTATTCAATTGAGTACATTTTTATTTGAAATAAACAATTAGTTTACTGCTAACTACAACTTCATTGATTGAAAAGTTAATGTCTATTTGGCTTAAGCTCCTTACTTAATACAGGTAACTCCTTCGTTTCTCCTACTCCTGCTCAAACTTCCACTAATGATTTTAGTTTTTTTTATTGCTTCTACAAATATGTACAAGTTTGTCAGCCAATAACTCAGCTTGTACTCCGTACACGATCATAAAATATAAATTCGACGGCAACTTATTAGCTGAATAACTAAGCAAAAGGCCACACGCTATGCCAACAATCATTGATCATAAGTTGGCTTTGGCAAAAACCTATATTGAAACATTAAAAACGTAGGGGAAGAGGGGAATAGGGAGAGCAGGTGAGTAGAGAAAGGGAGAGAAACACATCATTGAAGACTTTGTTAAGACGCACTTTATTAACCTGCTGCAAAAGCCGAAACCAAAAGCAGACAACAAACGCAACTTTGGGTATTTGGGCTGCTTGTGGAAAAGAACGTGAGGCACACAGCATGGAGGCTCAGGGATTCGCAAAGAAGTTGTGCAATTTTTTTTTGGTCAGTCGCTTGCTCATCTTGAAGATTATGAAAAGTGCCTCTCGCTGTTGCGTTGTTGCGTATGCTTGCAACTTCAAAGGTTTCAAAACGCAAACGCAAAATGCAGTCCAGGTTCCCAGTTTCCCAATCAGTCGGCGACGATCAGCCGCAGTCAGCAGAGACGCCAACAACAACAGCAAGAAACTGAAACTAAGTGCAACGCTCAGCATGTGCAACAGTCAACAGTTCACAGCATTTGCTGGAAATCTTAAGGGCCCATAGAATACCACTGTTGCAACATTCTAAGTGGCAAGTGCATGTGTGTGTTTGGGTGTGTTGGTGAGTGTGTGTGTGCACAGCTTCTTTTTGGGCCCAGTTGTTGCTGTCCTCTGTCCGCTGTCTCCATTTTGGTATGCTGCGTGCGCTCTATAGGTGGTCATTATCACGACTCGAGTCCGCATTGAATGTGCCTGCCTGGACCTCAACCTGAGTCCGCAATGATTGCACTGAGTTGATGATGAAACGATGCAATCTTTAAGCAGAGCCTTACAACTAAGATGCTTTGGTTAGCTTTATAATTACACTTTTCAAATGCTTTCCAACAAATATTATAAAGTACTTAAGTAATTTTATTTGAATAATGAAAGTTGTTAATTTTAATTTACAACTCTTAACCAATTTAGTGGAAGGGATTCTAGTTCTTAAGGCAAAGAAAATGATTTCATTTTAAAAACTTAAAATAAATTGAATGTAATGACGTCTTGCTGGAAACTTCAATTGAAAATATAAAAAAATATATAAATCTGTATTGATATCATACAGGAAGTATTTATAAAAATTGCTTTTAAAATAATGTAAAATTTAAATAAATATATTACGAGCAATAGATAAAAATATTTTTTTTAATTTATAATACTCTTTAAATATTTAAAGACTAATAAACTCAAGTATTTCTTATTAAAATCTTAGTTTCTTATAATTTATAACAAAGACTGAATGCTCTATATTTTAGACTTTTTCTATTTAATCTTTATAAAAAGTTAAGAGCATCATTTAAACTTTAGATGTTACTCAAAACTGTCTAAACTTCACCACAACTCTGTCGAATTAATTGAAAATATTGATTTTTATTTATATAAATGTATATAAATGATTTACAAGCCATTGTTAAAGTTTTTTATTATTTTACAGATTTTAATTTGCTGGCTTTATTTTATAATACAATATATTTTTTTTTTGGGGTCTAACCTATATTACACATACGATCAGCACCTCCACATTTTTGGTAGCTACAAATATCTTGCAATAGTAAAACAACTTTACTCTGCGTAGTGTATAAAGCACACACATTACTCTCTTCGTTGTTGTTTCTGGTAAAAATCTCAGCAGCAGCAATCACCGCAACCACAGCAGCAGCAGCAGCAGTAGGAGCAGCAGCAGCCCAACCGCATTTTCGAACTGCTGTTCTACTTAATTTGCCTCTGCGTGCGTTGCCGATTTAGATGAGACCGAGACAGAGACAGAGACTGAGACTGAGGATGCGACTGAGACTGAGAGAAGGAAACAGATTGAAAGAGGGAAAGGGAAACACAGCTTTCCCTGTTCAGCTGACCAGCGCCTGTGCCGCGGTAAAGCAACAACAATTACCGCATTACCGACGCGCCGTTGACTGACTGAATCTCAGGCAAAGGATGAGGATGAGGATGAGACTGAGAATGCGATGGAGGAGCATTGGGGGCGTCGTGACACGGTGGCGGTGGCGGTAACCGAGTGACTTCTGCGCCACTTTTGCGAAGGCAATGCGGCTCGGTTTTACTTATTTGATTTGTTTATGCAGATTAAATGCAAACGATCTTGATAATGACATTAACCGACAGAGGAGGAAGACGACAGCAAACAGCAGCAGGAACAGGGACAGGGACACGAAATGGGAGACGTTTACAACTGGGAACTGATGCCTGGACTTGCAGTTGGACTCGAACTGAGACTGAGACAGAGACAGAGACTTGTGGCTGGCACTGTGACTGTGTTGTCTGGATTGTTAACTTGACAGCTTTTGAAGGCAGCTTCGTGAGTCTCGCACGGCAATCGTCATGAAGCGGCAGCTTCTCTCCCAACAACCAGCAGAAGTGAAAGAGTTCCAGTTGGTAGAATGTAGGAGGCAGGAGGGTGTAGAAGACTTGGAGGAGGATGCACTGTTGGTCCAGTTGGTTTTGACCCAGCGCCGCTTTTGGTCAATCTGTTTAAAATTAATGCCCGAGACCAAAACGCGTCTGAACTTTGGCTGCCTGTGGCATCCCTTTCCCTTAGCCCACTGCTAACCCCCTTTTGCCTTTGCCAACTCAAAACATCTTGTAGCCTAATTAGCTGAAAAAAGGGTTTAAGGCAAGTTGTTGTTCTTGTTTCAACTGGAGCAGATTCTGTACTATATTAACACAAATAAGACAAACGTCGCAGCTCATTAAAGTCGATTTGCTGTTGTGATCTTACACCTGACCAATTTAAAGTAAATGTATATACTGTATTGCTTTAATCGTATATAAGTTTATATATATCCATAAACAAAAAGTTAAACTGCTATTAAAACCACTCAAACACTTGACTTTATTGTTAAACAGCATTTTACTCGAGCGTAAAAAATCGCCATTAAATTTGGCCAGCAAAAAATGAACACCGCTTTAAAATTACTGACTTCATAATTTTTAGTTGGCCAAAAGAAACCCGTGCATAAAAATCACCAACGATATTAGCCATATTTTCGTGTTCAACTGCTTCCGTAGCATGTTTTTTATTTTTTCTCGCTTTTTATCGATATGAATTGAACTTAAGTTGATTTCTATTGGCTTCGGGATGCACCATTTCCAGTTTGATTTCCCTGCTTCTCCTGCAAACTTCGCATTATCATTTAGTGACGCTTTTTGCGACTTTACTTTTTACATATCCGGTGGCGAGAGTCAAAATTAATCAACAGCTTCATGGTTATCGTGTTCAATATCATCACCAGTTAAGCTCGGCACCGCAAAAGTCAGCGACCGCATCGAACGCCAGCTCCAGAACTCCAGAGAAACTCCATGCTCCGCAAAAGTCTGAATCGATCTGAAAAAAGCTTCATCATAATTATTGTCGGCTTTTTTTATGACTTGCTTCTTTTTCTTCATTTTTTTGGCGTCTTCTTTTAGTGCAAAGGATTTATTTTTAAAAAGGATCTTTTTTAGGCTTAATTTTAATTATATAAGTGGCGTCTCTTGCGTCAAACTGTTGGGTGAGATTTTTTGTGGAAGAAAAAGTTTAAGAAAAGCAAAAAATGTTTGTATTTCTTATTAAGATATTCAATAACTTTTAGATATAAGTAAATTTGATTACCAAATATTTTCTATCACACAATTTAAAATTTTTTAAATTTCTTTACCAGTAGTCCCAACGATCTGATCATTCCTACAACATTTCCCTTGCTTGTATCCTTAACTTGGTTTTAAAATATTGTTTTGCTTTACTAACATGCACAAAAAGCATGCAATGAAGAAAACAAAAAACATAAGCCCAAAAAAAAATGCCAAAAGTGAAAGCTGCGGGACAAAGTCATTTGAAATCAACTTAATGCCAGCATTTCATCTTCATCTTGAACAGAAAGCAACAACCGACAAACTCTCGCAGTTATTGAAATTCAATGTAAATCTATGGTGATATGTCATACAGGCGTAGAAAATGCGCCAACGACAAGGAAACAAAAAAACTAAAGTCGATTTCGACTTCAACTCCAAGTCGAAATCCCATTGGGGACTCACGTTGGAGGCAGGTGCTCCGAGGCCACGCTTCCCAGGCACCAAAGAGTTAAGCAAATTTTTTGTTTTGTTGCCGTTTTCAAACGAAAGGCAAACTGTGCACGTCATCGATATTTTGTAAATGCATTAAATATATGTATTTAATTCGAGTTGGCCAAAACGAAACGAGCCTGCAACAGGTTGTAGCAGCCACTGCAACAACAACAGCAACAGAGACAACATTTCATGCCGCTTGCACCGATCGCATTGCAAAACTTGTCAAACGCAAACGCAATCGATACGAATATCAATCAAATCCATAGAAAAAAGCTAAAAAAAAAAAAAGCTAAACAAAAACATAAACTAAAAAAAAATAGTTTATATAAAATACTTCTATTCAAAAGCCGTTGACAACCGTAGGCAGTCAGCGGACAAATAAACGACTCGCTTCGATCGGATTCAATCCGATTCGAAATCAATAAAGCGAACATTTATGCATATGATATTGAACAGATCGCGCTGACTTTAACGACATTTGAAAATCCGGAAGCGATAAATATTTGGTCTCTGTGGCTGCTACCTTTTTTCTGTTTTTCTGTTTTTGGTCTTTTGTTTTTCTTTTAGTCTCTGGCTATAAAAACTAGAAGAAAGAGCTTAAATTGGTGATTGGCTCTAAGTAGACTCCGCAGACAGCATGTCTGGCACTGAAAAGTTATAAAAAGAAGTTTTTAAACTGACTTGAAAAAAGTCTATTAAAATTAAAAAATTCTAAAAATTTTATGTTGAATTTTATTAATATTTTTTTGTAGTTAAAAATCTTTTCAATTGTAATCAGTATAAAATAAAGTTTTCTTGCACAATGTAACTTAAAATGGGATCTGTATCTTAGAGACTATTTCCAATTACTTTTTAACTTTTATATTACTTAAAACACACTAGGACTCATTAAAAGTTTACGAAGAAAGCCTCAAGATATTTCCCAACATTGCAGGGTATCGCCTAGCATATTTATTTAATGGCATTTCCTTAATACCAAAGTAAATTCGTTGTAAATTGTGACTCAGTTATGCCCTGAGGTGTATTCTCAGGTTGAGTCTTCGTCTTTGCCTTTATTGCTTCTTGTTGTTGCAGGTATTTAACTGCATTTTATGAATCTTGTTTTCATTTTTTTTAGTATTTTTATATAAAATAAACTTTTGTCTTTGACTGTGGCTATTTAAGTTGAGTATTTGGGTCAACATTGGCTCTTTTTTTGTGACTTTTACGTTTTTATTTTACGATTTCAGCACCGTTGATGGCCGTTTTTGGATTGTGGGGAAGTTTTTGTGTTTTTTGCAGATGCTTCACAAATTAATTATGACAGTTTATTAATTTAATTATTTTAGTTGACTTCAAAGGCAAATTGCCGCTGGCAAACGCTAATTATGTTGTGACTCAGCGAGGGATTAGATGTAAAAATACTGAACAGTATGATCAATATGGAAATGGGTTTATTGTGCTCCGTTGTATGGCCATAAAAGGAAGCGATTTAGCCCAATAAACGACAGCCATAAAGCCAGTGAGTAAACAAAGAACACAAAATTAAAATAAATTGGTGGCAAACAGAAGGTGAAAATGAGGGGAGATGGGACTTAAGATAAGGGACTGAAGTATAGCTATGCGATGCGGATGATACATATGTTTGGGAGAGGATAGATTCTAGATAGGGTCTAGGTAAGATGGGTAGTTCTTTAGTTGTGCTTGCTTTAATGATCCTAAATGAATCATTGCTTTGTGTCTTATTCTAAAATTATTATTAAAAGCTTCAGAAATTTCCTTTACTTAAGTTTTCTATACTTCAAATCCATAATCATTTAGGAGACGCCTTCAAAACTCTTGTTGTCATCATTTTCTAGCTGCTTTGTTGAACACAAATTTTTTTTTGTAGCTGTAGCTGTAGCTGCCTTTGCCTTACCCATGTTTGTTTTCTAGACTCTACGCTGTTAACTACATAGACCTAATGACCTGCTTCCTGCTGCTCCCCCTACTACTCCCACACTCCCCCACTTTACAGAAAAGACAAAAATCCATTAGGCACATTGTTGTGCCCGCCCAGCATTTTGGCAAAATGCATCGCTAATTGTTGGTTCTGCGCAACAATTTGCCAGCAAAGCCAACTTTCAGTTTCGCTTTTGTTGATGGCACAGAAAGGGAAAGGTAAGGGGTAGTTGTGGGGGGTAGAGGAAGTGGAGGGGCCATAAACAAAGATTTGTTTGTGACACAAGACGAAATGAACTCGCAAACTTTCACCTTTTGGCAAATATTTTATCATTTTTTGGCAAGTACATTAAACAAAATTGCAGAAAATGTCAAGCCCTGCAAAGAGTGAAGTGAAGTGGAGCCAACAACCTGTTGCCAGTTGCCAGTTGCCAATTGCCAGTTACCAACTTGTTGCCAAGGGGCACTAATTACCCTCGGGTACTCAAAGAAACAAATTTTCAGCCACATATTTACATGGCGGGGAGCAGTCTGTGCAAGAAAAAAAAAAAATATCCAAATAATTTGTAAGGCAACAAAAAATCAAGAAAAATAGTAGGAAAACCAACAAACTAAATACTAAACACTTAATGCACGATAAACAAAGACAAAGACTGGAGTCTAGAGAGACTGCAGCTCCTAAAGATGTTGTCGTTGCTCTGGCAAACTGGCAACTCTGGCACTCTGTCTGTCTGTCTGGCAGTCCGTCAGGCTGTTTAGCTATCAACGTGGGCTCATCAACAATAACAATATCGACGCTTAAGCTGGAGCTTCATTAGCAAGACAAGACATGGAGTCGAGTGAAACCTTTTAAAGAGTGAAAACCGCGAATTCAACTGCAGTTGACCTGCCGTCTCTGACCTCAGATTGTAACGCCCGCCCAGCTCCTCGTAGCTATGTATGGCAAATCAACAAGTACAACTCAGATAAGACACAGAGAGTGGAGATAGGTTGAGAGGAAGTTGGCCAAAAGCAGCATACGCTCTTGGTCGCGGTCTTGGCCCGGCCGTTAGCTGAATTAGCCCAGGCTAGCTACTTACCTTAGCCTTACCTTGACTATCTGCCTGATGCATCTGTTAGTTACACATTTTGCTGATTTAATTTTCATGTTGCCATGTTGCAGGCAACACTTCCATCAAACCAGCTGACCAACCCAAAGCTGCCGCACTCTACTTGGTTTCTTTTCTAGCCAATGTTGCGGCAAAGTGCATAATTGGTTTATTATTTTTATTTTCATTTTTTATTTAGTTTTTTATTTGCTCTACCGCTTCCTGCCATATCGCGCGCATCGCTGAGCAGCGCAAAACCCTCCCAACCAGCTACACCCCTACTGGCCCTACTCTGCCAACTGGTGCTCCTCTGCCACCACTTCCTCCTCGCCCTACACCTCCTACAGCTTTTTGCCCTACCTTTTTCCACTGCTGTTGCTCTCGTGGCACTTGATTTTCATTGAAATCGTCGTCATCTTCTGCTTGTTTTTTAGTTTTTCTTTTCTTTTTACTTTTTTTTTATTTTTTGTCATCTTTGAAGTGTGTCTCGACTCTCGAGTCGCCTCGACTCATCGCTTTTTTGCTTGCAAGGCGTGATTTACATTTTTTTGCTTTTTTGATAAAATATTTGTGTCTACTTTTGGCTTGTGCACCGACTGAGTTTTCCTTTTTATCGTGCCAAGGTGTGCCATCAATTGTGTCTGTCTCAAACAGTTTTTCCAGCTTTTCGTTTTCTTGCTTTGTGGTTAGTTAAAAATAAGAAATTGTTGGGAAAACTTCAGCAAAAGCAGTTTTTCCTTATGCTAAACTTCAACTGAATGTAGAGCAAATCAGCAGCAGGTCTGATTTAATCTGATGTGGTCATAAAAGCACAGATTAAATTCCAAATAATTCAATAAATTCCAACTTTATGTTAAGCATAGTTTCATTCAATTATTAATCGTTTCGCATAAGTAATGGCAATTTTAGCATATTTCAATTTGTAACTCGTTATCCAGTAAGAATCTATAATCAAATTCATTAGTGTACGCCAATTGCAATTACTTTGAGCTAAGTGAACGCCTTGAATTAACCTTGAATAGTCTGTAGTATGTTTAGTATGATTCACACGTCTATTGACCTATGGTCAACCCCTAATCAAAATCTGCCCACACCCAAAAGATGATTATAGAGATGGCCACCCCGAACCAAATTAAATGTGAGCCAATTAAATACCGGAAGCCTGCTTAAATTATTGCATTAAATAACTAAGCCTTTAATTACATGGTGTTAAAGGCCGAGATCGGTAAGATTTCACTGAACGGTACGAAAGTGAGTATCTGTTTTGTTGTCAAAAACGAGATCGAGCTCAAAACTGGGGCCCAAATTCTGCTGGGACATAAATCACACGACGAACAGACGCCAGGGATTTTGCTGGTTTTGAACTCGAAAAGATCAAGAGATGGAAATCACAAAATCAAAATCCTATTAATCAACAATATGGCTGAGACAGGAACGGCAAAACAGATTGAGGCTTAGCTGGCGGTTTCGACAAAATTAACACCCGACTAATGCCAAATGCCGACAAAAGCTGATGAAAACGAACATAAACTGAAACCAAATGCCGCTGCCAATCTTTGTAGCCCAGTCGGCAAGGGAAAGAATAAGGTTATAAGCACATGGTATAATTAGTTTGGTAATAATATTTCCAATCAGGAAATCAAGAAACACTTGAATTAATTAGACCAATTTATAACGTATTATTTTGTTAATTACCGAAAGACTTTTTGTCTTTTTTTAGAGCGAAATCAGCAATTATTTATTTTAGCTACCTCTGTAAATTCTTTAACTGGGCATACAACAGTCGAGCAACTCGCCGTTAGCCTTCTCATGTGCTTTGACTTCTTTTTTGGGGGCGCTTTACGCCTCTGATTCTGACACCCGGTATACAGTTCTCAGTCCTCTTCAGCACCCCTGATCGTACCATTCACCTCTACTCCTTCACCGCCTTCCTCAACACATCTATAACTCTCTGTGTGTCTTGTTAATTGCGTCTAATAAGCAGTTTGGAGTTGTTTTCACAAAACGCCAACGCCAACGGCATAGACACTGCCATACTCAGATTCAGATTCAGACTTGGACTTGGACTCTGACTTGAAGTCCGAGACAGAGTTTGACTCAGACGGTTGACCGTACGAATACCCATGATTAAAGTCGTCCTCATCGTCATCAGTGTCGTCGAGTGCTCTCTGTGTGTGTGTGTTGTGTATTTTGTGTGCTCTCTGTATGTTGTGTGCTCATTTGAATCTCTACGAGCTGCCGCCTGTTAATCTCAAGATCAACACATTGTGCAGTCAGCCACAGCAGCGGCTTCATAAAACAAATATCGTTTCGTGTACGCTAACTAGTCATCATTATCAACATCATAATGACCAACATCACGTTTTGAGCTGATCATCAAACATGTTATCTCTTCTGCTCCTCCATTTATTTGGCTTGCTCAATTCGGTTTTTGAGGCGCAAAAGAATTCTTTTTTATTGATTATTTTCTGTCTTTTGTTTTTTAGTTTTCAAAAAATCTAATCATGCAATAAATTGGCCAATTGTTTTGCGTTCAGTCACTTGTTGGATTTTTAAAGCTCTGCTTCTTCAGCTGGGCCTACTCTTTTGGACTGGTCAAGTCATGCATGTTTTGTACATAAAGTTTTCTTGTTTGCACATCTTTGATTTATTGTAAAAAAAACTGCTATATAAGCTTGTAATTGATAGTTGGAATTTGTAATTAATACTTGGCTATTTATAGCGTGCTGTGAGTTCGCGTTGTAGTTAAGCATGAGAACTACTTGTTTATGTGCGAGTATGTGCCAAGTAGCTGGAGTAGCCCTTTTCTTGATGTTCTTAAGGAATCACTTGATAAGCTGCGCTGTCTGAATAACTTGGGTCAAACAAAAAATTGCCAGAAAGAGCTAAAAATAAAATAAATAAAATATTTAAATAAAATATTTAAAATTTTATAATTTTAGAAATTTCAAATTATCATAAATTAGACAAATGAAGTGACATTTTGAAAAGTTGTGCCTTTTTGGACTGTAGACAAGTAGGATTATCGATTGTAATCAAAATTGAGTTGATTTGGAAATTAAAAAAATTTGACGAATTTTGCAAATTTTTTTGATGTTACCCCTTTGTATTTTTATCAAAAATCGACAAAAATTTTGTATTCGATATTTTGATGCCAATCGATAGTACCGACCCTCACGAGCACAAAAAGCTATGCCAATCGAAAATCAGACGACAGAGCACCAAAATATATAAATTAAAAGTTGTCCTAGTTTAGGTCTGAAGAGAAGCCAAATTTCAATATGTTTCCAAAAATATTGCAATGGCATTAGAAAAATTATTAGAATGCTGCAAAAAAGCTTAAATTGCAACACTGTTTTAATAAGTTGTTGTAAAGATGTGTTTTTAGTGGGGAAAATTGAGGAGAGTAGGAAAAAGTTGGGACAGAAAAAATTACTTTTGGTAAAACTTAGTTAAAGACATCATCTTTTTATCAAATTCGTGGCTGAAACTTTGCTCATCCCAGCAATATTTACTCTACTACTTGGAAATGAAAAGATTTGCTATTGAATTAAGTTTCTGGCAAACAAAAGTGATCCCTTCAGTTTAAGAGTCTCAGTGCCTCAGTTCGTGATGATTCAATCAAAAGAGTCTACTTTTCAGCACTGAGTCAACAAATTGTGAACATTTTGTGAAGTGCGCTTCAATCCTTTTGGTTAGTTGCAAATATTTACAATAAATATTTATTTCCCATAACTTTATTTGGAATTCCGCGTTGATTTTAATCTTAAGTTTTCTCCATGTAATGCGCTTATGACTAAGCCAAATGACTAACCTAGTTTTGAGGGAGCATTGTGGGCCGCACACTTGGCCAGAAACCCGTTGTGCGACGACAACTGACTGTCAGCGTGGCAAGCACTTGTTGCATGCACCGTCCGTACCAGCACTAGCACCACAAGTTTTGCTGATGCCCCACAAAATGCAGTCGCCTTAAACTATTTATACTTAAGTATAGTTTATTGATGCCGGCACTGACTATAGAGAAAAAGAAGAAAAAAACTCTAGCAAAATGCTGCAAATGTCAACAAGTTGCTCGATGACGATGGTTTTGATGCCCGCCTATATTTTATTCGTTTTGTAGTTGTTGTTGTTGCTGTTGTTGTTGGAAATCGATTGGCAACAATTTCTGTTACGACTGTTTTGCGATTTGAGCTGAAGTCAGAGTTTCGGAGAGTGGGACAACCAACACGTCTAAAGATTATTTTTAAGGTGCGCACTTTTGAGGTTGGTCCTCCTGATTTTCCAAAATGCAACGCCTGTTAGTTTACCGTTTTCGTTTTCCTGCTGCTCCGCTTCGCTCTCCAGCTCTCCCTCTACTCCAACTGCCGCTGCCGCTGCTGCTGCTTCTGTCTAGAGATGAGAGATGAGGTTGCATGCAACGAGCGGGCGACTTTGCAACGTCCAAGCCGCAATGTGTATTTCAAATGCTTTGAATCATGACTGCCAACAATCGAATATCAGCTGCGTCTTCGGCACAGTGGTCAATGACTCATTTGGTAGGTGTGTGTTAAATTAAAATGTTAGTTTGAGAAGTTTGAAAACTTTATAGCAAGTTAATCTGCACACTACTTGATTTCAAGCGGTTTCATTTGGCCTATACCATAAAATGAGAAATTCGTTAATCATAGTATTTATTTTAGGCATGCTCAGATGCTTTATTCAGTTACTCTTACTGTAAGAAAACTGTTTAATTAAAAGAAAATTAATTTGGTTTGACTCTTTTGTAATTTTGTTTGCAATGCTTTAGATTAAAAGTCAACTAAATCGCCGAAGAGTTTTTCAATTCTAAAATGTATTTGTTGTATTTTTTCAAATATTAAATATTCTTTATTTTTCTAGAATGAAATTTTGTTTTTTAATTAACATAATTAATATTAAATTGCTCTTTAAAACAAAAGATTTCTGACATCAATTAAATAATTAAACTATTTAAGTCTTACATTCGAGTGCGCTAGCTTTGCATATCTTTTCGCTTATTATGCTATGCTTTATAAACTTATTATTTTATTTTCTTTTTATTCCAAATTTTTCTTTAATTTATTCTGTAAGTGTTGCCACTGTGCGTCGCTTTGCGGCGCGTTCTTTGACAATTTTCAACGCCTTCGTTGGATCGACATCAGTGCTGCCTGCATGAGATGGCAACTGTTGTTGCGGTTGTTACTCTTGCTGTTGTTATTGTTACTGTTGTTGTTGTTGTTGCTGTAACTGTTGCTGATGCTGCTGTTTGATGGCTGCAAGTCTTTTGGTTTTTCGATATTTTTGGCTTGGCAATGGGTTTGTTGTGCCAGCGGCGTGTTGCTGTTGTTGTTGCTGCCATTGTTGTAGCTGTTGCTGTTGTTATTGTTGTTGATGATTTTATTATTATTTTTCCTATGCACTTCCTATTGGGTAATATTTGATTTGCATTCCAGTTGATGCGCATCACGCTGAACAGCCTGAATCTCTGCAATGAATTGCATTTTAATTAGATTCATGATTTTAGGTGAGGTATCAAGAGCTCAGAACATTTTCATTCCCATTGCATACCAAAACTTCAAATCATACCCAGCGACTACTTCTATACTAACCCATGTTAATCTGGCTCTGACCTTTCGAGCTAACATTCCAAACTCAAACTCAATTTCAATTTTTTCCTAACAATTGTTTATTTGTCTCTTTCTATGCCAACCTGTGTCTCTTTCTCTCTCTCTCTCTCCCTTTTGGCCACTTAAAAACGTTACTTGTGTCAACACGATGTCAGCCAAAAACAAAATGCCTTCAAGCGGTTCATTAACACCTCTTTTCTGTTGCTGTTGCTGTTGTTGTTGTTGTTTTTATTATTTTTGGAACCCAGTTCAAAATTTCACAGACTCAAATAAATGAAATTCCATGTGCGGTTTCATTAATTGTGTTTGCCAAGTGCCAAGTGCCAAGTGGTAATGAGATGGCCAAGTCTCTAAAAATGACTTGTTACAGGTTCTTAGCCAGCTTCACAAACAAAGACATCAGCTTACCCCTGCTTCTCTTTCACTTTCTGTTCTTCCCTCTGCGCTCTTCGTTGTCCACTTTAGACTTGTCTCTTTGTATGTAGGCGGTTTCCATTGGCCCGGTCGGTTGGGTTTCTAATTTCAATAATTGTTAATTGCTTTGCTGAGTGCTTTTTGTTGTTGCTGCTCACCAATTGTAATACTCACATCTAGTTTTTTGTTTATTTGTTATTGTTTATGTTTTTTGTGTGCACGTTTGAAATATACAACAAATTAACGGCTCTTTGAATTCAATGAATGTTTGTGTATGATGTTCTAACGCTATCATAATATATATAATTATATGGCTAACCAGATGAATTGGTAAGGTAAGTGAAGCAGTAGTAGTTTTGTGGGCTTATCATGGCTCTCTTTTAGTAAAACACTTATAAAATTAATTGTTTTATTAAAAAATATATTTTTTAACTATCTTTTGAACTATATTTTATTATAAAATTCAATCAAAATAAAGTTAAGCGATTTTAAAATCATTTTAATATTTTTTATGCACATAAATAATTTTTTTAAATTTTACATTAATTAAATTAATAAATGTGAACATATAAAATTGTCTTTCAGTTACGAAAACGTAACCAAATAATTACCATATATTTCCCATACTAAATGCAGCTAAGCTAATGGCAAATTTTGGCTACACCGCCAAGACAAACCTCTGCAAATTGTCAAATTAGGTAAACCTTTAGCTAATGCGACTAAAAGACCAAAGCACAAATAGCACACGGTAAAAATCAAATTGTAAAAAAAACTGTGAATAGTTTAGAGACGCCTTTCAGCTGTACTTACTGTGCTGCCAAATTTGCATAGAGTATAACTCACAAAATTGGTAATAAGTGTGTTGGTTAGTCAAAGTTATTACCAGAAAACATACAGTAATAAGCATAAAACAAAATAACTTTTGACTACCAACAAAAATAAGTATTTAATGCTTGAAAAACAAAAAGTGAAGGCTTCAAAAACTTATGGCCTGTTTCGATTGCGAAACAAAAATGGAATATGATGGGAAAATGAAATTAGAGACACCATCAATCAATTAAAGATCGAAGTAAAAGGGATGCAGATCAAAGGAAATCGCTTCAATAGTTGAGAAATCCTTGGACACATCCGTTGATTTAAGTTTCTAAAGTGGCAGAAGGCAGACAGACTTGGCTTTAACTCTGTGCAAGTTGTGCAACGAGATATTGATTGTTTCTGGCCACCATTAACCTGGTCTACTTGGGCCAACAGGGCACTTGAACCCAACGTGCCCAGCTTGACACCGTTCAACGTGGCAGCCAGTTAGCCAGCCACCCACTCGACTCGATGAGTCGCCTCCATGCTCACATTATACTATGTCTCAATCTCAATAAAGTTTGCCGACTTAACGCCATCGAATTCATGTCATGGCACAAATTTTCAAGTCAAGCAAAACGGAAGTGTCGGCATATAACAAAGTGGCGCTCAAAGGGTTTGGAGTGGCGGGCATCTGCTCCTTATACCATATCAATGCATATAAGTTATGGTCCCTGCCACCCTCCACCCTACAGCCAGGCAAGGCTGTTGTATCCTTGTAAATCAGCACGCCAAAAACTTTTGCTTTGTATTTCCTTTTGTTTTGTCACGTCACGTGACGCCCACTTTTGCGCTACTCCCCCCTTTTTCCACTCCACTCCACTGCGATAAACAATGATGCAGTGCATCCGCTTACCCCTCACCACTCGCCGCCACATTTCACCTTCGCGCTGATTGCCGTTTTGGATGCCAAAAATATTGGTGCCAGCGCAAAAGAAAGTTATTTGTTTATTGATTGCCGTCATTTTGTTTTCGTATAATTTGAATTAAAAATGTTTTGTTATGGCCTCAGTTCGATTTGATTTATCAAGGACTCGCTGATATGGTTAGCAGGCAATTCAATTTCACTCAGTTACAGTTTTTGCCGCAAAACGATAGAGCCACTTTTATTGGGGTTTATGGGGCGTATGTGCATTATATTTATGTATTGAGACATAATAAACTGATTGAAGTTTGGGCGTAGCTTGATAATTTTATTGGGGTTTATGTGGCGTATGAGTAATATTTGGTAGGGAACTTGTATACCTTATTTCTATTGGATCTACAGATTGTTAAGTCTCAAAATCATTATTTAATCCAAGTCACATGCTGCATGTGCATTCTAGGGTATCTTAAGTCGTACACTCTCGTCTGTATATTATTACATATTTATTTCTGCAAATCACAGTGCTTAAAAAATCAATTTTACAGTTTCTAATCATCATTATTACTACGTATTATTATTATTATTATTATTTACTATTATTGTTGTCACTTTGTTGACGTAATTGCACTTTTGAGTCATCACAGCAACAGCAGCTTTAACAGTTTCCGCCTGACAGTGTGTGCATGTGAGTATGAGAGTGTATCTGTGCGAGTGTCTAAAGTATCTTCTATCTGCAACTTATTGTTGTATCTTTGTTTTACATACAAAGAAAATTTGCAACTTAATTTTTATGACTCGAGCGAAAAATGTTGTTTGTGGTTTCTGTGTTGATTATTTATTTTACTATTATTATTATTACGTCTCTTATGTCTCATTTGCGAGGCAAACAAAACGGAAAGGCAAAAAGGGAAAAGGGCGCCAAACGGCCATAAAAAAGTAGCGGAGAAATGTCAAGTGCAGCGACGACATAAATACGTTATTGGCAGACAGAGACAGACAGGGAGAGCGGGAGACGGACGGAAGGAGAGGAGATGGCGGCGTCTCTGTGCAGCGTCATTATGCTCAAGATTTGCCCTGCAACGAACTTGCAACACTCGATGATGCATTGCTGTTATTTTTTATTACATTCTTGTAACAAAGTATGAAAAGTATCTGACAGATACACAGACACAGAGAAGGAAAAAACTTATACTGCACTTATTAATTACGTTCGCTTTTTAACTTGACACAAGTACTATTTTGCATATGACGTCATTGGCCAAGCTGTTGACATTTAAGCCTCAATCGGGGTTCATTATACCCTTGCAGAGGGTATATTGTTTTTGTCACGATGTTTGTAACGCATTGAAGGAGGCGTGGCAGACCCCATAAAGTATATATATTCTTGATCAGCATCAACAGCCGAGTCGATATAGCCATGTCCGTCTGTCCGTCTGTCCGTCTGTTTCTATGCGAACTAGTCTCTCAGTTTTAAAGCTATCGTGATGAAACTTGGTACACATGTGTATTCTCTCTGCACGCAGTTCATATGTTAAAATCGGCCAGATCGGATCACTATATCATATAGCTCCCATAGGAACAATCGGTTCAAAAAAAAATTTTTTTTGAGCTAGCTCCACCAAACTCAGCCTATATGCATTTAGTACTAAATCCCACGTGCAAACCAAATTTCATCCAGATCGGACCACTATATCATATAGCTGTCATAGGAACAATCGGTTAAAAATGCCGAAAATGCTTAGTATGAAAATTTTCAGTGTCTCTTGAACGATTTGAACCAAATTCTCGCAATATGCATTCTTTACCATTTTCCATCAGCTGACCAAATTTTATCCAGATCGGACCACTATATCATATAGCTGCCATAGGAACAATCTGTTGAAATGCTTAGTATGAAAATTTTCTATGTCTATTGAGCGATTTCATCCAAATTCACGCAATATGCATTTGGTATCATTCCCAATGTGTTGACCAAATTTCATTCAAATCGGACTACTATATCATATAGCTGCCATAGGAACAATCGGTTGAAATGCTTAGTATGAAAATTTTCTATGTCTATTGACCGATTTATGCTCGAAAAAGTTCATTCAAATCGGACTACTATATCATATAGCTACTGTTGGAACAATTAGCGATTAAAATAAAATATGCGTGTCTGCAAGGGTATTTAATCTTCGGCTAGCCGAAGATAACCTTTTTTTCTTGTTTTGCTATTCATTTTGTTGTGTTTTATTTTTGTATCTGAACTTTTGTGTGCTTTGTTAGCCTCGAGTGCATTTGAGCCCTCATATGAGCTCTGGATGTGTTTGGCGCCAAATGTCAAGGAGCTGCTTTGATCTTGCTGCCAAAGCCAGGCAATTAGTTGTTGGCCAACAAGTGCTTTAGGCCAAACAACAGCTAACAACTTAACTTCAAACAAATGAAAAAACTTTAGATTTTCTCACATGTAAAATACAAATCAATAAGAATTCTTATTGCTTTTTAGCTTTCTTTTCAATTGGCCACGTTTTAAATGTCAGACTTTCAACACTCAGTCACACGCCGTCTTGGCCAACAAATCGATGGCCTCGAGTCAAGTTTGTCAATTGAAAAACGGCAAATAAATTAGCAATTTGAGCTAGAGAAAACGGCTAGCAGACATTTTCATTAGCAATGGGAGGCAACCAAAAAAAAAAAATCAAAAACAGAAAAAAAAATAACAAAAAGATACATAGCTATGCTTCTAATTACTTTGAGCCATGGCTAGAACTGGGATACAAATGGCAGTAGCAGTAGCAGCCGCAACAGCTATTAAGGTGTGGTTTGCTTTGTGGCAACATAAAATTTCAGTTTCCTATTTAATTACAAAAACAGTCGACTCTCTAGCAAATGAGCTGGAAATGCAGAAAAGCCAGGGAGGAGAAAGGAAGAGGGGTAGAAGCATTGGCAGGAGCAGGAGCTGATGCGGTAGCAGTCATAAATGAGTCAACGAGACGACTCAAGGCAAAAATACCAAGTGCTGACCATTCTGGCGGCAAGTCATAAGCCACAGAGCCAAAACGCCATGAAATAAAGAAACGAGTTAGCAGCAGAAAACAGCAACAAGAACAACAACAGCAGAGACGACCCTGTCGAGATGCTAAAGATTCTGTGGAAATGTTTATTAAACTCGAGGATTTTATGATTATGCTGCACACACACACATACGCGCAAAGAACCCGCCTAGAATGTGCAAACGTGGCCAAGAGTCTGGCCAACGAGTTGGCTAACGTTTTGGTAGCTGCTCGCCAGTGGCTCGCCTGCGCCTGCGTTGGCAATTAATTTGGCCAACAGCCACATCGATGAAATGCCATTCATATTGCCTGCCAGCCTGACTGCCTGACTGCCTAGCTGACTGACTGCCCGGCTGCGCTTTTGGCCAAGTTTAAAAGAAATGCTGAGACGCAGCGTCTACAATCTTTTGACTGAGGCTATTCAAATTTCAGTTTGGTAATTTGCGTTCCACAGCTCATACGGTAATTATGTGAAAATGCATTTTGGTGGGCCAAGTTTTTCCAGCCACTGCCATTTAGGCCCCACCACACCACGCTCTCCACCTGCTCAGCTGTCTGTCTGCCCACCTGCCAACCGCTGTCAATGCATCTCGACTTATTTCATTTGCAGTCGTGGAGTCTTCTTTTTTCTTACTTATTTTCTTTCTTTAGTTCGGCCTAACCGAATTGGCAATTGGCTTTTTTGGCTAACCGTTTTTGGATTGTTATTGTTGTTGTTGTTGCTGGCCCACCTGGATGCCTCCCAGGTCGTAAAGTGTGTGCCACTCTTTTTGTTGTCATCAGCAAAAACAAAAATGCTGCGTTCTTCACTTTTTTTTGGGGTGCATGGGAGAAAACTTCTGTTAGAATCGACATATCTGCAATCCACGCTGGTGATTAATCAAATTTGACGAGCTGCCAAGCGTTTGTGAGAAGCATAAATATTAGCCATAAATATGGTATGGCCAAAAAAATTATAAGCTTTAACAGCAAAGTAGTTAGCGCAGTTAGTTAGGGAAATACCCTATAAATACAGTAAAAGAGAAGCATTAAAATTTATTAGTTTCAACTATAATTAAAATTCTAAATATTGTTTTTTGGATTCGCAAAGAAGTGAAAACTTTTTTAAAAGCATTTTCCGATTTATACGTATTATAGGGTATATTGTAGTTAAGCAAACACTGCTCAATAAATTGTTAAGTATTGATAACTGTATAAAAACTGTCTTTCAGTAACATTTTTAATAAGTAAACACACTTAGCTCAACACAGAGCATTGAAATACCCTGTAAACCTTTAGATAATCTCAGCAGTTGTTGAATAAACATAAGTTTAATCAGCATTGCATCTTGTCTAAACTAAGCCAACATATTTTTTTATTAACAGCTTAGACATTAATTAAAAAATCCCATTTGACAACATTGAAGCAAAGAAATTGAGGCGAAAAGTTATGAACTATATACAAGAGTTTATGTTGGTGTAAAGTGGCAAGGAGAAAAAAAAAACAATTTTGCAATGAAATTTTTGCATAACTGCAAACGACACACGGGCAAACTGTGGCAACTGCTGCCGTTGTAACAGCAGCAACATCGACAAGAGCAGCAGGAACAGCAACAGCAACAGCAGCAAAAGCAGCAACAGCAGCAACAGCGGCAACGGCAGCAACAAATCAAATAAGGAAAAATGTCGCCAAACTTTTCAATTCAACTGTCAATCAGTTTGAGATAGCGGCGGTCTGAAGAGCCAGCGGCAACAATAATGACATTTATGCAAAATATCCATCCAAGAGGGAGACCAATGGAAATTGTCTGCTGACCTGACTTTACAGACTTTTTTTCGCTCTTGTTGTTGTGCCTTGGGGCGAGTCGATGTGAATGTGAATTGGGATTGAGACTGGGATGATGAAGCTGATGCCGCTGCATTTGACTTTGCTTTGGTCACCTTTGCCATAATAATTGCACTTGCATTGCATGCAAATCAAATTGTCATCACGCTGCCGTCCTCCAACTTCAAACTCAACTTCAAACTGAAACTCAAACTCGAATTTCGAACTCCAATTCCAACTGCAATTTTTAGCTTTAACTTGGAGCTGCAACTGTAGGCGTCCAGCGTCCAGCGGCTTGCTTTATTGGCCCCAAAGGAGTTTGACTAAGACAGCTAGGCACAGACAGAGAGACAGACAGTCAAGCAGTCATCCAGTCAGGGCACAGTCTGAATGATCGATGACAGAGTTTGTGTTTGATTGAAAGCAATTGGTGGCACCGTCACTTGGTCTGCGGCTTTTGATGGGCGCGGATAGCGACATTGTGCTTTTCTCCCAAAGTCCTCCTTTTTACTGCCCTTTTTAGGGTATTTTAGCTATGTGCTGTAGTGTGTAACATGCTCAAAAAGGCGCAAAATAAGTTGATTGAAAACTTTGTATCTCAATGTTGTTTGCATGGTCTTTTCATAGGTCTTTTGGATGTAAAGGAAACTTTATAAAATTTACTGGCTGATTAGAAAATAAATTGTTGGAAAATGTTAAAACTTAAGTTGTATATACATAAAATTTTCAAATATTTATTGGCTTTAAATGTATAAATGCTACTTCTAGTTAGGGTATTAAAAAACCGACTTATTACAAAGAGAAATTCTTTCTGCTTTTACTGCCAAGGCAGTGCATTGTCTTCTTTTGGTTTCGAGGCTTTTCGGTAGCTCTCTTTTTTGAAAATTATTGCCACACGCGGTTTGAGGCGCATATGGGAAGTTTATTGCCTGGCAGTTTCTGCGTTGGCGATGCTTTAAGTATCTTATTGTTGTTTCTGTAGCTGTTTGACACTTTTAACGGCAAATTTTGATGCAGTAGAGTCATAATTGTCATTTGTTTATAGCCGTTTTGTGAAAACTTTTGACCAACTTATGATAGTTATGAGCCACATCTTGTGGCATTTGATGTTCGTTTGCTGCTTGCAAAGCTCTTTTACCAGTTAATTTATGGGAAACGCTTTTAGATTTGCTAGCCAATTATCCGAGTCCTACCTATAATTACAACCTATTCCGAGATCTAACTCTCGTACCTCTAGAAGTTAGTATGGCAAATCTTTGTAACAAATTAATTTGTCATATTAACAATTGCCACATAAAGTCACACGCTCGGCAAACCCACCAAAGATGTGATCATGATGATGATGATGATGATGATGATGATGATGATGACATTGCGGCAAGGGCTCCCATCCTCATGGCATAAACTGACTAACTGACTAACTAACTAACTAACTAACTGACTAACTAACTGACTAACTGACTTAACTGAGCCTTAGCCCCAGGCAATGGCTCTCAATCTGACGCTGACGCTGACTCTGACTTTGGCTCTGAAACTGACTTTGCCTCCAACTCGGAATTGTACTTACATTGAACAATACGCAAACTTACAGCACAGAGTGTTTTCTTGTTGTTGTTGTTGTTGCTGTTGGTGTGTTGCATTTCGTAGATTTTTTAATTGAAAAAACATGTTTTACGAGCATCGCTAACCACGACGATGACTACACCAACAACATACAGCTTAAGCAAGTAAGAAAGCTTGAAAAGAAAGTGATGGACTAGCAGATACCGTGAGTGTAAATTAAATTCTAGGAGAAAATTTGTTAAAAACATGTTAAAATTCAGAAAATCATTAAAAATTTGAATGAAAATCAATGAGGATTTTAAAAAGAAAATCTTTAAGGTTTATCGAAAAACATATTGTCTCAATCAAACATTGAAATGACAGTTTAAAATACCAAAAATAAATTTAAACTCAACTAAGCAAGTTTCCCTTACTCATACAACTTCATTATACCCAGCTTTAGACACATTTAATGGGTATTTAAAAATAAGTAAGGGGCGCAGCCGCAGAAGATGACGCTGTCGTTAGTTGAGAATCGCGCAGTTTTTAGCAGTCAGTTCTTTGGTGCTTAGATGCTGTCTAACAAGTCGACTTTAAGTACTTTGCAAGTTAACTTTTGCATCTGAAATCACAGCAATGACTTGTGTAATGAAATACCTAAGCAATGAATGCATCATGACTTAATCTCCCTCTCTCTCACTGCTATTAATCGTTCACGGTAATACTTTGTACAAAAAAAAAACATTAAATCCACATTTAATCAAAATACTTTTACGATGCCACGGCTATTTTCCAAAGTGTATTACTTTTATTAGAGGTATAAAGAAACTAAATTTTATTCCACACTTTAGCCAGAACTATAATACAGGTTTAACTGTTATTAAATAAATAATTTATTTTATTTTTCCACGGCATACTTTTGGGGATATTTTGGGCACTTCTGTTGTATCTAAAACCAACTGAACTCACTTGGCATGAAACAGTAACAAGTTAATTACAACTTGACCCATTCGCTAATCAAATCTATGCTTACAAATGCATTTTAAATCCAACACCAAACCGTTAATGGTCAACTTTTAATTAGCAATTAACTATTAACTATTGCGTTTGCCTTATCTGAAACTGCTAACTATTCAAATGCCAACTCTAGGGGGCAAAGAAATGAGAAAGAGTTTAAGTAAATGCAATAAATAAAAGAAATACAAATTAAATAAATGTGAAGCATTCAAATGCAACTTGCTAGCAGTCGCTGCTAATCTCTGAGAAGTCTGAGAATCCCACAGGCTGAGCTCAAGACTCTCAGATTGAGTCTCCAAGACGAACTAGGAATGAGGCACGCACAGTGTTGACTGCTTAGCTTTTTTATAGCTTGTTAACTTTTTAATATATGTGAAATATAGATATTTTTAGCAGTTTAGTTCGAGCTCAAATAGTTGACTTTGAGTTGCTTTTGCTCTTACATAAGTGAATTATTTCCACTTTTATTTAATGTGCGTTAAGTTTGTTAAATGGTGCCTAAAAATATGTATTTAGTAGTTGTTTAAATTGCAAGTTGTGTTAATAAGTTTGACTTTTTTCAGATTTGTCATTCGGCCATATATAGTGAAATTTTGATTTGGCATATCTTAGGACTTTATAGACAGATTTTCGATTGTCTTACCTTTTTGTGCTCGTAAGGGTCAGTACTATCGATTGCCATCAAAATATCGCATAAGAAAATTTTGACAATTTTTGACAAAAATGCAAAGGGGTAACATCATAAAATTTTACAAAATTCGTCAAATTTTTTAAATTTCCAAATCATTTCCATTTTGATTACGATTGATTCCGCTAGTTGTCTAGAGCATTAAAAACCATAACTTTTCAAAAGGTTACAACATTTGACTGAGTTACGATAGTTTAAAGTAACAAAAAGGTCTAAATTTCGAAGCTTTTTATAGAATACTACATTTATTTTAGTCTTATCATTAAAAACTTAAGTTAACTTTAAGCTATTTATAGCAGCTTTCTTTAATCGTTCTAACTATTTTGGCTTAAGAACCTCTGGCAACACTGGACACGCACTATGCGCACACTGTAAGTGGGACTGTGACACTTGCTGCATCTTTAAGCGAATGACCGCAAACGGCAGATGGGCGATTAGGCTGAAAGTCAAGCTTCAAAGGTGATAGCCAGCAGAAGACGCCGACGAAGACGGGCACAGAAAGAAGACGGAGACAGAGAAGCTGCTGCTCCTGCAGATAGTAGAAAGTTTCTGCTGCAACTGACCCGGCTACTGAGCCAATGAAAAATTGTACGCAGCGTCGACTTAACGCGAGACCCAGATAGATCAAAGCGGGGAGAGGAGAGTAAAGCTGAGAAATGGAGAAAAACGTCGAGAAATGCAAACTTACAGGCATCGCAAACGTAGCCAATAAAAATTAAAATGAAGCAACAACAACTAGCGAAAAACGACGAAAGTCACAGTTCTTCTACACTGAAAAAAACTGGTTTAAATAAAGAATTAATACTCTAAGCTGTTAAAAAAAGACAAGTATTAAAAATGTTATTATAAACTAGTTAAACACTTATTAGAAGAGAAAGAAATTTATTAGAATTTTTAATTTTTAATTTTTTTTAATCATTTATTTTTAACAGTGTAAGCCTCTCTCTCTCTAAATCTACATCAACTCCTCTGCTCACTTCCTCTTTCTCGCTCTCTTCTGTCGTATAACTAACGGATAAGCGCTGTGAAATTGACGCTGACAAGCCCAGTCGTTGTTGTTGTTAGTTTCTTCAGTTTGTTCAAGTGGGCAACGTTGCGTATGCTTAATCAGCGCATTCGCAATTGCATCGTGCGTTGTGTGTGTGTGAGTGTATAAATGTGTGTGTTTGTGTGCGTTGCGTGCAACTGTTGCCATGCTGTGACTATCATTAATTTTTCATATTCATAATCATCATCTAGTCAACGTGTTTTAACGCAAACCAACGATTTTTTGCTTTAGGTGTCAAAATGCTTTTTTTCTTTCACATTTTCACGCGATTTATGCACCTTTTTTATTTTGTAAGTGGCATCATTGCCCACATCCTCTTCATTCTTTGCCTGTTATCGTCTCAAACTCTACTCTGCTTCACGCCTCTCTCTCTCCCATTTTGTTTCTTTGCGCTTGCCACTTGCCGCATGCCACTTGGCCATTTACCACTTTGGCTCTAACATCTTTTACATGTAATGCATTCTGGCGCCCAGTAAATTTTTCGAAAGGCTCCTTTTTTGGGCAGAGTGGTGATATTTTGATGAATGCACATGAAAGTGTGTAACTAATATGCGTGAACGTTGGCTATATAAGTAGAAGAGAGTGTGTGTCTGAGTGTGTGATTATGTGTGTTTGATGCCTGCGTTAATTCAAATAATAAAAGTGTAAGCACCGCAGTGTGCTGCGATTAAACCTATGCAATTTAAAAGTTTTCTTTTAAGCCTGACATTAAAAGGTTGCAGAAAATATACTATATATATAATAGACTAAAGTTTGCAATAGTTTACAACATTATATGATTAAGGAAATTTGTTAAATTTTAAAATTAATTAACTACATTTAAAATACTTTTGACTTTAAAGTGAAATTCAAGTCTATTATGACTCTAGAAATAATATTTGATTATTTCATCAGAATTATTTGAAAATCAAAACAGCACCAACAACTTTATAACAGTTTTTAAACGGCTTGTTCAACCCTTTTAAAGCGCTTTGTTCATAAAGCATCTACCAAGAATTGTAGCATTTTCTTACTTTATTTAAGCCAAGATAACTCTGGCTAAGTTTGAGGCGTAGAATTGTTTTCAATTTAGTAAATAATTCAGGCATAAAACAATAACCAGAACAAGCGCAAAAAAAACTAAGCAAAAAGGCAAAAGTCTCCCATGTGCTAATTCCCATTGTAAGCTGAGCGGCAACAAGTACTTTTAATTTATATACCCTGTAAGCAGAACGAGAAGTGAAAGGGTGGTTCTGCCTGTAAGGAAAGCTAAAGATTTAATTAAATACGGCGTAAAAGTTTAAAAGAAGAGGTAGAGGAAAGTGTGTCTAGTTTCTACAGGGTATTTTACTGATCAGACTAGTCACTTCAAGCCCTCTGTAGTCATGCAAATAAATAGGTGAGCAATGAGCTCACTAGGGACTCCAAAAGAGTGCTAAAAGTGAGGCAATAAAATCGCAGCGTTGCGTCGAGTCGAACAGAATCGTTAAATTTGTAGAAAATAGTGTGAAAATCGACACATACATAAGCGTTCATGTGTGTGAGTGTTAAGGGGGTTGCCAAAGGAGGGGGGTGTAGTGAACTAATATGTAAAATAAAAGAAACTTTAAATGGCACCGGTTGAATTTTGGACGGCTTAATGCTTGAACGCTTGTAGTACAACACAACCGAAGACAGTTTAATTACGGCGTGAAGCTGTCTGTCCGTTTATTGTAGTGCCGACCGATTCGGTCAACCAACAACAACTACTCTTTTCTCCACTCTGAGTGTAAATTTTAGACTTTTAGGTGTTTTGTTTCATAGACTTTAGACGCGATTTGTTACCGTAGTTTGATGGGATTTTAATGCAAGCGTGAATCATAAAATCACCGCTTAATGGTGTCTGAGCTTCATGTCAGAAGTACGAAGTATTTGAAGTTCGACTCCGTCTCTGCTTTATAATAATGCATTGCAAATTTCCCAGACACTTAACCCCAAGGCATAAGGTATCAAAGTGTTGCTTATATCCAAACTCCAAAGAGAGAGAGAGGAAATTTATTTTTGGATTTGGTATTGAAATTAACCACAAGGATAACCAACTAATCAATCATTACATAGTACAAGTTTTCTTTTTCGCATTTGTTTTTTAGTACTTTCACATTTTCCACGGCAAGTCATCAATTTTGGCCAACCTTTCTCATTAGCAGCAAAGGCATTTGCTAATGACTAATTACTTTGAATTACAACCAGGATTTTTTATGGCTTTGGCAATGCTAGAAAGCATTCTGTGCACAACGGCGCCAATCACATTAGTTACAAAACGACCCCATGTTGTTTAAAGACCTGCGAACCTGTTGGCCCAGCACAGGGCCATGATCAACTGCCAAGGCAAATAAATTAATTAATTACAGTTTGCAAGGATGAAGCAGCAGAAAAGGTAGAGTGAGTGTGAGCGCAGAGCGGAGAGAGTGGCTAAGGTCAATAGCAGATCACCCAAGTGTTTGTTGGCCAAGTTGATTGGCTGCTTGATCACTATATTAAGCCACGAACAATCAAGTTGCATTTTAAATCAATAACTTTGGCAATTAAATTCCATGCGGTGGTCTTAACCCTCTCACAGCCCCCCCTGTCACTCCCCCTACTAACGTTTAATAAAGTTAGCATTTGTCTTGTCAAAAATTTATTGGCATTTTGTGTGTCTTAACGTTTTCGCTTGATGTTGATGTTGAGGTTGTTTAGCGATTGTGATCTCTGGAATGCCGCCTCATTTCAAGCTGACCGCCAGCAGCGATTGTTGTGGACATTTTTTCACTACCTCGTTGCTGTTGTTCCCAACTTAGTTGTTGTTGTTGCGGTGGGGGATTACAATTAAAAGACATGAAGCGATTGCCATTCGACTGGCATTCATTTGACTTGATTGCCGACAGTTAACAATTGCGATTGCATTGCCGATTGCGATCTATTTGGCTGAATATACTAGCTCAGACAGACAGTCAATTGCATAGTTTTCACCTTTTGCCTCATTGCGAATTGATTAACTTATGCAAATGGCTAAAAGCAGTTTGCCACAGATCTCACAGTCACAATCACACACCCCCAAAAACAGAGCTCACAGGACGGAAGAGTTGTAACTGTGACAAAAGGCGTTGCCATGCACGCTCTATAGCAGGCCTAAACCCTGCTTTTCCTACTCTCCCTTTGAGCCACTCCACTAACTTGGCTTGTACTTTGATTTTTATTTGATTTTTCTTCTTTTTTGTTGTGCTGTAATTTCCATCAAGCGGCGCTTTTTAGCTTTTTGGCCAACAGACATGGCATGGCATAAAGATTCTCATGTTTTACTTTTTTGGCCAGGTCCAAAGCGACGTTGTCGTCGGTGGTGTCGGTGGATTTTCAATTTCTAATGTAGTGCACGTTACGCCCTGAAGGGATTTTTATTTTATACTTTTCAACTTTACGGTTTTATTTATTTATGCTAAAGTTGCTCGGCTCTAAGGCACAGTGGAGTGAGGCTGTCTGAGAATGTAACTAAACTCTCTTGATCACTACAAATTTATGATTAGCTATGAATTTTCAGCTAAACTTTCTTCTATAAATATTTGGGATAGCTATTTAAAAGTAATAAAAGTAAAAAGTGGAGACGTTTAGAAACCAAAAAAAATTAATAAAAATAAAATATGATGAAATGATTAAAAACATAAATAAATTTTGAAATACTCATACATATTTTAAAAAGTTCCTTAGTTAGAAATCCTTACATTATTGGGCAGTATTGAAAAATTAAATTAAAAATAAATAAAAAAAAAATTATGCAAAATAAACATTGATAATGTTAATTAATTTGTTAAAAATAATATATGTATATAATATTAAAATCATGCAAAATATTTTATTTTAAAGCCTTACATAAATTTCTCATAGCTTTCGTCTCACTGTGCCAGGCATCAGACGTTATTTGATGACAAACTTCAAACGTTTGCATGCAATATTTGTTGTTGTCTATTTTATGATTGCTGGTTTCTGCTGATGTTATTGTTGTTATTGTTGTTGTTGTTAGTGTCTTTGGTGTTGTTGTTGTTGTTGCACACTTTTAGTCATCACCATGTCAGCGGCTCAGACAGCGATCCAAACAATCAAAATGATATGCAAATATATGTAAGAGTACCGCTACGAAAAAGGCGTGGGTTAATTGTGACTTTATCATACGACGATGGCGACGACGACGACGGAGACCAAAAGGAACAATGAAAATTCGCAATCGAAAGGAAAAAATCAAATTTATTACAAATTTAAGCATTGGAGCCAACACCACGACAACAGCAGCGACAGCAACAGCGACAACCCTAGCAACGTGGCAACAACTGCAACTTGCAACGCGATGCGGCAAGTTATAGATTTCGTCATAGTAGTTGGCAGTGTGAGGCCAGGTGGCCAGAAGGGCGATGAAAAACGGAAAATCGGAAAAACTGAAAATCTGAAAATCTGTTGTAAATAAACCTGTCAACCGACACCAACGCGATACACTGTGAACTACGAACTTGTCGACCGCCCAGTTGGCTCTAGTGGGCGGTACTTCTGGGAGGAGGGGGATGAGTGGGCGTGGCCATAACTAAAGCCGTTTGAAATACATAAAACACATTAACACACAGGCGCTGGAAACTTGAAAGGCAAAGGAGTCGGCTAAGGGTAACGGGAAAGGGAATCTGGTCTGTGTCTGAGTTTGAATTTTGGATTTGGTTTTGGTTTTAGTTTTGGAAAAGGGTAACGGAAATGGTCGCATGCATGTCAAGTTTTCCCATAGCAACCAAAAAGCCCCAGAGGCCCTCAAGACGAATACAGATTTGGGCTGAAGCGTAACATATTCCAAACTTTAATGCAAACAACAACGGCATCATCATGAGTACTAACAGTTGGTGTAACTGTAAATCTAAGCGTAGCCATAACGATGGCGATAATAATAACCGTAACTGTAGCCGTATCCATCTTAGACACACAATTCCTGCCTGTAGACAAGACGAAAACCCCTTCCCACATACTCGGCATCGGTGCGAAAGGGCAACACAATTGGTCCTGCGGCAATATCCCTCACTGTGGCATGTACATTGAAGTCCTCATTCTCGATGCCATCGTTTAGTCTCTCCCCGCACAACCGCACCGAATTAATGGCTATGAAATCATCGGGACAATTGAATATGCCAGCGCCAGCCTGACCGTCACTCACAAGATCATTCTCCGCTGCAAAGATGGATCGATAGTCGATTAAAATTCACTCCTATGTACTCGTACTTACCCTCATCCTTGTTACTTATTTGAAAATCGGGCTGATCTCCTCCTAGTTGCTCCGTATTATAGCTCACGCTACACACATTTTTGAATCGTGCCAAGCAAACAGCATAGTTTAAGTTGTTCTTAAAAGATTTCAGTACAAGATCAGTAACAAATCCGCTAGGTATCAGGTGTACTACTTACCAAATAGGTGGCCTCTCGATTACTCACAATACTGCCATCTACATCATAGTTAAAGGACTTGATTACACCCTCACCATCGGTAAAGTATTGCAGACAATTATCGGGTGCAAGTTCGTCCTCAAGTTGACTGATCTTAATGTTGAACGAACGTGCTCCACTTGAGACCTTGACGAATACGGAGAGATAAACTTTGCTCTCATTGGAGTCACCGACGTGTACATAAACTGTGGAGTAATTACTACAAGATTAGCTGATTATTTAGTTCTTTACTCACTGTGTTGACCCGTATTGATGCCACAGAGCACGGGTATATGGAAATTGGCATTGTGTCCCGATATGATGAACTGATCGTCCAAGCAGTCGCCATTTGTGGGACGACTTAGCTGAAAAGGAGTTAAAACGATGCTTATTTCAAAAAGACACTTATTCAGTTGAAAAATACCTCAAACATGGGAAAATCAAGACGCAGCTGCTGCACACCTTTTCTCACATTGATGATCAGCACACAGATCATCATTTCGCGTACCGCTTGTGGATAGTTGGGACTCTCAAAGTACACGGTCTGTTGGCTGGTAACATCACCGCAACCGTTAACAACTGAAAGCGAAAGCAGACAAGTATGTGATGAGCCACTTGATCGTAGCAATTGAATGGGATCAAGGTGCACTGCACCCACTCACAGATGCAACAGGCACCGACACCATCGGCACAGCTTTCGGTGGGAATGCCACCCAAACTTTTGCACTCGAATTCGTGATAGCAGGTACCCTCCATGGTGCGTATGTCCCCCATTGAGACGCTGCACTTTGAGTTGGGAAACTTGATCACTTCGAAGAGACTCAGGAAGCCTTTGCCCTTGACTTTGCCAGCACTTGGTTGCTTTAGTATAAGATTTGCCTCGATTGGAGAGCCAAAGATCAGTTGCTTCAGTTTGTTGGCCAGTTTGCCGGAGAAGGTTTGCGGCTGCATGATGGATGTGCGTGTGCTGGTGGGTGTGGAGGGAGTGGATGGCTTTGTTGGTCTCATCGTGGGCTTGGGAGTTGGCATTGTGTCCGGTGTGGGCATCATATCAGTAGCGGGCGGTGGATCAGGCAATGGCTCTGTCGTTGGACGCATTGGAATCGTTGGATCAGGCTCGTCAGGTGGTGGTGTGGTTTCTGGCGGTGGTGGTGGCGGTGGCTCTGTGGGCATTTCTGGTGGTGGTGCTGGTGCCATTGTCATTTCGGGATCCACCTGCTGAGCAAACTTCAATGGATGAAATCCGGGCTGAAAACGCAGCGTGTAATGAAAGCCAACACCTTCGATGGCCATGCCACCCGTTCGTTGCGGCAAGGATGATCTGTTGCTGCCACGCCTGCTATACCTCACGCCCATCGTCACAAAATCACGTTGATCGTGTGCGGCTACAACAGCCACGCCCACATAATAGAGCGTCAAGAGCAGAGCGCTTATCAACGCATCGCGTTTTAACAACATTATTAACGGAACTCCAATCAGCGACTGCCTGCAACATGCCACAAAGTCTCAGCAGCTGCCACAACTGTCACAACAACAACCGCCACAGCAACTGCCTCAACAACAACAAGTACATGGTTTTTCTTTGGCTTTATTAGAGCATTAATTGTTTGTCGTCGCTTGTGAGGCTTTTCCCGCTTTTCCCCAACTTCAACCTTCACTTTTGCCGTATTTTCTTACGCTTCTCCAACAATGAAATCTCAAAGTCACGCTTTTGTGATCTCTCACATGTGCTTGTCTCTGTTGATTGTTTTCTGTTGGCTGTTGTATCTGAAATATTTTTGCAAATTACCCTTAAATGGTTTTAGATGCAGTGCATAACATTTAGCTTTTGTCTGGGAACTAGAATAGGCAGAATGCTGAGAAAATGAGTCGACAAAAATCATACGAAAGTCGCTCTCAAAGTTCAAATTAAAATGGGTTTTCAAAACAATTGCTGGCTGTTCTGGGTTAACTTATCTGACAGTTACAAAAATTATAAAAATAAATATTTAAAAAAATGTAATTATTTCTAAATGTAGCATGAAAAATTTAAATTCCTTCAAAATCTTCAAAAAAAAAGTTAAGTACAAAGTTTAAAAAAATTTGTTAGTTCTGTATAAAAAATGTTCTATAATTTTTCTACAATTTTTTCATAGTTTCTGTTAGTTTATATTCCTTTATTTAAACTTAAAAGTACCTAAATCCATATTTTTGTATAATTTTCACTTTTAGAACTTTGTCAATTCCGAAAACAGTTTCAAAATTGTAGCAAAAATTTTGTTTTTCATTATTATTTGATAAAAATTCAACAAGTTTTTAATTAAGTCAATTATAATGTGTTCTCCTTGCGGACCGTGTAGTCCCTGTGATCCTTGCTGTGGCCCCTTCGAGTGCTCCCCGAAATGCTACAATGCCGCCCATTTAGAGGCACTGCCGCAGTGTGCACCACGCATTCCACCGCCATTTCCCAAGTGCATAACGGTGCAACAACCGCCGCGTTTGATCTGCAAGAAGCGAGTGGTTTTCACGGAGAAAATTGTTCCAGAACCGATGGTTGTCAATCGGTGTCGTCAGATCACAGTGCCCAAAGTGGTGGATGCCACGCGAGTGATTAAAGTGCCAAAACTGATTTGGGTTTCACAGATGGTTCGGGAACCACGTGTCATATACTATCCGTCCATGATACCGGATCCTTATGTCGTCTGCTATCCGAAGCGTGTGTGCGAACCCAGAGAAGTTTGTCAGTCCATATTGTGTCAGCCCAAGCCACAGACTATCGATATACCGCCTCCAAGGGAGTATTGTTGTTATCCAAATGGACCGATTAATTATAAACCGAGTGCCGCTTGTCCTCCCTGTCCAATTGGACCATGTGCGCCAAATGGTGTTTGTTGTCCTCTGCCCTGTTTCTCCACCAATCAGTATCCCGTGTGCGAGACACGTTGTGGTCCCTGTGGGCCTGGACCCTGTGGGCCTAGAGGCCCCGGATTTTGTGGACCTGGGCGAACTGGACGTTGTGGTCCCTGTGGACCCTGTGGCGGACCCTGCGCTGTGCCAAATTGTGGACCTTGTGGTCTTACGATGCCCTCGGGACCCTTTGTACCCGCACCCTGTGGTCCCTGCGGCACGGGCTGTGGACCACTTGGTAGTGCACCCTGTGGTCCTTGCGGACCTTGCGGACCCTGCTCTCCACCCTGTCCCTATGAATCTCCGGAGTGTGGACCGTGTTATCCTTGCGCTCCTACACCCTGGAACACACATTGTGGACCGGTTGGACCGTGTGGTCCTCAAGTGCCGTGTGGTCCCTGTGGTCCTTGTTAAGCAGTTTATGTAATTTAGTTCCAAAAATTGTTTATGACTGAATAAAAAACGTATTCTAAAAACAAGTTTATAAAACTTTTAATATATACAATTAAAAATCAAGTATTAATTTAGAAAAATGTATACGACAATTAGTTTTTCTCACCCTTTTTCTTGTAAACAAAGGGAATGGAAAATTTCTAATTAAAATGTTAATAATTCTGAATATTATTCACTTTATTTTAGTACTTAACTTAATATTTAAGCTATTTTTATACTGTATTACGTTTAGTTTATTTGCTTAAGCTGATGTATTGTATGCTAATCCGACAGACTTCGATCTTTGCAGGCATGCACATGTAGCAACACGATTAATCACGTATTAAATATGCATTGAAATTAATACTCGTTACAGCTGAAAATCATAATATTTAAGCCGCATCTCATACCGATATTTAAAGTATATAGCTTGATTTTTAAGCTTTGTTTGTCAAGTGCGCAATTATTTATAATTTTAGTCAAGTTGTCAAGTTGTTTTTGTTGTTGTCTTTGTAGTGCATAATACTAATGATAATAATAATAGTTGCAGTTGTTGTTCGTTACCAACAATTAACAATTTTAACCTTGTTGTGCACAATGCATGTGCTGATCATGATAACGTTGATAATAATCTTCATAATGGTCATAATGATGATGCACTTGCACTCGCATTCATGTGCATAAAAAGCTGCTAAATGTTTTTTGAGCTTAGTTTTCATTTCGTCGTCTTACTCAAGAGCTCTTTGATCATCGTTAGTAATTAAAATGATTTTAGCACTGAATTTCCTCCCCTCTACACTCCTCCCTTTTCCACACTTTGGTTTGCCAACTTAAGCATTAGATATTGATATGTTTTTCCTACAGATGTTACTCATTTGCATGCTCAATTGATACTCATGCCAATGGTCTCATTAGAAACGATTAATTATGAAAGTTTTAATTGATTTTGAATGCGATGTTGCAATCCAATATCAACATCGATTCCAATAACGATTCATCGTTCACATTAACTCGTAATTTATTTGAAAGTAATTGTTTTTAACGCAACTGACATCGATGGGACTGCAGATACTCTCAGATACTCATACTTGGAGATACTCATACTTAGAGATACTTGTATTCACAGACAGACAAGACGATCTGCGTTTAACTCTGAGTTATTCAATTGCTGACGCGCACTCATGTCAATAAGGCAAACAGTGTGTGTAGTAAGTATTTGCATATAAGGAAAACGAGTTGCAAATTTACATATAAAATTTATTGATATTGAAACTCTGCTTTTAGAAAGTTATCGTTACAACACAACAAATTACGAAATGAAATTAGTAAACTGTTAGTTTAGAATGTGATTTGCAGATTATTGGGATCATAATCATATATCTTATGTTGGGAAAGGATTTGAATTAAGTAATTATGTTGTAAGACAAGTTTAGTTAAGTTGCTACTTCGGGATTCTTGAGTAAAAATGTGTTATATATTAATGAAGTATTATTTTAGCTCTATCAACTTGTTTGAAAAGTTAGCAACTTTGTAAATCACTTTAAGAGTTTAAATTTAAATAGAAATACTTGACAAATACAAATCGCTAGAAATAGTTTCCCATATTACTGTATAGACTTTGGCAGATATTTACACAACACTCGAAAAGTATTCAGTATTAAGTTTTCATCTGCATCCATCATGATCATCATTATTATCTCACACTCCTTACCCCTGTCTCCCTCTCTGTCTCTCACTATATATCTCCTGCTCTAAGCATTTGCTGCCTGGCTGTCTGCTCTATCGACGCCTTATAGCGAACCACGTACGAACAATTCCCAGCCATTAATTGAATCAAATCGAACGTTACGCATGCGTCACGCCAAATGACAAAGGAAGCCGACGATGCTCCAATGCCGACAGCTTGGGAGAGTCAGCACACATATGTGTTCTTTTGCCACTAGACACTGTGAGAAAAGGGAATGACTGTTGAATAAAAAAACATTATAAATATTATTATAAAAATATGATTTTCTTAATATTAAATATTTAATAATTAGTAGTTTCAGTAAGTAGTTTTGTTTTATTGTTTTTTTGTATGATGGCAGACGTCGAAGTTCAATTAATTTAATATTTATTTTAATTTTTTAATATTTTTATAATTTTTATTATTTACCAAAACATTCATTATTATTTTATTTTATTTTATCAAGTTTATATACATTTATAAAATAATAATTTATTTTTTCCGAGAAAGTTAAATACTCCTAAATCACTTTTAAGCGCAAATCCCTTATTTTCATTAAGTTATTTGACCAGTGCAGATGATGACGATGTTGCACTGATCAGAAAGAAACATAACTCGAACTAGGACTGATACACAAAGCAGCGAAAGAGGAGAAGAGAGTTCAGGGAGTCCACTTCAGACAGCAGCATTGTGTGCACATTATTGTTATTGCTATTATGTTATGTATAGTATTTGTATGGTCTAAGTGGAAATCGCAGTTGGAGCGCAGGAAGAGGAGTGCGAGTGGGAGTGTTGGAGGTGGAAGTGATCAGCAAAAAACTGGATGCTGAATGTGTTTGGGGCAGAAAGAGTCAGAGTTGCTCAGTTGCTGAGCACTTGGCAACCGGCAAATCAAACCGTGGTAAGAACCCACTTAATTGACATTTAGTGGACACTCGAATGCGACTGTGAATGTGAATGTGAATGCGAATGCAAATTCTGTTTAGAAGAAGCAACAGCAACGGCAGCTGCAAAGGCGAGTGGCAAGTGGCAAGTGGCAAGTGAGAAGCTGCGTTAAACGGCAAGCGATGAACATCACGAGGAGGAGTCAACTCCTCCTTTTGGACTGCTGTCCATTTATTGAATGCTCCTCTGGCATTCTCTAATGCGACGTTAGCTCCAAAAGCCACGCCAATGATGACGTTGATAATGAGCATGTTGCCTGCTGTCCTCCATCGCCTTCTCCATGTTGTTGTTGTTGTTGTTGTTCTAGCCATGATTTCTAAAGAGGCAACAGCAAATGCGGCAGCAGCCACAGCTACAGACATCATTACAATATAATTGATGGCTTATAACCCACTAACGGTAAATTCGAAAATATTTTTTTTTTTTTGGCTTTTTGACCAAGTTGATGGCGCTTTTTGGCTTATTGCACTGCCAGCCAGCACCAGACAGCCAGTTTCTTGCATTCAGAAATTATTATTGTACCATTTGACAGCTCACTAGTTGTGCGTATTTTGCATATGCGATTTACTAGCTATCGATTGGCAAATCTGCGTATTTGACATAGAAAACTACTTGGACTTAAAGACTTTGTAGCAAGTCGTGTATTTGGTAAAAAAAATCCTTCCAAAATCGTAAAACTTTCGAGTTCTCGACCTGCATAACTTCTGGACCACAACGCAGCAACAATTTCATTTTGTGGCAAAAAACAACTACTCATTTCAATGTCATTTTCATCGAATCAAGGGCAAAAGCGTAGCGCGATTACTAAAAGTGTATCGCTCATAAAAATCTGCAAAAAGTTCACAAAATTGCAAAAACAAAAACACTTTTTGCGGTTATGCTTTTTAGCCCTCGGCGGGAGTTTTTTAAGGCTTTTTGTGTTTGTAGTTTTAATGCCGTCCAAACCGCAACTATGACGGTTTTTTGTAAGGGAACTAACTTCATTGGCAACTGTTTAATGAGAGTGCTATAGGTTGGTGAAAGAGTTTGTAACAGGGGTAAGAAAAGCATCTTATATACAGCGTATCTTATAGATACTTTAAATTGTTGTACATTTTAATCAGCTAACCAGATTGCCCGTTATTTATTGTAGTTGAGTGAAAAGTGCGTTTTGGCCTATTAATGCTCCAATTGGCTAATTTTGTGTGTCGGCCAAAATGGGCACCAAAAAAGGATGCGAGGCGGAAGCGCATTGTTGGCCAGCTTTGCGGCTGTTTACTGTTGACTGCCTGCGGCCATTGGCTTTTGGCTTTTTTTGGCAACACGTTTGGTTGTGGCAACACTTGTTGGCTTTTGTTCTGCGCCTTTTGACTCCAGTGCGTGGCAACCAGCTCGAACATTGATCAAGCTCCCATAATGAGCGATAACTGCAGTTGCGTTTTTTGTTGTCAACGTTTTTTATTTGGCTCTGCTTTTGTTGCGTCCTGAGATTTGAGGGCAATAGCAAAAAAAACGTATCTTTCGAATGCAGAGCAAAGTTCCGCATAACGTACGGATCGTATAACTAAATGTTGCATGCAGCGGCATTTTTTTTAAAACTTTTTTTGTTTAGTTGTTGTCTCTGTGACGCTGCAAAATTAAACTGTTAACTTGCCATGTTTAGCTGCCATTGTTTAAGCCCGTTCCGTCCCGTGCTGACCCGTCTCATCCTGTACTCTGCTGCGCTGTGCTGTCCTGTCTTGTTCCGTCCTGTCCAGACATTGTCTTAGCTCGTGGGTTACATATGTATATGCCTCGCAGTAGCAAGTTGTATCTGTGTATCTGTAGCTGAGTATCTGTGTATCTGGTATCTGTATCGCTATCTAATCGCTTTCTAATAGCCTCAGCTCGCCTGGCGATCTATGTTAGCTGTCAGCGGCGCTTGTTTGCTTAATAGATTTCTGCCTAACCATTTTTTTTTTCAACTAGGTTTTATTTTAAACCTATTTTAAACATATTAATAAATTAGAAAATCTTTTTGCTGCTGTTTTTCTACTTGTTTTCTTGTCTATTACTGGCCTTTAAACTTTAATGCCTGTTGCATGTTGATCGGCGGATTGTATAAAAGTTTTTGTTGTTGGCCGAAACAACCTTCAAAATTAAGTTGTCTCAGTTAGTTATTTATTTTTAATTACTGCCAGAGTTTCTTTTTATTTGGTGTTTTTGTGCAATTGCCGTAATTAATTACCCATTGAAGTGTGATGAACTTTAAACTGATATCGATAGTACTTAGCTAAACCTTCTTAGGATTTCTAGAGACAAATTGCACATAAATCAATAATGGCAGCTAGCTTGTTTTATCGTGAGAATATTGCTTAAATAATAGCTTTAATTCGATAAAAAAGAGTAATTGTTTTTACTAATTTGGTCATTAACAAAGGGGTTGCAATTTCGATTAAGCTTGAAGTTTGCGAGCCACAAAAAGTGTTAAATAACGTAACGAAATAATACAGAATTTAAGTAAAATAATGTGTTTAAAGTTTAATTATTTTAAAAAATACTTCAAAGCCAAATTCAGTTCGAGTTTACACTGCAAATCTTTCTTTAGCCAACTGATTTTCATTACCGGATGCAGCTAATTATAGCCATCTGATCGAATAATTCTTTCCATGCCATGGCATCCAAAAACTCTCAATTTATCATTGCCAATTCCAGAAATATTTTGGCCTAAGTGAAAATCTACTTAGCTCGTACTTAAATTGCCCTGGGGGACTTTCCTTTGGAAAATGCATTTCCGTCAAGTCGTTAGCTAAATTATGCAAAAATTATTACATTCAATATGTTAGAGACTCGTACATACATCAAGCATTTAGCAACTTTCTACATCTGCATAATAAATTGAATACATCAGAAACTATAAATAATTGCCAACAACTGCAAACAGGCAACAAGTTCAGCCAACAAATAAAGAAATTTTGTTAGAATTGCGATTTTTGAATAATGTACAAAACTCTGTCCGTGTGTGTGTGAGTTTGGTGTGTATGTGTGCGTGTTTGGGGTGTGTGTTTTTGGTGTCTCACTGCGAAGGCTAATGGCCGGCAGAAAACAACAAGACACTTACAAGTTGGCCAAGCTGTGCGAGACAAGTGCAGCTAACACTATCACCTGTTGGCAACCTGTAGAGTGGGCAAACGCCTAAAGAGAGACAAATGTAAATCACAGACAAATCCCAAAAGATAAAGCAAAAGGCAATGGAACAGAAAAAAACTTAACAGTTTTGAAAGAATTTATTTAGGGTAGGGTATCTTGTAGCTCAAATAATTAAAAATAAATTAAATTTGTGTCTCAGTAATTGTAGAGTATAAAAAACTCTGTCAAGCCGCAATAATATGACACAAGTCAGAAGATGACCGCGACCGCATGACAGACTCAGAGTCAAAGACAGAGAAACAAGGGACAAAGGGGAAGAGGTGGAACCAGAGGCAGTTGCTGTGCCAGAGGTAGAGGCCAGGCAATCGGCCAAACTGTCAGACATGGTGCGTTGTGTGTGCCAAAAGAGCAACCGCAGCAACAACAACAACAGCCTACAGTCGGCAGCATGCAGCTTGCAACTTGCAACAGACAACGGACATGGACAGCAGACGTTGGACAGAGGACAGTGGACAGTCGACAGCATTGAACAAGCAACAGGCGCAAGTCAAGTCAAGTGAATGGCCAATGACCACCAAATTGGCAGTAAAGCATACAAAAATAACTTCAAATGGTCAAAAGGTTAACAAAATCAAGCAGTGTGCGCAAAGAACATAAACTGTGGAGCAGTAACCACAAGTGGCAGCAGAGGTAAGCAGCTACACTGGGCAAAATATGGGGTTAACAAGCTATAAACGAACTTAAAAAAAGACTTATGTTTCCTAATTGGGCAGAAAATAACTATGTTTCTTGGACATAGTTTTAAACATTAAATTTGATAAGCTAATAAGAATTTTTTGAAGTGTAAGTTATTCGAATTTATACAGAGAGTATTTCAAAATTAGTAAGACAACTTTTCTAAAGTGTCCATTTGACTAAAATTGTTTATTAACAAATTGTAAGCACAAAGTGGTCTAAATTTTGGACTTAAAACTTTTAGCAGCTCTTTTCTTTCAGTATAGAGCGGCAGTAGGACCAGTGTCCGGGTCCAGGACTGCTGCTGCTGCAGCTGCAGCTGTCTCTGTCAGTCAGCAGCATACGCAACATGTTGCCAGCATTCCGTCAGTTGTTGTTGCTGCTGTTGTTGTTGGTGTTGTTGCCGCTGCTGCTGCTGCGATGGCAGCAACATAATCCCCCAGCCGATGCAATTTTGCCCAGACTCAACACAAAAATGATTAATGAGTTGCCTCATTACTTCGCGAAAATCAATGTCGCGCATATTCTGTTGGCCCAAAAGGAACTTGGCCGATGCCACAAGTCTCTTAGCCAAGTTGTTATTGGGCATGTTTTTGTTTGGCAACTCGCCACATTGTCGCATAATAAATCGATCATATTTTTCAGATGCCAACTTAAATATGAAAACTTCTTATACTGTTTTCGATTGCAGTTCCAATCGAAGCGACAATACTGCAACTTTTGCTATGGCAACTGCCAGCAATGTTAAAGACATGCCACCAAGTGTGTGTGTAAGTGTGTGTGTGTTGTCAACAACCTTGAGGCACGACACACTCTTCGCTGATCGAGTGACTAACTGCAACTCCAATTCCAATTCCAACTCCGAATCCCATACGGATTCTGACTGATCTTGCAGCACTTGCAACTTTGTGTATTGTGTCCTCTCTGTTTTTTTTTTCCACTCTTTTTTAATTGCAAGTTGTCGCTTCTTGAGCTCTGTTGCCTGTTATGCTGCTGACTGATTTTATTTATTAAACTGTTGACATTCTTTTTACCGCTGTCGCTTTTGCTTTTTATTTGGTTTTAGCTCCTTCAGATGCCATCGGCAGATATCGCTATTAACAGCTTTAGTGGCGCCTCCAACAACTTCAAATTTATTGCAGTCTTTAGTAATTGATTAACTTAAAGCGAGAAGAGTTTGTAGGGTAGAAGGGACTGTTTGGTGCGTAGCACGACTTAAACATACCCAGCAATTGGAAAAGGAACTAAAGTTAAGGCTTAAGAAAAACTTATAAGCGAGGCAGCCAGATAGACAGAAAAAACACATTTATAAAGTTGTTTGACTCTAGTTCTTATAGGCTCTTAGACAGACTAACATATACTTTCTTTAGGCACTGTGTCTAATTAGATTTCTCTCAAGAAACGACTGATTGAAAAGGTCATTGAATCATTCCCAACATTTAATCAATAAACATTTAATTTCATAATCAACTCTGATATCATTTTTAAAAGGTGAAAGTGTGAAGTAATAAATTATCATTATCACTGCGCTTAAATAAACATAGACAATATTTATTATTATTTTATTTCGAGTACAAATCAAAACGAGTTCCGTGTTCTGTTTCACTGCCATAAACCAAAGCAATTGAACTCTTTATCGCTAAAGGTTTAAGTGCAAACAGACAAATATTGTAAATCCCCAAGCGAAGCCTCGAGTAGTGCCAAATTGGACTAGTTTGGAATTGTAACGATACCGATTTATGACCTTTATCAAAGTGCTTCGAACTGCTTAAAGTTTACCTTTCTCACAAGCAAAAAGAATTCTCGGCGCTCTATCAATAGTATCCATAGATACTACGACCACAATTAGATCAAACGGATAAAGTCAGATATTAAAGGCAAACAATATTACATGAGTTTACTGCTCTGGTCGGCGTACCAAAAACAAGTTGAATGGCATTGCAACAAGAAGCTGCAGGAGATGTGAAATGGGATAGGAAAGGAGTGAATGAGAAGAGGGAGAGGTAGGTAGTTTCAGTGGCAACAGCAGCCAAGTGCCAGCAGCAGTTTGATTGTTATTGCCAATGAATGAATGCACTTGCTGTTTACTGCCTTTTGTCTGAGCCAACTCCAACTTCAGCTCCAGCTTGGCTTTAACTTCAACTCCATCTCCATCTCTGGCTTCATCTGCAGCTTTGACTTTGACTCAACTCGCCAACGCCAGGGGGCATGCAACACATTTTGCGCTCTGTTGCTGCTGCTGTTGCTGCAGCTTCTGCTGCTATTGTTTTCACTTGCCCTTTGTTGTTGCGTAAGCCCAGGGGGTGTTGTCATTGTCGTTGTCGTTGTTGGGGCATTTTGGTATTTACAAATGTGTTGGCAATGAATTTGCCGCCATGCCACAACAACAACAAACAACAATTTCCGTTTGGCATTAAATTGCAACTCCATTCCAGTCAAACTCTATACCCCGTTAGATCCTGCCATATGCCATATGCCACTTGCAAACTCCAACTCCAATTCGAACACCAAACTCATATTGTCGACTGACATTTTCACACTTTCCCTGGGTGTGGGTGAAAAACTCGTTAAGTTTCCAGCAGCTGCTCCCTTCGCAAGGGATTGCATTAATCCTTCTGTTGCTGTTGCTGTTCCCGTTGCTGTTTCTGTTTTTCTTTCTGTTGCCTGATGATTTATTGATGTCGCCTTTTCCAGTTGTGGTTTATGACCGTTTCCATTTGACTCCAACTTTAAATTGAATTTCAATTTTCAATTGCATGAAGTTGCAGATTAAAAATAAAGAAAATGTTTGTTTAAAAATATAAAATAAATAAAAAAATTTATGAAAAATAATTTAATAAAATATTTTAAGTAGGAAAAAATCGTATAATATATTTAACTAACTTAGCTGAGTATTTTATTTAAAAATCGTAGGCAAATAATTGTTTAAAAAACTTTAAAGATTATTTTAAAATATACTTATTACTTAAAATATACTCTTATACACAATAATAATTTTTTTTTTTCAAAATTGATTCCCTTGCTTAAGTGACAATGAAAGTTTTCAACAAGAACCACCCAAAAACTCTTAAATTTTCAACACCTTTTTTTGATGCCTGCAAATAATTGATAAAGACTCCATTGTGTACTGGACAGAATATGCTCGTAGCTACATAAATTTAAGTACAAACAATACTTGTTAAACAACGGTAATAACAATCGATACGAGGACGAGCCAGAAGCAGAGAAGAAGCAGAAAGAGAAAAAGAGGGGACTGTGAAAGGAGAACTGGTGTCGACAGCAGGAATCGCCACTTATTCAATTGATTTTAAAAGAGGCACAAATGAAACTTTGTTGGTGGCACTGACCATTCAATGTGCCCAGCACAGTGGGTAAAGGGGAAACTAAAGGTAGCGAGGGAAAACATTTGGAACAATGGGCAAGAGTGTATAACAAGAGGTATTGAATGAATTGATATTGGTATCGGTATCGGTATCTCTATTGTGTCCTGCATAAAAAAACAGCAGAAAATCGTATCAATTGAAACCAGTTTGGTTGTCGTTGTTAACACATGTTGGCTCGCTGCTGCTGCTGCTACCAATTGCCATTGGCCAGACATATAAATTTTCCAAATGGCAAACGGGCAGATATCGAAACTTAAACCGAAACCAAAATCGAAACTGAAACTGAAACACAGTAGGCTCTGGCTTTTAAGTAATTGTCCAAGGTAATGCCAAACAGCAAAACAATTGAACTAGGCTCATTTTTATTTCGTAAGTCAATGAGCAGTAAATAAATAATAAAAAAAAAATTTGAAAAATTCAAGTGGTTGCATAATGTCCAATCTTCAAGATGTACCGCTCGCCGAGCCAGAGAATATGCCACCCACCGAACAGAATGTAACCGGGCCGAAAACCAATTCTCTCAAACGTTTCTTCAAACTGGGCAAGAAATCGAATTCCAGTCAAGATATTAACACAGAGCATGCCTGCGAGGTGGTCGAGGACGAGGGCAACAAAGATTCAGCCAAACCCGGTAGCATAAGTCGTTTCTTGACACGATTCAAGGGTACTTCCAAGACAGGTAAATTGGTTTAAGTCATGTACACAGAGAAAAATAGGCTTTTAAGACGATAAATTAACTAGTGCTGCACTTTATGACCAAATAACTGAAAATAAGCACTCAAATTCTTGAACCAATTGGCTATTTTGTGGCACTACACTGAAAAAAATCACTGATTCATGCTTAATTATACTAAAATCGGCTAATACCGAATATTTTTAACCCAGAATACTAAATTTAAGTTTGGATTTGCTTAAAAAGTTGTACATTTTATAGCTACTTAGTGTTTTTAAGTGTTTTTATCCACTTAACTCTTACTAATCGGTAGATTTCTAAATGTCTGAATTCTTAAAATCATGTTTTAAGCTAAACTTATTTAATTCTTCTTTTTTTACCTTTCTACCTACCCATTTTCTCTCTGTGCAGGTGACATGCCAGCAGCAGAGCCCGCTGAGTTGGCATCCAGTGCTGCTCCGGCTGTTGTGGCGGAATCGGTACAGAGGCCAGTGCCGAATGCAAAGCCCACATTGAAGACATCAATATCGAGCTACTGGAAGATACTTTTCCATCGCCAGAAGGCGGCCAATCGACAGGGTGTGGACACAGATCAGGATCCGAAGGCAACGGAGCAGCAACAGATGGATATGCAGCAGGTGCAGCAGGAGCAAAAGACTGATCCGTTAAAGGCGGAAGATGCATTTGCAGTAACACCGACAACATCGCGTAACGACCTCAAAATGGCCCCAAACAAATTGGATGAGCTTCAGGCGGCTAACTGCATACCCCAAATACTCGAGGAGGTGCAAGTTTTAAACATTTCCGATGAGAGTGTAGAGCCATCGGTGGAGCAAACCATTCATAACTAGGTCAAAAATAATTCCATTTCCCACCAACCAAAAAAAAAAAAAAAAAAAGAAAAGAGAAACAAATCAAATTTAGTTGATGTTATTCAATTTGTCAAAGCCAAAACTGCCAGCCTTTCTGCCCTTCTGCCCTCTGCCACTGCCGCCCACACACTCCTTGAAGATATCAGTGTATATATATGTATATATAGTATAAGATATACAATTTATACACTATCTTCTCTTACACTGACATAGGAACACATACAATGACCTCACACAATCACACACTAGTTCACCTGCAGTTCAGCTTTAATTCAAATCCCGAATGTTTAATAAAGCATTTATCAAGTTAATGCTAATATTTGTATGTAATACTCTGTTCCCCTTTTTCCAGCTGGTAAAACGATGCCGTTAGAGTTCAACGAGTTCAGTTAAATCTCGTGTTAAAGTGTCTTCGGGCTTCGATTTCTCCCCATTGTAGTTTTTTGGCCAGGTCAAGAGTTGCCGTCTAAGCCAGACAAAAGTCTGTGCGCAACCCTAAAAGCTTTTACTTTCGAGCAGGAAGCCTTAAAATAAGACTCCCTTTTTGGGCAAAATTCCCAATTTAATTGTAGAAAATGTATTGTTACAAATCGAAGTTAAAACAAAATATAACCTTGAATATTAAATGTCCTCGATACTTGCAAAGCTTCAACACTTTACTAGACTTAATTCTAGTGAAGTATGGGTAAAAAGAGAAGTATCTTATACCCTGTATTGTAATTTATAGTGCTTAGGGATTGTAATAAAAATAGGTTTTAAAATAACAATAAATAACGAACAAAATTATCACTAATTCTTACAAAGTTTCTTGAAGAAAAAGATTTTCAAACCAATGTCCTTTTCAAGCTTTTTATTAAAAAGGATATTCATGATTTTGTTAAGTCCTGTAGTTATTAAAAATACTTTTACCTACAAAATTTAAAAGTATATCAAAAACTATATTCTAGTTTTGGTTTTAGGGGTTACTCTTATAGTACCATTTCTCTAACTCGGTTTCTCTCCAACCTGTAACGCAGTACAGCCCCTTTACGGTATGTTTACAACCACCTAAAACTACAATCCTTTTGGAGAGTTGTCCAAGAGTAAAACCTGTGGCATTTGCTGCATAACAGCTGCAATTTGTTTACAAACATTGAGCACAAACTGCGCAGACTCGACACGTAAACAACTGATAAGGTTAGAACCGATTCTATAAATATTTACCTTCTGAGCCGACCAAAACAAACACTTGTTGTCACTCAAGGGAGGCGGGGAAAGTGGAAAATCGCGAAAATGCAAAAGTAAACATGGGAAATGCGCATGTTCCAGTTTCAGCTGGTTTTTCGGTTATTGGGCCGCATTCCCGGGGTGAGTGTTAATCAGCAGTTGGAAAATTGGGTCAGCGCACAAATCACCCCCGCCGCATTTTCCGGGCATACATTTTGCTATTTTACAACTAAAGACTTTAAATAAAACTATAAAAAATTATGGAAAATGTTAAATAAATATGAGAAATGAAATAAATTTAAAAATTTTAGACTATCCGCTAAATTCAGTAAGCTTTTATTGAAGCTAAAGCAACAGTGTGTCCTAAAGCATCTGACAGATTTTCCTACAGTGAAATTCTTACACAGATACACACACCGCACACTCGCAGCACAGTTTAGTTATAGAGATTTTTCTTTGTGGTCAAGGTGCGCCGTAAAATTTGTAAAAAATTGCAAATTTATTGAAAAAACTAACAAATTTCGAGGTAAATTTATGAAAACTTAAAAGATTAAAACATACACTATGTGAGGCATATGAAGTTTGTTTGTTTAAGATGAAATTTTATATAGTTATGCAAGTTTTGCTTTGGCAGCATCAACTGCCTGCGATTACGTAACACATCAAAGTCTTAAAAGCTAAAATATTTTATAAAATCTATCATTTAACTAAATTTATAGAATGCGAAGTCCCTCGGCAGCAGTTTCGGAAATGCGAAGGATTTGTCTGATATAATGACTGGCAGCTTTAAGGTGCAACTCATCAACATGGGCACTCGCGCTGCCGCCTGTAAGTATGCCACAAAAGTCTCAAAGTGGAGAGCCTCCAATTTTTTCTCTTCTTCGTTTACAGTTCAGGCAAAACTGAGAGCCCTTCATGAATACCATGTACGCTTATTGCACAATGTCTTACCTGCGCCCTCTGGCGTCGATATTGCTAACAATATCAAATACTTTTCTCAAACTCTATTAAGTAAGTGGTAACTAGAAATCGACAGCACTGTCCCTTCCTTATTAACTTGTTTACTGTTCATTTTCAGCTGTCCTTAAAGATGTGCGCACCTCTCCGCACGAGCTTATACGCGATCCTCTCGAAGATCCTACACGCATGTCTGCCTATCCAAATCTCGAATATGGAAATCTCTATAATGCTCTTACTATGCTTATTGATGTGGCACCTTGTATTCAGTACGGACAAATTGGTAAGTTTAATGCTAATGCCTATGCTTATACTAATGCTAATGCTAATGCTAATGCAAATGCAAATGCAAATGCTAATGCAAATGCAAATGCTAATGCTAATGCTAATGCTAATGCTAATGCTAATGCTAATGCTAATGCTAATGCTAATGCTAATGCTAATGCTAATGCTAATGCTAATGCTAATGCTAATGCTAATGCTAATGCTAATGCTAATGCTAATGCTAATGCTAATGCTAATGATAATTATAATGAGAATGCTAATGCTAATGCTAATGCTAATGCTTATGCTAATGCTAATGCTAATGCTAATGCTAATGCTAATGCTAATGATAATTATAATGAGAATGCTAATGCTAATGCTAAAACTAATAATATTTTATTTAAATTTTTTCTCATTTAGTATTTGGTAAAGCTCTCCTGCAGTGCCTCAGCTGCATACTACCCTTTCTCGACAAGGATCTAATTGATAATCTACCCTATCTAGTCAGCTCTACTATATCTGTTCTACCGCCAGCTTTGCATCAGGACATTGTCAATGCGCTGTGCTATTATATCTTGCCCTTTACTATAAGTATGCTCATGAATAAGTAATTGTTAAACAAGCTGTTCTAACCGTTCTGTATAACACATAGCTCGTCGCAGCTCCGATGAGCAGGAATGCCAAGCCTGTCAATCTGTCTCCTCGGTCATTATGATGGTTCTGCAGTACTCTAAAAACCCAGGTTAGCTGGGAAGAATATAGTGCAAAAGATATAAAAATTAAGGTATATTTCTTTGTAGCACATCACTGTCAGCTGTTGGAATGTCTGATGACCCTAAAGCATAATGTGGTCAAGGACATTCTTTGTGTTGTGGCCTATGGCACTGCTGTCTCACGCTCCTCGGCTGCTAAGCTGCTCTTTTACTACTGGCCCGCCTTCGATCCTAATCTCTTTGATCGCAAGGTTCTACTCTCTAAGCTAACAAGTAAGAAATATTGGAAAAAGCAATCGATCAATGGATTCTTACACCGTTTGCTGTTCCCCCAGATGATCTGGTGCCCTTCACCTGCCAGCGTGAGCACTGCCCCAATGCTGGCAATGCTGAGGCGGCCAAAGTTTGCTATGATCACAGCATTAGCATTACCTATGCCCCGGACTGTCCCCCGCCCCTCTATCTCTGCATTGAGTGTGCAAATGAAATTCATCGCGAGCACGCAAACTTGGAATTTGGCGATATACTTCATCCCATGCAGCAGGTGTCCATGGTGTGTGAAAACAAGAACTGTCGCTCCAATGAAAAATCCGCTTTCTCCATTTGCTTCTCCACGGAATGCGCCAGCTACAATGGAAATCATCCCATTCGCTACTGTGCCCAATGTCACAGCAATCGTCATAACTCCCGACGCGGTGGTGATCACGTAGTGCATCGAAGCCTGCAGCCAGCTTGGCAAATGGACCCAGAGATGCAGATGCACATGGTCGAGTCAGTGGTCAGTTTGCTACGTGAGGCAAAGCCCATGAACTTTGAGCCCGGCAAGGAATCGATGTCGGATGCTAAGAAGAATGGACACGCCCTAACTCCAGATAATATATCGCTGGAGGAGCGTCAGATGCTGGGGCGATATGGCATCTGGCTGCTGGTAGGTCGATGTACACCCACAGCAGACACTCCAGTCGAGGTTCTGGGTAGGATTCTTAGCATGCTCTTCCACTGGTTTCATGTCACGGCCTATTCATACGATGGTGAGTAGAATTTATTGATATAACTATAAAAATTTAATTATTTTCTTTAATTTTTTTCCTCCTCAGCTGCTGGTCAGATTGAGAGCACCATAGAGAAGCTCAAAGTGGATCATGTGTGCAACTGGCTTAAAGATATCTGTCGCATTCATTACAATGTATTCATCTCCTGTTTGCTTCCACATCCGCCGGAGTATGCCCGCGTAGGTGGTCACTGGGAAACACTTGCTTCACGGACCAGTCACCTCAAGGAGGGACTACAGCGTCTGATTTGTCTGGTGCCCTATGAGGTGATCACCTCGGAGATCTGGGACTACGTAATGCCTCACTGGATGGAGGCTATTACCAACGACGTAGCCGAGAAGGAGCTAAATGAACTCAAGATTGTGCTCAGTAAAATACTCGATCCGGAAATGTCTCCCCTTGGATTCGATGCAAAGACCATGTACAATTTTGTGGCCATTCGGTTTGAGAAGACCACGGCAAAGGTCCAGCAACAGGCGCTGCACTGGCTACAGATACTGACCAAGCTGGAGATACTCATACCACTTGTGCAGCTCTTTGCCATGTTTGGGGATGGAGTGCGCATCATGAAGTATGGCATTCAGCACGAGTTGATGCGGGAAAAGGAGAAGGAGCCGCAGGGCAAGGATCCCATGCTGGCCAAGGCACCAAAGACTCCCTGCAAAGAGAGCAAGGCTGACATGGCCAATCCACCCAGACGCAGTTCCATTTGTGAGTAGTCAAAGTGGCTTTCACCAAACCCTTTCTGAATAGTATTTCTTGCCCCTTCTTAGCTCCCGTTGTGGAGGATGATTCCGGCAACACGTCCGCCATTTCGGATGACGAGGCACCCACGAATCGACATACGGAATTCTCCACAGATGCCGAGCATAATCTTACCTGTTGCATACTCATGCTGGACATTCTGCTCAAGCAAATGGAACTCCAAGATGTGGAGCAGCACATGGGCATTCACACTAGTGTCTGCGAGAATGTTTCACGCTTAATCAAGTGCATGGTGACTGCTGCTCGGGTGGGTCTAAGCAGTCATGTGTGTGCGCTCAAGGTGAGTGCGCTTAGCTAGTAGGCACAGTTGGGTTCTTGAGGTATAAGGTGTTCTTACAGGTGGCTGAGTGTGCCTATTGCGAGGCATCCACCATGTGGCATCAGTTGTCCACCAAACTGGTGGAGTTTATGGCACCACTTAATCCAGTTCGACCACCCGATGTAAGTATAATCAAGTCCTAACTATTTTGTATGGAGTCTATTAAAATTCTATGCTCACAGGTGCCCATTGAGGACATTATCGAGGAGGAGAAATCATCACGCAAATCACCCCCCGAATCGGATAAGGAGAAAACCCGAGAACGCGATGTTTCCCTTTCAATGGCACCACTTCCCATACCACTGGGTCCACTCGGCGGTTTTGCAGGTAAGCCACATTCCAGTTTCGAGTACGCCTCTTTAGTTGATTCGATTATGTCGAGTTCAGATGACAAAAAGTCGTGAAAGTTAATCGTATAACCAAAATAATCCCCAACAATCCAACCCACCCACCCATTTAAATAACAACTAGTAACTAACCACCGTAAAAGTAATGCAGTCAAAGTCACCCAAAAACTTGTAGCTAATGTAGACAGTACGTGTCATTGGCCGATCTGTGAAGACGGTTCAGTGAATGGTATGACGCCCATTTGTTGGGTGTCCCTTGTACACAACTAACTTAGTCTTAAAGCCACGTTAACAGCGCATTTGAAGCGTGCTTCCTACTTGATCCTAGTTAACTTAAACTGCACCTGCTATGCTTTGTAAAAAGTTTGAATAAATATTTCCCAGACCCCGACCCAGACCCTGTACCCTAAACCCGTACCCAAACCAGACCATCAAATGATCCGCATAACTGAAACAGAAAACAGTAAATAAGGTCAAAATTAATAACAATTTCAGAGCTAGAAACACTCTCAAACTTAACTAAATCGATGAGATCGTTGCGATCTTTATGAAAACTGTAAACTCCAAGAACTAAACACGTTTAACATTTTCAATTTTAACTAATTTGGCTTTAATTTACATATATGTCTATCTCTTGCTATCTCTCTCTCTCTATCTATCTCTATACATATATATAAATATCTGTATCTGTATCTATATCTGTATATCTTTCTCTCTCTCTATCTCTAACATCTTCAACGCGTCTACTGTATAAAAAAAAATACTAACTAACTCGCTCGCTCGCTGTCTCGCTCGCACACGCACTTTTCTCGCGCGTAACCAACTGTCTGTCTATCACTGTCACACACTGTCGACCTATATTGACATATCTGATCTGTATACGATGAACAATATGAATTAAATTTTATACCTATCCATTAATATACAATAACAAATAACCATAAACAATTGAAAACGTACGCCAACTACATCATCAAAAATACTAAAACAAAATACTTATCAATCTATCAATCATTATCAGATATCTTTAAGCTAGATCAATTCTTTTCAGACGATGGAAAAATTATTATTATGGCAGGTGATGCACCAACAAGCAAATTTTTCATTCGTTAAAGAAAAAACCAAAAAACAAAACAAAAACTCACACAAAAATTCACAATACATTTTTGACATTTTGTTAAACAGTTTATGAAAACATTTCGTTACAAATTTCAATACTTAAATCACAAAAAACCACAAGATAAGACTAAATTCCTCACATCTTTTTGAACACACACACAACTTCAGCAAAACTGTTACAGAAACAGAAACAGACACTCTACCTCAAAAAACTCTATCTCTGTTTAGCTTTCTAGAATAACACACATATACTTAATTTAGCATCAACAGCTTTAACTAGATAATCGTACTTGTATTTAGTATCAAAGCCGCCCCCATTTGCTCAATTTAGTTCAATTTTCTTTCGGTTCGGTATACTCGTAACTCTTATTCTAATACTCCCGTAGCCAGCGTGCCTTGAATACATTTTTCTTTTTTTTTTTTGGAAATGAACGTCTTCTATAGGAATTCGCTTACTTAGTTCCATTGATGTGGCGTTATGTGTGTTCAGTAATCTATAAATTTGTTTATTTAGGTTCGGACCAAAATATTTGAGTAATAAATTTCGTTATCTGTTCGAAATGAAACTGAACACACATACGCCCAGAACCCTTTGATTGGATATAGCAAATTGTTCAAGTTCAAAAAACATGCATGTGAAATATTTCCTTGAGTTTTGGAAAAACATAAAACAAATGACATTTGAATGACCTTTCTAGGATTTATACTTATGTGTATGTACTTGGTTGCATGCCCCATTTAGTTGAATGCAATGCGTTATCTTGTCCACTTAAATGATTTCGATTTGATTTCTAGCAAAAGTTCAAAAACACTTAAAAACACTAAAATTATCAATTCAAGCGATTACTAATCTAAACTATATACATATATATGCTCTATATATGTATATTTACTGTTTTCTTCATCAAGGTCCTGTACCGGTGGCCGTACCTCAGCCAGAGCCACATTCTGTGGGCGGTGTACTCGTCCATATGCCCCACGTTTGTTCCGTATGTATTACTATTTTTTTTAAATATCTTATTAACTATCAAACTTAACTTCTTTGGTTACAAACATACACTCAAACAAAACAAATAATAATATCAAATAAATCGAATATTTTATGCGTTTAAGTAGGTATATTGCGTCCACAACACATTCCACAAATAAAAATCAAATATCTATATACTATATTTATTACAAATATTCCAATAATTTATTACAGCAACATAGCAAATACTAAGTTGAAGTGAAAATTTAGTTAACTTTCGTTTCATTTCATATTCGAGTTATCAAAAAAGAATTATGATTTCGATGAGAGAATAATTTAAAAAAAAAAATCCAAAAAGAAACGATTACAAATTTTTACCAAACTTTTCATTTCTTCATATATTTTTTATAGAATAACGAAAATGGGCATTCAGTTGATAATAATGAATTGAGAAAAGTTCACGCCACAGACGAGGTACTTTGTGCATTCATTTACAAAAACCGCAAAAAAAATACCATAAAAATACTAAAACAAAACAAAAAACCCAACGGTTTTCTTTAAATATTAGTTGTATTTATTATTTGGCTGTTTAAACAAATCAATACAAAAACCAAACCATCATATAATTCGATATTTGTATTTGATTCTTTCAATTTATCAGTTTTCTATTTTTCAAATATATTTTTTTTTTTCGTCTCAGATTGTACTATTCGTGTTAAGTGTATATAAATTGTACAGCGTGTTTTTCTCAACTTTTTCATTTGCTTACTAAATTTCTTCCTACATTCATTAACATTATATATATTTTTATTTAAAAACAAAAAGTTATAGCTAAACATTTAGTACGATGTTAAGCAGCTTTTGAAAATAAATAGAGCTTAGATTTTTTTAATTTAAGTGTCAAATATTAATATTAGAGGTTTAAGTTAACTAAATGATTAGTACAAAAAGTGTTGTATATATTTTAAGATATGTAGCTGAATAGTTATATAATTTTAAACTTAAGTCAACTTTGTTTAATGGCAGTGAAGTTTCGTGACTAGAAATCGAGTCAAAAAAATATATTTTAAACTAAGAAATTTTGACATTAAATTTTTTAAAATTTATTTATGCAAAATAAAATTTTTTCAGGAGTTGTAAGTTAACCTAAACTAAATTTTTGTTATAGATTTTTTCTTAACTATTTTCTAAAGTAGGTTATGCTCTACAAGGATACAAAAGTGAAAACAAAAGTTAGCTTTAAACTAAAAGTTTTTAAATTTAATTAAATTATTTTCAGTTAAATTTCAAGTCCTTTTTTCATTCCTGTGTCTCAAAGTATCTTGTATGTGTGTGACTATATAAATTTCGAAGTACTCGCAAACGGAAAGATCGTAAATTCAAATGATTAATATTTAATATTAAATTATATGTACATTTTACTTTCCATAATATCAACTTTAAAACTTTTTCCAACTTTCTTTACTTATTAAAATGTGTAAATATTTCATTTAATTTAGTTTTCTTTTCAAACACGTAAATCAATTTAGTTTTCTTGAGTTTTACTTGTGATTCATGTTGATGAGCATGTTCCGTGTAACCAGCACTATCACATTTACTTACTACAACTCCACCAAATAACTAATTAAACATCTTAATCAGAAATGTACAATTAAACAGTTAATGCACAAATATCTTTATCTAACAGTTTTTATGCAATTTTTACATGTATTGATGTAAATTATTTCCGTAAATTATTATTAATGAAAAGAAAATGATATAATGGATGTGTAAGTTGAAGCGTGCAATTGATTGCATTTGTATCCATGTGTACTAAATGTGAAGAATGTAAACTCAGACGTACACCGTACACTCGTACACCCGTACACACCTACAATGTAATATATAACGTGTAAATATGCCGTGAAAATGTACAAAATGTGTGAGAACTCCCAACCACAATTCACCGCAATAAAAACTCACTTTTGCTGTTTAAATGCAGATTATGACGGCAACGGTTGAAACCGTTTCGGAGCAACTCGATCTGGCCTCTATATTGCCCACAGATCGGGCTATAGCACGTTCCATAACACTATCGGATGCAGACGTTGGCAGTGCCAATGTGAGTGTTACCAAGGCCTCCGTTATGGGTGAGAACGGTGCGAATGGGAGCACGGCTGGCGGTGGCGAAAATGGCAGTGGCTCCGACGAAGAGGAAGAGGAGGAAGATAGCGATGATTTCTGGCACACTTCTGTGGGAAAGTTTAAGTTTACCCTCGATCAGTTGCCCCAGCCCCTGCAGTACATACATCAGCTGCTTACGGTGCGTATGCATAACGTTTGATGGGCCTAGTTTTATAAGCTCTTTCTTTGCAGGAAATACCTACCATTAAGAAACCAGAAATTCTCTATTATGTGCTGCAGTGTCTTAAAACTATGGCGCTGCACGGCGATGCTTTGGCGAAAGCAGCTCGGGAGCAAAGAGGTTTCTTCATTTGGTGCCAGGAGAATTTGTTGATCAAAAAGTGAGTTCAAATAAATGATTGCTTTGAAATAACTTACAATACTTCCCCTTTGCAGTTTATGGGAGCTGTGCAATGCGGAGCACTCGCACATCTGTCAGGTGTGTGTGCCATTGCTGCTGCACTGCATCACACTGCCACTGGGCTCGGATGTGTTTTGGCGTGTGGTGCAGGAGGCCTTTCACGATGTCGATTGGCGTGTGCGATTCACGGCAGTTGAACGAGTAACCGTAATTACACGTTTTATGGATTCGACACCGCTGCGCTCCGAGGTGGGACTGCAGACGGCATTGGCGACCGCCTTTTGTCACCTGATTGCCAGCATGGATGACATCAATGTGTATGTGGCACAGCGGGCGACATTGTATATCGGAACCATACATGATACGGCAATACGGTCACTGCTCTTCTGCTTGGAGTCACAATTCGATCTGTTCATTGTGGATAGACCCGTGGTACTGCAGTCGGTCTATCAGCTCCACAATTCACTCTCCGATCGCAAAATGCTTGGTTGGGAATTCTTTTTGAATCGCTTCGATACGCTCTTTGTGGAGGCACAAATCAATCTGGAGAAATGTGGCGATATCTCGTATCTGCGAGATCTACGTAACTCTGACAATGGCAGTGAAGCGCTCTCGGCTAAAATCTTGAAGGCACGCGAGGCTTTGAGCCAGTCGGATACCAGTGGCAGCATGGCCAAGACCTTAAGTGCCTCCTTTGGCACCAAGTGGCCCTATAAGCGAACCATGTCCGCTCCCGCCAGCATGGCACCGCGTCAAGACTCAAAATTCGGTGAATTACAGATACTTTGGGTATTATGAATTGAAATACTTATAACCGCTTTGGTTTGCAGTGCCAGAGAAGGAGAAAATCTACAGTCGTCAGGTGTCGGCACCAATACTGAAGCGGAAGACTTCGCGTTTTGGATTGGGTCAGTTTCTAGGCAGCAGTAGTGGCAATCAAAATGCCAGTACAGCTACATCTAGTAATCCATTGCATACACGATCGAAGGCAGGCCCACCGCCCCCTTGTCCCATACACCACACAGCCTTTCCCTATCACCAACATCCGCATTCGCATCCACACCACCAACACTACACACACACCCACCACTCGCATTCCCACCAACACCAACACCATTCCCATCCACATCAACACTCACATTCAGCTGGTAGTAGTGCACAAGTAGCGACGTTTGCCTCGGCTCATAGTCAAAGTCATCAGTATTTAGTGCATTGCGTACCGCCTAGTCATCATAGTCCAATGCCCACGCTGCAGGAGGCGGAAACCTTGTTGCGCTCCCAGGCTGCCCAGCAGTCCTTGCAGCAGCAGCAGCAGCAACAACAGCCACTCTCCTCAACCACAACAGCAGCAACAACTGCAGGCCAACAAAATGTCACAACTGTTGCTACCACCGCAGCAACAGCAGCAGCAACAACCACAGCAACAGCTACTTCTAGCGCCGGCATGACTACATCCACCTCCTCCTCGGGACACACCTTTGCCACCTCCTTTCACTCCCACTTCCAAAAACACCCCTCGGCCCCAAACCTACTGCCGCCACAGCCGGCGGTGCCTGCACCAAGTCCCAGTCCCTCGGCACTGGCCTTTCCCATGCATTGCACTTGTGATGTCGCTCCTCATCCGGGTGCCAACACTGCAGGCACTACGGGCAGCTCCTCGGCCAATCCAGGTAGGTTGTAGAGCATGTGTGTACACGTTAGCACTTTAACCCACTGTTGTCTATGTTTACTGTTCCCTATTCTTTGTTGTCTTTTTCTAAGCTAATTGGAGTACGCTTATAGAGGTTTTCGGACCACGAACCATACTATTTTTTAACTCTTTCGTTTGTAGACCGTACATTTATCGAATCCTACAATTATAAAACTATACACTTAGAGACTCATGCTACAATCGACCTCTACCATAACCGAAATGTACCTTTATTGAATCGTACTTAGGAGTGTATCAAAATCAAATCGTTTCTTTGTCGAATGATTTGATAATGAGAACCAGACCGCACAGAACAATTCGTTTAGAGCGCCATAAATCAGAATTTTTGACCATATGCTTAGGGAACCGTATTATAAACCATAGCAAGATTGACTGGGTTCGTGGTCCAAAAAGCCTAATGAGCAAACTACTCCAGCCTTATATGTTTGATGTATTTTCAAATATCTTTCACAAAACCGATTATTCTTTTGCCTAAAAAAACTTTTACTTTAATTGGAACTTTTAAAACTCTTTCTAATACAATTTACAAGCTACAAGTTACTATAGTTTATTGCTTTTTTAAACAATGGGCTTATCCATATACATTCAAAGCGCCTGAAATGTCATAGCTCCGGATTTATTTTCAATTCCTGCGTTTTTTAGTTGCTGCACTATAATAAATGTTAAAAACTAACATAACTAAATAATAAATGGGATAACTGCATGTGTGTTTAGAGTCAGCGCTGAGACTTAAAGCTGCAAAAAATATATAAAAAGGATAAAAAAAATAAAGATCTTTGCTCTCCAATGTAATTTGGAGTAAGGACTTCAAAAACTTCAAGATCTTATAAAATATTAATATATCTCAAAAATTTATAATTTTTTTTTGATTTTGTATAACAAATGAATTGTAATGTCTAATGGAAATGTGTGTATAAATGTATTTTAAGTGTTAACTTTGTATTTAGACGATCGATGTTACTTGTTGCTTTCAACCAAAACACACAAATCAAAACCATTTTACGTGTACCCTTCCGAACTGGTATGTATGCTCTCTGAACATCTACAATTGTGAACTTATCATGTTTTTCTCTGTCTATAACACTCCAACCCTATACCTCTGTCTCTCTCTCTCTCTTACTCTCTCTGTCTCTCTCTTTCGAAAAGAAAAACAACTTATCCAAAATTCTTTCAAAACTCCACAAAACACTTGTGTATATAACTCGTACAAACACATACACAAAACAGCAGTATATATATAGTCTATATGTAGTTTATATACTCTATATAGACTTATATATATGCTAATAACTGTATCAATCAATTTCAATCTATTTGTGCAATTGGCATGTGGCTGTACGAAAAAAAAAACCCAAAAACCAAAAGAAAATTGATGAAATCGGTGTTATTTTCCCTTCGGCATTTGAAATCTGTGTATATATAAATATAAAGCTTTTACTATAGGCTAATAATCGTTACTTTATCCCATTTAGATGGACACATACACTCACTGGGTGGATTGAACGATGATAATCTGATTGGACTGCTGAGTCGTATAACCGAACTGGAGGAATCGGATCGGGAAACAATCCACTTGCTGGTCTTTATGCTTATGCAGTTCATGTCCCGCACAGATCAAGCTTTTCCTTCCGAAGATAAACCCATTACACGCACTCAGAATATAGTGCTAAAGCACTTGTTCTTACTCCTGGGCCACAATCAAATCGACAAGACCTTTCATACCACTCCCGATGCTTTGAGGTGAGTTTTATATTGATCTTGAAGAACTCAATCTGAAACTCTACTCTCCTTGTAGAGTTTCTGCTGTCTTCAATGCTTTTCTGGCCAATCTACCACAAGTTCTGGATCAAAATCATTTGATTGGAGGCCTCATATTGCCCTCGGTAATGCAGATTATTCTATACGCACCCAATCCCACAAATACTTCGGGTGAATCCTATCAGAATCTTGTCTTTAACTATTCGCTCTGGCACCTGGAACAATATCCACGTCGTAACTGGATGTTTACCCTGCTTGTGGTGCTCTACAAGTACTCCTATACCCAACCACCCTTGAGTGGATATGTCATCTCTGCCATACGCATGATCATGAACAGTCTGCGTGGTCACTTTCATCAGTGTCGTCGCATTCCTACCACCACCATACTGGATATACAGGGTGTGGGCGGCACTGCCAGATCCCGTGACGTCAGCCAACCCTCGCTGGGCACTGATCCCGATGACAAGGAAGCCAGTCCACCGGCAAGTCCCATGTTTCCCTCTGAGGGCACCAGTGCTGCCTCTAAGAGCAAGGGCCAAAACGTCGCCTTCACTCCCAAGTTACAACACGCATTTCGCAAATACAACGATTCCAGTTTGGATGCCGATGAAACTGAATCCGAACTGGTTGCCATACCCGAGAGCGATCTATCCGATAGCACGCTTCATGGCAGCAGTGCTCCGGTAAGCAAGTCTAAAGAGCAAATTGGCCTTGATTTCATTTCTGAGAACTCTGATTTCTTCTTTTTAGGGTTCTTTTGATGATACCATACACTTTGAGGACATAATGCCCAACAAAGTGGAGTCCATACGCAATCGACGTGCGCTGGAATACACCGAAGAGGTAAAGCTGAACTAGAATTTGGTTCTATGTTTACTATTTTAGACCCTGTACTTAAAATAATTTAACTAAATCCTTCAGAAATCAACAAAGTCACACAAGTCAATGATTACGACCAAAACTGGGGACACCTACACCACCAAGATCAAGGGTAGCACCAGTGAATCAGTTAGCACCACTGTGGTAACCACACACACACGCCACAGTCTGCAGGAGGGAGTGCGAATGATAGTGACTCCCCTCGTGGGTCCGGAGACAACGGAGACAGCCATCGTAAGTCCTCCCGTGGATGTGCATCGTGCTGTCACTGTGCGCAACAAATCGCTGGAGAATGCAGCATCCTCTACATCAAAAATGTTTGCCGCGATTGCCACAAATCATCTAAAGGCACTGGGAGCGCTGCAAGACGTGCCCACTCAAAGCACAAGTAAACCTGGTTCGAGCAGTGGCAGCGGCAGTCGTTCCACAAACGGTGGCAATGCCGCTCAAGCAAGTGGGGGAACGAAAGCAATTGGACGCCATAAGACAATTGTGGAGTGCAGCGCAGGAACATCTAGTTCCTCGACAGATGAAGTGCGTCGGGAGAAGAAATCGCAAGCAAAATCCCTGAGGAAGACAGACAAGACTTATGGTTCACCGGATTCACCTCTGTCCAAGATGAGCGTAATGCCAAATCCACGGGATGAAGTGGATGCCTCGTTGTTGCCACCACCAAAGAGTATAGCCGCACTGGAGATACCCACCCCGGAGCGGCTGCTGCCCATTGGCACCCAAGATTCAGTTGCCACTTTGGTGGAGCGTGTGCGCGATGGACTCAATTTGCCGGACATCAGTCACTTGAAGCAGGATAGCCTGGATGTCTCCGAAAGCACCAAGGACGATGTGACCGCCAGCAGTCGCAACAACTCACCACGTCGTCTCATCAAGCAGGTGGCCCTGGAGTCGCCACCCAATCCCAATGCTCCTGCCGCTTCTGCAGCAACAGCAACCACATCGCAGCCACAGGCTCAGCAGGATCTGCACACGTCCATACTCAAGAATGTCACGCAAGAGCTGAAGCAGTCATCTGTAGAGCAGCGTCAGCAGCATACAAGTGGTACTGTGACCACATCCAATAGTATCAAACGTCCGCGACAGAAACTGGCGCCTTTCAATGTGGACACGAATGCCATTCCTGATATACGCTCCCGTTACGCGGGATCCTGGCCACCGCCGCCCTTCCAGCCTGCGGAGGAGCACGACGAGGAGGGCGATGAGGCTACCGAGATGCCCAATGGTCATGCCACACACACCACCCCCGCTCACACACAGCGTGGAGTAAGTGCAGCTGTTTTCACCAAGTCTTACATAGCTAATCCTTCTGGTTTACAGAGCTCCCGTCGTGTGGGTGATTATACCATTGTGGAACGCTGCTCTGATTGCGGTGCTGTTATCGAGGAGTACACAGACGAGGAGATTGGCATATTGATTGTCATACTGGGCACCTTTATACACCGCGAACCGGCCATGGCAGCTCCCTTTCTGCCCGAGATTCTTACAATTACATCGCGGTAAGTCGTTTACAAGCATTTAAAATCCTTTTAAGCATAAGCAATCCTTTGTTGCAGCATTTGCTTGAGCGGCACGCATGCATGGCAGGGTGAGAATGGTCTTCCTTTGGCCAGCAGCGCCCAAGCCGTAGCCCTACAGTTCATACGCTGCGTGCTACATCAGCTGGCGCCTAATGGCATCTTTCTGCAGATCTTCCAAACCCAAATGAAAAGTAAGTAGTTCCTAGTGTTCCTAAAGCAATAAATAGATTTTAATGATATAGCTTTATTTTTCGCTCACTCGACCTTGAAAATACCCTGTGTCCGTTGATAAAATAGTAGTTTAGCCTCCTCCAAACCTTTACAAACCTTTAACAAACCTATTATACCCTTTCCCTTGGTTAGAACCAGCATCAGACCGGGGGTTTTGGGCAAAAATAATTGTTGGGTAATAATCCAAGACGTAATAAAGGCATAAGAACTCTCTAGTAGTTTAATATTTTGGCGAAACCCTTATTAAATTGCTCATTACGCTAGATGTATATTACGCTAACGCTATCAGTTAAAAGAATCAGTTTATATTAACCAAGAACTTGGCGAATAAACCGGTTTTTATGAACTAAAACGTTAAAACAATCTGAATTATTACCACTGTCTACATCTGGAGTAGCTGAGGCTATAAAAACAATAAGATCAGCCAAAAAATATTTCAAATCGGCTTGTGACGGTCTCTCAAGTGGTCTAAATATGACTGTTAACTTGTTCATAATGCTACAGAATCTCCTAATTCGTGGCTTAGCAATTTATCCAGCACCGTCTTTAGTACCAACAACCAGTGATGATGTTGCAGATCCCTTCGGAACAGATTTTGCTTCGCTGACTTCCCAGTTCCAAGTGCTTTCCAGCTTGAGTGGATTTCATCAAGTTACCAATAAACCGGAATCCGTACTCGAAACAAACCCACAAAACTTGGATTACAATCAACAACAGTTTGTGCAACCCAATTATTCAGATGTTAACAGATCCGCGAGCTCTGCAACTAACTTGGAAGTTAGTAACGAGAATAATTTGGTAGATAAATCAATTAATCGCAGGATTGGCTCACAATACTCATTTTCCAAACGATACTGTCATGTTGTCAAATGTCCTAAAATATCACACTCGACATTTGGCAGCGATGGTAAACACTGTTTTGAGTTTATGAATCCTTGTTTCCTAGCCGTTGCCAGCTGTATGCGTTTAAATGTCCGCCTGCCTCGTAAGCATCCAAATATTTGGAAAATTAAAACTTTTACTCAGTTAACACCGTTTTTTTCAGGCCTCAAAGAAGTGGAGAAAACGCAGTGTCAAAACATCGTGTATTTACCTATAAGTTGATTTTTTTCCTATAAAGTTTCCTATATAAAGTTTCACTAAGGAATAATAAAGTTAAAAGAAATGAGATCCCATTGGCTATTGACTTTGGTAAAACTTTAAACACTTTTCTCTACTGACACAGGGTTAACTTAAGTCGGGTGAGCTCTTTAAAATGTAATAAACAGTTTTACTAACCTCCTCTTCCTCTACCTACTCCAAACTCCAGTTAAGATACGTCACAACCATTTCCGCAGCATTGCCAAGGCACTGCAGGATTTCCAGGATCTGAATGCCACCAGTCCCATTTACATGGTTTGCGAAACTTTGACCTCCAAGAAAGCATTACCCATTGATCAGTTGCCCGTGATCTTCCGTAACATGGCCGAGTATCTGCAGTGTGTGCCCGCCGAGGCTGGAGTCGGACTGGCCGTCTGGTCACAGGCTATGCAGCCCATGGAATCCTTGCTGCGTCAGGTGATCGTGATCATGCCTAGCATGAGCAACGCAGAGTACATGTTGGATTTGATAGCAGCCACTTTACGTTTGAATTGTGTACCCAAAACTCTGCTCGATCCGTACTCGAAGATCATGGCTTACTGTGTGCAGCACACTAATCTGGAGTACCAAACCCTCTATGATCTGTGCACGCTGAACACGCGCTCCTTTAGCAAGGATCGCGACAAGAATTTGCTGTGCCGTCAAATGATTTTTGAGTTTGTGCAGGCGCTAAAGTTCAAGTCGAATATACCCGATCACAATCTGCTCATGATCATTGGATTTGTGCTGCTCGATGCTGGTGGTACCTTGCCACCCGGAGCACTTCCCGGTCTACCAGATGCTGCTCCTGTGCTGACCACCAATGCAGCCGACTGTTTGCGGACTTATATTAATGACGTCATTGATTTCCTGGCCGATTTCCATACGCTGAGCAAGATTAAGGTGAGTAATTGCTTAAACTGGCAGTTATCCAACGAATAGTCAGCTACATCTTTGCAGAACTTAAAGAATGGACAGTCGAGCAATGGCCTGGGTGAAGACACCTTGGGTGGAGTGCTCAAGGGAGCAGTAGCCCAGTACTTGGCACTGGAGATGTCGCGTGGCAACTCGAGGGACAACAAAGCCGTCTCGCGCTATCTTCCCTGGCTCAACAATGCACCTTCCTCATTGCAGCAAGGGTGAGTAGATAATATCCACTTATAGATACCCTCTAATCTCTGTTGTTACAGTCCCAAAGAGTTCACCGAATGCGTTGGCCACATGCGATTACTCTCGTGGCTGCTGCTCGGCTCACTCACCCACATGGCGTTGATGCAACGTCGCCAGGAGACCCAAACATTGCCACCGCCGTTGACAGCGAATGTGGCACCTGCTCAGGGTCAACCACCAGTGGCAAGTGTGCACTATCAGCATCAAGGAGTAACCTACTCGCAGCCAGTGCCACAGGAAGCGTCCTGTCACATTGCCGATCACATTCAGGTGATCTTTGCTGGCTTTGCAGAGCAGTCCAAGACTTCCGTGCTGCACATGTCCTCATTGTTCCACGCCTTTACCCTGTGCCAGTTGTGGACCGTCTACTTGGAACAGATGGCACACAATACGAACAGCAATGCTGAAGGCAGCACTTTGGGTGTACTCTTTGAATTCTGGACAAAGGTGACGCCCTGCATCCTGCAGCTGGTGTCACATGCTAAGCCTGTCAACAAGGATCCACATACTCCACTCAGTGTCGACTTTCAAACTCAAAGTGCCAATTCCAAGCTATCAGAGATGGTTAACCTGCACTTCCTGAGCCTGCTCGAGGCACTGAAGGAGACCAACTCCACGGTGCTGGGCAAACTGCTGCCCATGTGGAGCACAGTACTCTCGTCGCAGACCCAACTCTCGGACACATTGCATGTGCGTCTTCAGAATGTAAGAGACTATGCACCGGATTACGAGGAGTTGCAGACAAACAAGTCGGAGACGCTTCTCAAGTGGCTGCAACGTTTGCAATTCAAAATGGGACAGATCGAGCTACAGGCATCGACTGCCACTCAATTCTACTCCATTTAGACGCTATTAAAGCCCCAAAGCATTGCCTTAGAGCCAAATTAGATGTTGTAACCTGTGTTAAGCAAATATATTGTTAGTTTTTTGTGTTTGTTTAAATTATGTATTCAATTAATAACTGGTAGAGCAGTGTCTAGAGGAACACTCTCCGCTGTGATCACATCTTCAGCAACTTTTAGCTTACACCTATAGTAAAACTGTTAAATCTTCATTCATAGACTGTATAGTTTATGCCAGCGGCGACTTTTTCTGCTATTGTTGGATCATGCACTTCATTTGCTTCACTGGGCTTTTGCTTGCCCTCGATCAAGTAATCCACCTGTGGATCACGATATTTGGTTTGCCTAGCCAGACGTTGTTCCTGTAATCAAGTTAAGGAGTATTAGCAACTATTGTCAGAGGATCACTACAAACTTTACCTTAACTTTCTGCATAAAATCAACTTGCAGATTAGCCGATTCACTTAATGGCACCAGTTGAATCTCCTTGTGCTGTATGAGTGGTGGAGTTGCTGCCGTGACTTCCCAGTGCTTGCCCTTCTTGCGTACACGCTCCTTATCCGGATCGTGTACATTGGAAACTGTGGTGCGAAATGGCTTAAACTTTGCACGCTCCGTTGGACTCGCCTGGACTTCAGTCTTTTCGATAAGATAGAGTGTATGTTGATCCGCTTCCGGGGCACGTTTAGCAGCCACAGCGGCTGCATCAATTTCTGCTATTTCAGCTGACACACACTGGCTGTTCTCTTTGCTGCATATGCTATGGTCGGACAGCGCTGAGTCAAGTGACTCGGGCGAGGGTTTAAACGTGGCACATTTAGCAGCCACAGCGGCTGCATCAATTTCTACTATTTGCGCTGACACACAATCACTGTTCTCCCTGCTGGATATGCTCTGGTCGGCCAGCGCTGAGTCCGGTGACTCGGGCGAGGTTTTGAACGTAGCTATGTCTGCCAAATCTTCAGCAGTTATGAGTGTGACAGGTGGTGGTAGCACTTTAACTTGACGCTCATGCATTGTACCTTGCGCAATGACACGTAACGGATCCATTTGCAGCTCATCATCGCTGTCCAGCACGTCGTCCACGTGGGAGCTATCGTCTGGCATGCGTCGTCCATGCCACTCCAGATTATTAAGCTTCTCTTTGCCTTTGGACGCTATGTTCAGTTCGCCGAGAAGCTTGGCTGCTTCATCCACATCGTTGCGACGTTGAATCTCGGCGAGCACTTTGTCGTAAGACTCCTGTATGCGTTTGCCTTTGTCTGGCAGCTGCTGCAATCGTTTTCTGAGCAAAATTCAGTTATTAAGTCTTACAACAAACCACATTGTGGTGGCACTTACTTGGATGCCAATAGGTGACTCTGCCTATCTTTGATTTCCAGCAGCTCATGATATCTCAGCAACTTCAAATCCTTGCTGTGTTTTTCCTTGATTTGAGATGTGCCAGGAATTCGGCTAAGTGGAGCCTCAACTGCTATTCTATTCATTTTATTTCGTGTTTATTTGCAATGTCAACGTTTTGCCGGCGCACCAAAAATTAGAGTTACCATAGTCATCTCGCGAGTTATTGATATCGACTTAAAATACCACATCGATAACGATAAAAATACTAGCCAGGCGACAGTTGCGCGCCCATTAGTTTTCAGTTTGAAATCGCAGTAAACAGTGAAAAGTAACATAACTATAAGTATCAAAAATATAACCATGCCGCACACATTAGTTAAACCAAAGGGTCCCTACGTAATAAATAGGCGACTGCGGCGGTTGGAAGTGCGTCAAGAAATATGGAAACGTCAGCATCAAAGAATTAGCCATTCTAGGCCCAAAACCAGTAAATGGAGATTTCCCAAATTAGTTGCATATTATTTAACATATAATTTGTTTTTGCTTGGATTTGCAATTGGTTTTTTTATCTTAGTTAACCGTAGCATAACCATTCAGCGCAAGGGAACATCTTTATCCTCTGCTCCAGGTTTTACTGTGGGAAACGTGAAATTAATCCGTTACAAGGAAAATCAACAAAAACTCATCAGTCCGTATATTGATCAAATCGAGAAATTTGTTGAAAAATATGGCACCGAGGCTATGCGGCATTTAAGGGACTGCAATTTAGATAATTATTGGGGTTACAATTCCGGTGTGCCGTGTATTCTGCTCAAACTCAACTACGCCATGGACTTTACGGCTGAGACATACGATGATTCCATAACGCTACCGAACGAAGTGCCCGACGATCTTTACGACTATATACTGCAGTTATCAGTGGAGGAACGAACCAATCGCATTTGGGCTGCCTGCAATTTTATGGATAACAAAACAATTGGAGATATTGAGTACGTTCCATTTCGGTATTACGACTCAGATGGATTGTTTACCAAGGGGAACTCGTATTTGCGCACCGTTTCGGAGAATCTAACCGAGGAAGTAATCAAGGAGGATCCCTCATATCGTCGCATAATCGGAGTTCAATTTAAAAATCTGCCCTTTAATCAGGATATATACGTAAGGTGTTCGGTTTGGGCCCGAAATATACCCATAGAATTTGCAACGACTGTGTTTGTAATCCATGTGGAGGGACTGGACATTCGCCAGGAGCTGGACGAAGATTATACTTTATAAATAATAGGAAAATACATGTTAGAAAATGAAATCAAAGTTAACATGTAACAATGTGAATAAAGATTTATTTATAAAGATTTAAACTTTATGCCAACAGATTTAGTAATTAGGTAACACTATTTATTTTAAACATAATGCCCAGGGACACTATATATCAAGCTGGAGAGTACAACATCCGCAAGCGATTTCGAAATGAGGAAAATGTTCGACACAAGAAGGACTTGCCATGGACTAAGGCCATTTTGGACTTGGATAATAGAAAATTATTTTCCCGCACAGCTTGGGGATGGTTCAGAATAATTTCATTCTATATGGTGTTATACTGCTTGATCGCACTGCTTGTGGCCTGTTGGGTATTAATCTTCATTTTTTGTGTATTTAAAGAGGATCGACCACTGTGGTTAAAGGGTTCTCCGGGTCTTTCGGTGGTGCCCGGCGGAGAGAGTACCATCCGCTTTCAAACCGATGTCCACACGGATATCAATGCCATCGCCGATACCATAGATAAATTTATGGGAAAATTGGACTCTAGTGATAGCTCGAAAGCTATATTTGCTGATTGCAACACAGATAGATCATGGGGATATTACTCGAAGAAGCCGTGTGTATTTGTCAAATTAAACAAGGTTTATGGATTCATAGCAGAAACGTACGATGTGCCATCGGATCTGCCGGACTCAAGACCCAGCGAACTGACTGATTATATGGACAAATATCCAGGACCAGGTAAAATCTGGCTAACGTGTGAGACCAAAGGAAGCACTCCAATTATCACCTATATACCACATCCATATTATGATACTTCAACTGACATGAAAGGTGTTAATCGTGTTGTGGCTCTGCAACTCAGCGAATTGCCGGAAAACGATAGATTTTCCGTTGGATGCAAGGTCTGGGCCAAAAACATTGGCATTGATATGGAATTTCGTGGCAAGGGGCACGCCGAGTTTTCAATGCTTATGAAAGTAAAGACCGATAAAGTTAAAGTTTAATTCAGGTTTTGGATAAGTTTAATCAAATTTTATGTATATATTTAAGCGTTAAATTCCATTGTACAACAGAATACTAAACAACTCAAAATATTGCACTTTTGTATCCACTAAATCAGTTAGGAAAAGGGTGACCGTGCAGTGGTGGGAAAATATGTAGGGTGTCGTGTGATAATATGGCAATTTTTATCAGAGTTGCCTTGAACCGGCTTAAGTGTTCACTTGAACTTATTCGTTTGAGTTAGTTCTTGAAGTAAAACCAGCTGTTGAGTTCCCCGGAAAATTGTTGGTCAGCTTTACAAATTTCATCAGCAGCACGCGTGAAAAGCATTATGGCAGGCGAGGATTTGATTCTCCAGTTCCAGCAGCTCGGCATGAGCGAGCAAAAGGCCAAGGAAACACTGAAAAATGTCAACGTCACGCGTAATTTGCAATTGGCATTGACCGAAACAAAACTGCCACTTGGCGATGGCGTCGGCATGCTGCTGTACCACATGGCCACCAAACTCAAGCCACAAATAGCCGAACAGCTGCCACTGCTGGTGCGATATATTGTAGAACGCAAGCTGGACAACACAATTCGTGTAGACGCAGCTATGGAGTATTTACTCAAGTGTGGACAGAAGAAGAACGCTACTATTGATGTGGCCGAATTGGAACGTGAGTGTGGGGTCGGAGTTGTGGTCACGCCAGAGGAGATTGAGCGTTGTGTGCAGCAAAAGGTGAAGGGCACCTACAAGCAGACACTTCTAGAGCAGCGCTATCGCTTCAATTCGTTCAAGATTATGCAGGAAGTGCGCAATGAACTAAAATGGGCTGATGCCAAATCTTTGAAAGCTGCTATCGATGTTGAAATATTCGATTTGCTCGGTGCCAAGACCGAGGAGGATTTGAAGCCATTGCCCAAGCAGCAGGCAGAGAAGCAGCCAAAAGCTAGCGCCAAGCCCGAGGCAAAGGCAGCAGCTGTTGATACATCCGATACCACAGATGGAGCCAATACGATTGCCGAGCTGATGAAGACAAAAGTGCATTTCCATGCTACAGGAGAGAACTACAAGACCGATGGCTATGTGGTTACCGATCACACGGAACAGCTTTTACGTGAACATTTGAAGACTACGGGAGGACGTGTGCAGACGCGTTTCCCACCCGAACCCAATGGCATCCTGCACATTGGTCACGCCAAGGCCATAAACATTAACTTTGGCTATGCGGCAGCCAAGGACGGTGTGTGCTATCTGAGATACGACGACACCAATCCCGAGAAGGAGGAAGAAAAATTCTTTGTGGCCATTAAAGACATGGTCGAATGGCTTGGTTATAAACCCTTTAAGATAACCCACTCCTCGGATAACTTCCAGCAGTTGTACGACTGGGCCGTAAAGCTCATCGAGAAGAACTTGGCTTACGTCTGCCACCAGAAGGCGGATGAACTGAAAGGATTCAATCCACCACCCAGTCCCTGGCGTGAGAGACCTGTCGAAGAGTCACTGCTGCTCTTTGAGGACATGCGACGTGGCAAGATCGATGAGGGTGCAGCCACGCTGCGTCTTAAGCTCACGCTGGAGGAGGGAAAAGTTGATCCGGTTGCCTATCGCATCAAATTTATTCCACATCATCGCACGGGAACAACTTGGTGCATTTATCCCACTTACGACTACACCCATTGCCTGTGCGACTCCATTGAAAACATCACACACTCACTCTGTACCAAGGAGTTCCAGTCCCGTCGCTCCTCCTACTATTGGCTCTGCAATGCCCTTGACATTTACTGCCCCGTACAGTGGGAATACGGACGTCTCAACATGAACTATGCTCTGGTTTCCAAGCGCAAGATTGGCAAACTCATTTCCGAGCGCATTGTCCACGACTGGGATGATCCACGTCTGTTCACGCTGACTGCGCTGCGACGTCGGGGATTCCCCGCCGAGGCCATCAACAACTTCTGTGCCCAAATGGGCGTGACGGGTGCACAGATGTCTGTGGATCCAGCTATGCTTGAAGCATCGGTGCGAGATGTACTTAATGTGACTGCTCCTCGTCGCCTCATCGTACTGCAGCCTCTCAAGGTAACCATTAGCAACTATCCGCACAAGGGACCGGTGGAGTTGGAAGTGCCCAATTTCCCACAGAACCCGGAGTTGGGCACGCACAAGATTACGCTGGATCGTGTGATCTACATTGAGCGTAGCGACTTCAAATTGGAGCCGGAGAAGGGCTATCGTCGTCTGTCACCTCAACAATCTGTCGGTTTGCGTCATGCTGGTTTGGTCATCAGCGTGCAGGAGGTTGTACGTGATCCGTCTAGTGGAGAAGTAGTAGAACTCATCTGCACCAGCAAAGCGGCGGAGCAGGCCGAGAAGCCCAAGGCGTTTGTCCAATGGGTGTCGCAGCCCATTGAGCTGGAGGTGCGCCTCTACGAGCAGCTGTTTAAGCACAAGAATCCCGAGGATACCAACGAGGTGCCCGGCGGATTCCTCAGCGACGTCACCGACAACTCAATGTCCGTCCTGCGTGCCTATGCCGATCGCTCCTTGAAGGGCGTCAAGGTATACGACAAGTTCCAGTTTGAACGCATTGGTTTCTTCTCAGTGGATCCCGACACGACTGAGAACCACATTGTGTTCAATCGCACCGTTGGACTCAAAGAAGACGCCGGCAAGAAATAAGGAAACATCTCAAGTATTTTTTTATACATTTGTATATTGAAAGTAAAAAAAATTTAACCAACCAATAAATATGATTTTTAAAATCAGTTCTCATTTTTTGCCTTCGACCATAATGATGTGGTAACCGAACTTGGTCTTAATCGGTGGGTCTGTGTAGACGGGATTGTTGACTGTTGAGATCGGGAGAGCAAAGGCTGCGTCTTGGAATGGTCCCACCATGGCGCCCCGTATTTGCCATCCCAAGTCCCCGCCCTGACGTGCCTTGTCCTCGCTGTAAGCGGTCGCCACTTCCGGAAACTTCTGGCCGGCCTTTAGCTTCTCCATGGCCTCCATGATCTTGCCCTGCTTCTCGCAGAGAATATGACGAACTTTTACGGAATTGCCACCCTTTTTCTCTTTACCGGCACCTGCGAACAAGAGAGTTAATACTATGATTTCTCTACTTTTGAATAGTGTTTACCTTTTTCATCCGCGGCTGGCTTTTTGCCACCTTTGGCACCATCTTTTCCGCCCTTCGTATCCTTTTTAGGTGGCATATTTAATTTGTAAACAACAACTACAAATTTCTAAGCCTTGCCACCCGATTGAATGAAACACATGTGCTGCCACTTCGCAGTGCTGGTAAATTTCGTTTGGTATATTTTAAAAATTATCGATAAATCGATATGATATAAACACCTCTAACTTGCCTCTCACTCCTTTTCACTTTATCGAAGCAAAATTTGTCACATTTCCTTGGCAAAATTGTAAGTTTTGTCATAGAATTATAATAGTAAATAAACTAAAACATGTTCTAACAACCTTTTAATCAACAGTGCAGTTTGTGATTAATCATTTAAACATCTTGAGTAACGTCATAAGCGAAGCGCAACACACCAGACAGAAAAACACTAGCAAAAACCAACAACGAAAGCAAAATGCCTAAGAATAAGGGAAAAGGTGGCAAAAATCGTCGTCGTGGAAAGAACGAAAATGAATTCGAGAAGCGTGAACTGATCTTCAAAGAGGATCAGCAGGAGTACGCACAAGTGACCAAAATGCTGGGCAATGGTCGATTGGAGGCAATGTGCTTTGATGGCGTCAAACGTCTGTGTCACATTCGGGGGAAACTTCGTAAGAAGGTAAGTGCGTGCGTATGTATATGTTGGCCTTTGTATGCGTGTGCATTTTGGAAGTGTAAGTGAGAGTGAGTGCGAATGTAGGAGTGCAAGTGTATGTGTCTGTGGTGCTCTTTTTGTGTGGGAGTGTGTGCGTACAGTGTTTGTATGTGATACGCGTGCACAACGAATTGCAAATTGCAAATGCGCTTTGTTTGTCGCCCTTGAGAAACACTATTGCCCTTAGTTTGGTGATAAACAAAATCTCCCAATAACTAGTATTTAATTTTGAGCAATAAAACAGTCGCAGTATTTGTATTGCTAATTAAAGCATGTTCATTTTGCGCTGTCACTGTCCAATGGCCTTCAGAAATTGCAAACAAAGGGGAATTTCGTTGAAATACTGTACACACTACACAACATATCTATGTACGTGCAGGTACTTGCTGTAAATGTGTATATACTTTTACACATGCATATAAATTAGATATAAGGAGAGCTCTCTCCCGCTCTCTTTATGAATGTACGTCAAAACATTTCTCTTAGAGTGCATTTACATCAGACAGCTTTCTTTTTGAACACTTGGGAATTTTAAACAAGTCTCGAAATTTATCATGCGTGATCTGTGTGATCTTCAGTCTTGACACCTTTTTCAAAGTTTGATGGGAAACTACTTAAACTTATTAGGTAAATTGATTTATGAGGAAAAGTCTAGATAAGAATTTAAATAATATTTACACTGTAAATTATATTATCTCTGACGTAAGTGATTTACAGCTGTTACAAATAATTGCAGGTAGGTCAATGTACCTATCGATAGTGCTGTAGAGCGCGGAAAATATCGGTGCCAAAATCGATTTTTCGGTGATGTAAAAATCAACAGAAATCGAAGGTTTTTCTGTACTAAATCATGCTAACTTAAAATTTAAGATGGAACACAAAGATACCCCCAAATCAACGACGTCATAGCATTAAACTGCGTCACATACAGTTAACAAAAGTCAAACTGTCACAAATCAGACGTTTTTATCAATTAGCCATTATCACAGTCGTAACCAAATAATGTTCAAACACGTATCTTATATCTATACATAATTATCAGATAGCAATATCAGATGCAAACTTCAATTAACCTGGTGAAAATCGCTTTAAAACGCATTTTTATTGTCATTTATGAGTGTGTCATAAATTTAAGTAAGAACTGCATTCTAATCGTTACGAAAACTTCACAAAACATGACAAATTAGCACGTGTTAATAGATATACTATATAGGAATTTAGTGATAGAGCTTTATCAAAGGTAATTTAAGAATTATGATATTTGAATCGCTGCTGTGAAAGAAAAAAAAAAAAACTTAGATTGATTAGATATCGGGCAAAGACATTTCATGTTTGTCGAGCATTTAATTTTTCGCATAAAATACGTCGCAATTTAAATGGTTATAAAACACCTTCGTTTTCTGTTAACCTGGCTTATGTAAATGGACTTTAAATTCGGTGATTTTCTTATCAGTAAGGTCGTTTTTGTTGCCTCACAATGACTTAAGGTTTTAATGCCTTTTGGCAAGGCGCCATTTCCTCAATCTACTACCGAAATTTCACCATATATTATAATACTTCTTGGTTTTGATTGATTGACATTATGTTTCAAATCAATTTGATTATAAAAATATTTGCTGGGGTTCTCTTATGTCTCAAGTGCTATAAAATCGAGTAATATTTCTTATACTAATGATAATGCTTTACTATCAGTTGTATTGACTTACTATTCAGAGGTTTAAACATTTTTGAAAGCCATATATATTCTTGATAAGCACAATTTGCTATCTTACTAATTTCCATGCAAAAATTAATTTTAAAATTTTAGAAAATCCCCTGTTCCCTAGTAAATAATGCCTTGAACTTCGACATACAAATAGTAACACACTTTCTGCGGAAGTCCTCAAAATTTCATTAGAAAATATTGATAAAAATAAAAGTTATGTATCTTCAAATGTTACCCATTAATCAAAATTGAGTTTAAAGCTCTGCAAATATTATTATTCATCGGTTGATTGTGAATACCCAACGAGCGTTGAGTCAAAAATTGTTACTCAAAAACCTAATGGGCAAATTTGATGATTAAATTTGTCGTTATATCGTTATGCTGATTCCAAAGTCCATAACAGTCCAAAAAACGCGCTGTCAATCATGGGTTTTGTCTAGAGTCCAAGCTAATCTTCTGTAGAATTGCAAGTGTCGCGAGTCGAGTCCCATTTCACGCCTTTCCACCCTAATCTGTCGACATCTCGGCGTGACTAATGCACGATCCGACGTGTGCCGTACCTAAATTGGCGTTAACTTATCTTTCCACCACATAGAAACATAGAAACTGAGGCAATTTCACCATTAACAAAGTTTCTCGTTGTCTGGAGTAAATAAAACACGCAAATAATTTAAATTTACATATAGTTTTTGTTTATTAGGAACACCTTTTGAGCTTATGACTAGGATAAGGGCAGTTAAGTTGTAATATTTATCACTTAAATCTACTGAGATTATTTTTAAGATTTTTTTCATAGCTTTTGTTGAGGTTTTTTAATTTTGTGTTTGATTTTCTTTGGTTTTTTGATTTTTTTTGCTTGTTTTGTCTTAATTCGAGCTGCGATAATGTTAGAGGAACTGGCTCCTTGGTGACTTGTAGTTCTTTACATGAATTGTGTGGCCGAGGTGATGATTTGGTTGATCCAGTCGGTGAAGGCGGAGACGCGCACAAAGACTGAGGGCGCGTTCTTCTGGCCACAGGGCATGCGACCCCAGGAGACGATGCCAATGACGATGTTGCTCTGCTCTAGATGGGGCTCACAGCATTCCTGCATCAGTGGACCACCAGAGTCGGCGGTACAGATGCTAACTCCTCCTGTCAACGGTCCGGTGCACAGATTTGTTTCATGCAACTCGAGACCGGAACGTGCGAGAATTTGCTCACAGAGTGTCATGTCCAGTATGGGCATATTGGCCAGCTGCAATTTGTGTGGATAGTTTGGCACAGCTGTCATGGAGACATTGCCCCAACCGTAGAGTGTGCCGTATCCCTCGGGTAGAGCATCCTGCTCTGGCAGTGCAGCTGGCTGGACATATTCGTTAAACTCCAATGGTTTCTTGGTGTAGATCAAGGCGATATCATAGGGATTCACACCGCCCAGATAAAGCTCATGGCGCACATAGTAGTCGATGGAACGCATTTGAACGCTGGCCGCTTCTCCACGACGGTTGTGAATGTCATGGCTGCCAGCTACGATCACTGAATTGGCCACCGCCTGTGGTGAGCTCAAACAGTGGGCAGCGGTCAGTATCCAATGCTCGTTGATCACAGTGCCGGCACAATAATGCACCAGACCCTGATCCGGTGTCATCATCTGGATGCTAACCACATAAGGTGCTGAATGTGGTGTCGCCTCTCGCTTGGCCAGAAACTTTTTGCTCCAGTGCGTCTGCTGTGGTGCATCTACGGTGCTAATGCGATTCTCCAAAAGTCCAAAACTGGCCAAATCCATGGCCATGGTGCGTGCCAATGAGCCAACTCTGGAGCCGCCGCCACATTTGCGTACCGGCAGCTGGCCGTTGTGTGAGCCGAATACGACCATTATGCTGGCTATGGTGGTCAGCAGCACTGTGTAGATACATCTGTAGGTTATGAGCATGATTATGTCCTCACTCTGATTGCAAGCCCCGCACGTTGTTATCGGATTTGCACTGAACGTAATGTTGAACGTGTTCCAACAAGTCGCGTACTTCAAATTTGCCGTAGTATTCGTTGTTTAGGTTTGTGGATCGTGTGTGTGTGTGTGGATTTTGTGGATTGTAAATGTCTCTTTCTTTGTCTCTTAGCTTTTTGCTTTTGCTTTTTTGTGTCGATAACACTTCACTTGTTTTTCCTTTGGCTTTTGCATGGAATTCACTTTCAGCGTAGCTGATTTGCCGTTATTTCTTTGCTTCTTCTCCGCTTGGAGGTATTTTTAAATTTGCACTTTTCCCACGCATAGCGCCCAGTATTTATAGCAAAGGCAGAAGAGAAAGAGAGCGAAAGGCCGAGCCAAGGAGAGCGAAAGACAGTTAACAGTTAGTCGGAGCAGGCGCTGTTATTGGCTGACTTGAGTTGCTTATCGTAGTCGAAGAGAGAGTGATTGTGAGAGAGCGAGCGAAGACCTCTTATCGAATTTGATAAGAAATTTGCGTTAACTAATTTAATTTGCTTAGAGCAATGCTCTACAACTTTGCAAAGTCTTTTAAATATTATTAGGCAAGGTTTTTAAGCTCTCTCAAATTAATTTGCTTAAATTTGGGAGAGAGAACTGATAATCAGAAATCGCTGGTAATTGTTGTTAAGGGGGATCGTCAATTCTTTGTGTAATCTTCATTTAAACAAAATCCTCCTTCTTTCTTTAATCCCCTGATCATCAACATAGCGTATTAAAATAGTCGCTTATGCTTAATAAATCTGACTATTTTAGCTGTATATTTTTTTATCCATTGATGATTTATACGGTCACAATTTTAATCATCTGACGTTATATAGCCATATATAGTATTTATAGTAGCGTGCTTCATATCGACACAGAGACACCTGCCGCCTCAAATACCAGAGGAGTGACGAAGTCGCCTCACTTTAGGCAATCAATGCACCCCTCGTGCCCCACCGTCGTGGTAATAAAAACCAGGGAGGTAACACAATCAGTAATTGGCCCACGGAATCGTTGGTGATTCCCAGACGCCAGTCTTCGTGTTCTACGATCGTTTTTGCTCGGTCGCTTCATCGGTCGTTATCTTTTTGTTATCAATTCCTGGCGCACTTTCGCGACGAACTCTACTGATAGATAGGCTACTGGCCCTTGGGTAATATGCCGAATTTGTAGAGCTTTAGTCACGATTTTCATATCAGTATTACCTGCCAAACGAATCGTCGGTTTTACACAATGATATATGATGAGAATCATGCACAAACTTGTACGTACATGTTTATTTAAGCCAAATTCGCACGCTTCGTCTTAAAACACTATTTACCCCCATTTTTATGAATAATACTCCAAAGTTCAATCACAGAAGTGAGCCCTGTGCATGTTTATTTCGATATAGTAACGTAACTACTCAATTATTTTCGACGAAGTCAAATTTTTCAACCGAATTTGTTATCAATTCAATTGGCCAGTCCCGGTCCCCTTATCAGATTGAATCTCTTAGTTTGTATGTGTCATTTTAATTGCATTTAGTATTTTCCTTGGTATTTATTGCACTTATAATATTACTAGTCTAGTAAAAATACTACAAAGCCAGGAAGTAGCAAAGGAAATGAATTTATCAATGGGGGAAATTCAGTCAGTAGGTGCAAAATTTTGGCACAGGTCAGTTACCGCTCGGTTGACTAATTGTCCAAATAAAATACTAGGCATGTGAATAATTTATATATTTACCCAAAATGAGAGAACCACAAAAATATTTGCCTGGTCTTAACTTGTTCCGTTGACGTCAATTCGTTGAACAAAACCAGCAAAAATTTAGAGTATTAAGCTAATCAAATATCTTGATTATTATTTTAAAGTGTTTATAATTGCTGTATTAAATAATATAGTGCGAGTTAAGTTGATAATTTCAAGTGGTTTAAAGCCACTTTTAGAAAACTTTCTATCGTAAAACATTCCATAGATTTGCACTAAGAATCTATCAAAGATTGTAAATGAAATCATAGATCGGTTAGATTTCCGTACCCCATAAATATTTAACGGAAATTTACTTCCCCGTAACGACTGCAATAAATTTTTATGTGGATCTTAAAGGCAATGTATAAAAATAGAATTTATAAGCAAATTTATCGTAAAGTTTCGATTTTTAACGGAAATTCAAGATTCGTTTATATAATGTATTAGGTATTATTTCCAATTTTATCTAAATCTTGAAAGTCCCCGATATAAGCAAACTTTTATGGTACTATTCAGACTTCCATTAACAAAATTTCAATAATAATGCTCTCATTTGTTATAAATAAAACTGAAGTTTACGAAAAAAAGATACGCAGCAGACACGTGATTTTTAGATAATAAAGACACTGCTACAATTTTTGGGAATATTTACCTTTTACGGGTTTAGCCCGAGTTCTTGAAAATCGAGTAAACATTGCGGGCAATTGTGAAATACTAGGAACTTTGGCGCCCACTTATTTTAAGATGTGCTATCTCCATGTTACAGACTTTTGTTGAGTCACTCAGAGTTTCCAAATGAGATATACGGACACGTACAGACGTGTACGAACACGAATGCTTACAAGTTTGTTTGCAAATTATAATTGAAACATGTTGCACTCAAGAGGAGAAGAATAAAAAGTCGAGTTTTCTGATTAAAATTTGTCTATTTTTACTTTGTTTTACAGGTATGGATCAATCAGGGCGACATCATATTGGTGGGTCTGCGAGACTATCAGGACTCGAAGGCCGACGTTATATTGAAGTACACACCAGATGAGGCCAGAAATCTGAAGACATATGGTGAATTCCCCGAATCGGTGCGCATCAATGAGACAGTCACATTCGTTGAGGATGGCTTCGATGAGGATATTGAGTTCGGTGATGAGATTAGTTCCGAGGATGATGCTGATTCTGTTGATAATATCTGATTAACAAAAAATAAGGCAACAACCGGAGAAGCAGCAGCAGCAACAACAACAGCGGCAACCACAGCAACAACAACAACAACAGCAACATCAGCCGAAGAGTCAGTTCAAGAAGAAGATTAGGGAATTAAACAAATTTGTAAAAAGCCGACAACAAAAACTCCCTTTCCCCCCCAAATAAACAAAATACACACACACACACATATATACAAACACTGGGATTGAGCAAGCAAGAGATCGTTAGAGACGACATACACTTAAAAAAAAAAATTATATATATATAAAAATCCCGTGCGGCATAGTGACAACTGGAAGCGAGTAGAAAGTGACAAATCAAATCATCCATTAATTCAGCAATAAACCTTTAACAAATTTAGTGTTATTTTTTGCAACAAGCCCAAAAACAATTTTCAAACCAATTTTTTAATTTTTATTCAGATGCCAAAATTTCGATTGTTTTGTTTTCCATAAAACGCAATGTTTAATTAACAAATGAAATAAGAAACAAAGAGAAAGAAAAAAGTAAATTATATTAGAACTTGTTATGTAAAAAAAAGAAAGCAAAAATTGAAAATTTTGCAAATATTTACAACGTGACACAAACAAATATGATTTCATTAAAAAACAAAAAACGATATTATGTAGTTACTTTTTTATTGATGAAACAAACCAAAATGGATCAACTAATAGATAACAAATGGAAAGGATAAAATACAAATATATAGATCAGATCGTCTACCAAAAAATGGTTCTACTTAAGTGTAAGGGAAACATTTTGAATTGTAGCTAGCGAGTAAGCAAAATCAAAACTAATTCATTCATATTTATCAATGTTGAATTTTCCAAAGTGTTCTCAAAAACCATTTTCTTTTCTCAGGACTTTTCCTTCTTTCCTGTTTCGTCTGTTCCTACAAATTTGTGCTTTGCATTTTATTGATTTTCTCTAACATCTAAAATTTGTTGTTTGTTTTTCAACTTTTTTGCTGTCAATGCATTCAGAAACAATGTAAGGAACAAAAACAAAAGAATTAATTAGTTCATATGAATGGGTAATGATTAAATTGTATTGTAAGAAGAAAAACAAATTCAATAAATAGTTAATTTAATCGAATGCAAAACAGCAATTAAAAGCGAGCACGAGTTTTATTTTCCAAGTAGAATTGAAACATGTATTTTGTGGCTTAAGTTACAACTCTTCGTGATGCGAGGGAAACTTCTTCAGTATCGCATGGTATAAATTGTAGAACGCGTACACTGAAACTGTTACAATGACCAACAAGGCGCCTCCAAATGCAATGCTTAGAAAGTTGCCATCAATGATGCCAGCAGATCGATGGCGTTTCGTTGAGAAAATTTCCTCAGTGGATGCTGGATTATTCTGTTGCTGTGCCGTTCGCTCCGCCATAAGACGCTTCATGGTGCTCAAGCGTTCGCGCAAAACTTCCACAGACTCCGTATCCAAATCGGAGGTGCCTTTATCACAAAATAATGAGTTTTCTTTCATTTTTAATATAGATTTTTATTCACTTACCGCCCGATTGTGTAGCCATTTCGTGTTTTCAGTCTATGTTCGCAGCTTGATTAGTTTTGAAATGTTTTTATAAAGGTATTCAAATGGTATGGCGTTGGGCAGGGTGTGAAACAGGCGCATGTGCATAACGGAAATTTATTGATTCGCATTTTGCTCGCAAGTGTTGGAAAGCGCCAATATAAGTGCAGCACAGCGAGCGCATAGGTTTATCGATAAGCGTTGGTATTTTCGAGCATTTTTAGGCACAGTTTTCAATAACATTTGTAAACACGTGCAACGTGCGCGCGGTTCCTTCGTTTGTTTTTGTTAAGTTACTTTTTAAATGCTTTAAAATGGGTTTAACTAAACAATATTTGGCCTACCGTGTTATAGACAGTTTCAATATAATCGCCTCTGGTCGCAGCAACGTTAATTTCGCTGTTATTGATAACAGCGAGGGTCGTTACGTTGCGGCTCCGGCAGCTGAGAATGTGATCATTTGGGATTTGAGGTAGACACCAATTTTTAAAATAAAATATAAGATATAAACCACAATTATTTGCAGAATGGGAGATCGCAAGCTAACGTTGCGTCGGGAGAAGCATGAAGTCACTGCGTTGCGTGTCTCACCAGATCATATCCATATTGCCGTGGGCTATGCAGATGGCGTGGTCCAAATCTATGATCTAAGCTCAAACACGTATTACGATGCCATCTGCTCGTTGGCGCTCCACAAGAATGCCGTGAGCATACTACGCTATGATGCACAGGGCATGCGTTTGGTGAGCGGAGGCCTAGACACCGAACTGGTCGTTGTAGACGTCGTGGAGCAGGCGGGTCGCCAACGTCTAAGTGGACACAACGCGGCCGTTACGGACGCACATTTCCTGCAGCGTCTAGTAGAGCAACAGGTTGTAGTGAGCTGCTCGAAAGATACACAAATCAAGTTTTGGAATCTGGAGACGCAATTCTGCTTTAAAACCATCGTTGACAATCGCACGGAAATCTGGGCCTTGGCATTCATAAATGATCTAATGATTGCCGGCGCTGGTGAGAGTGGCATGAATGTCTATCGCCTGCGTGCACGCGACGCAAACACACAATCGTTGGAGATGGCAGTGGAGGGTCTGGCCATTGATGACGAGGACACAATTAGTCCCGTGAGCATCAGCAATTGTGGAACCATACAACGTGCTGGAAAAGGACGCACTGTCAACCTGGTAGCCGATCCCAACGAGCGAGTGCTAAGCTGTCACGGCACCAATGATCTCATCGAGAACTTCTACATTTGCACTCCCGAGGAGGCTAAGACCCGCTTGGCCAAACGCTTGAAAAAGGCACGCAAGAAGGCAGAGTCCGCTGCCCCAGAGGACCAGAACGATGAACAGTTGTCCAAAGAATTGTCGTTGAGCGATGAAATCAAACGATTGGAAAGTATCAAAACGAAGCAGAAAATCAAATCCATCGATGTGCTGCTGGGCGAGAACAAGGAGCTTCGTGTGCTGGTCAGTTTGGCCAATAACAGCATGTCTCTGTACGCTCTGGAGGCATCGCTTAAGTCACGCAAGTCCAACTCTCCGGCGGATAGCAGTGTTAGGGTGTTGCGCTCCTTAACCCGTCTGGGACACCAGTCGGAGGTGCGTTCCGTGTGCTTCAGCAATGATTCCCTGGCCATTGGCTCTGGTGCTGGTGACTCCTTCAAGTTCTGGGATCGGGATGCCATGCAATGTCTACGCACAGTTCCTACAGACTACATACTTTGCTCCCGCTTTGTGCCCGGTGATCGTTATGTGCTGCTGGGCATGAAGAGTGGAAGTTTGCTCATTGTGGACGTTGGCGCCGCTGATATTGTGGAGACGATTCCAGCACATGAGGGTGAACTGTGGAGTATTGCTATACTGCCGGATCAGAAGGGCTGTGTGACGGGCAGTGGTGATACAACCGTTAAGATCTGGAGCTTTGAGCTCATCGATGGAGGTAAAGATGACGCAGCGCCCAGAGTACTCTCCCTGCTGCACAAGAACACACTTAAGCTGGAGGAGACAGTGCTGTGTGTGTCCATCAGTCCAGACATGAAGTATCTAGCTGTGGGTCTGCTGGATGCGACCGTCAAGGTCTTCTTTCTGGATACCTTCAAGTTCTATCTGTCACTCTATGGACACAAGCTGCCCGTGCTCTGTATGGACATCTCCTATGACTCCACATTGATTGCCACCGGTTCCGCTGATCGCAACATTAAGATTTGGGGACTCAACTTTGGTGATTGTCATCGTTCGATCTTTGCGCACGATGATTCGGTCATGTCCCTGCAGTTCATACCCAGAACGCACATGCTCTTCAGCTGCGGCAAGGATGGCAAGGTTAAGCAGTGGGACGGCGACTCCTTCGAGAAGATCCTGACCCTTCCTGGTCACATAGGTGAGGCGCACTGCCTCTCCGTGTCGCCCAACGGTCGCTACCTGGTCAGCTGTGGATCGGATCGCACACTGAGAATGTACGAACGCACAGAGGAGACGATTGTGCTCAAGGACGTGCAGGAGGAGGAGCGGGAGCAGCTCGAGAACGAGCAACTGGCCACCGGTGAGGACAACACAGTGCCTCTGCTGCCGGGCCTAAAGCTGCCCTCACGCAAAACTGTTGGCTCCGAGCAGGCGGCGGAGTCCATCATGGAATGTCTGGAGATATCGAAGCAATTCGAACTGGAAGCGGAGGAGAAACCAGAACCACATCCGTTGATGCTTGCGCTGCAGGCAAAGAATCCCATCGACTTCATGGTCACGACGCTGGTGCGCATACGGTCCTCGGACATGGAGGAAGCTCTGCTCCTGCTGCCCTTCTCCGTGGTTTGCGAGCTGCTGGAACGCCTGCCCGTACTGATCACCCAACGTCCGGATGAACTGGAGCTGCTATGTCGCGTCACCGTGTTCCTGTTCAAGGTGCACATGAAGCCCATTGCGGCTTCCAAGTCCATGAAGCCGCTGCTTCTCAAGCTGCTGAATCTGCTTAAACAGGATGTGCAGCAACTGCGCGACACAATGGGCTACAATCTGCACGCATTGTCCCTGCTCCAGACGGAGGTGGAGCAACGTGAGGGTGTTCAACTGTTCCGTGAGGCAACGCAGGCGAGGAAGAAGCACGAGAAGAAGCGAAGACAGGCTGCCAAACGAAGGATCCAAATCCAAATGACATAGACAATGGAATGGAATGAAATGTATTTAAATGTAGGACTTTAATTTTACCAAGATTATCTTCAATTATAAGACACGTTATTGGAATTTAAGCCAGAAAGTCAAGCACATAAAATGCGTATGAGTGCGTGTGTGTCAGGGTGTGTATGTGTTACAAAATATGTGTGTGAATTGCTGAGTATTGGGAAGGGAGTAATTGATCGAAGTAAAGTAAAGTCCATGCTGAACTTGGTAATTTTGGAAACATTGAACAACATGGTAGAACAACGAGGATTGGACGATGCAACAGAGAGACAAGTGTGAAGAGCAATCAAAGCATATTTCCAGTTCAACAAATGCCAGCTTTCGGATAGACGCCGGCATCGGCAGGACCAGTACCGCAGGGCCCTAAAAGAAGATTTTAATGGATGGAAAAGACGAGAGTAAAGAGCACTCACCTCCACAGCGCTGAAAGGCACCAGGTGGCCCGTAGCTGAGCTTCTGGATGGTGCACTTCTCGATGGGTGCACTGGGGCGACAGTAGGCGGTGGAGCGTGCCCAGGGCAGAGGCTCCTTTGGCGGAACACAGTTGGGCAAGTAGCTCAGCTTGTACGTGGTGCAGTTCTCCATGGGACCGCTGTTGCGGCAAAAACCCTCGCGAGGCTTCACCGACACCGGGCGTGGAAAGCAGGTGACATCTACTGGCATATAAGACAGTTTGTTCACTGTGCAGCGCTCCATGGCGCAACTGGGACGACAGAAGGCCGTCAGGGGCATGATGGGAGCACGACGCACGTGTGGCTTGGGCACAAAGTCATGCTTCTGGGTGGTCATGGCGTACATGGGTCCATCGAAGCGCAGGCCGTTCTCCATAGGGCGTATGGGCGGAGTGCGCTCCGTACAATTGGGTTGATACGAGAGCTGGATGGGAAGTGAGCCACTAAGTAAATGAAGGAATGGTTATAGTAGTTTAACTACCTTCTGAACGGAGCATCTTTCTAGTGGCCCCGTGGCACGGCGGAAGGTGTCCCTAGGCTTGATGGGCACCGGCTTGGTACGCGAAGCATCCACGGGCATGTAGCTGAGCTTGTAAACGGTGCTGGCTCCTCCGGCGTCGTTGCCCAGGAAGCGCAGGCTGTTCATGGGAAGCATGGGTGCAGTGCGTCCGGCATTGCAGTTGGGCATGTAGCTGAGATTGTAAGTGGTGCAGATGTTCTGATAGTTTGGTGGCACACAGCGCACCTTGTCCGCCCACGGCATCGGCTCCTTGGGCGGCAGACAGACCGGCATGTAGGACAACTTCTGTACCGAGCAGCGTTCCATGGGCCCAACGGGCTTACAGTAGTGCGAATTCTGTTGCATCAGCTTGGGCGGTGGATTCTGGCAAACATCCACGGGCATGTAGCTCAGCTTCTGAATGGTACAGCGCTCCATGGGAGCCGTCGAGGTGCAGATGGCCACCTGGGGCAGGCAGGGAGCCCGCTTCACATTCCCCTTGGGCACGTAGTCGTGTTTCTGTGATGTCATCGCGTAAATGGGACCCTCAAACCGCAGCCCACTCTCCGCTGGGAGTATGGGCATGGTCCGCTGGGACGGACACGGCGGCATATACGATAGCTTCTGTACTGTGCATTTCTCCATGGGCGCCGTATTGGCGCTGATGTGATTACAGGGACGCACGGGCACGGCCCGTAGACTCTCACCACCGCAGTTGCCGTAGTAGGATCGGGAGTAGACCGTGTTTGTGTCCAGTGGTGCATTGGAGCGCATTAGATGTGACTGCGGTATGATGGGCAGTGTCCGAGGTGGCTGCTGATAGCAGCAGCCAGAGTAGTCCCCGCAGTCGCAGGGCGGACAGGTGGCGCCCGGTGGACATGGCGGATAGTCCACCGGCGCTTGGCATGGATCAGTCGACGTGGGACAGACATTGCAGTCGCCCGACATAATCAATTAATCTGAGATTTCCCACACTATTAACCGTAATCCCTTGAAGACTCCACTCCCTTAACTCACCTGAAAATTGACTTGTAATCTTCCCAAGCTTTGGGTGCTCCGTTTCAGCTTGGCAATTGTCAAAGGAAATAAATTTGCTTGCTCCGAGTATTGTATATTAATTGCTGTATAGTTAACACATCCGAAAATAAATGAGGAAAGAAAAATATAAAAAATTTTGCGTTTACATACAACAATGAAGTATTTACAGATGAGACTGATTTCAACACTCCCCAACTGGGGCCTTGAGCATACAAAGCTACTCTGAAGTCTACGACGCAGCCAACCTAAGGAATTCCTATTCAAAGTTCCCCAAACAGGTTTCCTAATCAAAACTTTCGGCATCAAAAGTGGACCACTTTCGGTACAGAAATTGAGTTTGGTCATTAAGGAGGTCTGTACCTTAGAACGATCATAACTCAGTCAAATGATGAGATATTTCTAAAAGTGAGGCCTTTTTAGACTCAGCACAACTATAACTATTAATTGAGCTCATAATTGGAAACTTTTAAAATTTAACGATTTTTGTCAAATTTTGTGATGTTACCCCTTTGCATTTTCTTCAAAAATCGACAAAATTTCGAAACTCAATTTTTTGATGTCAATTGATAGCTATGCTCCTCCCGAGTTTAAGAAGGTATGCCAATCGTTGATCGGTAGTCAAAGTCCTAAAATATACGAACTTAAAGATGTGCGGTTGATGGCACTGATACTAAATCTAGACTATAGATTTCCAGCATCAGAGATCATTTCTTTTCAAAATAATGTAGTAACTGAAAAGTGTCATACCTTTAACAAATCTTGCCAAGAGCGAACACCGATCGGATCCGAAGTTTCATGGGATTTGATCTGAACAGGAAATAAATCTCTGAGGATCAGTCTAATCACTTAAACTAAACACTGAGTTCGGACCGATTGATCTTAATGGGAGTCAGAATCAAAACATAAGATCATGCTATAGATATATGTACTTTTGGTCCAGATCGCTTACATAGTAACAAAGTTTTCCATACTAAAAACAGATCTAGTCACAGTCATCATCGTATAAAAGCCCATAACTTTTTTAGAATCCGGGCAAATGTCTGTAAATCAAACTCTAACCAAGTCACAATAACACTTTTAAATTAATTTAAGCTTTAGTAAAATAAAACATTAAAATATTTCAGTTTATTAAATTCTTTATTTAGCCAACTCCATTGGTTTAAAGCGGACACTGCTAAAGCCGTAATTAAGCACGTAACCACGTTTTCTAATCATTTCGGCGGAATGTGGATCGATGGATATGATAAGCTTCATGTGAGGACCCGTCTGGCCACGATAGATCATACGCCAGTCGGGCACGGCGAGTCCATCGTTCTGCTCCTCGATCAGTCGGAGGGCGTACTTTACCGAACTGGTCTGCAGGGCAGGAAAGATGCCGATGAAGACACGCTTGAAGGGCACCTCTGATTCGGGTATGACCTGTAGGGATGCGCCCTCCCAGGGGCGCAGTCGCGTGTCCATAGCTCTCAGCCAGTCAACGGTGTAAGTATCGTTGCAGTTGACCAACAGCCAGCCCTGACGGAATGCACAGCCGTTAAATTTAGGTTTAATGGTGTCCAATTCCTGTCGACGTATGAGATCAATAATACTTTGCTGTACTGCCTCCAGTTGGGGTACACTCCACAGTTCACTCGGGTAGTCACCCGGCAGAATGGCCAAATTAAGGCATTGGGGGTCCTGCTCCTCGGGCACCGTTGATGGCACACACTCGGTAGCTGTGACTGGCGCTCGCTTAACAGGAGCTCCCAATCTTGCCTGCACCGGCAAGCGATCGCTTTGTGCCGTCTCTACTTTACCGCGACTGCTGGGGACCCGATGAATAGGTTTCAGGGCTTGAATTTTGGCCTTTTTCGGGGACCAGCCGATCCGAACCAGATGTTGATAACGTTTACGTGCCGCGCCGCAAAGACGCGTGTTGGCATTGGGATTTGTAGTTTGTTGTGTTGAGTTTTGTTGTTTGTTTGAATTCATTTTGATTCCCACGAGTACGGGGGTCGGGTTGGGTCCACCGTGACATAGCCCACCAGTATCACGGCAAGGCTGAGTTACAACCGGAGGACGCCAGTTATCCGGAGGACACCGTTCGATGACAGCATTCACGCAGCTGCCATGCGGTCCATTGGCACGGTACGTTTGACACCAGGACCTAGCGGGTTTTATCGAGTTGTCCTCTCTAGATCCGCCATATTCAGTCGAAAGCAGTAGCACCTCGGGCAGGATGTGACCAATCAAGGGTCACGTATGGTCGGTCTTAGGCACAGTTAACTGTGCCTCTGTGCCTGCTACCTGTCGCTTATTCCTGAAAAAGATCAGGAGCAGCTAACGTGGCAGCAGCAGCACTTGGCTACCATTAAATTGTGTTCTTTAGGGGATTTATCTTTTCACAGTTTACATTTATTTCAGTTCATCGTTGTAGTGACATACATATGCTTGGATTTGCCTGATATTTAATTTACTTAAACACTAAATTCTTTCACTTTTATGTAGAAAACACACACACAATTGAATTGAATTGGAAATGGTTAATAGTATGCCTAACTAACTAACTAGCTAACTAACTAAACTAAAGCAAAACTAAACCACAAACAAACAGAAACGAAAGCAGTTTGATAATCGAATACTTTAAACAATTTGAATTAATTTACATAAACAATTGGAATTGGAAAGAAACGAGTTTTTTTGGGGCGTAGGGAATTTAAAAATTGGTTTTTGTTTAAAATACTAATTCCTAAACGCACTAATTAACTTAACAACAAATATCAATATATATGTATATGGTATAATCGGTAAATCTTGTGTGTTTCTATGTGTGTTGTTGTTGTTGTTAAACAAAACAAAAATATATATAGAGGAGGAAATACAATATGGTTCAGTTCCAACAACATTTGCTGCTTTTCGCACTTATCGACATAGAATTCCTTGTATATATATATAATATTGTATAATTAAATATAGTTTGCTGATCTCTGCTCCTCCTTGATATCGTATTTATGTATATGTATAGCTATAATCCTTAATGTCCCCACTCCTCTCACAGCGTGGGCAGATTTTCGGGTTGATACTCTAGGAAATTGGCCGGGAACTGACCCTGTCGTCCATCCACTTCGCCATAAAGCCAATCCTCATTGATGCGATAGAGCACATTTACCAGCTCGTTTTCCTATGGGTGTGTAAGGATTCCATTAAAATAGGAAACTTATAAAATTCCTTAAATTCCTTTGCTTTACTTACTCTCAAGGCTAAATCGCCTTCGACCTCGCCGGGGAAATTGTACAAACAGCGCGACATTTGATATTGTTGCTGCTGTTGTTGGTGTTGCTGTTGTGCTTGTGACTGTGTTGCACTTGCTGCACTACCTCCATCTAATGGCACTCGCACCTCCACATAGTTTACAGGGAACAATCCTTCACAGCCCGAACGCGTGCGTCCACGGAACCACTCCTCAGTGGGCTGTTCCAGCAGATAGATTTTCTCTCCCTCCTGGAATTAAAAGAAATATTTGGTTATCGAGCAACTCAAGTAATTACTCTTTGAACTACTTACCCTGAAGCTCAGATCTCCCTCCTCGACGCCATCAAAGTCGTAGAGCGCAATGGCAAATGGAATTTCAGTCTCCTCGACGTAACCGGAGCAACCATTGCTTAGAGCCAGTGCATCCACTTTGCCCGAGATGACGTCCAGCACGGAAATGTTGTTGGCAGCTGCACCCAAACGCTGCTGGTTGCTGCTCGACACGGCAGACGATAGCGTCGGTGGTGCTCCCTTGGGCATGGGTGGTGAGGGTGGTGTGCTTTCTCCTCCTGCAGCTGCTCCATAGCTTGCTCCGCCGTAGCCAAACATTTGTGGTGGTTGGCCAATGAATGGCGGTGGCTTCGGTGCCTTGGGTTTCTGCGAAATCTTCGGCTTGATAATTGTGGGCATGGTTAGGGATTGAGTGGGTGGCAACAAGCTGCGTCCATTGCATAAGGGATTATCCGAGTTGCGAGACGTTTGCAGCGGCTGCATCTGACGCACTGGCGCCGCACCAAAGCTATCCACACCAGCATAGATGCCACTGTCCACTGCCTCCCAGGGATCGACCAGCGGACTCTGTGTCGCTGGCCTCGACCGTGTGTAATCATCCTCAAAGCCACTCTCCGGCTGCGAGACGCTGCCATTGTTGGGTGAACTGAAATTGCTGTCGGAGCTGAAGCTATCGACGCTCACGCAATCGCTATTCGATTTCTGTGTAAAAGTGGGCGACGAAGGCGGCGAATCAAAGCTGATAAGTTGGGCATCCGTCTCCTTTTGATAACTGCTCGTTGGAAACCTCGTGAAGGAGCTGCTGGTGGTGTTCGTGGTGGTTGTAGTCGCCGTGTTCCAGGCTGCATTCCAGTCGTATACACTGTTGTTGGAGGCTGTGTTTGCTGTGTTCGCCGTCGTCGCTGCTGTTGCTGCATTGTAGGCGCGACTCTGCGCTGCAGCCTTGGACGCAGCTGCTGTGGACACTCCAGTTGTTGTTGTTGTGGTCTTCTTGCGATGGAATATGTTGCTGATGATGCCACTGGCTCCACTTGAGACACCACCTCCTCCTGTTCTAGTGGACAGACTGCTCAGCTTGTGTCCATTGAGCTGCACTTTCGGCGGTGGTGGTCGCGGTGGTGGCATCTTCTTGCCATTACCCTGGGCGTGGACACCATTATCGAAGGGTGAATCATTCCAATTCGTAGCCGGCGTGTAGCGCGCCTGTGGAAACTTTCGTGTTATGCTCGATCCCCCGGTGGTGTTATTCTCCTTATCATAAAAGTTGTTATTGTTGTTGTTGTTGTTGCTGTGGTTACGCTGCATTGGTCCCTTTGGTGGTGGTGGCAGCTTAATGGTTAGCTTCTGCAATCCTCCATTTGCTGCCTGCTGCTGTTGCAGATGCTGCTGCTGCAGCTGCAGACGCAGTTGCTCCAAACTGGCATTCGCACCAGCCGCAGCACTCTGGCCACGTGATCCGGGTGGTGCGGGGGCGGGTCTCGAGGGTATGGTCATCCTGCCTGCAAAGTAGAAAAGGAAGAACATTTAATTAGACTTCTGAGAAACTTTTGAGAAGATTTAAGTTTCTTTTCTGGGAACTAAGCAAACAAAGCTTATCATTTGAAACGAAATGTGTGATAAGAAACATTCCAAATGATAAGCAACATCAGCTTGGTGGGCGTTACTCTTAAAACAGGGCGTGGCAAGCAAAGCTGCACACAGACTGAATAAAATTCTTAGCAAGAAAATGAAATAACAAATTAATTTCAACTTTAAATTTTGACTGGCATGCTGTGTGTGTGTAGATTGTGTGGGTGTAGGTGTGGGTGGGTGAGCTTAATTTATTTAGAAAGTATTATAGTTGGTTTATAGAAGAGTTTTTGCATCATTTTTTGGGCTATATTGCTGGCCTTAAAGCCTTAAAAGTCGTAAAGAAATTTACATCATTTTTTTTAACACACAAATACAGTAGTGTCTGCTTAAGACGAACCTAATATTAACAGTAGTTTAAGCAGTCATTTCTTTAGTGTTTGAATCGCTTTTAAAATATTCATGACGTTAAAATATTTTTAAAACAAATTTAAAACAAAAACGCAATTATATTTTGTTTTGAATATGAATTCATAAACTTTTTTCTAAAAATAACACATTGAAAATATTTTGCCAATTTCAAAACAATAAACACAAATAAATAAATACAAAAACAATTTTAAATAGCACATGTGAAAACATACACTCTTCTGTTTATGGAACAGATTGTATCTGGATCAAGAACTGTATAAAAAGACTTGAAAATCCCTTTAAAAACTTAAAAATTATTAAAAATACAATAACTAAAGCGTTGAATGGTGAACGTGAGACTTTTGTTGAAAACCGACGACTAAATTCAACAACTGATTAATGTAGAATAAACAGTTCCAATTGCCTGAACAATCAATCAGTCATCAATGAAATAAAAAGCGCAAATAACAAATGAGAAATTGCGTAAAAAGTAGAAAACAAATTCATTAATTCACTAGAGAGTGAGAGAGTGGGAGACCGCTGCAAATAATAAATAAATTATTAAAAACAAAGTAGAAAAATTAACCAGAAATTTACGTCATCAATTTTGAAGAGCAAAGGACGCCCACAAAAAAAAGTTTTGAGCAATGGGTGAAAAAAGAAAGAGACGGAATAAAAGATAGCGACAGAGACAGCAAAAAGTGGGTGGAATGCAATTTCTGTGTAAAAGTCCAAACAGTTGGCGATTAAGCGAAACATTTTGGTGTACGGCACATCCCGGAACGACTGATTGCAAAACAACAACAACAGCAAAAGCCACAGCAACAACCCATAATAACTGGCGGAGAGCAGACAAGACAAGCTAGCCAAGCTTATAAAGACCCTGTAGTAACAAATATAGACTTAAAGTGCCGACCGATTCTTTGTTCTTGAAGCCATTATATCTGTTCTTTCTGTCTGATTCTAAGCTAAATTGATTAGAAAACAAGCTAAACTTTAAACTTTCTAAAAATGATGTATTAATGCTGATCACGAATATATATACCAACCCGGAAACCCAGAGGACTTCTACACCTTTCTTTTTGTCAAACTTTTTAGACACTTTGAACTTCCCTGTCAGTACAGGGTCTACGAACAATAATACTGGGCTTCAATCATATAGAGAGGCGCCTGCCACTATGGGAATCGGCACACAGAAGTCGCAAATTCTTATCAAAAAAACAAAATAAAATGAGTTCGTTTTACGCAGCAAATAAATGCTGCTATTTCTGTTCATTCATTTAAAATACGTATTAGGCTTGCCAAATGAGCATGATGATGATGAAATTAGCGTCGATTATGATGTTCATGATGTTTATTGACCTCCAAGTGGGAGCAAACGCGTCATCTCAGACAACGAATTCCCCGAAATGAGTAGCAGTATTGGTCAAAACAATAATACGCCCTGTCGCCAAACTATATATATAAAATATATATAGACATTAGACACGCGTCTCCAATTGATATCAGCGATTATATATGTATGCAGAACATTAGTATGAGTTTAGCAAACAATTCGTTCAATTGGGCAGAAGTTTGTGCCACTTTTTGGCTCTTGTTGACTGGTAGCATATGCCACGCATGCCACATGAGCCAACATTGGACATATGGCACTACAGGGAATGGGAAAAACCCAGAAAAAGCACAGCAAAAAACGCTAAGAGTTCAAAAAACTGTTTCGATTATTAAACATTGTGCCAGAAATAAAATCAACTAGCTTAAGAAACACTCCCTAATTTAAGTCAAAAATTTGTTTCCTAAAGTTGCAAAAACTTAAAAATTCTACTCATAATTAAATCCCTTAACAATTGTATACAAAATCCAATGTTAAATGGTTTCGCAAAGAACAATAACTTTCCCCACAAATTTGTAAGCGCATTTTGGCAATTTTCAATGGCCAAATCAACAGATGGAACTGTATAATGATATAGTTTAACCAATTCTATGGGGTATTTTATGCTATTTACATCCAAAAACATTTCAAAAACTTTCATTTCGGGGAGTAAACAAAAGTGAACTGTAAATTTCTTCGCCATTCAAATATTGCATGCCAAAATCATGTAAATTTTTTGTAAAACTCTAGAAAATAAATCAATTTAGAACTTAATTATGGACTAATAGATACCACGCAGTGTAAACTGTGCATCACTTGGCCAAGTAGTTAATATTCCCGCTGTTTATAGGGCACTAAATTTAATAGTTTGTTTACGGCACGTTTTCCCTTTGTTTAACGCTTACAGAACTAACGGAATCAATCTAATTAAAATCACCTTTCAAGGGTATGTAAACACACAGGTATTTGCACATCTATGTGACTACCTGTCAAAGTGGCAGACAGCCCACGCTAGTGACCAAAGCGAACCCAAATCTATGCAAATTGTCACAAATTCATTTCGAGTTTTTCCTGCTTGCCCTAGACTAGCATACCCGTTATACCCCCTAACTGACTGCACATGCGTATCGACTCACAGCAGTTGCAATTAACGTATTTCTTTTCATATCCAAAAACAACTACAACAACAATGAAAGCTTTTACGTCAATTGCAGAGCAGCTCAAATTGTTGCCTCCAATCAATTATAGACATAATGTGATTAGAAATGCGAGGGGAAAGTGTAGAGAGTGCAGAATGTAGCTGAAAAAGCAGTTCAAGAACTATTTTTAGCACCCACGTTTCGGTTGCAGTTGTAAACATATAGATAGAATGGTATCTATAGCCCATTACACTGAGTCTTTAGCAAGTTATTGGCAGTTTACAGTTGTAAACTAAACTAAGAATTTGGTAATATTTGCACACAAATTGAAAACGTGCACAGTGGGTGTAAAATAGCTTACATTTTGTAGATACTTTAACTACTTTATTGCCACTTTTTCATAATTTGTTTAGGACAATCAACCAATTTTTAAGTTCTGCTTTTTTTTTGGCTTTCTACTTTCCACTGCTTTGATTGCCTGATGATCAGTGAGACAGTTTACCATCAATTTTACTACTTACTTTATGTTAAGCCCTAACATTTTGTAATTCATCCGAAATTTCTAATAATTTCCATAAAATATCCCACTCAGTTTTCTACTCTCAAAAGTATCTCCACAGTCTCTACAAAGTACGCCCAGTTTATAGCTTAGTTTAACAACCAAATAGCTAACAACTTTTTAATTAAGTATAGAACTAAGCCATATAAAAGTAGACGTCAAATTTAATATATAACTTCCGGTTGGTTTATCGTTAAAAGCTAGTTTCATTTATAACTTGGCTAAAAATGACGTCACCTTGAAACAGGAATGACAGAATCAAAATTTAATTAATTAAAGCTAAGTTATCTTCTTAAGTAAAATGTATACATTGTATATTTTATTACAAAACTTTAATTTCTTTAGTTTCCAACTAGTATCAGTTAATTAAAAGCGAGTAATGTAATTAAGAAATTAGTAACAACACGAATGACATGATAAACCTCGTAATACCTGAACCAACGACCGTAGAATAATCGCCCTTGTCCAACTGTATGCTAAACTTAATGCACTACTAAGGTCACAAATGGGCTTGTAATACTACCGACTACTACTGGAAACTAGGGGTATACTATATATACACATACAGCTCGTCACTTGGAAATGCTTTTCGTTAAATTGACACCGGCAGCAACCGGTTAAAGCGGAACTCAAAAGTAAAATGAATCAACAAGGTAAAACTTTTGATATTTTCTTTCTGTTATTGAATATATGTTATATACTCAAAGTTAGGTTATGTTTAGTTTAAAAATATTAAGATAAGACATTTTTCTCTATTGAAATTTGCGTAGGTTAATCAAAAACTGGCGACAACTTTTACTTAACTGCTCGTTAAACTTGACCACGCGCTTTCAAAAAGCTCTTCAAAGAAAAAAAAGACAGAACACATTTCAAACAAAAGAAAGTGCTTCTTTTATTGTATTTTTCTAGCTTTAAGACTTGATGTGTATAAAAGTGTATGTGTGCGTGTGTGTGTAAATTGTATAAAGCATCTCAGTGAAATGATAGCAAAGTGAGAGCAAATACGTGTAGGTCGCTCACTTCTTCAGCTGTTGACAAGAGGCTTGTGCACACGCTAGAGGTGGCACAAACATCGATGATTCAATCGATAAATCGAAGGTTGGGATTTTTACAGCAAAAAGCACGTTAGTTAATACAAAATAAAAAACAAAGTTAATGCATTTCTTTAAATTAATTTTGCATTAAAAAACTAAGTTTACTTTTTACAACATATGAAAATTAAAGATACCTTTCTTTAAGTATCGAAAATATTGATGTTTATATAAAACTACTCGATCAGCTACGCTGATGTTTATAACCGTTGATATGATCCCATCTCTAATACACTCTTACACTGTCATGCAAATGTATTCAAACTCAATCACATACACACACTAACACACTCGTTGACATACACTTATAACAGAGTTCATGAACATTATCGCAATTGAAACGCTCAAGTAAATAATTGTTTAACTATAGAAAATGTTTTTATTTTTTTATTTTCTTCAAAGTTAGCAATTTTTCTATGCTCAATTTTACATTTATTTATTTATTGCATTTGTTGTTCGATTTGCTGTTGTTGATTGTTTGACATTTTGTCAATTGGCCAAACCAAACCCAAAACTCAGACAACAACCATATAATATGACCTTGACGCTTTTATTTTCATTCGCCTATGTATCACATAAGCTATATAAACAATTTCAGTGTATAATCGTATAAATACCCGCAAGAGATAGCAAAATACTTCCTATAGACAGGCCGAATAATCTAATCTCTGATCATATAAGCTTTCATTTCTCTACAGAGAATAGCACTTATCAGCTTTAATATCTATTGATAGCTAGATTTATATTACAAGCCAAATAGCTCAGATTTGAGGGCTTTAGGTATCATATCAATCAATAATAGTGATTTTTATATGATAACTTTTGCTTTTCAATGGGGAACTTAATGGATCTAGAATTTCTACTAAAATATATAATTTCTTATTTACTTTACCTATAAAATGTAAAATTTATTCTAAAATTTACAAACTGGTTTGTTAAATCTTATTTAAATTTAAAAATATTCTATATAATTGAATCGCCATTCGAGGCGCCATCAAAAAAGTCGCTAACCTAATTGAATTTATTGCCACAAATAAAGAATTTAATGAACTTACATACACTGACCCATGTATGTATGTGTATGTGTGAGTACATATGTTCGCATATTCCACCCAAAACATAAAGAAACGCCCGATTTTCGACTCTGACGTTGAACTTGCCAAATTGTGAATATTATAAGTAGGAAGCGGACTCTGTTGGAACGTGCCAAAGAGAACACGCATATTACTTAATGCTATTTAAGTTATTAAAAAAGAAGCAACAAAAAGTTAATTCAATTTACATAAAACGTTGACTCAGTTCTGCTATGGGTTGGACAGTGGCGTGCTTTGTTTGACTTTTGAGGTTATGGTCACTTAAAAGATCTGAGAAGATACAAAAGTTCATTATAATAATGTCTGGGAAGAATGAAACAAAGCGAAAGAACTGATGACTAATTGACTTTGAACTAAGAGAGAAAAGAGTTTCAAATCTGTTTTGAGTTAGAAATTATAACTGAAAGTTAATTAAATATTTCCCAATTATCGCTAAGCATAAGTTTTTGGGGGAAATTAGTAACACCTCAGCATTGTGGCAGCTTCTAGGGTCAAGGTGTGCATGGGAGGCATATCAAAATTGTCTGTGTGGACACAGTTGGCAATGCGATAAATAACAATTTACGCAAATTTGTGTAGTTTGCGCAAAATGTTTGACATATATGCACAACACGTAAAAATAAAACCAAACGAAAATTGAAAAAGTTTAAAACGTGCACAACAAACGCGTCACACTCTTTTGTTGTCTTTCAATTCCATACACACACACGCACACCACACACTCACTCACAGTCTATTTAGATGTGTTCGAAAAACATGACTTAAAAGACAAATACAAATATAAATACGAATGCGAATGCAAAAGCAAATGGATAACGAAAATCCATAAAATTAGTATGCGATCGTTATGCGAAGGTGTGTGAAGCAAATATGTATAATCAGTGTGACTTACTCTCTCAACGAAAAGTGAAGTAAAAGCAGAAGATAAAACAAGAACGGGTTATTAACAAATTTAAGAAATGTTCATAAATACATTGAGTATATAGAAATGACAATGAACAATTGATTGATTCAACATGCGAAAATCAGCTGTAAAGTAATAAAATTACATGTGTATGTGTGTATGCATGTAGAATGATTGCTTATAACAGCATACGTATAACAGTTTACGCTCTTCTCCTTTTCTTTGCTGATCCATTTAGTCGTCTGCTCTTTGTTAAATATCATCAGGTAGTTCAGAAATAAAAGAGCATGAGCGGGGGAGAGCGTGAGACAGAACGAGATAAAAGCTAAGCGATATTTGCTTAAACTGCACGTTCAGTTACGATAAATCAACGCAAGTGCACACTCACACAACCGTTCACACATGCACAGACAGACAGACAGTAGGACAAATAGTTGGAAATTCATCAAACTAGTCTCTTGACGAATTCTCTGTTCGCATTCATGCGTTGCAACGCGCATATTGTTTAAATTTAGGTCAAAGTTGAACAAAAAGCTAAATACATGCAAACGCACACTTATGTACATGAATACATGCATATAAATAGGCTTGCATGAGTATATGTAAGTTCACTTGCGTTCGATAAAATTGATAAAAAGTTTTCGATAAATATAAATCGCTTTTAACAAAGTTTTTGCTTATCAATAAATTTAAATTTATCCGTTGAAACACCAAAAATTTCGTATATACGATAATGTATAAACGATCGCAGATAAAAATTCTATTTCCGAAAAAATAGAAAGCTTTAAAAACGTGATTGTTAGTGGATAAACTTGTCCATTTATAACTACAGTTAGTTAAGTAATTGTTTTGATGGCAAAAAAGTGCAAGTATTTGCTACTTTTTCTAAGAACATAAAGCAAAAATAGAAGTCTAAAATTGATATTTTTTTATTCAACGAAATGTGAACTTGTTAAGTTGTCAAAAGAACTACTTGATACACTGTTCTGTAGGGTTGTCATTTCCTGTTTTGCACAACGCTATCAGGAGGCTACGACAATAAGCGTTGCTTAATAATTACACATAAAAGGCTTTGGAAAACCCGAGAATACTTATCAATAATGCCGGCACAGCAAAATAAAAAGAGAATTCGACTGGGACTCAAAGTTGCCGCAAGGCATCGGTGGCATGCAACTTGTACCAAATATGTGGCAAACTCAGTGAATTGGAAAGTGAATGCAACAGACGGAAGCAGGCTTAAAACACGTCAAAAAAGAAATAAAAACATGCAACACCTGCTCTCAGAATGAAAACGAAATGCTTGACAGAGTGGAAAAGAAATGAGCAGGAGCGAGTATAACAGTTGTCCAAAGTCAAGTTCCGTCCTGTCAAAGTGGACAACAGATGGCGACACACAAACACACACACGCATACACATGGTCGTATATCAAAACGTTTTTATCGCGTATGTTTGTGTGTATTTAAACGCATATTTCAACTAAGCCACAAAACAAATAGATGGCACTAACAATGTAGCACACTGAATTATGCAATGTACATTTTATTATTGTAAAATATCTATGTAAGCATTATTGCAGTGCTTACAAAGCGTAAAATAAATATTAAATATATTTACGAACAAAAACAAATACTTTTACGTTTTTAACATCCACGACCTTGCTTGGCACTTTTAATCAAATAAAAAAGCAGAATCAATTGTTTAAAAAAGATATGTATAAGCTTTAGCCAAGTTAACGGCCGCTAATTGCGCAGTCAGCAGCATTTAAAGGTTTTTATTAGCACTAGAACTTCAATGAATTGGCAATTAAAATTGATGATAACATAGGTAACTAACCTTTTACTGAATTTGCCGTAACGACTTTTCGTAAATGTTGTATTGATGATTGTTGCTGTTGCTGACGGTTTTGTTGTTGATGCGGTCCAAATGTTGCGGGTTAACTAACAAAAGCCAAGACCAGACCCAAGACCAACGACCAGGCCAAAATGACTAATGCTCACACACACACACTCAAACACTCATAAACACAATAGCGAAAACTTTTTGCCGCGCGCGCTCTTCAAACTAGCCAGAAGATCTTTGTGTGCGTGTGTCACACACACTCACACACAGACGAGCAAACACAACAATAAAACAACACGAAAAAAGGCAGCTGCAATATGCAGTGCTATTTGCTTGCAGCTGCAGCAGATGCTGATGGCTTGAATTTATATATTCTTCACTTTATGCCACTCAGCAATAACACTTGCAATTTCTTTATTATATGTGGGCAATTTATTGAATACTTTTATGCTTGTATTATGGCTTAACACAAAAAATTCGATTTCTATTTTTTTTTAATGCGCCGCGACTTTTGCTGCGTTTTCCGCTCGACAGCTGCCAGAGTTGTGTCAGTTTGACAGAGATGTGCGAATATAAGAGTTATCGATATAAATGTTATTAAGTTGCCGATATACTGAGAATGTTCGATAATTCAATGTTTTTGTTAATTAAGTTAATTATGTTAATGTGTTTTTATTTTATTTAAGTTTTCTGGACTTGTTTAACTTAATAAGCCATGTTGAAAAATTCGATCTTTGCTATAACAAATCCATTTTCAAATGTATTAGGTTTGGCAACTCTGGCCGCCAGCTGTTCGTTGGCTGCTGCAGGCAACAACAACAAAAATAACAAAGGCCACAAAATCCAAACAAACGCGAACACGAACCTGAAAAATTTCAATATCGTTAATATAATTAAGCTGGGCCTCTTACTGCGTTCATTCAGCATGGCCTGGCGATCAGTTGGTGCAAACAATGCGGATTTAATCCGTCAGCTACGGGGTAAGCGCACAGCAAACGCAGAGAAAAATTGACTGCATATTATATATTTTTTTAAATAGATTACGGCGTAATTGCAACAGATGGAGTGGCAAATGCAATGATTGCCACCGATCGCAAGTTCTACTGTCCACGTAATCCGTATATGGATGCACCGCAGCCAATTGGCGGTAACGTGACTATCAGTGCCCCTCATATGGTAAGTTTTACTGCCTGGTTTTTATACCCTCTGCAGCGAGTATTAGTGATTTGTGTAGAACTATGTAACGTCTGGCTAATTCTAATATTTATAAATTTCTCAATTAGCATGCCTTTGCTCTGGAATATCTGCGGGATCAACTGAAACCTGGAGCACATGTACTGGACGTTGGTTCAGGCTCGGGATATCTAACAGCCTGTTTCTATCGCTACATCCAGCAAAAGGGCCACAATGCCAATACTCGAATCATTGGGATTGAGCATCAAAGTAGTTTGGTGGCATTGAGCAAGGACAATCTAAACTCGGATGATCGAGGTATGTTGGAGTCGGGCAATATGCTCATCGTTGAGGGAGATGGACGCAAAGGGTATCCATCGCATGGTCCATATGATGCTATACATGTGGGTGCCGCTGCTCCCGACACGCCCACCGAACTTATTAATCAGCTCGCCAATGGAGGACGTTTAATTGTGCCCGTTGGACCAGAGCGAGGCACGCAGTACATGCAGCAGGTAAGAAAAGCACTCCAGAACTGTTATTTCTCAGATTTCTAAAGGTATATTATTCACAGTACGATAAGGATGCCAATGGCAAAGTGCAGATGACTCGTCTCATGGGAGTCATGTATGTTCCTCTCACGGATCTAAAGTCTTGACTGCATTATCTGTTGAAAGGGCTGATCGTAGTGCTACTAATTGGTCTGATTATTTACCGATTGTGGATATATTATCATTAGCGTTGAAACTAGCTGAAATCCCTTTAAAAGTCAAGAATTTAAAGTGCTTCTCTACCTATCATACATATTTGTATTAAAATTAAGTTACAATTTATTTAAATTTGGATTAAAACCAAACGCAATAGTTATTTAAATAAGTTTAGATTCATTTTAAAGTGTTTAAAATTATGTTATTTTAAGTTTAACATTTTTATTCCAAAATTAACAGCTTTAACTTTGACAAATTGTGTCAAAAGTAAAGGAGAACTTTCAGTTTGCTGTTTGGCTTGACAAGAGTCAAATGGAGTCGCCTAAAACGCACAATTTCCTGCTCGAATTTGAGAAAAAAGTCGTTTCGGCTTTAAAAAAAAGGTCAAATGATTGGACCTCGATTTACACGGAGACACTCTCCAAGCAATCGCTGCAGAGCATAAGTAACTATAGCATCGGTGAGAATTTGTCCGATGAAATGCTCGTTACTGTGGGCCAAGAAGTTCGTGAGCAGCTCTTCAAGATTCTGGAGGAAGCAGCCAAGCATGCTAGGCAATCCCGTTCTCCGCTGGTTCAGATCGAGCATGTGCAGCATGGAATGCAGGTACAAGGCATCAGCTTGAATCTCTGGCACATGGACTACAAGTGGCCCGTGGTCGAGGATGAAGAAGAGCCGGAAAATGACTTCTCAGAGTCAAGTCCAAAAAATGACTCGGTAAAAACGGAGTCAACTGGACTAGCAGAACCCTTGGAATCAACTGCACCCTCGGACCCAAAGATGCTGCCTTCAAGGGGCACCTCAACTTCATGGGTGAAACGGGAACAAGTTTTGCTCATGTCAAACCGAAAATATCCGTTGTCCAAGGAGCAACAAAAGTTCTATGCGCTCATCACGGAGAGCGTCATGGGCTCCTCGGAGGCACTGAGACGCGAGGCTCTACGTAGTGTCAGCACCGATTCATCCTTGCAGCCGATGTTATCCAAGCTGTGTCTCTTTATAGCCGAGGGAGTCAAGGTCAATGTGCTGCAGTGCAATGTCTCCCTATTGTTCTACTTGATGCGCCTAATCCGCAGTCTGCTCGGGAATCCTAATGTACGACTTAATAATTATGTGAGTCGTTTTAAGTTTTGGGTATTCCTTTATTAAGTTTCCTTTGCTTTTCCTCTCCCCCAGTTGCATCTGTTGATACCTTCGGTTATCTCGTGTGTGGTCTCGCGACAGATCTGCAAGTTCTCGATGATCCAGAATCATTGGGGTGTACGGGAATACGCCAGCAATATAGCGGCAGACATAGTAAAGATTTATGATAATAAGCAAAATAATATTTTCCCAAGAATAATCAAGTGCGTCCTACTTAATAGCTATAAACTAGCTAAAGTGTTAACACTGCCTGTATTAATTTCCCTTTCTGTAGCCTTTACAAAACGGGTCTCGGTGCGTCCTCTCTAACAACGCTTTACGGTTCTTTGGTTGGAATTCAAAAACTGGGAAAGTTTCCCATATACGAGTGCGTGTTGCCACAAATAGCTGCTATATCCGATCTAATTGAGCCATATTTGAAAGAAGGCGGCAACGTGAACCAGGTGCAAAAGCAGGCTGCAGTACTTATACGATATAGAATATTGAAAATGTGCACTCCAATTCTGATGATTCTACGCAATCCACCCGATGAACTGGAAGAATACATGCAAACTTATCATTTTTTGGGTGAATCTTTATGCAACGCGGTCATAATCGAGCGAGTTGCATGGAATGCAAAGCAACAGATCAATGATAATGAAAACTTTAATTGTAAATGCAATCAATAAAGTATTAACGTTTAATAATGTTTAAATTTTTTTGCGTTGGCGCCTAGTCCTATCGGTTAAACAATCGATATGCTCATAGTCTTCGCACTAGCTATGAAGTCGCTATCGAAAAGTGTTATCGATATTACTCCAGGTGTGGAAGTGGAAAGATCGTAGGCTGCAGGATAAGTCGTAAGCAAACGAAATGTCTGCAACAAACGTGGGGAAAATACGCCTTAGATGTTTAACTGAATTGCAAACAAAAAGTGATGTTGAAACAATAAGAAATGAAAGCGATGATAAGACACCGGAAAAGCCCAAAAAGGCGGGAAAACCGCGCGCAGCAACAACAACAAAGAAGGAGAGGAACAACAATAAAAACGATGAAAAGTTTACACACAATGCGCAGATTATTGTAAGTAATACGACAGTTAAGCGCTCGCTGAGAAAGGAACCACTACCGGGACAACTGCGCATCGATGCATTCTTCAAGAGTAGCACCAAAAGCTACAAAGTCGAGACGCTACCAAAAATCTCACTACGGAAGCTAAAACAACAGAGGACGCCACGTAAAGGACGCAAGCGTTTGTTTGACGATGATTCGCAAAGCACCAGCAATACTAACACCACAAGCACACAATCCGATGTTGAGCTTAAGCCTAAGACAACACGAAAACGTTCCCAGCCGCAACGTCAAGTCAAGGCGAAATGCAAAACACCGCCAAGTGACGTCATTGATCTCTGCTCTGAGGATGAAGTGGAAGTTAAGTTGGAGCCCTTGCCAGAGGTGCTGGTTGAGTTAGAGCCATGTCAGACAACACCAGTCTCGCCTATGGTAAGCATACCATGTCCAAATCTGCCGGAAGAAGCGTCCTCCTCAAAAGAAAACATGCCTAAGGGGCGAAAAAGGAAACGTTGTCCGCCCTATAAGATTGTGGAAGGCACCACATTCGTTGTGGATGGCTTTCAGTTTGGTGATATACCTAATGCTACGCATTACTTCCTGAGCCACTACCATGCCGATCACTACGTGGGCTTAACCCGTAAGTTTGCGTATCCCCTGTACATGAGTCCCATAACAGCTCGCCTGGTGCGAACCTTTATACCAATCGACGAGCAGTATCTGCATGAAATCGAAGTAAATAAACCGATAAAGCTTAATGACATTGAGATCACCGCAATAGACGCCAATCAGTAAGTATGACTAATCGATTGATCTGTGTCATTAAAAAACCTGTTACCTTCAGCTGTCCGGGAGCTGTTATGCTGCTCTTTAAGTTCAGAACCGGAAAGTGCATACTGCATACGGGAGATTTTCGTGCCAACTTTGAGATGGAGTCGGATCCTATATTTTGGAATAATCCCTATATTGATCTACTCTATTTGGACACCACATATCTGTCCAAGAACTATGACTTTTGCCATCAGACAGAGAGCATTGATCGTCTTTGTTATCTGGTGCGTGAATTTCATGAGAAGCACGCGAACAAACGTATCCTACATGTCTGCGGCTCCTATCTGATTGGCAAGGAGAAGGTGTGGCAAACGTTGGCCGAGGAGTTCGACCTTCGCATCTGGACAGAACCGCATCGGCGCAAGGCAATCGACTGTCTCGATTGGCCAGAACTCCAGTTGAGACTCTGTAAAAATCTGCTGGATGCTAACTTACATGTTATTAGCATGGGAAAGATTAGCTATCCGGTATGTGCTGACTACTCCAACTCATACATAGTTATTTATACAACTTATCTCTTCAGCAATTGGACCAATACTTCAAGAGCTTTGAGGGACAATTCGATATGCTGCTGGCCATAAGACCCAGTGGTTGGGAGAAGAATTCAAAGCCATCGTTTGGCAAGCGCATAAGTGTAATTGGTGTGGAATACTCTGAACATTCCAGCTACAAAGAACTGGAGCGCTTTGTGCGTTTCCTCAAACCAAAGCAGGTGATAAGCACTGTTCCAGTGGGACGAGATCTCTGTGTGACCGCCAAGGTGCCAGTCAAATGGTATCAATACAAGGGCTGTGGTGGTATCCTCAGCAAAGGTTATCAGCCCACCATATCTACATTTTTTGAAACACCTCGCCGCCCGGTGCGGCCAGTAACAATGCAATCAATGGACATGTTCGTCAGCCCATCAGTGAATCAAGATGACAAAGAGCGCGAATCAAAACTGGAGGACGTTAGCGCTGGTGATGCTATCAGTCGCTTCTTATCCGATGCTTCCGATGATTTGCTGTCGTTCGTATAGCTTTACTTTGGTATATTTCTAATATTTGTTTTAAATTGTTAAGTGTTTGTTTAAGCAGTAGTAAAGAAGACTAAAGTTTGATAAAATATATAAATATAAATACTATCAGAAGAAATTCAAGACTTTTACAAGGCATAATATTTGATTTTTATTGTTTGTTTTGAATGTATGCACATTTCATTTAATACACATACATTTATTTCTTTGTTTATATATCTAATTTCAATGCTAATTCATTTATATATGTATAATTATATTGTTTCCTCTAGTTGACATAGTTACACTCGCTTATAAAGCTTGTTAAAATCCCGAAACATATACGGTCCGGAATTCTGAGGAGCGTTAACTGGTAATAGTTTTTTTTTCTTTAGTTTATAATAATAATAGGTAGTTTTACTTAATGATATACACAATGAATTCAAGTGCCTTCTGGGAATTGAATAGAATAACTTGTTTCCCAGCAGCAGCTTAAGCAATAAATATGAAACTTTAAACAATTCTCTCACTGATATGTTTAAGTATAAATAATAATAACCATAATAAGTGTAATTGGAGCTTCGAATTTTGGAATGGAGACAATCTTTCGAGATTTTTGGCTCATTCGTGTTTTGGACTATATAAACCTGGTTAACAGCTCAACCAGCTAACAGTTGACCATGATGTAAATATGAATTAAATAAATAGCAATATGAGGTTTATAACGACTGTTTGTTTTGTGCCAAAAATAAACGAAAAGAAATATATCATAAACAAAACAAATTTAACAAAAATCCATTTCGCTGGGGATTACAACTAAAAACTTTCGGTTTGTTTGTTTTTTTTTTTTGGCGATATAGTATTTTTAGTAGATAACAACAAAGCACAACAGGTAGAAGAGGCGACAATTGTCTTGGGTACCGTTGACCACACACTCAACGCTTGTCGGATAATACGAGAGAGTTTAATTAACTGCAATAGATAAAAGAGTCAATTAGTTGATAGGAAATCAATGAGTATCTGCGTGTTACATACCACCAAGAGAAGAAGGGACTCTTGTTTTGGAAGCGCTGCGTAAAGGAAAAGAATCGGCTGCCACTGGAGCTAAAGGCACGAAAGAGAAAAAGGAATCATATTAGTATTACTTCCTTTTTAAACCCTGAACAACAAATGTAGCCACAAACCAAAGATTATGCAGGGTCTACTACTGACTTACCGCTCAACCACCACCGCGGGCATCTGAACCAACTGCACAGGCGATTTTCCGTCTCGCAGCGCTTGGGTTAGATTCAGTATTTGACCACGCATCACGGACATTTGCCGCTCGAAGAGCCGTTTATCGAATCCCCGATCCTGCTGGAACAGATACAACAGTTCCGTGCAGATTTCCTCCACGAAATTCATATCTGATAACTGCGGCAACACCTGATCTTTAATGTCATTGCTAAATGGCACCTTAGCCTGTGGTAGCCAGGCCCAATGATAGGGATATGCTCTCCAAGAATCGGGATGTTTGAATGGAAACGCCAGACCATTATCGATAGCAGCTATTTTGATTTGTGGGGCCTCAACCAGATTCCAAGCGGGCTCCGATGGCGTTTGAACTGCTCTCCTTGGACTCGTTGTGGGTAAATCCTCGTCATCGCTGCTCACATAACTATGTCCGGCGCCAGCTGTCTCGCTGATGCCCATCGATGTGGGTGACGGGGCGAAGCCAGCAGAGGCACGTAGTGGTTTTGGATCCACTGTCGTGGGCTGCTCGTTTAGATCGATAATAGGCTGACCCAACAGTTGCTGGCCACGCGCCATGCTCTTGCCACCGGTGTTGCCCACTTCTCCCACCAGTTTTGGTGCCACATACTTAATCAACCAGTTGTCATTGCCCCTGTCCGTATTCCGGATGATGTAATCCAAGACGACCAAACGTTCAAATTGCAGTTGAAAGGATTTGGCCAAAGCTGGCGACAATTGTTCGTTCTCGAACCGACGTAACCAATAGTCCGCATCCTTGTAGCCCTCCACAAACAATTGAAACGATCCCGTCTTCAAGGGCAGGCTCATGCGATTAAAATGCGCCGATGGATAGTGCTCCTTGATGCGTTTCTTCAACTTGGCCTTCTGTCGATCTATGCGCGCATAGTTAAAGCTCTCCGCGACCAGTCGAACCACACGTGTCTTTGGCACCAAATTCAAGTTCAGCTTGCGATCCACAAGACTCGCGCCAGCCTCAGACAGATAGCTGTGAATAGCAAGATATAAATACTGGATACTTTGGGTCTTAGTTTATTTATATTTACCCTTGGTTTGGTATGAGGCAGGCGCGTCCAAAGCAGCATGGACAACAGAGTTTGTGCATCCATTTGGTCCATTTGGGGTTCAGTCTGCCGTAGGGCTCCTCATCTTTGGGCTTAAACACGGCCAGACAGCGTTGCTAATGGGGTTCAAAGGGGTAAAATAGATTAGTTTATGTGTTCACTGATCCTTCTATATACAAAGATATGAGGCTGGAATTCTGTTGAAAACATAAGGTTTTATATCCAAGCTAAACCAAAAGTTGTGCAAATACAAACTTGATTACAAAACTTCCCCGTTTGCTGGAAACTTTAATCTATGCGCTGTTTAAGTTTAGATTAAACAGGTTGAGACTCAAACCCGAAATCTATGCGTGGCGCAGGATCAGTATAGTATAGAGTATAGAACTTACATTTAAGGCATCTTTGACAAAATAGGAACCGCTGCTGCCCTGATAGATTCTTTCCGGTAGTATACCCTTCTCAATGGCATATTCCGCCTGTGCGACAATCTCCGAAAACAAAGGATCGTCTGCAAAATAAAACATAAAAGTTAGTTAAACACATTTTAAACTATTTAAAGCGTTTTGTTAAAGTACTAATGAAATTCGTGCGCAGTATAAAAACACGCATTTCAAATAGACAACAACTGACAGCAGACTGTGCAAATTGTAATACCAATTGGAAAAGAAATTATATACTTAAGTGATAAATTATTTAAACAGTGGCTTAAGGTATTGTTTGTTGGGGCAGCTGTTGTTAAAAATAGCTGACATATCACGTACGAATGTAGGTAATACCCTAGGGAATGGTAGATGTGGGGATGTGGCAAATCAATCAATAATTTCTACTCTACCTACGAAGTCGAAATTCTCATTAAATTCACCGAGATCCTGACAAATTGTGAACACATGTTGTATGAAATTCTCGCGACTTGAGCTCAACGAATGCAACATTTCAATAAAAACAAAAAAAGAAGCGTTTCTCTGATAAGACATGTAGTATATATAAACTGGATCGCACACTGTGAAAAGTACTAAATAAGTACTAAATATTTGCATATCTAAAGCATTTCGATAAGGTGGCTCCGACCCACATGCGAAAGTCATGGGGACTTACACATGTTTTTCAGGGGGCAATTAGCACACTGGCATTTCGGCTGAAGTATTTTAACTTCAGGCTCTTCCAGGTCCGGATGTATGGGCTCTGGAGTGTATAGAACGGGTTTATCCTCCTCATCGGATTGTGATGGCAAGTAATCCTTTTCATCGTCCTGACACTTTTGTTTACAACAATGGCAGGCATAAGGAACAGTTGCCGAATCATCGGATTCATCGGGAGTTGATAGTCGTTTCTCAAGATCTGAAGTATTTTTGGATAGCCGCTCGAGGGAATCATCATTTGAGGTGTTAATTGAGTAAAAATCATGTTTCTCTACCGAAGGAACTGGTGTGACTTGGCGCTCCTCAACTGGCGGTACGTCATTCGGTTTTTCTGGCTTCTGTTTTCGCTCTGTTTGAGTATATTCCTCCTTTGCATTCGATTCGCTAGAATTCATTACTAATGCACATCATATGCGTCCAGTTAAACAGTATACAGATTTTTGGTTTATGTCCATTCGTCGACAAATGTTTGCAGAGCATTTCCCATTTTAACATTCACAATACACTTGATTTTGATCACCGAATTCAATGTGGTCGAAAAATACAAAAAATAGTATGCACTAAAGTACTCCTAAGCACTTGGCCAACATTAACAAAGAAGGGAATGAGAAAAACTTGGAGGAATTTTTGGAATTTTGTTTCTAATTGAATAACACAAAAATTATTGAAGGGAATGTCAAATTGCTTTAAACAAACAATTGTTGTTTTGTTTTTGTGTTTTTATCAGCTGACAATGGTTCATTATACATATATATCGTATGTACAAAGACACACACACATACTCCTCCGCACATGGTGTTATAAACTACAAAATTATTTCACAGTTTGCTGCAGCTCTGAGTCAGCTTTTGTGAGGGAATTGAATTAGATGTGATTAGCTTAAAATTCGTATTCAAATGAAATTCAACAAAGAGCAGCATAGAGTGACTATGAGCAGAAAGTGTTGCCGTTTTAGCTTGTTTATGGCTAGCAAAGTTATACCAATGATAGCAAGTCAGTTAAATTTAGGTTCGAACTTAAACAGAATAAAATCAGCTAAGTAAACCATACAGTTTTAACAAAATGTTTCTACACACGATAAGTATATAGATAAATTAAAAAAAATATTAATGTTTTCCTTAGAAAGTCATAAAAATATAATTTTGGGAATAGTTTACAAATTGTTCAGCTTTAAGTGCTTTAAATTTATCAACTATTTCTTTAAGTGCTTTTTAATTTTGTTTATCTGATGTAATTTTGGCAGCACCGAGTAATCACCGATGAGTGCAAAAATGCGTAGAGCCTAGTAGACTTGTGTATACACTTTACTTTAATGGTTGAGATATCTTTGCCAAATTTATTGCACTCACAACTAAGTAACCAACTCTAAACTTTATGCTCTATTTAACTACACTAAAAATGTCATGATAAACGTATATCCATTAAGATAAGATAAAAAATAAAATCGGAATTTCTGTTATTTATCTAAATATTAGGAGAAATGAATTTCTTCTCACTGCTGATGATAAAACTGTGATTATTTGCAGAACTTAAACGCTGATAAGCGAAGTATTTACTAGCAGTCTACTGAGAAACACATCTCTGAGACACACAGACACTCGCACACACACTTATAGACATAGTTTTACTGCCTGAAGCCCCACAAGAGTTGTAAGACTTCTTTTGTTGGTTTCTTCGAGTCGAGACTCACCGCCAAAGGTGTTTGACATCATGTCAAGATGATCATGTCCACGCCCCAGAGCGCCAAATAGATCAGTTATGCGACTGCTGTGACTGCCACCACCGCCGCCTCCGCCGCCACCTCCACCACCGCCTAGCAGCGGCTGTGACTCGCGATTATCGCTGCCTGCGTCCGTGGACATGCCCTCGAAATCGATTTCTGGCACTAAGCAAATATCGTCGATCTCTTCGTGGTTTGGCAAACGTATTGATGATTTTAGCGGTGATGCTGATGTGGATTGTGTTGTTGTTCCTGCCGCTGCTGCTGCTATTGTTGCCGATGTCGTTGCGCGTCGCGTCGGTGTTGCAATGTGACTAATCGCTAGAGACGACTGCGCTTTAGTTGTGCTCTCACTGCTCTCCTGTGAGTGTTTGCCATTGCCATTGCGTAGGGCGGGGGGATTTTTGTGTAGCAAGACTTCTTCTTCGTCATCGATATCCTCGTCGTTGTCATCGCCATCGTGTAGCATTAAGAGTTGTTGTTGTTGCTGCTGCCTTTTGCCCGTATCATTATCACCACCGCCAGCACCATCAATGTGGGCCACATCATCATCATCATTACCGTCATGAAGAGCGACGCCCACATTGTTATCAGCATCATCATCGTCGTCAACTGATAACAGCATTTGATCTCTGTCTCTCTTTGGCTTACGCTTTGTCCTTCGCTTACCGTTCGTCTGCTTGCCGTGCACACCAATCGTATTTATCTGGCGAATAATGAATGGTGAATAGAGATGCTCATTTTTTCAAAAAAAGGTAAAATACTTACCTCAACTTGTGTGGTCAACTGATTGACGCCGTTTGCTTCGAAGCCATTGAGCAGTGGCGCCAGCTGGTTGTTAGCTGCTCCTGTTGTTGTTGTCGTCGTGATTGACTGCTGCTTAAGAAAGTCACCAATGAGATCAACCTCATCCTCCAGCTGCAACAATGGCGCCTCAACGCTACTCGTCGTCCCATTTGGCTGAGCGTTATTCATGGCGGGGGCTTTGAAGGGCTACACGTTCGAGTGCGTGCGTTTGTAATTTTGGGGTGGGGTAGACACGCGCGACAGAACGCTTCTGAACGGGAATGTCGCCCGAAGCTCACAAATCGCAGAGTACAACAACAAAGAGCCCGCGTTGTTGCCTTTGTCGTTGGCTGTGACTTTTCGAGCGAACGTGAACACTGTTATCTACTGGGCGCTACGCCTTTGTTGTTCATAATTTGCATGTTCTATAATTTAATCTTCAAATTGGTTCTATCCTATTTTGTTGCTTATTCTGCGCATTTGCTTTGTATGCAATTATTGATTTACTTGCTCTAAAGGTTATATATATGTATATATTATATCGATTCTTTTGCCAGATACGAAAGTGATGAGCAACCAGACTGTCCACTTACTGAGAACAGCTGACGGTAATGCAAACTTGTTAATTGCAAAATTCTAAGCAAATTTATGTTATCGATTTTTTTATATAAATCGATTAAGCGCCCGCCCACCAAACGAAACATACAAATTGTTGATTTTAATACGTGTCTTAACATTTCTGAACTTTATTCTTATTTAGATAAATACCATATACAAGCTTTTTCGTTATTATTGTAGTGACATGGCTCGTCGTAGCCTTTCGATGCCAGTCAATACTGTACTCAGTTCCCTTTGCAAGTTGGTACTCTCGACTATTAGATGAATTGATTTCTTGAACTTGTCCACGGCATTCCTTAAACTCATTGGTGGCAAAACACTAAACCAGTGCAAAGGCTCTACGTAGCCATTCTCCTTGTCCACCGCATGTCTCTCAATAGCGATATCAGCAACTTGTGTCTCGTCTGAGGCCTTAACAACTCGACAAAGTGCGTTAAACTCTGCACTGTTTTCCGTTGGAATTTGGGCTGTGGATAACGAATGTCCTCCTTGTTGGAATTTTGTCCGCGCTAAGAGTATAGCACCGCTGGAGTTTGTTCGCTCGATGTCTATGCGAGTTTGCGTGTGTGCTTCGATCAAATGAAACATGTCGAGGTAAAGGGAGTCCAGGAGTTCTCCACCCGAGTTTTCTTGACTTTCAGCAGGCATTTTAAAGCGTTATTTGTTGTTAATTGAAAAAAGTTTCCTCTTTTTCTTATGATAACAGAACTTGGTTGACCTAATCATATGATTACCAATATGGGCAACAAAACTGCCCACTTAACTGAAAACAGCTGAAGGTGCTGCTAACTTGTTAGTAACGTAAAATAAGAATTAAAAAAGTTTTACGGCGCAGCACAGCAATTTAAATTTAAATAAATTAATTGATCCATTTTAAACTCTGAGGACCGTTACTTGAAGGTATCGCTTAAAAAATTTAATTAGTTATATTGAATTTTAAATATGAAAAGAGTCGTTAAGTACATCGATATACGCTACTTAGTGGTTAATGAATATTCGATCACTGTTAAAGTATCGATGCTATTTAAGTGCCGCGATATAAGTTGGACTGTTACTTACAGATGTTTTACACTACCAACAAGAGGTAACTGCGGACTACAACAAACTTAAAACTTTCTATAATCCTAAAAGGGGATAATATCGTAATCAATTAATTAACTCCTTTTAATAATATGCATAGCTATTTCAAAGAAATATGTGAATTTCCATTGACTTGACTTCTTTGAAAGGGTATGTAAACGTCTTGACTTCTTTGAAAGGGTATGTAAACGTCGGAGCTGGATGCTCACGTCTCTGTTAAACATCTAATAGTGCGGATTAGAGAAAGTTATAAAAACGCGGTGCAACTAGCAAGTAACAGTTAGTTTCTAAAATACTACTAAAAGTGTTGGTTGGACTTGATGTGTAATCGGACGTTAATTCAAATTACGAAAACTATCTATAGTCGGGCCACAATCGTGCAAATAGTTCCAAAGTTGAAGTTCTATTTGAAGAGCTTTTGATAATAATGCAAAGAGGACAGAGTGCAGATTCGGATTTACGTAGTCGAAAATACGGAAACAACAACAAACACATCAATGGTGACGTTAACGACACTTTACCGTGGTTGGATAAAGCGCAGGTGCTGCAAATCTATTTATGTTCAATATTGGTGTGCCCTCTGTTTACATCTTCAAATACAACAACTAACACACTTGCACTTAACACACACATGTAAACATCGTTTCTTTTATTAGAGATGGTTTCTCTTTCAGTTTGTTTGTTTAGTTATATCTGCCAATACACTCCTACCTAATTAGCGGTGTGAACTACGCCTTAATTGAATGTCACAAATAACAGTTACATGTTAACTAACATATACACACATTGAGTGAGTGAATAAAATGTTTGTTTCTCCGGGTATGCTTAACTAATTTTATTTAAATGTATTGTGTTCATTCACCGTTAATTACATTCTGAAATCATGTTGATTTGTAATGTCACGAATAACAGTTACTTGTAAATGTATGTGCACAGATGTCAATTTATAGATAGATTGAATATGAATGGAATTGTTTATTCTTAAAGGCTTTATTTATTCATCAATGGGTGACAGAAGTCTGCAGAAAAGTTTAAAAAAGATCCACTAGTGTACTTTTGTTGCCCACTGTGACTCTACTAATCTCTGCAACAATCTATGAGATACGTTTGAGTTTATCTTATCTGCGGCAATTTAAGGTTATTCAATCTTTAATGACATTGCTAATTTGTGAACTCTTATTAACCATTCAGACACCTGGGAAATCGAACATAGAACGCGCCGTGACTACTGCCAATTATACCCAAGTGACCAAAATGTCAACAAGCCACAAATCGACAAGTTCACATCGCAGTAGTCTTTTTAAAAGTTCGGCCGAGGATTTGGGCAAAGGCAGTGACAGTGACAACGACAACGCCAACAAGGAGACCAACATGTGGCGCAATGAGTTACCACAAGCCGATGACGTCCCGGCGTCCCCCGATATGGAGCTATCGGAGGAGCAGGAAGTGTCGGTACCAGCCAGCAAAAAGAGATTTTTCAATTTCATCGATATTGCTCTACGTACTGTGATTGTATTGGTTTTCTTGTGAGTGCCACTATTTTGGTTTTTAATCAGACAAAAATAATGAGATTGTGACTCATTTCTGTATTTATAGTAAACTGGAAACGATGACCGCATTTAAGCGGGAAATACATGCCGAGGAACTGTGGCTTTATAGGAATCCCCCACGACCGGATATTGTGAAGGGCAATGTCCTTTTGTTCCTGGTCATAACTGTACCTCTGGTGCTCACCTTGGTCGTATACGCTTTCACTAGGAATCGTCGGGATTTCGTGGCTGCCAGCTGGGCATGGACGTTGGCGGTGTGCATGAATGGCATACCAACAAGCTTGTTGAAGATTACAGTGGGGCGACCACGTCCTGATTACTTCTATCGTTGTTTTCCCGATGGCATAATGGTGTTGAACGAGACAACCAAAGCTCTGGGCAGTTCTATCCTCGATTTCAACTGTACGGGTCGTTTTAGTATAATTAACGAAGGACGCAAGAGCTTTCCAAGCGGTCACTCCTCATGTAAGTTGACTGAATATAAACCCAGATCAAGGAACAGCTTATAGATTTAATAAACTTTTTCAGTTGCCTTTGCTAGCTTTGGGTTTGTGGCCTATTACATAGGCGCCAAGCTGCATGCCTTCGATGCACGTGGACGCGGACAGACGTGGCGTTTGGTCATCGCACTTACTCCATTGTTTGTGGCCGCCTTGGTAGCTGTCAGTCGCACCTGTGACTATCACCATCATTGGCAGGACATAACAGTGGGTGCCATAATTGGTTTGATCACCGGCTACTATAGCTATCGACAATACTATCCCTCAATATTTTCGGAGGAAGCGGGCAAGCCCTACTTCCGTTGGCCACGAAAAAAGCGTTCTCAACTGGATGCCCAGGAGGACGCTGGCGGAGATGTGCTCAGGAGACCGCTGTTGGGTAAACAGCAAAGTAAATGGTCATAGATGGTTAGCTTTACAGTAGTATTTTTCTGTTACAAATCATTGCGACTTCTAGTGAGTTGCAAAATCGAAGTAATTCTATATTCCTAAAGGTAAATCGTACCAATTAATGTCGGCTTTAATGCACAGCTGTGCCGTGTTTATCGTTCAGGTTTTTAGCATGTACATATATAGGTTTGAATCTAGTGGTAGCATAGTGTATTGGCCACACAAGGCAACAGAAGTGTGTTTAATTTCGTGAAGCTTTCTTAATGTTGTGGTACAATAATTCGATAAAAGGCTTAATAGTTGTCTTCAATTAGACTAACATTGTTTTGGGAGCAAGTAAAGAAGCTATCATTAAATATAAGAGACTACAAAGATATAACAACTACAAAAACACTGGGAAAATCATAGTTTTCCTAGCCAATTTTGCTTAAACTAACAATAAAGGGATTCCTTAAACGAGATAAGACTAGTTTTGTTTCAGCAATCTTGAACGGTTTATGGAACCCCCTTAATATTGCCAACACCATCAATTTCATTATTCATTCCAGTAAATCAGTTAATTAGCTTTTTGTTTTTTTGGTTTAGCTAAAATGTTAATTTTAACGTATTTATTTTAGCAGCAACATCCAAACATTGTAAATACAAATTTGCTACATCAAAATATGACCGAAACTAGCCTAAATTGTTTTTGTTTTTTATAGTTTAATTGATAATTGGCCGACAGCGTGCTTAACTCGTGGAGTTAAAGGCCTGCAGCAGCACCTGTTTCTCCCGCTCCTTTTTCTTCACGACATCCAAACTGCGCTGCCTCCAGGTGCTTTTGCGCAGCTTGATCGGCCGACTTCCCACGTAGCGTCCGTCCATTTCCTTCATGGCCCGTATGAAATCAGCCGGTTCGCGGAAGCTGACGAATCCAAATCCCTTGCTTTTGCCGGTTCGCTTGTCACGCACCACGCGTGCTCGCTGGAACGATGGGAATTTGTTGAAAGTGCGCGTGAGCACCTCATCATTAACATCGTTGCCAAGATCACCACAAAATATGCGGAAATCATCATCAGGCCAGTCAGCCAATGAGGAATCCTCCCAAACGGTGCCGCCAGCAATTCGCACCGTCTTGCGATCCTTTTTCTTGCGCTCAGTGGACTGAAACGATTGCAATGCGGATGAGGCGCGTGCTGCTTTGATAGCTTCTTCGGCAATTGGATTGGGTCCAGATTTCTCTGCTTTGAGTTTCTTGAGCTTCTGTGTTACATCGAATTGTATGGAATTTATATTAATATCAATTGCTGGAGCCGTCGCCACTGTAGGCACATGCACAGACTGGCGGCATTGATATAGCTTAGGAGCACTGCTCAGCACAACCGGAGTGGCGGCCATGGATTTGACTGGGGAAGTAGACGTATTGCTGCCTGTCGGCACAAAGGTGGACATGAAGGTTGGTGGTGGCGGTATCGGCGGCGGAGGAACCGTTAAGCGAGGTTGATGCTGTTGCAGTTTCTGCTGCACGTTGGTATACGTATTTGCCGCGATAATCGGACGCACTTGGTTGGGCACAAAGAGATTTCGCGCTGGCGGCTTCGAGATTTCGGCTTCGAAGCGAGAGAGCTCATCTTCGATATTGCGACGTTTAGTGCCCATTTTAATGGCGCAGTTGCGAGTATTTTATAAATTAAAATTAATGTTAAAATTTTCACTTAAAACGCTTCAGACAACAGATGTTTTTAGCGACCAGTTCTTTTTATCTGCAGAACTACCAGCTCACGAACGTGAACCGTAATATGATTGGGAAAAAATACTCGTGATAATAGCGGGAATTTGCAAACGGCCATTATAACTGGGAAATACTCCGATGAACATACTATCGATATACGTACGATTGAATTGTTCGATTCGCATCATTAGTGCAAGAAATAATACATAATTAAATTAAACAATTTAGAATTGTACATTGCGTCGCAACAACTTTACAACTGTGATAGCAACAAGTATCTGGAGCAAGTCGCAAAGCCCAAAAAAACAATATCTCTCGCGTATTAGAAGCGCACAGGAGCACACATCAAAACGCACAGAGAGATTCTCGAAAGGGCAAGAACAATTTATCAAAGTAGAAATAAGTTAAATTGGTGTACATAAAATGCCACCAAAAGAACGCAGTATAGCCATGATGGGCTACCGTTCAGTCGGTAAGTGTATTGTGGGATTCACTTTGGCTCAAGCCTCGTCTGACTAATGTACATTGTATGTATGCATATGTATGTGTAGTCTGTGGGTGCGTGTGCGATGTTGTTGCTTTGCTGTAATTGCGTAGTATTTTGACAACAGATACAACAACGTAGCAAACAATTTTTGACATAGAAATTAATCATTGCGTTTCACTTTTTTTTGTATTGAATAGGTAAATCATCGCTCAGTATACAGTTTGTTGAAGGCCAATTCGTGGACTCCTATGATCCGACAATTGAAAATAGTAAGTTTTAGCAACTCTACATACATACATATTTATGCACAGATGTACATCTATCGATATGTACGAGCAGCAGCTGTTTGTTGTAAACGTAAACAGCGTTTATATACACACTCACATGCACATAGGTTTCAAACAAAATTAGTCATAAACAAAAGTAACATTTTTGAAGGATGCCAGCAGCAAATGTCGTTTTACGATGCTTTGACGTTCATGTGATTACTTCATGCACACAGAACGCAATTGAAATTGTTTGATTGTGATTAATAGTTAATACGCAACATCGGGGGTTAAATATTTTACATAATTACAGCATTTACCAAGGTTACGCGTGTCAACTCTCAGGATTATGGCGTTAAGCTGGTCGATACAGCTGGCCAAGACGAATACAGCATATTTCCCGTACAATACAGCATGGACTTTCACGGATACGTCTTGGTCTATTCCATAACCAGTCAAAAGTCATTCGAAGTTATCAAAATTATTTACGAAAAGTTGTTGGATGTGATGGGAAAGAAATAGTATGTTAACTCTATACTTAGTTTTTGACTTTTACTTAAACTTTCCCTTTAATTTTGTGCAGTGTACCTGTAGTCTTAGTTGGCAATAAGACAGATTTGCATCAAGAGCGCACAGTTTCAACCGAGGAGGGAAAGAAACTGGCTGATTCCTGGCGGGCAGCATTTCTCGAAACCTCTGCCAAACAAAACGAAGTGAGTTCGACAAAAACTACTGTTTGAGACTATAGTATTAATACCGCTTCTCGTTTTCAGTCTGTCGGAGATATATTTCATCAATTATTGTTGATAATTGAGAATGAAAATGGCAATCCACCTGAGAAAAGCAGTTGTGTTATATCATAAGAGTATACATATTAACTGTATCCAAGTTCTGGCTTAGACAATGGCAATACGAAATTCGGTTCATTATCTATTCTTATGTAAACAGTTTGGTCTGAAAAGCATGAAAAAAAAAAGAAAAATCTACATACTAGTAGTTATTAAGTTAAAGCAGCAAACAGAAACAAACAACTAACAAATATTTAGGGTCCCCTATAAAATGTTGCCTAGCAGCGTTATGTGGTCAACACTTTAGCAACAAAGCAGGTTTAAGTTAGTAAACTTTTTCACAATAACAATACAGTTACAAAATTCTTAAGCAAATCTATGCAACTAATACTGTCTTTAGTTTCAATTTAAATATAATTTGTACAATTAATCCAAATAATTCTGTGTTTGTTTTGGAATAATGACCATACTGCCTATAAGAATTTAGTTGTGTCTGTTTATGGCACACACAGGTATGGAAAAGCAATTGTAACAAAATGGATTTATTTTTGTATTTTACTTTTCAATTAGTGTAATTAAAAATATATTATTTAAATAAAAATCAGTTTGTTTTTATTTAAAACGTGGGCGCACTTGAATATTTCAACACGTTATTCAGTACTGTTTTTAAAAGTTAACAGCACTGTGAAAGTCAACATGGGGATTCTATAAATGAGATTAAACTGGAACATTAACATTTTATTAGGAAAATTTACTTAGTTCCTATTCTTTGTTACAATTAAATTGGAAAATATACAGTCTGTTCGGTGGTTTTATCTACTTGCGTTTAGATTTCAAATTTGGCGGCTATTCTATCAGTGCTATGAAGTGATCTGATCAAAAACATTCGTTGCTCAACACTACTCATTGTTTACGTTTGTCCGCGTTTTTATTGGGCGGCAGATATATTTTAATAAAAATGGACTTAAATACTTTGTTGCAGCGTGCACAAAGCCTTACAAAAGGAAATGCGGATTGTGAGCTGCCCGGAGTGGAACGAACGCTGCAACAAGTGCTGCAAGCAACGGAGCAGCTGCACAGTCGAGTAACCCGAACGGGCGCTAAGGAAATACAAGCGTAAGCTTTTTGCCGGAAAATTTATTTCACATTAATTTGTAAATCAACATTGTGTCATTTATAGCCAAATATTACTTGGCTCAAAGGGAATTGATCTGCCCAAATTAAACCAAAAGTTAGAGGCGCTCAGCACGGGCAAGACATTCGAGCCAGTGGATGTGGCTGGAGCGGACACAGATGTCTGCACATTTCTGCGAAATGAACGAGAAAACGCCATTCTGTCTGTCATAGAGGACACTAACAAAAATGTAGATACACTTATATTAATTTCAACGCCCGCATTAATTAAATGCATTTTAGATTAGCGAAACCGTCAGCAAACAGCGATGGGGCAACTTAATAAGCAGCTGGAACGAGGAGAAGACTCGCTTGCTAGATGCTCTGATTGGTCCCTCGCAAAATTTTATTGATTTGCAACGTTTACCCGAACAAATGGTACTAAATCCGGAGTGCTTGCCGCTCTCCAGTCTGGATGAAATGGGCCTGCTGTATGCCGAGGAGTTGTGTCAGTACAACTCTCAAATTTTAAAAGATCGTCCTCGTCCAAATCTGGTGCAAAAGTTTGCGCAACTGGTCAGCAGCTTCGAAGACTCTCGTCTCACTGAAATGTGGCTGCTGCTGTCGTGTGTGACCGAGGTAAGCGAGATTCCCTACCAGACTGATCCCATTAAGAGTCGTCAGCAACGACCAGAGTTTGTGGTGCACGCGCGAACGTATCTCGAGCATCGTTACAAGGTCTACATAAGCTCCCTGGTGGCTCAAGTTTGTACCACCGACAGCTATCAACTTATACGTGCGTATGTGAGTCGGCGTTTTAGTGGACAGCAGACAATTGGCCTAGTGGACACAGCGGGCGGTAAACCACTCTGGCCACTTATCTACTACAGTCTGCGTTGTGGAGCCATTGAAGCTGCACTGGAATTCTTACGTGAAGCCGGCACAAGCTATGAAGGATTCGGACAACTTATTTCTGATCGCAGTGCGGGCGTAATCAACTCCAAAATCGAAAGCAAACTAAAGCTTCAATATGCCAATAAAATACGCAACTCTACAGATGCCTACAAGAAGGCCGTGTACTGCATCCTCCTGGGCTGTGATACGAACGAAGTGCATGGAGAAGTGGCCAAGACCATTGATGATTTCCTCTGGATCAAGTTGGCCATGCTGCGTCCCGGTGATGCCACCGGCTATGGCCAACTGCAGACCTCGATTATCGAAACCTATGGTGAGAAGTACTTTAATGCTGCTCAAAATCCGCATCTCTATTTCCAAGCACTAGCGCTCACTGGTCAGTTTGAGGCTGCCATTGAATTCTTGTCGCGCACGGATGCCAATCGTATACATGCTGTCCATATGGCCATAGCTCTGCACGAACTGGGCATACTCGGAGGAGTACGTAGCGTTTCCCAGCCACTGCTCTCTATTGACATATCTGATCCAACGCCTTTGCGTCGTCTCAATCTAGCGCGGCTCATACGTCTCTACGTGCAGCGCTTCGAGGGCACAGATACAGCGGAGGCCCTGCACTATTACTACACGCTGCGTAACCTGCACGATCCCAAGGGACGCAATATGTTCCTCACGTGCGTTTGCGATCTAATTGTGGACAGCGGTGTGCTGGACACCAGCATATTTGATCTAATCTTTGGAAAACGACAAACGGAAACAGCGTCCGAGCACATTTATTTTGGGTAATTATAAATATATTTTCATAAATTAATACAATACACTAACAAATAATTTAAAAATTTTCTTTAGGGGTGTCTTTCGTCAGTTTAGCTGTCCGGAGTTTGACACATGCACCATGGCAGCCCTTGTTGCCGATGAGTTGATCACGCGTGGTAACTTTGAGATGGCGGTGCGTCTTTATGATATGGCTGGCAAACTGAATCTGGCATTGAAGCACATTTCCATACTGCTCGCCCAGGTGGTGCAGCAGCCAGCAGTGGAGGGTACATTACGATCCCGGCTCAGCTTGGAGGCTGAAGGCTTCAGCCGTCGTTTGACGAACCGACAAACCGAAATAGAGCCCAAGATCTTGCTTAGCTTCAGTTTGTTGCAAGATTTGCTTAAGTTCTTTGACAGCTACAATGATGGCAATCACTTGGTAGCATTAGAGCTCCTGGACCAAACTGGTCTCATACCCAAGAGCACACAGGATGTGGACGCTTGTTTGGCCAGTGTTAAGCGATTAAGTGGTGAGGTCATTAAGGTGATTCCCGATGTTATGGTTGCCGCCATGGACATTACACTCACAAAGTACAAGCACCTAAAGACAGAGATTGATCACGGAGGTTTACTGCACCATCAGCGTCTTGAGCAACTGCGGGAACGTGCCAAAGCCATTGCAAACATGGCCGCCACAATGCCCTACTGTCCAACAAATCAGCGTCTGTTGCAGCTGGAGCTGCTGATGCACTAACTTAAATTCTAAGAAATTTTTTGTAATTAAATTTAATTGAGAACCAGATAAATGAATTCCTCGTCATCGTCCTGCATCTCTATATGATTATGGTTATGTTCATTTCGTAATTCAAGCTTTTGCTCCAATTCTTGTAATTTAAGACGCACTTCAGCAATTAATTGCTTCAATTCATTAGTCACCGATTTTCGATCCATGCAGTTTATGCAATTCGTTGAGTTAACTTCGAGTTCAGACTCTTGAAAATTATCATTGCTTTCAACCTTTTTCAAGTCCCTGTCAATCGTTACTTCCAGTGGATCCTTGTCTAAGCCCAAATGCAGTTCTGGAACTGCGTTCTTTAAAAGTCTGTCTTTACGAACAAAGCAGGGTTGGAAATGTTTGCTGCATATATAGAAATGTTTTCTATTGTCTTCTAGTTGACATATTTCTAACCATTTCATTCGGCTTTCGATATCCATTGGAAATACATGAATTACTTCTGGTGACTTTGCACTGCATTTTTTAACGCTACATTTCCGCGGGTTCCGGATTGGTTTTTTAAATTTATGTATCCCCTCGGTTTTACCTAAAAATGCAAAAGGTATCAGTTACGCAACAAGTGCAAGTTATGGCGTTCTATTCGTAAGTCTTTATCTTTTGGAAATTTATTTAAGTATTCAGTGCGTGGGGCGTCACAATTTGGAACTACAGAAGCTTTTCTTTGCGGCATTTGTTTATGTTTGAAGCGCTAACTATTAGTTATAGTGCTGTACAACTTTGGAAAATATTTTTAGTAGACAGCTGCAGGCCAGCTGATTACTGAGCCGTGAAGTAGCCCTGGCCATTGGTATTATGTAGAATGATCTAGTCTGGTCACACTCAAGACTTATCGATATATTTGCCTATACTTTTGCGTCCATCTCGAGATGGCATTAAAAAACTTTTAGAAAAAACGTAAATTTTTTTCTAATCAGAATCATAATGTTTTCAATGAAATAAAACAAGTGTAAGTGCAACCAAAAAGTTACGGACTATACAAAGTTTATGGTTTCACTGACATCAGTTATAAAGTGTCTGCTGTGGGGGGCGCTTAAAAAAACTAGGTTTGTGTGCAAGTGTGTGTGTATTTCGGGTTGTATGTCGCCGCCGCTTAGTACCTGTTAAAACGATTAACCATCGATAAATTGTGAATTTCTAAGAGTAATTACAAAAAAAAAATAAACAGTTTTCTTAATTATCTTTCGCTTTCCAACGCTAATGATTTTGTGTATTCTTTAAAATAGCATAAGTAATTTTATTGAACTAAGCGGAAGTTTTTTCAGTGTTCTGTTAAGTAGCATAACAGCAAAATGTTAAATTTTGTTGTTTTTTTTTTTGTAGCAGGTGGTGGACTTGTACTAGCTAAAACTAAACTTAATAGCAACTTGATATACAAGACGAGGTAAAATAAAAGCGTCAGTAATTTAAAACCGGAGACAACTTCGAGTGGAAGCATATGTGTGTGCGTGTTCGTGTATGTGTGTGCCGCAATTAAACAATAAGAATCACAAGCACTGTTTGTGTTTGTGTAGTATGATGGATGGGGTTGTTGGAGAGGGGATGGCGGACGTTGAGGAGTTTTTGTTTGTCTGTGTGTTTGGGCGTGGAACGCACAATTGGCAGGCAAAACTTTTTTTATGGGTCCAGCAGAGACAAACACTGTCCGAATCCGAATCCGTCTCGTCAGAGTTAACGAAGCACGAAATTAAGTTAATGTGGATGATGTGTTGTTGGTTGTGAAAGGTTGTTTGCATTCACTAGTTTGTTTTGGCCAGGCTAACTTAACGATTAAAATGTAATCTTAGCACTTGAAAAGTGCCTGCGCAAAAAACTGTCTGCCCCCACCTCCCCCAACGTATACGCACACGCACACACACAAACACTCACACACTTTAACTAATTGTTTACATCAGCGCGCGTTTTGTGCTCTTTCGCTTTGCTGGAATTTTTCTTAAATTATTTTGTGTGCGATCCCCACAAACACACACATAAGAGTGTGTTTGTATATGTTTTCAATTGGATCATTAATATTAATATGCCGCGCATTTCAACGATTTCAATTGGCGCATGGATTAACAGATTCCATACATGTTTTCAGTTTTTTGATTTTGAAACCGATTGAATCGCAATGATGATGATGAAGTAAACAGCTGCTAGGGAAGTCATCAACGCTATGTCATTGCTGCCACCGCCACCCCCGCCTCCAACGGCTGCTGGCGGTAACAGCAACAACAGCGGTTCGGGGGGCAACGTCAATCATCAGTTGCTGCGACCCCAAACTCTTGCCGCTCCAGATCGTGAACCCGTTGAGTTTAACATCAATCTGGTTGGCGCACCACCCGAAGTGGAGCAACTGGTGGAGCAGATTAAAAGTGTAGCCGAACAATTTCTATACCATTGGAAGAGTTTTCCCATCGGTGAGTAGTGCAGCAGAACAAACATTTAAATCAGTAAAAATAAACTTTAATTTTTTCTGTGTTTTAGTTCTGCCTCAACCATTGGCCAGCGGTAGTCTTAATGTAACGGTACACAATGCAACAAACAGCGTTAGTGGCCGCAAAAAGCGTCCGATTAATCAGAGTGACCTATTTATCGCGCCGCCCTTTGATGAACTGGACGCCGTTGCATCTGATGGCAGCGGCGAGCCGCGTCGCCTAACAAATGCACAATTGAAAAGTTTGCGGGAAACTGGGTGAGTTTGGAGCCGCATGAATGCAAAACTTGATTAATTGGAAGTTTAAAAAAAAGAAGAAATATACAATTTAAAAAGAACAGCATGCACAGTCGCTTTCCTTGCGAGAGCGTTGTTTGCATTTAAATCATAAATCGATCGAGGCGCCAGCTGTGCTTACGTATGTGCATACGTAACGTAACGTAATCTGTACCGCTGCATTAGCTTAGCCACACTACGTATGCCGCTTTATGCGGAATTCGTTTCAAATGCAATCACAGGAAACCAAATCATTTGTCACATTCCGCACGTACACTTAACTCAGCTGCTGAAAACAAAAGCAAACGCAACAAAATGAAAATTAAAAGCATGTTTCAAAAGTCTTGGGGAAAAGTTATTTTAAGTTTAAACTTTAACTTTATAATTCGCATGCCACACACATTTTTCCACTCTCTTCACAACAACACTTAATATAAAGTTAACATTAATATATAATTAAGATAAAATGCGCAAATGTTACGTTGCGGGAGATAACCGTTACAATTAACGTAAACAAAATATTTGTATGTGAAATATTTCTGAAAAGCTTGCAAAAGGATAAATATGGAAAGCCGAAGAAATTAACTTTGGGACAATTGGAAACAATACGTAAAAATGGGTAAATAAACAAAAATAAGCAACGAATTAAAACAACAAAAGTCGAAATAAATGTTTTACGTGTTTGCCATTAAAATTTCAATTACTTAGTCAGTGTATATTTTATACTTTTATGTTATTTATACTTAATATACATACTATAGTGTTATGTATTTTCATTTTCCAACTTTAAAACACATGAACAATGTGTGCTACATTATTTTCAGTATATTTATTACATTGTGTATGTTACCATAAATTATAGCAGCTACTGTCAAATTTATGCATGCAAAAATCTAAAACAAATGAATTGCATGTCGAAAATGAACAAACTAAATTTGAAATGTGTTGGCAACCCTGAACAAAATGAATGTCCGCCATTTTTAAGATGCTGGTAACGGTGTGCAGTGAACCGCAATTGTTTTGTCATCGCCGTTTAAATATATAAATTGTTAGTTTATTAAGCATTGTGGGCTGCCCATCAGTCAAACATAAATTGTACAATTGTATCACAAATCACTAGCAGTCTTGGTATTTATTAAAAATCATTGCTTAACGATTCGACAAAACATTTGCTCATTGTGCATATTTTCATTATCATACACATTTCAAATTAAGCATATTTCCAACTTTTCCAACACTGGATCATATGAAAACACAAATAAATCCCATTCGGAATTTGGACAACGCTTGAGCATGCCAATCAGTTGTGTCTCTATCACCATATATTACTACTATATGTGTTTTATGTTGTCCCTTTTATAGTGTATTGAACTGTATCTAAATCTGTGTGTGTGTTTGTTTCTGTTCGCAGTGAATTCGATGTGCCCAGCTTGCACTTTACTGGTCAGGTGCACAAATGGCGACTGTCGCAGCTGCTGCAGAAGGGAACTCTGCGTGCCCATGATTCTTTTCTTAGTGATCTGGCTTTGGCGGCACGCTTTGTGGTTGTCACCGCAAGAGCACGCATCTTTTCTCACTTCTTTTCGGTAGTGCATGCGGCGCATGCGCTACTCGATGCACTCATCCGGCTGACGGACATGTTTATCGGTGTACCGGCTTTGCTGGCCCATAATCTGGACTATAAGATTAAGGAGGAGCGTTGTCGCTTTCTAATTGCCGAGCTGGTGTGTCGTGTAAGTTCGCTATTATTTTTGTAATGTGTTCCTTATAATACAATTCATGATTCATTTTCAGCCGGAGTTTGAGGACTGTTTGGATGGACTTTGCTCCTATGTGAGAAAAATGCTTCGTCGTGCCACCATGGAGAAGTTTGATTTCAATAGCTGCGAAGTCTCACAGCCAGTGCCATATCTGTTTCTCACTCCCAAAGGCCAGGAGATTGATTTACGTTTATTTTGCCGAGATATCATGAGGAAGGCACTTCCCGTGCTTGTGGGCATATTGGAGCGAGAGACTCGTGGCTGGTTTCTGCATTTCCGGGAACGTCTGATAGCCGAACTGCGCGCTAAGAAGTTGAATGATAAGGAAATCGAGGAGGAAGTCAACGAGGCGGTCATGAAGGAGTACTTGCAGCGTGTCTATAGCTCTATTATGTCCAATCCGAAGCTGGCCGAATTGGGTAATGGAATACCTCAACTGTTGGTCGATCAGGCCCAGTCGGTAGTTATCATGTACAAGGCTGTCGACAAGGTACAGCAGGATATTAAGCGAACTCGTGAGGATCATCAAAAGTGTTTGGCCAACGATCACTCTGTTTTGTCCAGAGTGGCGCCTTGGTTACGGTCAAAACTTCGCCATGCCGAGCAGCATAAACTCTACAAGTGCGCCTGGTCAGCCCACGAGGAGGCACTTAAGCTCTGTAGTCAACACAATCTGCATCAGACCGCCTACTTTCTGTCTCGTGATCTTGCCTTCATGAAGGAACGCGAACCAGTGCTGCTAAAGGAGCTTAAGAATGCCAAAACGCCCACAAGGAGCTTCCAATGGGCGTGTCGCATTTGGTCACCACAGTCATGGATTATAAGGCGAAATTTCCAAGGACAATCCGATGTGATTCCCACAGTGATAAGTCAGCAGGCGACATCTATAGTTACGCCTCGATCAGATCCCAGTCAACCGGTGTTCCTGGTCGAGAAGGAAATGATACGCACGACTAGTACACGTTGGCCTTTTTGGCGTCTGCTGAATCTCTTGCAACGCACCTGGTGCTGGACATGGAACATGATGTTTCTGCTCGGCATTCTGGTGCCCTGGTGCAGTCCGCTTGGACTGCGAGCATTGTTCTGCGTTAAACCCTTTATGCCGGACTTGGAACTATCACAAATCAATGGAACACTCTTTCCTCGAAAGACCAGCATCACACAGACCTTGGCCTCCCGTTTAATCGAACTCTGGCGTCACATATCAAAATCCCGAACACACTTCGAAACGGAACCGGACACAGGTAATAAGAAACAAAGTGACTATTTAAATTATCCCATCTTATATGGAAATCCTTTTAGGATTCATTGGTAAGGGCTTGACACGCAACTTGAATCGTACATGGAACTACTTCTTCAAAGGATTTCTTGGCACAATTGTTATCCTGTTCGCATTCCCATTGATCTGCCTGGCGACCAGTTGCCTCAGCATTGGACTCGCACTAAGTGCACCACTGTGGATACCGGTATTTGTACTGCTGCTGCACATCTATATGATACTCATCTATGATCTGGATGCGCCGGACAACACACGCAACCGTTACTGCATTCTGCTGGAGGCACTCGTCTGGAATTTCCTAATACAGGGCCTGCTGCAGCCGTTAGCGGCGATTTTGGTCGCCACGCTGCTTTGTCCGCTTGCAGCAGGCGTTGTACTAATAGGTACTTGACATCAGCTTCACCTTTTAGACAGAGATTAACAGAGCCTTTATTTGTAGTTGGCGTTGTGCGGTATACATTCCGTTTGCTCTGGGATTCGCTGGCGTTTCATTTGTTCATCAAGAAATGCGGACGTGTGCCAGCTTCGGATAGCATTGCCGTTAAACGGATTGCCGGTCCTGGTTTAGCGCTGGATTACTATTTCATTATACGTCCGGAGCAGGCATTGGCAGCGCTTGAGGCTAAAATGGAACTAGATGAGCTGCAGGCCTATCAACATGCCACCGAACGTGTTGTTCTACAGCCCCAACAAGATTTTCTGCAGTTTGTCGAAGCTTGTTTTGGTCCCTTCTCGGCACAGCTTTCCAAAACGGGTCCCTATTTGGCGTTGGATCGCGAGGCGCAGGATTTGATGAGCACGCTGCACGAAAAGTTGGAGAAGCGACGCAGAGAGCTCCAAACAACACTCAGCACGCAGGTGAAAACCCGAATTAAGCTGAATACCAAAGAATTAAAGGTGAGTTCACATGAAATCCATTATAATCATCTATTTCATACTTAAATTGATTGCTTTCTGTAGATTGCTATACAACTGGCCGCCCATTTACTGGAGAAATACTATCCGTCTCATGTCATCGGCAGACTGTCCATTAGCGAAGAAGAATTTTGGGATAATAAGGTGATTATATTATTTGGTGAAACCTTCGATTGTTACTCAACTATTTTGTTGCTTTACAGGGTCTCTCGGTTAATGATTGGCCGGGACTGGCTGGTCTCATCTATACGGATATATTTAGTTTAGATTTTCTAACGCCATTGACTGAAAACGATACGCATTTTAAACTAGAACCACATGCCTCGCTTGATCTTATGCGCTACACGGAGATGGTGAAGAATGCCAACGATGTGATCGGTTCCAAGGGTCTCGATTTGTTGGGCAATGTCTATGCACCGCGTGGTAATGTCCAAGTGCATTTACCATTTCTGGAAGTGACTGCATTCAATCCACGTTCCCGCATCACGTTAACATTTCGTAAACCCGAAAAGCGGTAAGTAAACCATTTTCCCAAACTAGATTGCTTCATTTGACTAACTCTACGATTTATTCAGTGATATGTCTGTGGGTCTAACGACGCCACGAGTACGCGCCCATCGTGCTCAGCATGTGCCGAAGATGGCCCAGGATGCACCAAAGCCTTGGCGTCCATGGAAGCAGCAGTGCGGTGAGCGTAGCGTTACGGAAAAGCTGTTGATACCGCTGCCAGTGCCACATCCTGTGCACATTGCCATTGCCATTTACAATCGCGATACGGAGCAACCCATACCACTCGACTCAGAGCTCGTCTGGGAGATACTCAAGTCCATTGAGGACTGCCAGGGTGGAGATGCAATGGTAATTGCTTTTTTTTTAACAAGATTTAAAGTCCTTTCATTAAATTAGGGCATTTTACAGGCTGTGCACTCAGTAGCACGCTACCATGGCGCAGTGATGGAGTCGAGCAACGATTCGTTGGCCAGCAGCAGTAGCATTGGCAGCACACGAGACTCTGGATCTGGTTCGGTATCTGGCTCGGCTATAGGCAACGGCACCGAAACTTTACCATGCGGCAATCGTGAGGTCAGTTTAACAAGATACCATTTAATTATATAGCATTAAATAGCTAAACATATTTCTCGACAGGTTTGCACACAGGTTAAGGTGGATGCCGAGCCTGCACCCAGTGCCTCTGGGTTCCACTGGACGCTTAGCAACTGGGGTGCAGCACAGACGGCTCGTCGGCGCACAAACTCCAATGTACGCGTCGATTTGGCCAGTCCCGAGGATATATCGCTGGATACGGATAGCTCGCGTGCTGTTTTCAACAACGCCTACGGCACCACAGTCTAACAGATTCACGCTGGTTTGGGCACACATAAATACATATATATAATCATATATATAACATTATATATAGAGAGAGATACAAAATACGCTCGCCTGCATTTCTGCATTTTTTGAAAAAGAACATTCAAACTATTCGCATTAACCAGTTAAGCTTTTGTATATGACACGCATAGCAAAGTGACATGATCGCGATTTTATAGCTTTATTTGATTCAATTTGAACAATTTGGCAAATACTGAATGGAGCAAGCAGCCAATCTCCAGTCTGTGTGGAGAGTAGACGCAGAAGATACCCTCTAAAAGGCTTAAGCCAAGCAGGCATGCTAGTGTGGAACAAATTTATTCATATACATATATCTAATTATATACATACACATATATATATATTTACATGCATATGCGTATATGATATATACAATACCTTAATGAGTTGTTAGTATACAAACTTTAACATATATACATTCACACAAAAACACACACATACACTTACACAAATCTAAGAAACAAAAGCAAAAGCAACTTAATTCTAGTCGCAAGCAAATTTCATGCAGCAATTTTAACTCGAATTCTTCTTATGCAACACTAATTAGAGATTTAATTAAATGCTATAGCTTAACGCTCGAAATATTTAACAGCAGTTATAGTTTTTAGAAATTTCTGTTCCGATTTGTACAAAATAACAATTAACAAATCAACTAATAACGCGCTGTGGTCCATCATCATCAATCAAAAAAAATTCCATCGGCATTTCAATCACAAAACTTTTCTGTCTGTCTGAAAAATAATTTTATATTTAAATGTTTTCAAGAGATAAATTAATGGTTTCAGATATATATCGATTGAGTTAAGCAATACAATTTGAATAAGAATATAAATGTGGATTTCAAAACTTTTTTATAGCTTAGATAGAAATTCCATCAAGCCATTCAAAGTGAGTGATTAATTACAGATCGAGTTCATTATAGGAGTATTAATCAGATGATTCAAATGTATTATGTTCCTAATATACATTTTAAAGTGTTTATTTTTCAATTAGAAAATTCGATGTTAGTATTAATACTTTTGATCGATATTGATCTTATGAAACACGAAATTCAGACAGATAAAATGAATCAGCTGATTGAAGTTGAATCAATCAAACAATTTATTAGAATGCTAAATAAGTTAACAAATTATTACCAAGCAAATTCCATAAACAAATCAAAATAGTTTGACCGATGGGAATAAAATTCTGGTACCACTGTGCAATGGCCATGAGATTTTCTTTGTACCTAACAAATACGAGAACCTAATTTTAACAAATACATTTTATAATTATAAATGCCACGAATTGTACTATGAGAAATTGAAGTTAATGAAGTTGAAATATTGTTAATTAATATTAAATATGGTATAACAACTAATTTATATACTTACACACACACATAGTAACAGTACGTGTATTAAGTACTATGTTTTTACTACTACATACTTACAATTCCTTCTCTTTCTCTTCCAAACAAAACAAAATATATGCGAACATTAATAAATTAATAGTAATAACGTAATTAAATAGATTATTGTATTGTACAACAACAAAACAGCATTAAACAAAAGGCAGTAAACAAATTTGTAAACTTTTCCAAATATAACTTTTCACATTTATAAATGTAGCAAGAAAGAATGAAAATATTTAAATTGTGATTGTTGAAAATTTTTTAAAGTATCTGCCGCTTTCCAATTAATTAGCTGTATTACCTGTATTACCACTCCATCCCCCCTTTTACCTATACATACGTATGCCCTCCAAGTATTCACTTTCGAGTTATTCGTTTTGATTGTTACATTTTAACTGCCACACAACTTGTATTATTTTAATAATTTTTTGTACTATTTTACATTATTTCGCACTGCTTACACTAACCTCGACTATGACTTCGGCAGCTTCCAGTGTTTTATTTTTTACAAATTTTATACTGTAAATTGCTCAGTGAAAATTTAACGTTGGAAATTTCGCAAGAAATCACTTCGCTGAGTTTAAATTGAGCAATTAAGCAATTTCTAGCCCTAATTATGATTTTAAGCCAACAACAAGAACAAATCGAATGAAATTTTTTACATATATACATACATACATATATATACATATATAGTATATATGCATACAAATATACAAGCATACATAATTATGTAGTTATACAAATTAAAGAAAACATACAGATTAAAACCAGAACGATAATCTCAAGAGCGCATTGAACAATTTTATGAAAATGAAACGTAGTTTAATTAATATGTAATAAAACAAATGTTGGATAAAAAATAACAAAAATGTATTTTTGTTTTTATTTGGGATCGGTAGAGGGTACAAAAAACAAGGAAACTATTTTGTTTCAGTTTGCAGCCAAAGCGCCCACTGTGCGCTTTTTGTTGCTTCGATATATCGACTTTTGGCTGTAGCGCTGGCACATCACCAGGCGAACAACAAAATGAGCTAGCAGAACGATGCAGCGTAGTGGATCCTATTGTGGATCCTGAGAGCGAGAGCGCGCTACGCTGATTGGCTGCTCTCATTGCCCACTGATAGACGCGTGCACATGTGTGCGTGCATAGCGGACGCTCTCATGCGTGTGTGTGCGCTTTGTTTACGCGCGTACACAGAAATTTTGCCTGCTGACGTTTTTGTTCGCCTGGTATTTCAGATGGCGTCTGGCACCGAAAAGTGTGGCAAAAATCACTTTTAGTCGAAATACACAAAAGGGTGTCCGAAAGGAAAAACAGATGTGAGTTTTTTGTTGTATACATTTATTACGTAATTCATTTTTTATTAAAGTATCTTAAGTGTAGAACAGATTCTTAGGAATATGAATTAATTGTTAGCTTATGATAAAATTAACCAACAAAACTCGCATCGAGTACAAGGTAATAAACAATTCGAAAAGGTGAATTTATAAAAAAGGGAACTTATAATCACAATAATTTGTTAGTTTTACTTAATGTTTTGATTGCAACTGATGGTTTGTTAATAGTTTTTAATTAATATTTAATATAATTAACAATATAATTGGTAAGTAACTTAATAAACAGCGCAAATTAACAATTAAGTAAATATTGCAAGTCGCTACGCGACGCAGTGCCATTGACATAGGGAAATAGTAAAGATTTATATATATAAAAAGGGGATGTACAAATAGTTAAGAGAGGAGGGATAGAGAGGGAGGAACAACTTGTGGAAAAGCGGATCAAGAAATCCGCTAAATAACATTTTTACAGCCCTAAGTTCTCTGAGTGAGTTTTACTATTTAATGCATGAAAGGTACTTTTTCCAAAGTTAAGGTTTTTTTTTTTTGGAAATGGTCGAGTCTAAAGAATCAAAAATAGAATATATATAAAGGTATGTGTGTGATTTGGAGTAGTAAAAGTTCTCCGAGGCTTTTGAGTAGAGTAACCACTTAGTTTACAAAGAAACAAACGGAATTACAATGGTCCAATGGGTCAAATGCGCTTTTTCCCCGAGGAATCGACTACTGAGATTGAGATTTGAATGCGTTACAATTGGAAATGGTGCCAAATACTTTTAAGTTAACATCTATGTAGTGCATGCTCTACATGTTTTGGGAATGTTTTTCTTTTCTTTCTTAAATGTTGTGTGTTTTTCTTAAATTCCATCGAATTTAATTTGTTTTAATTGCTATGCGAAATCTCTTTCTCTGTCTCTGACTCCGAGTCTGTCTCATTGGAATGGCATTAGATTGTTTGCCGTTGTGTTGAGCAATCCCAATCTTTGTTTCTGTTTGCGTTGCTCCGTCATGTGATCCTTGAGTTCATGCAGCTGCGTCGATAGGTTTTTGATAAGCAACTGCGTCTCTAGCAGCTGGGCCTGCATGCTCCGCATCTCGATCTGCTCCCCATCGGCATCTACAGCGGCCAGGGACATGGCACGTAGTCGTGGAAACCATTCCAGAATGCCGGCTTTAACCATGGCATAGACATAGCTCTCGGGTCCGGTGAACTCAGTGGGATCCTTCACCTTGACCAGCACAATAAAGTACAAGTAATGCCACATGTTGTGCTCGCTCTTGATGTGCTCCTCAAAGCTAACTGTCTTGTTGTCAAATGCCGAACGATTCAGGGAACAAATGAAGCAGGTTGTCTTCAAAATCGCCTCTTTTTGCTGCTTCTCCGATCTCAGATCAGCAAAGGTGTCGATGATGACACCGAAAATCAAATTCAGCACAATAATGATGACGATAAAGAAGAAGAGCAGATCGTAGATCACACGAGCGACAAAAAGACCCTCCTGCAAAGAAGTATACTCAAGATTAGCGGCAGGAAATGAGAAGGAATCAATTTAAGCTACCTTGCTTGACGGTGCTCTGAGTATGTCACCAATGCCGCCTCCGTTGCGCAAGCCCTGATTCAGTGTCGTCACAATGCACATGACCAACGAGTCACAGGAACGCTCCTTGGCATCCCCGCCGGCAGCAACTTGTTGTGCGGAGTTCGCAGAGCAACCACCTAGTTCATCTGGCTTGGCACAAGATTCCGGCAGCGGTACCGAGAGCGTTAGAGGAGTGGTCGTTTCTTGCTCCTCAAAGTCCACAGAGACCAGAAAATCATCCTTGAAGAACATGTAGCCAATTATGGAGAACAGATAAACCAAGATCAAGGCCAAGACGGCAGTTAGGACTATAGAACGTCCATTACGAGTCACCGAACGAATGACATTCACCAAGGTTTCCTCCCGATAGACGACATCAAAGAGCTGCAAAGGCGTTTAGATTGATTAGGTTACTCTTAATAGGAGTAAGTGGATGCAACTTACCAGCAGTGAGTAGAAGAAGGGATGAAAGATCAGTCCACAGAAGCAAAATGCTATATAAATGCAGTGATAGAGCAGCTGAAAGTCGGTGATTATCTTGAGGAAATGCTTCTCCAGCGTGCCCTTGTTACCCATAATGCTCACAATATGAACGCTCTTCAAAGTCACCTGTTTAAACAGTTGTAAACTAGTTGAGTTTTGATCAATATATTGACAGATTACTTACCGTAACAACGCCAAGTAAGCAGAGTGTGGATTCGGGACCCAGCAGGAATATAAAACGGAGTATTACGGAGCCAATAAATGTGCGTATGCCCGATTCTCGGGGTAGCGTTATCACAATTACCAGTGAGAATATCAATATGGCCCAAAATAGCAGCGAAATGTGTGAGCTTAGTTCTGAAAAGGACAAAACGATTAAGTCGGGTCTAGTTCGGAAAGAAAGCTAAGCTATAATCCCACCTGGCACAGTGTTGTCAAAGGGATAGAAAAATGCCACAATCATATTAATGACCACCACGCAATTGAAGAGTATATTGCTCCAGAGGGACATGTAGCTGCTAATCCAGAAGAGCAACTGTTGACCTACAGAAAAGGAATTCAGATTTGTTAATTTATTTATCGAACAATTAACAAATTAAGGCACTCACTTCGCAGTTTCTTTTGCCATTTCATCTCATTGAACATTTCCTCGGCCTTGTCAAAGAAATCTGCCACTTTTGAGCCCTGATCATCGCGTTCCGCAGTGTTAAGTATTTTAGTTTTAGTATCTGTGGTGAGATATTCGCAGATTTCTGGTATGGGGAATACAATTTGTTCCAGTGTGCGATCGTTGCGAACAATCTAAGTGAAAAGAAGAGGAGAATGTTAGAGGAATATAAACTACCAGCGTTGCTACAACCTACCTCAATTTGAGCCGTGTGCGTTGCGTAGTACATGAGAGCCTGACTGGTCTTGGCATCAAAACTGGCCGATTGAGGATCCTCGGAGGCTTTTAGAAGAGCCGCCAACTCCTTGTTGTGCTGCGCCAGCTGATGACAGAGTATATAGATGTTGTGACCGACTTCACGAGGACTGACTGTGGCATCGTCATCATCTGTGGCCGCACTCGGCTCATCAGCGTCGTCCTGCTCATCGATAAGCTCCTCCTGATGATAGGCCTTGCAGGCGACCTCCACCAGCTGCTTGGGATTCATGTTGTACAGAATGCGTTCGGCATTCTCGCTGTCGCCGCGACTCTCCATGATGGCTAGCAGTAGTTTGGAGGCATTGTTCTTAAGCTCCAACACCAGATCCATGCGGTTCTCGCCCAGCGGATTTATGTTGTTCAAGATGAGTGCGGTGATGATGTCCAGTCCATTGGATTCATGGGTGGCAATGCAGTTCTGGTTCTCATGGCAGGGACCCTGACAGTACTCGGTGAGGGTCTCCAGGGTCTGGTTGATCAAGGCTACGTTGTGCTCGTTAATGTAGAGTCCCAGCAGTCCAAGTCCACCGGTGGTGGAGCCACAGATGCAGTCGAGGAACATCAGAGTCTCCGACACCAAATTGTTGTTGGTTTTGTTGTTCTGATTGCGCAGCAGATTCTGCAGATCCGGATTGTGATTCTCGCAGAGCAGCTGAAGGAAACGTAGTATCGGTTGCATCACTAGCACCTTGTTGGACAACTGATTGCGCTGCTCCTTGCTGTCCCTGTGCTTCTCCAGCTTCTCGGCGAGTATATCCTCCAGCGGACTGTTCACACTGACCGCCGAGCTCTCCTCGCCTGAGTGTATATTCCTGGCATTGCCATATGCCCGAGCTGTGGCCAGTCCCGCATTGTGTAGCTCCCGCTTCAGTTCGTCCGTGATGACTACGCCGTTGCTCTTGAGGCCATGCTTGCGCGAGATCTTGTCCAGCTCAAGATTAACATCCTGTTTATGCTCGTGGGCCTTGGCCGCAATGTCTGTGGTGTTGACGGACACCGTGGACTTGATCTCCTGCTGGGCATCCTTCATCTTCTCAAAGAAGACCTTGAAGAACGCCTGGTTGAGGTCATCGCTGAGGAACTTCTGGAACATGCCCTTCTGTATGATTGGATTACCGCCCTCCAGCAGCGCTATGCCCAGCTCCACAGCCTCCACAAAGATGTTGGGCGAGTGCACGGATTTGATAACCAGTTCCACTACCAAATCGGAGGCACCCTCGCGATCCAAATGATTCTGCATTTCGTGGAGTGTTTTGCCCGCACGTGCTAAGTACTTGGCACCCGGTCCATGGGTGACTAGATGCAGTTGCTTGGCCGGATCAGAGGCAGCAGCAGCTGCAGCAGCAGCGGCGGCAGCAACGGCGGCAGCCACAGCTGGTAACTGTGGATGCTGTTGCTCCTCCTCCAGTTTGGGTGCACTCTTGGTTTGGAAGTAGCGCAGCAGCAGCGTCTGACGCAGTGCATCGCCCTTCTCCCCATAGTTCACATCGATGGCCATCATTTCGCGCAGTGTACGCAACACCTTCACGCACATACGCTCCTCCTTCTCCTCGAGCAGCTTCTCCGTGTGCTTGATCAGCTTGCGAATGAATCCGCCGCTCTCACAGCGCTTCCTTGCCTCGGTGCCAGCGGGAAACAGCAGCTCGGAGCGATAGAGTATGTCCACGAGCAGCGAGAGTTCCGCTTCAACCACCGGCTTTAATTGATCCTCCAGCAGCGAGACAATATCCTGCAAACCCTCGATGATGGAACGATCCCAACGCATGAGATGTGACGACTGTTGTGTCTCGTATTTGGGCTGTTTGGAGGCCAGCAGCCATTTGGTGGTCTGCCTGGTGAGCATGGCCGTCTTGCTGGACATGTTGGCCACCTGCTGCTCCAAATCCAATGGCAACACAATGCTCCTCATCTTGGCCGAATCGGTCAGTGTGCGTATGCAGTTCTCCACATTGAAGCGGTCCGCTAGAGAAAGCCATTTGCACTGGGTGAGACGATAGGCAGCCTGTAGCAGCTGCACAAAGATCACCTGACGTGACTGCACAATGGTGCTCTGATCCGAGAAAGGACTGGAGAAGAAGCTGCTCAGCAGATTGGTAATGCCATTCAGTACATAGGCCAAGAGTGTCTTGTTGGTAGTGGCCGATGTGTTGGCGATTAACTGATTCAGATCTACCAGGAAACTCTTCTCGAAGAGACTCCACATGTGCCCCGAGGCATAGATCTCCTTCATCTCCACCTCGGTGTCAATGTAGCAGTGATTGAGGAAGTCCACATACGCCTCCTTCACCTCGGGCATGCACAGTGGATGGCAAATGATGGTCACGATGTCATCCAGGGACAACAGATTATTACACTTGATCTCCGTGTATACGTTCTTGCCCATGGTGCAGCAGGCCAGTAGCTTCACCAGCTCCACATGATACTTGAGTGGACTATCGTCGGACAGCTGCTGGCGACTCTGGAGCTGCTGCTGCATCATCTGCACAAAGTGATTAAAGGATGTCTTGTCGTTGTAGAAAACTAGCACATCCTCGCCAGAATTAATAAGCTCCTGCATCACCATGTCCTGGCATTTGCGTATAAACTGATTCTCTGCTTTCACTATGGTCTGCAGGAACTGCAAATAGGCCACATGACGGCCATGAATCTCGATGCAGTGGACAAAGTGTTGCACCACCTTGTCCGTTACCTCATTACACAGCGCCAGGTTGTCCTTGAAGATGGCACAAACGGTCTTTGCTTCGAGTATCTACAAATATCAAGTATACGCATTAGAATGAGGAATCCTTGGGGAGTTTCCTGACTTACCCCAGGATTAAGGAACAAATCGAGGTGATTGTGGAGCAGCACTTGGTTCTGCTGATTACCAAGACAGAAGTTCTGCAGAAATTCATGAGCCAGGCACATGAGTTCCTTCATCAGCACATCGTCCTTCTCGTCATAGGGATTCTGTAGCAGATCCAGAACTACAGTGTGCACACCCACATTGCGTAGCAGTCGCTGCTCATGTTTGCGAGGCTTTATAACCGGACCTGCTCGGAGGGAGAGAGAGAGTCTTTAGCAATGTTTGGAAAGGATTAAGCTAAGAATTTGATCACTCACCTGCCGTCACACAGAACTTGTTCATACGAATGAGTATCTCCTTGACCTTCTGATATTCGCTGCGCTGCTCAGGCGACAAAGTTGCATCGTATTCCAAGTTATCAGTGCCGCCAATGGCATCGCCTCCTCCAGCGCCTCCGCCCCCTACGAGCTCATCCGTCGCCTTTGCCTTGTAGACCCACAACTCGGACTTCTCCACACTCTGCCGCAGTATGTCCAAATCGGATTTGATTTGCTTATACGACTCCACGTCGCTGTCCGAGACGAGCAGTTGCACCTGGAAAGCAAAGGAGGTGAAAATTATTAAATTGTTATAAATAAATTGAAATTGCTATTAAATATACATACAAAATCATAATTTCTTTCAGTGCGATATGCGTTAAAAGTCCACTTTAGTGTTAAGTATGTGAGTGTTAGTAGGTGTGTGTGTGTGTGTAGGTGTGTGTGTTAGTTGTTTGTTAGTAGTTGCATCATGAGAAATGTTAGTTGAGATCAAGATCAAGTTGGAGCATGATCATTTTAAGATCGAGAGCGTTGCATGCAAACACAAAAGAGATGAAGAATATATAGCAGGTATATATTGAGAGAAAGAAAGAGATAGTTAGATATATTAGAGTGCAATAACAATCAGGTGCGTTAGTTAGTTAATTTAACTAATATACGTAACAACTAAATGATTTCACTATCTAAATCTAACATAAAAGTAATCAAATCTAAAGTTTAACTTAAATCATGTAATCTCTAGCTTACTACACATAAAACTACAGTGGAAGCTATACTCGCGGACAGCTACCTCAGGCGGACAGCTCACGAACGGACAAATTTTATAAATTTTCCCTTGGGCGGGCTAAAATACTGGAACAGTGACTGTCCGGCCAAGGAAGCTTTCCCTGTATTTATGCACCAAAATAGCCTGTGAAATGCCGAAACCTAATCCGATTTTTAGACCCCGTACTCTTAAAAAGAGTATAGGGGTCTATTAGGTTTGTCAGAAGCAAAATATGCGTAACAGGTTAAAGGAAACGTTTCCGACCCCATAAAGTATATATATTCTTGATCAGCATCAATAGCCGAGTCGATATAGCCATGTCCGTCTGTCCGTCCGTCCGTCCGTCTGTCCGCCCGTCCGTCCGTCTGTACGTCCGTCCGTCTGTATGAACACCTGGATCTCAGAGACTATAAGAGCTAGAGACTCCAAGTACGGGGTCTCTTACAGTCGGCGTGCTCGACTGTAGCCTTTCTTACTTGTTGAGTATCATATACCCAAACTTAAGACATCATATCTAATTATTCCTTACTCACCTGTCGAAAAGCCTGAAGCACCTCCTGCCGCTGGCTAAAGTGTCGAAAGAGCAGATGCAGTGCACCCGAAACCAAGGGAGCATAGTCATGCATAATCAGATGTAGTAAAACACGCAGAAATGTGCGTCCTCCCTGGCCATCCAAATCCAAATTGGCTGCATCGCTGCGTTCGCAGTCAAAGATGCCCTCCGCCTGAACACCAATGGATTCCAGATCAATGTTCTTCTGTCTTGCCGCAGCAGCGGCTGCAGCTGCTGCAGCAGCAGCCATAGCCGCCTCAGCAGCAGCAATCTGCTCCGAATCCGAGGGACCAGCACTGCCAGGTGTGGTCTGCTGTGGCTGCTGCTGAGATGGATCCTCTCCTGCAGCTGTTGTGGTTTGTCCTTGAACATCGGATTCATCGAATTCGCGCTTAAATATGGAAAGCAGACAACTGATTCGGTAATCCAAGCGCACGTCCAATATGAACTGCAGTATTTCGATGATCTTCAGTTTGGTGTCCATGACCAGCGGATACTCCTTCATCAGCTGGGAGACGGATTTGCGCTGCTGCATAGCCATCGAGGGAGCTGCAATGGCTTGACCCACTGAACCTAGGGCCAAGGAGGTCATTACAGTGCTCATGTCGCCAATGGAACGCAGTACACCACCCTCAGCTGAAAGAAATGGGGAGGGAAAGGAGAGCTTTATACAGGGGCAAATTCAAGAACAATTCCAACCGCTTCTTACCATCGCTGTTGGTCTCCTCATCGACAGCTTGTCATTTGAAGAGATTAAAAAAACTAACTCAGTTTACTTAAACTTAAGCAATAAATCCCTATCCCTATACCAATCCCAACCCCTATTTCTATACCCTGCTTATTCCAATGCCATACTTACAGTCAATATCCGTGTTCACATAGCCACCGCCAGTGGTTGTCTCGGAGACGCAGTCGAGAATTGAGAGCAACGTCTTCGTCAAACGCAGCAGATCACTGAAGCTGTAGAATCCAAAATAAATCAGATCCCTGGCTAATTTTACCACCTAAAAGATTTTAATGGATATGTTATAGTTTCTAACATTTTTGTAGAGTTCCTAGACTTTTCCTCTCTAAGCAATTCCCTTTTGTTGACTCACCTCAAAGGTTAGCTTGTTTTGCTCCTGATCTGTGAAGAGCCACACTTTGGTGGCCACATTGCACAGATAGTTCTCCACAAAGGCGATGGTGGTGTTAAACTTGGCACGACACGCCTGTTTATTCTGATCCGGTTGATGATTCTTGCCATCGTAGCTGAAAGGAGTTGAACAATGAGCTAATCTTGTCAAGCATAACGCAAACCAATTGTGCTTACTCCATTATGGACATCTTGGAGGGTATTTCGCTCCAGAGTCGTGCATATTTGACCGGTGTGACGGGCTCTTGAGGATCACGATCGACGTGCATGTGAAGCATGAGGCGACAAAAGGATGCACGCAGCTCATAGGGCATCGTTTCATCGGACATGCACCTAAGCAGGAAAGGAGTAGGTTATTATCTAGTTAGTTTATCCAAAACAACACTCACTTTAGTATCAAATCTATGTCCAGTTGGGGCGAGAGACGGTTTAGCGCTAGGTACTGACGGTTCAGGCACATGTTCGAAAACAGGTTCAACTGATGCCGATAGTAGTTCAAAATGGCCGCCTCTGGTTCCGAGCCATCAGCCACGCAGTTTGCCAGATCCGCCATGGAGCGGGAGGACTGGAAAAGAAAGGAATGGGATTAAAATCAGAAGGAATTAAGAAGAGAGGAGAGAGGTATGGACAGAAGAGCAGGAAGAGGAGTGAAGTAGAGTGGCAGGATATCATAGGATGGAATAGGGAGACGGTAGGATGGATTAGGAAAGAGTGGGAGAGGCTACAAGAGAGAGAGAGGCGGATTTGCAATCACTTACGGGCTGTCCCTTCCACTGCAAATGAATCTCGTACTTCTCCCCTGGAGACATGACTCCATCCTGATCCTCGTTCAGACTCGCGCTATCCCAAGTAGTAGTTGTCGATGTGGACTGCACATCGGAACGGTCCTCGTCATCCCCAGCGACCTCGGTGAGCGTAGCCAGGCAGACATCCTCCGAGGCTCCTTTGTAGCAGCGCACAGCAGCTCCACCCCTTAAGGCCTTGACCTGCGTGTCGATCAGGATGTCCATGTTCTTGTCGCTCAGCACACTCTTGCAGATGAGCTCTTGGGTAACGGCAATGGCCTTGCGATTCGAGACGCACAAGTCGGACAGATAATCGAGGAAACGGGAGTCCCAATTGTGCATATTCTTGCGCACGAGTCCAACAAATGTTTCTATCTCTGCTGCCGTGATGTGCTTTTCCAGCAACTTGCGGTTGTTGTGTAGCAAAGCGGTGATCGTGTCCTCAGCTAGAATATCGTAGCCGATCTGTTTCTGCATCAGGCCAAAGTGTTTGGCTATATATTCCTGATTCTTGCGATAGTCCTGCTGTGAGAGGCGTAGAATGCGATAGCACAAACGGAAGATGTTCTTATACGGCGCATTCTTGGGATCAGAGAGCTCGTCCAGTTTGAGAAAGGGACCATCTCCTGCCGTGTGCTCCTGGAATGGTCCTTGGAGTATCTTAAACAACTGCTTTAGTATGTACTGCTCTCGCAACAGTTTCTGGCGATCTCTAATGGGATTCTTGATGGTAAACTCCAGTGCCTTCGTCTTGTTTTGCTCGTTCTCCATGCCCGCTATGAAGTAGACAATGTCCTGGAGCAAAGAGATCAGCGCTCGTCGCTCATTGATCGAGATGCTGCCATTATCCAGTTTACTGGTCACCGTTGCCAGCACTTTGCAAGCATCGTTGGCAAAGTCCAGATCACGCACCTCAACTGGGGATACAGGGATTAGCGCAAAGGCTTCCTTGTCCTCCTTGATGGGCGAACAGCAAACCTTGGACATCACCGGCTTGTCGTCATCTGCATCGATGGGTATCGATGTTGCATGCACCCACGTGTTGGAGCAGATGTGCTGCAGTCGCACGTAGCTGGACTGTGGTACCAAACTATCAGGTCTCGCCATCGTCGTGGCATCGAGCACAAACACCGAGGCGATGTCCGCCGAGTACGGCACGGACACGAGTCGGTATTGCTTGCCCTTCGGTTTGTCTGTAAAGTTGGGGAGAAAGAGATTTAGAAGTAGAAACACACGACTCGCCATTCGACCTACCATTCAGTGTGGAATTCATGGTGCAGTTAAGACCCGAGTCCTTGCTGCAATCAGCTAGCAGGGACTCATGTACATTGTGAGAAGCTGCAGCAGCAGCCACTTCAGATTCGGCCTCTGCAGCCAGATAGTGACCCGTGGCCAGATGCTTGAAGCGGTACAGTGAGTTCCAGTCACCGGCACCGCCACGACACGAATCATGCTGCACTACCTCGATCTCCCAGAGGGCTTTGCTGCTCGTGGCTGCTGTGGCACTGGTTCGTCCTGTGGTCCTTAGGAAGACATGGTATTGCTTCTTGTACTCGTCCATGGTGAGAAACTTTTCCTGCTCGGCATGAAAGAGACGCACTACATCACCGCCCTTGAGTATGTGCTCCTGATTTTCTTTGTGCTCCATGAACAATGAGATTTTCCACGATGTGGATGAATTGAGTACGTTGACCTCCTTGCAGCCGGGATTATCGGGTAGCTCATAGTTGGCAGCCACATGCAGATTCTGTTGATCCGCATTCACCGGACTGAGGATCACCTTATCACCCACCACAACATAGTCGCCAATGGAACGCAGCTTGTAGAAGGGTTTGATGTAGAACCAAGAGCCCTCATTACCATTCGCATCCAGATACACACGCATCGCATTCTTCTCCAGCAGCGATGGCAGTCGCTTGTTAACCGTCAGATACTTGTTGGACTTGAGATGGAGCAACTGCACCACAGCTCTGCCATATTGTATGAAGGTGCCCAGCAGTTTCTTGTTCTCTGTTTCATTCTGTTTCTTCTCGATCTCCGCCGCATGCTAAAAATTTATTTAATCAGTCTCTTATTTCTCATCTCCCGCTCTCTCATCTTGTAACTCACGTGCAAACGCTTGAGCAGATTGGGATCTGTGTTGGAACCCGCTGATTGTTTGGCCGCCTTCCAGAATTGCTTCTGTGCGGAATATCGATTCATGGGACATATTTTGATCAGACAATCTGTGGAGTTTAAGCCAAGTTAATTACAGTGAACTCAAGTTTTAAAGGTTTCGATACTTACCTCGAAACTTCTTGGGCGGACAACTCAAATCTCCAGCTTCTGGACACACTACAGTTCGATCATCTACCAGGCTGTTAAGAGGAAAGATCAATATTAAATGATTAAAACAAAAAATAAATAAAATAATACATTTTACTTTTTTTTAAACAGAATTTAATTGATTACAACAAGTAAGAAAGGCTACAGTTGAGCTACCCGACTGTAAAAGACCCCGTACTTATTCTAGTGACTAGGAAAATCCTTACAAATAAGTAATTTTTGACCGATTTTTCCTATGGGGACTATAGGATAACGTTGCCTGATTCGAATCAATTTTAATGAGGATAGTTACAATTGTTCCGTTCAACGATATCTCTGATAGTTTCGATAGTTGTAGTATAATGAATTTTTGTGGGCGATAGGAAGCGTGCCAAAAATTGGAAATTAACTAAATCTCCCTGTCATATAGACAGACTTTCATTCCAAATTTGGTAGCTCTAGCTGTTGTAGTTTAAAAGATCCAGGTATTCATTCAGACAACGGACAGACTGACGAACAGCGCTATACCGACTCGGCTGATAATGCTGATCAAGAATATATATCCTTTTTGGTTTCGTTTCAGACAAACTTTATTGAGCCCTCTACTCTTCTTTTGGAGTACGGGGTCTAAAAATAAATTTTAAATTAGTTTTTTCATTTATTTCAAAACCAATTAAAATTAAGTTTGCGGAATCTTAAAAACGAAATGATTTCTTCTTTCTGTTCTTAATTTTTTCAAAAACTTTTTAACAAGATTTCAGAAAACATGAATAGAAACTCAGTTATGCACAATTAGTTTTGACAAACTTGCAATTAGCATTCAAAGATTAAATGAATTGTAGATTGAATTCTCAGAATTTGTCACTATATTTGATTTTGAACATGTTCGATATAATTCCAAGAATTGGCTATATAATTATAAACAAGTGGAAGCGATCCAATCGATAGCATACGACTGAGTAATACACAATACTTTTATGAAGAATATGATAAAGAAAATAATTTTCGAAATTAAAATTTTTTTAAAAAAATTTATTGCTTTTCTGCCAACTAAAAGCTTTCATTAATTTCACACGAGAGCAGTCCTTCAACTGCTCTATTTGTCACTATAACTTGAAAGGTGAGTCCTTTTGCCTTCAAGGCATCCTGCAACAGTTGTCAGAGCACTCAGAGTCTGTCAATTGCAATCTCATGAAATGTAAGTACATTAGGAAGATGTGAGTGCTGCACTGAAAGAAATACTAGGTACTAAGATCTAACACATGAGGCTATAAACTTGTGCTCTTAACTTTAAAACATTAAAAAGCAATTAACGTTTCTAATATATCCAAAATAATTGTTGTTTGTTATATTTTTAAAATGTTTGGTCCATAAATAAGTGCAAATAAATATTGTTAACTAAAGTACCCTTATAAAATGAGGCTAATTATTAATGTGGGTCTTACACTGTGCAAACATTTTATAAATTGTTGCCAGAAGCTATTCAAACTTTTCAGTCTTACTATAAAGTAAATTACTCTATGATTTGGGATCAGAAAAATGTTCAATTTATTTGCTTAAATTTTAGCTTTTATTTTGAATCTATAAAATAAATAATTATCACTTTATTTATATTTTAAGAAGCCTAGTCATAGTCACATATTTCTCTCAGTGTACTGTTTAGTAGCGAGCAAGTGGGAACAAGTGTGTGATGAATGGTACTCACCCGAGTGTGCTCAAGAATCCGCAGACACTGCCCTCCGCATAAAGCGAAACAATGTCGCCCAAGTGAAGGAAACTTGCCGAGCCAATTATATTGTCGCCCATGTTTGCCGAATGGGGGCGGTACCGAAAGGGGGTGTGGTGGCTATACCTTCTACTAACGTATGCTAGTGGGTGCGTGTGCGTGTAGGGTTAGCTAGTGGGGTTTCTGCCCCCTTGGAGACTGCTATTGTTGTGCTTGCAGCCGGTTTTACGAGTTAATTGCACAGATTTGTCGTTGTCCTCGTTGATGCTCCGCTTTTTGCTCTTCCCTTGTGTCCTGTAAGCGAAAGAAAAAGCAGAAAAAAAGTAAATAATAGTATGTTATAATCATATTAAGAACATTATGTTTGTACTACAAATTAGAAATCACATGTGTTCAGTTCTAATAATTCCATTACTAAAGCTTCGCCCACTATAATTAGTTTTTCCGACTTATCACAGAAATTATCAGAAGTTTTTCTGTCACTGACCCACAATTTTACTATTTCAGTGCTTTTAGTGGGCGTGTCCATAGATAAATTATTCAGAGAACACAAAGTTTCGACCATAACTCGACGATAGTCACACATGGTTTGTTTAGTTGTTTAGTTATTTATACCCGGAACTTTTTCATTATGCCACTCAGTTAAAGTAGCATAAAAATTATTAGTTTTAGTTTATTTATACAAATTAATTGTATAAGTTAGTAGTTTTTGAATGACAAATTAAATATGAATAAATATGAAAACTTGAAACTTTCTTAAACTCATTTAAAACTAGGAAAGCGTATCAAAGTTTCTACTTTTATTTCAAGGGTCTATGTTATGTACATGCAAAGTGTATTGTCCCTAAAACTTTAAGGACTCTTGTTCTCGGGGGTTGAAATGTTCGAGAAGTACAGTTACACATTTGAAACTTGTCAAGTTATCATTTGTGTAACGATTTTCAGTAGTATCTCTAGGACAGGCTGCTAGTCCCCGTACTTAAAGGGTAAAAGGGTATATTAGTTTTAAAAAAAATGTCAGTAAAACTAACAGAAGGTGTCATTTCAGCTACGATGATGTATATACACGAATTCTGAATCAAAATCAGCAAAAATTGTTTAAACAATCATAGATCATATAATCCTTGCCCTGCTTTGGCCATAAGTCCATTTTCAAATCACATAGCCCAAGAAATGATTTGAAAATATAAACCAAAACTATAGATTCTGAACAATATATGATTTTTTAAGTCTTGGTAAATTTTTTTTAGAATCGGATAACTATATCATTTATTAACTTACATAGGAACAAGCTGAGTAAAGTGTAAAAAGCTGTGATTTATTTCGATAAAGTTCTAGTTTAGATACAGGGTCGTTTACAGTGGGTATTTTAAAGCTGTATCCTTTCCCCCTACCTATACGTATGATTTGTTGCTATTGTCTACAGATAATAGCTGCACTACAGATAATGGATATAAAGCGAAATGAGTGAAATGGAACAGACGAAACAAGTGAAATGTTTTTCATTGTTTTACAGACAGATTTAATGCTCAAATGGCACATTGATTTGAACAGTAATGTTTTATGGGATGTGGTAAATTTCTTTAATCATTTGGGTGTGTTTAAAACGGGGATTTTTGTATACCTCCCAGCCTAACAGAAGCAATATAAAATAAATTCATTATTTTTTTTTATCTGTCTTATAAGTTGGCGTAAATAAAATCTAAGAATTTTGAACACAATCCGCTAATTACAAGATCAAAGTTAATGGTAAACATTTTCAGAGTGACAAAAAAACAATTGATAGCCGTGAAAGTACCCTGTTATTTAAGTGTTTATTGATAAACACCTCTACTTGATTGATACAGCAACTAATATACCCTATAAGCGCCACTTATAGCGTAAACAAATCAATAAAATACAAGAAAATTTCCGTATTCAATTCGCTGATGTATTAACTATTTAATAGGTGATTATTTCTGTCTGGTTCACTCACCCCATTGATTAACCTCCGCCCCCAGAAATTTTAGGGGAAGCACCCGGCATAGACCTCAGATATTATGCTATGCTTTATTATATCGAAAACGACTACAAGTCTCGCATAATAATGAGTTAGTGGAAGAGCTTAACTAACTGAATGAAGCGATTGATTGTAGGCATAATTTGTAACAGATTTATTTGACAGCTTCTACAGGCCAATTAGCAGTGGGCCAAGTTTATGGCATAGGCCAAAATAATTCTAGGAATTTTCGCTGGGAATTCCAAACAAGCTAATTAGCATAAATCTCTCGAGGCCAAAAAGAAAAAGAAAAAAATGAAAATAAAGCTTTTCATCAATTTGGCATAGCATTGCTTCAAAGAGGAAATTCAAAATTCATAATACTCTGCACACATATGTACCCACTTCCCAACGAGGAGGAGGTGGCAGGGTTGTTCAAGGAATTTATTAAATTCCGACACAAAAGTTTTCATGTCAGTCACACGCAAAGTGTGTGTGTGTTCCACTGAAAAGGGAACAGAGTTGGGGTAGACGTGATGCTGCCACATGGGGCAGGATCTGCACTGAATACTGAATGTGAACTCGTTGTGTCTGCTGGCTAACGGGAATTTGTATTGTAGTGTTTGAGCATAAAAAACCTGACGTTTAAATCATGTCAATGGGTGTCAATGGCTGTTTAAAGCACACTCTTCCATCACTCCATCATGCTGTCAGTTATTCAAACATTTTGTATTCACGTTCAAATTTTCACAGGGCTTTCCATGGGCGCCGCATACGATTAAATCGGTTCACAGCCATGAAATGTGCATTAATTTCCTTATCACAATAAATTATACACAAATATTATACGATTCCCTTAACGCTATCTCTTTCCCCCTCCAGTCGCTTTCTCTCTCACCCACTCTTGTTTCCATTGTTTAATGTTATTATCGTGCACAGCTGTTGGACAATTAAATAGAAATTTATTTAATTTTGCATTAAATTTAATTAACAAGCAATTCAATCACTCCAATACTAGCGCAAATGTATTCCACTCCCACACACACACATAGACACAGTTTACATTGATTGTGTAGGTGTGTGTGTGTGTGTTTGTAAAGGAGCAGTGTATACACATAGCAAGCAGCAGATATTTGCCTACTTTTTTTTTAGCTAACGGATGCTGCACACACACACACACACACACACACACACTTGCTTGCCAGGTGTACATTTTCATGCTCTGGCAGAAAAAAAAGGTAAAACCACAAACACTTACAAATATCTTCACAAATTTGTTCAGATGTAAACAAATCGCGGCACCGAAAAAATTGATGAGCTATTTTTTTCTCGGTTTTCTTGTATTTTTTTTGGTTTTGTTTTGTTGTTGTTTTTATTCCTTGCTGCCGTTTGTTATTTTTTCGCAATGAACTTTACGTGCAATGGAGAGAATACAAGCAAACGCTCATAAATAATGGATGATTTTTTTAGCTAGCTATTTTAATTTTACTTTTTTTTCCTTTTTCTTGACGGATGCTTCACAAGGCGCGACCGCAAAAAAAAAGCGTGGAACGTTTCAACGCGGAGACGTTTGAGCAACGGCGACGACTGCGACTGCGACTGCGACAGCGACGGCGACCCACAAAAGGCCAGCGCTCAAATGAGAATGCTGGAAAAGCTCCAGTGTTCAGTTGGCTGGCTGAAAAAGCTCAGGCATGACAGAGAGCTTTTTGTAAATGTAAGGCAGTGGGTGTAGCTTTATTTGAGTGCTTTTTTTGGGCAATAGTTGTTGTTGGTGCTTGCTCTTTTCTTTTTTGCACACACATAACTTTTGCTTTCATTCATGTGTGTTTGCACACCAATCACTCGCACTCTCACACTCTGCTGCTCTCTTCCACGCCGCTCTCTTCACCCTAATCCTGCTTTACGCATCAAACGATGCAAATTAGCTTTCTTAGTTGTGCATTAGTTTTGCCTCTCGCTTCTCGCTTTACGCTTTGCGCTCTCGCTTGAGCGAATGTGATTTTGACTCTGACGTTGACGCGTGTGTGCAAAAATTCTAATTTGATTTGATTTGATTTCAGTTGGTGCAAAAACTTTTCACTAAGCCGATAAATGACTTTGTGCACTCATTGAAAATGCAATTCCATTTTCCGGGTCAAGGTCACGATTAACTTAAAACCCTTACAAAGGCATTTTGTTTAAGAGCTGCTTCCGCTAAGTCTTCAAGTGGCACACAGACTGCTAAGATTAGTTAAATACTAGAAAGGGATAAATGCACCTAAGTGTAACAACTAAATGCTCTAGTTCAGGGACTTGAACTTTGTGTCCTTAGCACTTAAAAAACTACAGTGACAATTGTTAGGTATTAAAAAGTAAATGTCTTATGTCTAGCATATGACATTGATTGACCTAGGCGCATAGAATGAAAGCTTTCTTATCAGCCTGTCGCAGCACTAATCTAATTAGACAAATTGTACAAAATATGCAAAATTAAAAAACAATCAATATTAAAAAATGTGATTAAAAGCACTTAACAAGTTAGTCACCCCACACCACGCCAAACTAATCAAATATGTGTAAACTTTCTGATAATAATAATTGCGTGCGGCTACGGCGACGCCGACGTCGGCGGCAAAATCACAATGCGAACAAAAGAACGAAAGAAAAAAAAACATCAACAAAGCGCTACAAGTGGCCAATCGACGCAGACGTTGACCGCAACTGCGACTGCGGCAGCGATGTTGATAAACGCACGTGAGTGAGCGAAAATCAGCTGAGCGACGAATGAAAACAACAAAGCGTAAGGTGTGAAAAACAAAAGACCAACTATTTGTTTACATACACACGGCGCAGGCGTAACACAGCTTTCGTTAAGCTTCAAAAGCTTTCATGCAAAAGCTGTTTGGCAACGCGAAAAGCTACAAAGCACAGGCGACGCCAGAAAAAAAGTTTCCTTCACGCAAAAAGGGATATTCAGTAGTAAAGCGTCGCGCAAGGCGCAAAGTTGTGACCAGCAGCAGTCCAACTGAACGGGGCCGAAGTTTTAGAAGGCAGCGACGTTGGCAGTGGCAGCGGCAGAGGCAGTGACAGTGACAGAGAAGCAGAGAGTGTGTTGTTCACTGCTTGGCGACGGTGCGTATAAAGCTAGTAATATTGACTGAGCAGCTCGCGGACTGGCGGTGGGCGGAGGCTGTCAGTATCATTGGCCCGTTGTTGTGTATATGAAACGATTGTTGATAGAATCGCGAAGTTTCTGTTTTAAATGAAACCAAGAAAATGCAAGAAAAACTGTGCATGAAAATAGAACAAGCAAAAATTACAGAAAATTTTATTTGCTTCAAGATAAAACGAAACAGTGAAAGTTAATAAAGTTGCCCAACAACAAATTTCTTCAACGATAAAAGTTCTATGTGACTGTCTGTGAGTGTAACTGTGTGCCTCAGTGCTTGTGTGTGTGTGTAAGAGTGCAAGTGCGTTTGTGTGTGTGTGTGTGCTTGCGACAGCAAAAGGAATAGAGAAAGCAAAGCATCCCGTAGGAGTGGCACACATACACACACACACACACACACACACGCACAAAAGTGTTTGCATAACTTAAGTCGCGTCCGACCCTGTGTGCCTACAAATACATACACATGCACGTATGTATGTATGTATATATAACTGTATATTGAGCCAATGTGATTTGATTAAAGTCAAGTCACAAAAGAAGCGCTTGAGCAACGTATTTGGGATATAGTATTATGACTATTTGTCGCCGATTTGTGTGAAAAATGAATGAAGTAAGCAAATATTTGCTGACAATTTTCCAGCAAAGATATATTTAAAGGCGTGGCTTTTTTTCCTCCCAAATCTACTCTACTAACTAACAATTTTATGGCCGTTTCTCCAAGTTTTGGCCATAAATCCTCATTTGGGCCTCTTTGATTAAGATTAGTGGCCAAATTGTACGTTTTGTCACTAGCGTAGTTTTTCAAAGTTTCGGCCATAAACTAAACATGCAACATGCCTCATGTGGCATATAAAGAAAGCTTCTATCGGCCGTCTGAGCTGCCAATAAACAGCTTAAGGATTCACTCAATTCAATGGAGCGCAGCGGCAAATGGAAAGCGGAAAACCCAACATATGTTTAGCAATTCGTGTGTGAAAAATGCGAAAGGAAAATGCTCTAGGAAATTGCCTATTGTTGTTGCAAACACTGAAAAACCTTTAAACTAATATTAAACTGTGTTTGTAGCAAAGAAACTTTCCTTTTGTTGAGTTCTCGAAGCTGGTCATTCCAAAGGATCAGCAAAATGAAAGACTTGCAAGCCAAGTTAGTAGCACAAAGTTAGCTGCAAACGCAAAACGCTTTAGCCAAAATGCTACTTGTCGTTGTCGATGTCCTTTGGCCCCTTTGGCTCCTTTATTGGCTTAGGCAGCTTTCGAAAGGATAAAAGGTTAAAGCAACAGGAGCAAAAGAGCTGAATTACAAACTTTCTCAAGGCATTGATGAAAGCTTTTGTCCCTACGACACTTTTGCAAAACTCTCCCTTCTCTTTACCCCTGCTTTCACCCCACTTTCTCTCCTCTCGCTCCCTTGTGCAACATAAAACAATTGTCGTTTATATTTATTTATTTTTTTCTTTTGGGTAAATTCAATTCAACATTTTATATGAAACGAAAACGACGAAAATTTGTGCAGCACTTCCTGTTTGTGTTGTTGTGGTTGTTGTTGTTTTTGTTGTAAAACATGAGCTCAAGGATATCCTGCCAATTTCGACTGCATCCGATATCGCACAAGAGATGAGTTTAGAGAAAGGAAGGAGAGAGAGTTATCTAATTTAAGCCACTAAACATGTACCAAAGTTAACTCAAATGCTTTGACCTGTGCACCTGTGTATGCGGATACAACTCAGTTCTCAATTTCAATTGAATCCTCCAATTAAATTGACAAAGTCAACAATTAATCAAGTCCATTGAATCACAACAAAAGTTTTTTTAATTGATAACGATGCATCAATAAATCAGTGGATATTACAGGGTGAGCTTTTTAGTGGAAAGTGTTTTACTCTCAAGGCTGTCTTTCAATGGTTTCTATACCGATTCTTTATAACTGATGCATAAAAAATGAATGTGGTAAGAAAAACGTTATTAATAAAAAGTTGTCCTTAGTAAGAAATGATTTTCAGTATAATTTTCTTTATGGTGTTATAGGGTACAATATTAAAATTCAACTGGGACATACTTGTTCCTTGCTCTAGTTTTTAAACTCATAAAAACCTAGGTCCTTTTTGGTCTATTTTACAAAAATGTTTATTTTAGTTAAATTATATTATTTTTCTGCTAAAAGCATTTCTAGTCCCTTGCTCCCTTGTTTGAATATGACAGCAATGCCTCCTAAAATGCTCTCCTTGCTTTGTCACCCTGTAAAAGTGCATGTATGTATGTATGTACCTGTATCTGTGTATTGTATCAGTATATTCAACAAAATATGCTTGTATCTGCATGTCAGCTTGAATTACATAAAAAGCCGCCGCTGTGCGCTGTCCGTTGATGCTGCCAGTTTCAATCAGGTTCAGAAAAAGGCAACCCACACACGACACTAATACCAACAAAGTAAAAACAACAACAGCAGCAGCAAAAACATACGTAACAACAAAATACCAATTAAACAAAATGTAAGCCATGGCACGTTCTCTCCCGCTGAAGCCATTACAACAACAACAACAACACAAACTGAACATAAATAACAGTTATTTCAAATAGAGAGAAGAAAGAGAGTGAGAGTTGAAGAGAGTAAGAGCGATAGCGTGTTCCAATTGGGAAGCTAAAGCCTGATAATATGGGGATTACTACTTGCAGCTCTGAGTCAGTGAGGCTGATGGCGTGTAGAACCCGTTATTGCAATTGTTTATAGCTAATCAACTATTTATAGCGCTTTAATCAGGCAAATAATCAAAAACAATGCGCGGAACCAACAAATTTTGAGCTAAAATTAGGCGCAAAAGGTGTCGAAAGTTCGATAAAATCAAAAGTAATTTAAATCACTTTTTACATTAAAATTTTTAAAATTTTAATTTATTTGAAATATTTGTTCTTTTTTAAAAGTTTCTGATAACATAAAGTTAAACAGGGACTATATTAGTCATGCTTTCTAGCTCTGCTCTAGCTTTCCTCACTAGTTTCACAATAGTTTTTGAAAATTAAAGAAATTTTCTTTAGTGATAAGTAATAATCAGCAATTAATACTCACACACACACTCTTTCTCTCCCTCTCTTTGCCTTACCCAATTATTCTTAATAGAAACAAATGAATATTTCATACGCTCGCTTCACATGGCTCGTGTCAGCTGCTGTGAAGGGCACTCAATTGTGCCAGCTTCCAGCTCCAATTCCAGTTCCAATTGGAGTTCAAATTCCCGTTCCAATTCAAATCCAATTTGAGCCGAAAGCGCACTTAACTGCTCAGTTTGTATTCACTTAGCGTTAAGTATTTCATTGCATACACGTATCTTTTATTTATAAGATAAATTCTCGTTTAACTATTTATGTTAATTGTGCCGCAATCTCAGCAAAGGAATTTTTCTTGCCGCTCAATTGATCGGCAAATTATGCACATAACTATGTAAATACTACACGCACACATACAAATCACTTATTACATGGCCTGAGAGTGCGTACGCGTATGTGTGTGTGTGAGAGCTTCATACATACATAACGCATAAGTGCTCTCGTTGGCTCAGCCATTGATTTTCACTGAAAGTTTAATTGAGTCGTCATCGGCAGTTTGCAGCCATGTGTGGTTGCGGCTGTGTTTGTGCTGTGTGTGTGTCGGCTGCTGTCTGTGTGTGTGCAGTGGGTGTCGTTAAAAATCTGCGATGCGCGTGAAAATGTTTGCGCCGCGCGCAAAAAATACGAAAATAAAAAAGAAAAATACAACAAAAATTGAATGCAACGTGTGCTGTCGCATAATGCATGTGGCGCCATCTGCCCACCCCACTCGAAAACTGCAGTAACTATTGAAAAGCCTCTCACTCAACGTCAGTGCAGCCTCCACACATGAATACAAAAGCTCTTTCACCCTTGCTCTTCTTTCTCATCTCTTACTCTCTTTCAAGCTATCTCTGTCTGGCTGCAGCTCAACATTGCGGCGCTTAATTAAGCACGCGTCAGTCTGTGGCAAAGTAAGAGTGAGAAAGGGCATTTTTTGTTGTTGTTAGTGTTATTATTGCTAAAGTGTTTGTAATTGATTCTGAATAGGCTGGAATCTTTTCTCTCTACGTGTGTTTTTTTTGTGATTTATCAATTATTCAACGTGAAAGCAAACTTGTTTTTAGCAATTAGCCACACTGCCTTTGTGTACCGTTATCAAAGACTTTCCCGTTGACCTGGTTAAGAATGCAAGCAGCCAGTCAGGCAAGCCCTTTGAATACCCATAAAACATGCAACACTGTCTGGGCGTGTAATTAGGCCCGGCTGAGACGACCAACAGGTGGAACGAGTTTTTTTTTTTACTTATGTACATACAGCTGTGCGAGTATATAAGGCAAATTGAGAAATTGTCGTTTTGTACTTACAAAATCAGCGTTAATTCGCAGCTTTATCATCTAAATCAGAGATTGTACTTTGACGAATTTTCATATTTGTGTAAATCTGATTCTGATCCAATCGTTGATAATATACCAATATTTATAAGGTAGCACACTAGCACTGATCGTAAATCGAATAATTTTATTGCAAATTAATTTTTTTATTGCCGCACACTCATAGATACACTCGAAAAGGCACTTGAAAGAACTCAATATATTTTTCACCTTGAGTACGCGCACTTAACCACAAAAAAAGGCGCAGAAAGGGAAGTAAAAGCAAACGCAGAAACAGAAACAAAAAAAAAAAAAAAATAAAAAACAAAACTGCGACCGTATATAATAATAACAATAACAATGTTTGAGCAGCGCCGCCAACGGCGAGCAGCGACGCTTTCTGTGGCTGTCAATAAGCAAACGCAAACGCAAAGGCAAAAAAAAAATATTATAAAGACACACGCGAAAAGCTGATACAAAATGTACCTGCAAAAGTAGCGTTAACAATTACGCCCCCGCACACACCCCTCCCGAAAGCACTGGGGCAGCAGTAGCAGGAACACCAACAACGAGAACGCCAAAAGACAACTTTTGAGACACTGAGTTAACCGCGGCAGCAGAGACAAGACAATGACGGCGACGCGACGTCAACGTCGACGCAAGCAAACAAAACGCGCAAACAATGGTCAATTTTCAATTACAATTTTCACACATTTTCATGCACTTTATTGAGCCAACCGATATCGCCACTTGGACCTTCAACAAGGCCATACACTTTCCCAATAATTGAAAACACAAAACGATCAGCTTTATTGGTATTTTAATGTGTTTTCTGTAAATGCGATTAATTTTTTTTTTTTGTTATAATTTTGCTTGCGTAGCGTTGCGCGATAAGGAAATCCGCGGCAAAGCGACACGCGACAACATCGAAGACTGAGCATAGGGCGAGCAAGCAACAAGTGTCAAAAACATCTGATCGTCAAGCTTACCAAAATCTGGCAACACTAAGCGCCATATGATCACTTGTATCGACGGGTTGGGCAACACTATTGACAGTCACGATCAAAGCTGGCAGCCCTGTTCTTGGCGCTTGATTCAAATACAATTAGAGTAATTCTAACTAAACATTTTCTTTAATTGCAGACAATGCGTAACGCATAATAACCAAGAAGGAAGCTTCAAAAATCAACGCACACTGTTTACATTTCCCCCGCAAACTCCCCCCACCAAAAGTTTGTAAATAAAAATCCCTCTGCAGCAATATGGCTGCAGCATTTGTTTATCGCTGGCTTTTGTCTGCGGCAGCTATTGTTAATGTGCTGCCGATTGGGGCACAAAGGCATACAGCTTCTGATAATCCCTCGACATACAATATAGGCGGCGTATTGAGCAATTCCGACAGCGAGGAGCATTTTCGCACAACAATAGCGGTAAGCGTATTATAAGTTCTCAACTTACAATTCTCTTAACTGGCTTTGCTAATTTACCTTTTCAGCACCTCAATTTCGATCAGAAATATGTGCCACGCAAGGTAACGTATTATGACAAGACGATACGCATGGATAAGAACCCAATTAAAACCGTATTCAATGTCTGCGACAAACTCATTGAGAAACGTGTAAGTACAAACGGGATAACAATCATGTCTGCCTGTCTCCCTCTCTCTCTTTCTTCCACTCCCCACACAGCACAGACCGACAAATGCAAGCAAATGCAATTATGTTCTCATTTCCAGCGCTGTAGGCTTCCAGCGTTGCCAGCCTGTTCCAATTGTGGTTTTTGTCGTGCTCGGTCTTCACTTAAATAATTCAAAAGGAAATGATTCGGAAATGAGTCGATGACAAGCGGTAATGCCAAAGTGCATATCACACTCTGTTCATATTGAGTGAAACTGGCAATGTAAACAGTGTTGGATTTAATATGAATACGGTGTGGCATAATTGCTTAAAAGGGGACGACTAAGGACTAAGTTTATAGAGAGATGCACAAGTTCCTTCATCTCTACGTTTAGTTAATAAATCAGTATTACCTAGAGCTGCTTTATAGTAAACCCCTCAGAGGTTATTTATCGAGCTTCGCGTTGAAGTACATAACTCATACGCACAGTGTACCATTCGAATCAATTTCAAAGCAAACGCAATTGTCATTTATCATTTTGGGAGGCAAAGACGTGGCCATTTTTAACCTTTCATTACACACCCTGGAGAACGAATCAGTGTCAATTCGGTCTGAAATTTTGCTGCTTTCTGCTCAAGCAACAACAAATGATGTACATATATTTTGGCACTCAATTACAGATCCCGTTGACGCCCAATTCGATTTACACTTCCGCTTGTCTGACGATTTGGTCCCAATCCTCCCCTCAACCCTCCCGCTCCCGCTCTACTCCTCACACTTACCTGCCCTTGCAGCCCATTACCTTGCTCATTTCCATTGATTTTCGTGTCGCATTTCCCTTCATTTTTTTGTTGTTTGTTGTTTTTTTTCGCAGGTCTACGCTGTTGTCGTTTCACATGAACAAACCTCAGGCGATTTGTCGCCAGCAGCTGTGAGCTATACAAGCGGTTTCTATTCCATTCCCGTTATTGGCATATCCTCCCGAGATGCGGCCTTTTCCGACAAGAATATACACGTCTCATTCCTGCGCACAGTGCCACCCTACTATCATCAGGCTGATGTTTGGCTTGAAATGCTCAGTCATTTTCTGTACACCAAGGTGAATGCGATATGCAAATGCTTGAAAATGAAATTTTGTCACTTCTTGACTCTGTTGACTTAATGAAAATTGTAATTATATTTGTGCATATTGTGTGCGACAGGTAATCATCATTCACAGTTCCGATACGGATGGACGAGCGATTTTGGGTCGTTTCCAGACCACATCACAGACATATTACGACGATGTTGATGTCCGTGCAACGGTTGAATTGATTGTTGAATTCGAGCCCAAATTGGAGAGTTTCACGGAGCATTTAATAGACATGAAGACGGCACAGTCCAGGGTTTATCTCATGTATGCCAGGTAGGTGTTAAGCGTACCTGAAAATTGAACGGCAAATGAAAAAACATTCGTCTCCTATAAGTATGCTATAAAAATTTAACTTTGTGAGGAAATTTTATGCGTTTCTGTGTCGGTCAGAAATTCTGATTATTCCTGAATGAAAGTAGCTGCAATTTAACGCATATATTGTTAAGTAAATACTTAATTATTTATTTAGTTAGTGACTAATATGTAAACCAGCGCTTAAGGCTCATTACTTGTCAACTCCAGTTATTCGAGCAGTCTCCCGACATGAATGATATATTAACTACAGACACTTCACTAAATTTACAGCACTGAGGACGCCCAAGTGATATTCCGCGATGCCGGCGAGTACAACATGACGGGGGAGGGACACGTGTGGATTGTAACAGAGCAGGCGCTTCACGCGAACAATACGCCGGACGGAGTGCTCGGATTGCAGCTGGAGCACGCTCATGGCGACAAGGGACACATTAGGGTAAGTTGGACCAAAGTGCGAACAGACAACACTTTAATTATGAATGATGTTTTGCCGCACATTTGTTCGCTGCAGGACAGTGTTTATGTTCTGGCATCGGCCATTAAGGAGATGATTTCAAATGAAACTATTGCGGAGGCGCCCAAGGATTGCGGTGATTCGGCTGTCAACTGGGAATCAGGTAAACTCAAATATACACACTGCCATTTGTTGGTTGTCTAAAGTCGTGTACTTGTGGCATAGGCAAACGGCTGTTTCAGTATCTAAAGAGCAGAAATATTACGGGACAAACGGGTCAAGTGGCCTTCGACGACAATGGAGATCGCATCTATGCAGGATATGATGTTATAAATATTAGAGAAAGTCAGCAGCAACATGTTGTGGGAAAGTTCAGCTACGATAGTGTAAGTTAATTTAAAAATAAATATTTATAAAGTACTCGAAGAACACAGTTTTGGTTAGTGGTTTTATCCTCTGCCCCTAAATAAACCATTCCTCTGGCTTTTCTGCCCAATTCAGCTCAAAGCCAAAATGCGCATGAAGATCAATGACAGCGAGATCATTTGGGGTGGCAAACAGAAGCGCAAACCCGAAGGAATCATGATTCCCACTCACCTCAAAGTGCTAACCATTGAGGAGAAACCTTTTGTCTACGTCAGACGCATGGGAGATGACGAGTTTCGCTGCGAACCCGATGAAAGACCCTGTCCGCTCTTCAATGCCAGCGATGCATCAAGTAAAGCACCGAAAAGAAATACTTAAAGGATAAATTTGAAAACTCCTTTCTGATTTCAGCTAATGAGTTTTGCTGTCGTGGCTACTGCATTGATTTGCTGATTGAGCTATCGAAGCGCATTAATTTTACCTACGACCTGGCGCTGTCACCCGATGGACAATTTGGGCACTACATACTGAAGAACAGCACTGGAGCGATGGCTATGAGAAAGGAGTGGACGGGATTGATTGGCGAACTGGTCAATGAACGTGCCGAGTAAGAATTGTGAATTTAAGGAACTATATACTTACTATATATATATAAGCCCTAACTGAACAATAAATATTTATGTTTATACTCTTTTTCTAGCATGATCGTCGCACCACTAACCATTAATCCGGAGCGTGCCGAGTACATTGAATTCTCGAAACCATTTAAATATCAAGGCATTACAATACTCGAGAAGAAACCGTCACGATCGAGTACTCTTGTGTCTTTCTTGCAGCCATTTAGTAACACGCTATGGATCTTGGTAATGGTGTCGGTCCATGTTGTGGCGCTCGTGCTCTATCTGCTGGACAGGTGCGTACTATTCCCCTCCAAACTCCTCTACCCCTAACACAACACTACTCCAAACACACTCCTACAAAAAAAGGGGATGCTTTGAATTTGATGCTCCTTGCATTTGGCGGTTGAAAAGCAGCGAGCAGTGCAAACATCCCCTCAATCACCCACTCACTTTTAGCCATGGTTACAGCTTGTTGGCCACAATGTACACTCTTAACTAACTTTAGAATTCTTTAATACTTAGATTCTCACCGTTTGGACGCTTCAAGTTATCGCATTCGGACAGCAACGAGGAGAAGGCACTGAATCTCAGCTCGGCCGTGTGGTTCGCCTGGGGTGTGCTCCTCAATAGCGGCATTGGGGAGGGTACACCGCGTAGCTTCTCTGCGAGGGTATTGGGCATGGTTTGGGCCGGCTTTGCCATGATCATTGTGGCCTCGTACACTGCCAACTTGGCTGCCTTCCTCGTGCTGGAGCGGCCCAAGACAAAGCTCAGTGGCATCAATGATGCCCGTCTGCGTAACACAATGGAGAATTTAACGTGTGCGACGGTCAAGGGTTCATCGGTGGACATGTATTTCCGTCGACAAGTGGAACTGTCCAACATGTATCGCACCATGGAGGCGAATAACTATCAGACTGCCGAGCAGGCCATACAGGATGTGAAGAAGGGGTAACTTCCAAGCGAAGATCGCTCTCTAAAATCAAATAAAAATACCAAAAAAATTATAGTCGCATGAGTTTGGCACCACAACAACAACAACAACAAGAACCTCAACAACTCCAAATCTACAACAACAACAACTACAACTCTCACTTTCCACCTGTATCTTTCTCTCTCTCTCTCTCGTTCTCTCTCTCTCGCTCTCTCTTTCTCTGTTTAGTAGCCGTAGTAATCGTTATCGTAATCGTTATCGTATTGCCCCTCCTCTTTAATCTCTAAATGTTTTCCTCCATGTTTGTTAGACCTTTTTTAGTTCCCACTTTAATCCCGATTTTAATGGTTTTATATTCTGTGCTTACAGCAAATTAATGGCTTTCATTTGGGACTCATCGCGTCTGGAGTACGAGGCTTCCAAGGACTGTGAACTGGTCACCGCCGGGGAGTTGTTTGGACGCAGTGGCTATGGCATAGGACTGCAAAAGGGCTCGCCTTGGACAGATGCCGTAACGCTGGCGATACTAGAGTTTCATGAGAGTAAGTTAGGAGTTACTTATGGGTGTAAGAGGCCAAGAGTTTGAGTAGAACTCAGTCTAATCTAATCTGCACTACTTTGAGCCCAGTAATCTCAAATCTTCTCATAAAAAATCAGGTGGCTTTATGGAAAAACTGGACAAACAGTGGATCTTTCATGGGCACGTCACGCAGAATTGTGAGCTCTTTGAGAAGACGCCCAATACGCTGGGATTGAAGAATATGGCGGGTGTATTCATACTGGTGGGCGTGGGCATAGCAGGCGGTGTGGGTCTCATAATCATAGAGGTGATCTACAAAAAGCATCAGGTGAAGAAACAAAAGCGTTTGGACATAGCACGTCATGCAGCCGACAAATGGCGTGGCACCATAGAGGTAACTGCACAAACTCCGACTCCTTGGAAAACTCAGACTAATCCTTAAATCTTGTTCTTAGAAACGCAAAACTATACGTGCCTCGCTGGCCATGCAGCGGCAGTACAATGTGGGTCTGATGGCCTCTCATGCACCCGGCACCATCAGTCTGGCGGTGGACAAGCGACGCTATCCACGTCTTGGCCAGCGTCTGGGACCGGAGCGTGCCTGGCCTGGCGATGCAGCTGATGTGCTGCGCATACGACGGCCCATTGAGCTGGGCAAAGTGGGCTTGGGTGCACCCGCACTGGGGCTGGGAAAGACACGACCACAGCAGACTCAGTTGCCACCGCGTTATTCGCCTGGTTATACCAGCGATGTGTCGCATTTGGTCGTTTAAGTTAACATTTTGAATGCCAAAAAGATAGTCATAGTATTATTAACATTATTATGTAACACATAACATTATACATCGGTGTATCCATGCTCAATACCTGAGGATCTGAATGCCAAAGAGAATTTATACCTTAAAATTCAGTTTTTGAGGCTGGGACTCAGACTAGTACTAGTCACATCAGACTAAATTTAATCAGCAATAAGGCAGCAAGTGTATTCCGTATTCGGTCTGCCGTACTTAAGTTAATTTTATTATTTAATAAAAAATTGTTTTATCAACTTAAACTTAATCAAAAGCAGTCTCAAGTCCCAGCTAAAATTTTTAAACAAAAACAGATGCTACAGATATTTACATATTTACGTATATACATACATATATAAATGTGCGATTATATTGTTAAAATTAAGCAACAAATTTATTTAATTGTGGTTAAGTTTGTGTAGATTTTTTCCCCCAATAGATTTTGATAGTCAATTTGTTGAAATGCTTTCTAAATACATACTATATATGCTTACTGCTATATAAACTATATGCTATATATAGTATAAACGCTTAAGCATCAAATCTAATCCCAAAAAAATGTTTAAAAATCGTTGTTGTTATAAATCACTCACCCATCATCTAAAATAACTTAAGACCCACCCAAAAAGCCCATTGTTACTTGTATTTAAGGTATATAATCTGAATCTGAATTTGAAAACCGATTTTCGGGCATTATTGATGCCCACAAAACTAAAAGCTCCGATTTTTTCAGCAAAATACTCTACAATTTACATAAGAAAAACAAAGTCTATGTTTTAATTGTTAGTACACCAATTTTTCATTAACTGACTCGACTTAAAATTAATCAAAAATAAACTAAACAACAAATTAAACAAGAAATTTAAATAAAAATATTTTAAATAAAAACTAAACTAAATAAAGCTTAAATGAAAACCAGAAAAACTTTGAAAGTCGTTCAGAAAAACAAAAAGTTAAGTAATACTACATGAAATGTCTACAACTTAAGTATTAAGTGTGAAAAGTTAACAGCATAAATGTGAATCAACGGAACATTCATTAACAAACAAAAACAAAAACAAAACAACAAAAAAATAACAACAAATGTATAAGAATTTTAAGTGTTTTGAATGTGTAAACTATTTATGCCAAATAAAGCCAAATAAATATTTATTAGAAGAAATTACAATTTATTATTTATTGGGTATGGGTATGGGGAAAGATTGATCAGTTCAAGATCAGCTGTGCCATATTACTTATCATTTCCTGTGCCAAATCAGCATCGAAGAACAAATAAATATTTATGCAAATCAATTACGAGTTTTCCTTGTTGAAAAATTGGCTGCTGTTGTATGTAAAATTGTATTTTTAGTTCGCTGATTGACAAGCTAAATGAATATGGGCATAATGATGATTGATGGATCGATTAAGACGCTCGAATCGATGCAATCCATTTCGCTAACTGTAGCTATATCTACAGAAAGTACTAAAGGTATCTATCAGTAAATCAGTATCAATAAACAGTTATCAGTCTAAGTAGCGCCCTATCTCTGGCCTTGTCCGTGACCCAGTGCTTACCAGATTTATGCAGTTCGACCTAAGGAGACTCTTATAACTTACTTTGTAGCACTGCACTCAAAACACGTAACACTTTATTATCTGATAATCAAAAATCGAAACTTTAAACACCGTTAAGTCACAAAAACTGACCCTTTATGGAGCTGCTCCAAAAACCAGAGAAATCCCCGCAAACCTACACCAAAATCTGGTTCTCGAGAAAGTGTTCAAAGCGCACAAAGGAAATGCAGCACAAAAATGCATAAATCTGTTAAAAAAAACGAAACTTAATTAACAACAAATAAACAATAAAAGAAGTAGACGACAATCGCAGCTGACCGACTGGCAAGTGCCCAATTTGTAGACAGTTAGAGCAGTGAAGAAAGAACTTATTGTTAAATATTCAAACAGTTAATAAAGTTGTATAAAATAAACCCTTGATAAAAACACGTGTAACACTGCTGATACAGGGTCTAAAAATATAAATATATTCATAAAACTAATTATAATTAGGCTAATTAAATATTTAATACTAAATAGTTAAATGTAAACACAAATATGTGTATATTTTTTGCATTTTATCGTATTAGTCGAACAACAACAATCTGCGAGGCAAACAACCCGCCAAGCAACTCAGTCACCGGGCAACTGGATAACTGACTAACCATACAGACCCTCTAAACCAAGCAACCATTCGAGCATCCGAGCGTCCAACCAGCCCAGCACCCAACCAGCCAACCAGCGAATCATCCAACCAACCAGACGAAGCGACGCTGATCAAGTTGTAACTGCAACAAAGCGGTTCGAATCGGTTCGATTAATGACTGCGCGATGTTGATTCTGATGCTGGCTTTGACTTGGGTGCTTCGTTAGCCGTTTGACCAGTAACTAATGCATTAGTGGAGTTAACTAGACTAGAAGTTACCCAGCAATTATATCTATTCAATAAGGAAATGATTTAAGATTGTTTTTATAGCTATTGGCAGCTATACTTCAAGCAAATACGCCTTTAAGTGGTGATAAAATTGCGACTAGCTATAAGATACAATTTTTAAACCAAGTCAAAAGCAAGTTAGTATATTTAAGTAAAGTATAAAATGATTTTAAAAAATATTAATCCTCTTAGGACAACAATTTTTGTACAAAAACCAAATAATTTAGGATACATTTTTACATTTTCATGTTAAGTTATTGTCTTAAAATATGTTTTAATTTAAAAAATATATCTTAAACCAACTTAAAATCTTAAATATTGTGTTGTACCCATTAAGAGCTTCTGATTTAAGTCAAACTGTTAGCTAAATAGCTTTTAATTCAAGCTTTCCAAACACCTTTAACAAAATGCTGTTCGCTGTATACCTCAACAAACCTATAGCACCCCTTTAAAAACTCCAACCATGGGTATTCAAATTAAAAAACCAAAACACAAGCTCAGAAATTGACTGACTGCAGCTAAGAAAAATCCCCGTGACAGGCGCCAAGTACAATTTCGAATCCGAGTCCCAATCTCAACTGCAAACGTTGGGATGGGAAACTGGTTAGTACCTAATAGTAAATAAAAGGTTAGGGAAATAGTAGATTAAACAACCAAATGTCTGTTTTATTTGCACTTGATGCTGCATTGAATCTCTCAGGAAAACGTTGAGTCATCGCTGACGTCTTTAAGTGACCAGAAAGAAGAAATTAATTCAAATTCTTGCATTGATTTTTGTAATTTAAGAAACCGAAACAGTTTGGTCTCTCACACGGAAGTCAATAAAAAATATGAAAATGTCAGTCAGTTAATTGAGAAATGGCACATGATGAACTTAAATCATGTTAGTTGAACTGGTTAAGGTAAGTAAACTAGCTACCAAATTTGAACAGACCTTAGCAAAGGTGCTGCGAACAGTAGGTCAAATTGTTATAACCGATTCGAACCGGTTTGAAGGCTTTTATGAAAGAATTTCGCAGCTTTTGAGATAAAATGAAATGCTCTGTTTGAAAACTGACACTGGAATGCCTCACTTTTCATTTCGTTGGTCAAAAAAGCGAAACATGTTAGGGGGGAGTGGGTAGGTCGAGGGGGCAGCTGATTGAAATCTTCGCAACGCTGACAGACTCAACTGTTCTGTACTTTATCTAATCACTTAACACGCCGCCATTGATAGATATTTAAGTGGGTATATAAACAGTATTGGCGGGGAATCCAAAAAGAAGTCAAAGAGTCAGACAAACCAATTGACGTCAGGCAATTCAAGTAACCTCCGAGAGTCTTCGAGCAGGAAAAGGAGACAAAGCGATTGTATCTAGATACTTGCTGATCTCTGCGGAATTGTCGCAACGCTTGCGTTAAATTAAAGTGGTATAAAGCAGTTAATTCAATTAATAATCATGTGTCAAACAATATGTCTCTTACGAGTATCGAATAAACCCAAAGTCAGAGCTAATTGATAGGTGCCGACAGTATCCCCAAAGCCGAAACAAGTTACCCATCGATGATGTAAGATCTATCAACGTCTAGTGCTATAACATGATATAGAAATACTCAAAACATAACCCGATTAATTAGCGGTTACAAACTGCTACACAATGTAAACGACTTTGTCAACTTGGGAGCATTTAATTTCTGACTGTAAAACAATAAATTTATCTATTTCACAGAAAATAAAACTCTGTCGTCTCTTTTAATTAGATAATTTTAGTCCCCAGGCCACGTGGCTCAAGGGGCGCTAAGGGGAAACTGTCAAAAAGGTGTTAATCAGTGCAAACACCTTGAATCCCATTTAAAGCGCCTGAAACGGGTTCAATTTGGTTGGGTTTAACTCGCTTTTTATCCAAATCCACTACAGTGTTTTGAGCGCAGTACAGTCCAGTAACGTAACCTATCCCAAGAATTCTTCAGCTAACAGTTGGACAGTAATTTACTTTACTTTCGTTGGTTTACAAACAATAGTGACTAATTTCCTTACATGTGCCTCAAATTACCACTAATCTTAATTGCACCTATGCTTATTGTACAATAATAACAATAATAATGGACTTATAGACACACAAGTGTGTATATTCGCATAAAAACAAACAACTGCATGGTTTGTAGGGGAAGTCTGCACGAAAAGATACCCTGTAAAATGTTTCTTAGATAGTCTCATAAAAAACACAAGAAATTATACTGCATTGTACTTATATGTACTATTATATATTGTTAAAATTTGATTTTCAGTCTTGACTGTATGATATTCAGAACAAATGTATTAATAAATAATGTACAATAAATTCTGAATTATTTGTTCATCGGGAATCTCACAAGCATTTTGTATAAGAATAAAATTGTTAAACTTTATATTTGCGTTTAACAAGTAAGAAAGGCTACAGATAAACAAGTCGACTGTAAAAGACCCAGTACTCATTGCTTGACACATAGACAGACTTTCATTTCAAATTTGGTGGCTCTAGCGCTTGCAGTTTAGATGATCCAGGTGTTCAAACGGACAAACGGACTGACGGACATCGCTATATCGACACTGCTGTGGATGCTGATCAAGATCAAATACACTTTTTGGGGTCAACCACGCTTCTGACAATCTTAATAGACCCCTCTACTCTTTTTTAAAGTACGCAGTCTAAAAATGTTGGTAACTTCCTATCAATAAATCTTAAAAATAGCCAATCCATGAACACCAAAGTTGTATACTCGCACCTGAAAATATTTTTAAGGAAAACACCCTTCAGCAAGCCACTTAAAGTACTTTTTAAGTACAGGGTATGTTAAAAATTGAGGGGAAAAATCAAAGCAGCATTTTATTGGCCAAAATTTCAAGTTTTATGAGCTCGCGCGAATAAACAAATTAAGTTTATTTCAATAAACAAAAAATAATCGAAAAAAAACAGCCGCTATCTATCTTTTGAAGCCAAAAAGCGTAAGAATTCGAGTGTATGGGAATAACTTAGGGAAGCTACATATGTTAGGTATATAGTATATTGTGCAATCTATTATTATATACACTATATAGTGTGTGAAAATCGAAATATCGAAAGCCACAAATCGCTGCAGTACAAAGACTAATGGAGAAAACAAACAGTTGGAAACAACAATTGAATTATGACAGCTAAAATAAACCATAAAGTACACAATCATGCATGTAATTTTATATATAGATTGAAAATTATAAATATACAAGCATACAATAAAATCTGAGTAGTGATTTCGAGCAGAAAATTTTAAAACGTATCAAAATTTTTAAAAATTATAAACAATGTGCAAAGTACAAATTATTGGCATGAGAAATTGGCCAAAATGAGTGTGAAAAAAAGTCGTAAAAGTATAAAACTTTCAGTTACTTTTAATCATATAATAGCCCATCATATATGATAAATAAATTCATTAATAATATAATAAAAATATATATTTTTACGATATGGAACTTGAGTGGCTGTTGAGTTTGTTAGGTAAACAAATGAAAATTGTTAACATTATACAACAACACGATGACTACAACTAATTGACTGATTAACAGCAATAAAAGTAAAAATAATAATAATAATAATAAACCCTAAACTGAATACAACGGCGGAAAAGGCAACTATTTAAACTTATGGCTGATACAATTGTTTAGATAATTAGCAAATAATTTTGATTCACACAAATCCAAATGAGACAAGTATCTGTGTATAGATATGCGTGTGTGTGTTAGCCAGCACATCAGGTATTACTCACACGCTCACTGAGGTGAATTCCGCCAGCGATGTGGGAGTAAATCTGCGCTATACCGGAAAATAAACTCAACAAATGGGTTTCTAAAGAAATCAAAGAATTTTAGTATTTGTAAAATCTTTAAAATGCACCATAAACTTTGGCGTGAAATTTCCGTTAAGATAAGATATAAATCTGCTTAGAAACTAAAGAATATATAGAAGAAAGTGCATTTATAGATAAGATCTCTAGCGATTACATCTGTAAGCATGTGTAAAAGTCAAGGTCATTTGAGTTCAGTAACCTGGCAGTGAAAAATAGCTGGAATTCAAAGCAGACACAAATCAAAATGTTTAGGGCTAAAACTTGTTTTAGAACATTATAAATAAACAATTCATGAAGGTGTTGGCCAAAAGAACGCAAATGGAAATCCCAAAAAAGCAGACAGTTGTAAGTGTAACAGAAAATACTTTGGGAAACACCTAGTGGCTAATAAAAACAGTCAAAAGCTGTTGGGCCAAGAGACTTGTAGTCTTCTAATCACAGTTTGCTTGTTAGACTTGCTGTTAGCCTGGTCGGCAAGACAAGAGCCAATTTCTGTTGGCTTTAATCAGACAACATGTGTATTTAGCTTTTTTTTTGCATTTGTATTTGAATTGTTACTGTCTTTTTGTCTCAGCTGACGGCAAAAGGCAGCAACAACAACACCGTCCAACTTCCAGCCAATCAAACCAGATAAAACCGATTTTAATTCGATTAATGGGGTTTTTTGCTACGCTCTTTGGCCAGATTGTAGTTGTTGTTGTTGCTGCCGTCTCTGAGCAGTAAAGATGTTACGTTTTCTTAGTGTTTGTGAGAGTGAATAAGTGTTTGAGTTGTGTTTTTGTGTTATTAGACCCGTTAGTTAAGAAAGCTAAAAGGGAGTATCTATATTGTTTAAGAAAAAAAGCGTAGGATATGGGCAGAAGGAAGTAGCTTAACTTATAGGAACAAATTAAATTACACATAATTATAAATCGCAAAAAAATTGAGTTATTATATTTGAAGTTTTAAATACTTTTTTTGAGGCTTAAAAATTTTCAATTTTATATTAAAGCGTTTTATTCAGACAACTTGCAGGGTCTCTTGCAGTCGTGTACACCATAATCTAGCCTCTTACTCCCAGTATTTATATGTGTGTGTTGTACAAGTGTCACAGTCTCATTGTTATGAATTAAATAAACAAAAGAAACAAGCTAATAGCAGCCCTAAGCACCACAAAGAGGAAATCATTAATAAACTTTAAACAAAAATGCGTGCAAAAATTAGTAAAGTGTTAAACAAACCAAAAATTATAAGAATGGCGCTATTAATTAGTGTTGTTAGCAAAGCGCTTAAAAATGCCACAAAAATACCAAAAAGTCCTGACTGAAAATACGCACTGTTTCTAAGCGCTGTTAACACTAGAAAAGTATTTTTTCTATGTAATGTTTAGTTTGGTGCACACGCCTGCTGCACACTTCCTGAGAGAGTGAAAGAGAGAGAGCGGCGCAAGCACAGCTAACAGCTGCGGTCGTACGTATGTGTGTGTTGAAATTGAGCGAGCGCCAACAAACACTTGTTGAAAACTCACCACACTCACTCTCACTCACTCACACACACACACACACACATAGGCGCACAGAGCTTATTCTTACGCGCTGTGAGCGTGTACGTATATTTGATTGGTAATCAAGCCAAAGCCAAAGCAGCAGCAGAAGCAGCAAACAGTCAGAATGGTGTCCATAATCAAAAAACACAGAGAACACAAAAATACAAATAAAAACACCATAATAATCAAGCGGCAAAACGGCGAGAACACTCAAACGTCGTGCGACAGTCAGCGCGTTAAGTTGTAAGTTGTAACCGGCGCGTACAGCATTTGGTTAGCCGACTGCGACTACGAGTTAAGAGTTGCTTTATACGCTTAGACCAGATACTATGTGTTAAAAAAACGTCAACAGCTTTATACGATTTTAATATACAACGCTTTTTGTGCTGGAATGCCACGCGTTAAATATATGCCAACATTTTGTGTGTTAGCCGATAAACGTTGCTGATACTTTGTGGAGAGCACATCGTTTATCCGGTCGGTCTACGTTATACGTTATTCGTTGCCCGTCGTGCAACTGGTCACACTTTTTAAGCTAAGGTCCTGCTGGGACCATCGAGTGTTTCATACCAATGTGCGCGCTGAATCACTTCAATTCAGTTTTAAAATAAAGTCCCCGCGAAACGAGTGTTTGAAAAAATTAATTACAGATAAAAAACACATAATTAAACAAAAAATCAAATTAAGTTGATTCAACGACAACAATGGCAGATCGTTTTCAAGTCTCAAAGGTTAATGGCAGCGCCAACCCAGCATTTGATGGCGAAAACGTTTCGGCCAACAGCAATTGCAGTGCGGCCAATGCGGAACACGCCTCAAATGGACCCGACACCTGCCACGCCCACGATAATCACCTGCAGCCCAAGGCGGCCGAAGGCGGTGACAATCGACGCACGTCACGTTTATCCTTTCGTGGATTTGGACAATTCCTGCGCAAATCGGATGCGGAGCGCAAGTTTAGTCTGGCGCAGCTAACAAAGTGGGTGCTACTTAGTTATAATCAACCAAAACTCATGATCATTAAGTGTAGTGTAATTAGATTTTGCCCACTTTCAAAGTGCCGTCGTCTGTTTTGTGTAGTGTTTTACGATCCGTTGCCTAAAATCCCTGATTTCATTATAGTCGTGTGTTATGTGTACTGGAAATCCATTAAAATCGTATTCAGCTGATAATACCTGAGTAGTTCAATGCAATTTCAGTGCCAAAGTCAACAAAACTATTAACGAAATCAAAGCGTTTCTTATCTTGCGCATAAACAAGATTAGCACAAGTATCTAATCATTATAAATACTCAAACTTAAGTCTTGTATGCCGCCGAAATCCATTAAAACCCAATACCAAACAGATAATACAAGTAGTCGATTGCAGTTTTTCATTTATCAAAGTCAAAAGTCAATGAAAACTTGAAAAACAATGCGTTTTCTAATCAGAATGTTATCAAATTTATTTAACTAAATTACTGTCCTTAAATCACTGATAGAAATCATAAGATTTTCAGCATTAAATTCTATGAATTTCAATTTAATTTCAATTATTTTTTAATTAATAACTGAACTCAATGAAAAACTTGAAAAACAATGCATTTCTAATTAACTAAATTACTGTCATTAAATCTCTGATAGAAATAATAACATTTTCAGCTTTAAATTCTATTAAATTTAAATTTTATTTCAATTATTTTTTAATAAATAACTGAACTCAATGAAAACTCCAAGAAAAACATGAAAAACAATGCATTTTCTAATCAGAATGTTATCAAACCCGATTAACTAAATTACTGTCCTTAAATCACTGATAGAAATCATAAGATTTTCAGTATTAAATTCTATGAATTTTAATTTAATTTCAATTATTTTTTAATTAATAACTGAACTCAATGAAAAACTTGAAAAACAATGCATTTTCTAATTAACTAAATTACTGTTCTTAAATCACTGATAGAAATCATAACATTTTCAGCTTTAAATTCTATGAATTTTAATTTAATTTCAATTATTTTTTAATTAATAACTGAACTCAATGAAAACTCAATGAAAAACTTGAAAAACAATGCATTTCTAATTAACTAAATTACTATCCTTAAATCACTGATAGAAATCATAACATTTTCAGCTTTAAATTCTATTAAATTTAAATTTTATTTAAATTATTTCTTAATAAATAACTGAGCTCAATGAAAACTCTAAGAAAAACATGAAAAACAATGCATTTTCTAATCAGAAATTTATCAAACCCGATTAACTAAATTACTGTCCTTAAATCACTGATAGAAATCATAACATTTTCAGCTTTAAATTGTATGAATTTCAATCACAAACTTCGTGACATTTTAATCATTTTTTTATTCTACTTTAATTTCAATTATTATTTTTAATAATTAAAGCGATTACTTAAATTATTGTGCTCACACATAGTTTGTGTTTATTTTTAATTAAAGTGCACGTAATTAATTAATTGCGTTTTACGTACGAACACTTAATTATAGTTCCCAATGATAAGTTCCCCGCTTATATCAATTAATTCACAGATCTTACTAATGTGATTGTTAACAATTTTTAATTTGCATAATCAAAATATTTTGCATTGTTTTAGGGTATGATAGGAGTTGTTTGAACTTGTAGTGCGTATAAAACCTGATATCTGTATAATATTGTTGCCAAAAAACAAGAAAGAGAGCAGAATTAAAATGCAAACAAAGCAAAACGAACAAAAAACAACGAAATTTGTTTGTTATTGTTTTATTTGTGAGTTGTTTTACTTTTTTTTGCAAATGGCCTTAAAACAGCCATAAAACGTTGCCAAAATAAAAGTTAAAAAACTGAATGAATGTTTATATTTGTTTATTTGTAAAACTGAAGGTTATTACAGCTTTTATTCATTGTAATCACGTTTATCAAAAGGAAAGACAACAACACACATACTCCACTTAAACATTTACCGAGCATGCTCGACTTGTAGTAACCCCGTGACTCTCTTTGCCTTTGTCATTAATTCGCTGAACTTGCATGCATGACAGTGTCATAAAATCAACAGTAATTATCATTATGTAGTACACACGTGACACACACCAGCTGTACAGTGGAGACTACCCTAAGTGAACAGCTTGAAAACATTTCTCCAGCTTGTTATTGATGAGTTTTTAATAAACTAAAACGATTAAGCCGCTCAGTAACTAAATTAGTTCGCGTTGGCGTTGGAGGTGATCAACTAATATAGCAAATTTTAACAGTTCAATTATATCAAGTGTTTTTAATATATGCATATTAAAATTAGTGGCTCATTATGTCATAAAAAATAAACCGCAAAACGAAGTCACATGCGCGACCCTTGGGCCAAGATCAGTTTAATCAAAGAAGCGCAGAAGAGTGCACAAATTACAGTTGCCTTCTTATAGAAACAACAAGAGATATATATGCATATAGATATATAATTTTAAATTGAACATACGGCGAATTAAATTCAATTAAAAACATGCCAAGCAGCTGTCCAAAAATTATTGTAAGCATTTAAAACGAAATCGAATATTGAAAACTAGACGTAAATTTTGTGTTTTCTAAAACTTTGCGCACGGCAAACAAACAAAAAAACACGAGTTACATCAGCGTTCGGTGAAAATCAATAAAAACAAAAGTAAATGTAACAAGTGGGTCTGAACAACAGGCAGTTACCCTGTGGTTAGAAGTGGAGCACTTTCTTAAAGTTGCAATTTTTATGGGGATTTTTTGCATACCAGTTTTTCCATTCATTCAATTTATTTGCTACATTTTTCATTTAACACTTGCACCTTGAATTGATCGCAGAGAAAGAGAGCAAATCAATTTGTAGCACACGCATAACCCCCAGCTGGATGCGTTTTGCTTTGATTTGGATATGGAAACAAAATCGGTATTGGAATTGAGATTCGAATTGAAATCGGTTTGGCAAACTTTTGATGAGTTCATGAACTGATGATGAGTTCTTTGTGCCAACAACAAATTAGTCATTTTCTGTTTCCAAGAGTAATACACATTTATTTATACATGTGTGTGATATCATTCGAAATCGGCATGAAGGAACCAAGCAGTAGCAGACGAACGTAAACGAGTTCAATTGATCAAGTGTGACTCGACTGTCGTTCTTCCTTACACACTGTGCTACTCTCTCACTCACTCAGCTCCAATTGTACAACTAAATCATACTAGCTAAATCTCATTGAAACCGCCGCACAACCAATAGATCAATTCATACACACACAGTTACACTCTTACAACATGCAATAGGAATTGTTTATATCAACGTTTTCTTGTGGAAAACTGTCTGAAGCTTGTGCAACGAAAAATTAAACAAAATCAAAAGTAATAACAATAAAATCAATTTTTGATTTATATTTGTAAATGCTTTGTAAATTATTCAATAGGCGTTTTTGTCTTTTGAAAGCCGAGAAGTTTGCTAGACTGTTAAATAAATTCATAAATAAATATTTGTTTTATCGACACGCCACATATTTTAAAAGATAAATATATAACTGTTAGCTCTGCTTAGATCTTCTTTCTAGTATCTAGATCTAATGCCAAAAATCTTTTTACTTTTCCACAAATTTCATACATTTCCCGAAAAGTATGCAACAAAAAATTTACTCCCTTTCCTACTAATAAAATTTAGTGTGCTTATTAAAAAATTTCACTCTTTATGGCTGATTAAGCATTCATATCCGTTGCCAGACTTTTTACAGGTATTTCGGCTGATTATGATCACCTTCCGGTTCAATATTTGCCAAACTGGCGCCATAAATAATGCAGTTTGTCTGCTTACATTATTTCTTTTAAGCTTTTAAATTATCTCTGGCACTGGAAATGGGAATTATTGTTTCTGTTTTGGAATCGGTACAAAAATATACATAACACAAATTAAAAGAGTCTTCACGTTTCAGTGGGCTTAAATTATTTTACTTATTTTTCAACCCAGACAGCAACAGATCAGGCATTAAACAATTGAGGGAAGGCGATCTAAAGATACCCTTTAAACAAATCAACTTATGTGTTCTTCAGACAGCAGCTTGTCTGCCTTTTTGCTTTTTTTAATGAGTATCTTTTGAAGCAGCAGCAGAAATATTGAACTGCAAAAGGCAAGGGTGATTTTTCATCATTTTCTTGTATCCATCTCGTGAGCATTTCTTCCAAAAACAGAAACCTTTTCCCTGCCCCTAGCCCACCTTGACCTCTCGCTCTTTTTACTCACATTTCTGTGTGTTTTATTATATTATTTATTTGTTTTTTTCATTTTCTTTCTTCTTTTTGGAATTTGTATCGAGTGTGTTTCTGTTGTTTTCGGCTTTTCTAGTGGATATTTGTACTTTGCTTGCTGCAGACTACAGTCATGCTGTCCGAGGCGATGATAGTATTGCTTCCGTTTCATCAGTAGGCAAAACTAAACATAATTTTTAAAGAAAAAACTGCTAAGGAATGTCATTTTCTAACCAATTTCCTTTACTGATTGCAGGGAAACGTTACCGCGCCTGGACAACTATCGCATATCTATGCGCAATCTGAAACGACCCTCGATTGGAGAACTACAGGGCGAGGCAGCTGATCAGGTAAGTTTCTACAACGATAATTTCGACAGTGATAAATTGTAAAAGTGCATTGAAAAATGCAAGTCGCAATTTGAGTGTGTGGTTTTAGAATTAGCATAACAAAAGTGAAGTGTAGTTGCGTTTCATAACAAAATCGGTTTGTTGCGGTGTCGTTAAGGTGTAAAAATTATATTATGATGACACACAGGTAGTGTAGTTTTAGAAGAGAGGGATTTTTAATCAGCACGAGCCACGAACTTTATCGGAAAGACTTTTTTGTTAAACAATTTTTCATAAGGTGTGGGTAAATTTAATAATTTATTTATTCAGCAGTATAAAAAATTCTATATAATCCCACAAAATTCTTAAAAATTCGTAGAAATTTACTGCACATATTTTGAAGAATTTATAGCAGCCTCGTGCCAGTTTATTAAATTCTTTTAGCCACTTTATAAGGCTCATTATGTAGGGTCAACACTGAACAAATGCCACAAACCAAAGCCTAAAAAATTGAGCATTAAAAACTATTTGTTACTTAAAATAAAAGTTCACTATAAAAACTTAACTTTGCAGCTAAAAGCTGTTATAAAAAAATTGTTAGATATATTCCAAAATATTTTTAATATTAATTAACACACTGATCTAAGTTTTTCTCACTTCCCCATCCTTATCTTCAAATTTTCATAACGATTTACAAACGTAAACTCAAAAAAGTAGTGTGAAATGTATTCAACATTCCTTCAACTTGTCAATTCCCATAAATATTTGCTATATTCCACACTGATTAGTGACGTTTTCTGATTCTTGGTAGCAGTACATATTTAACCCAACGAATTCAGACTCTGATCTGATGTGTTGGCTGCATCTGTTTATGTACTATGTTAAATATTTTGAAAACATTTCAAGTGCTCAATGAATAAACAGTGGCAAAAGATTGTGGGATGCCTTGAAATCAAAAGAATCAAATAATGCTGATCGAGTGCAAGAAGAAATACGACTGGAAACCAAATCAAAAAATTTGTTTGTTGTTGCTGTTGAGCGTAAAAAATGTAGAGTACATACTAGTCTTTTGTATATGTTATGAGTTTATGTATATAATTTATTAATACGATTGCTTATATTTATTTACTTAAAGTATTTTCACATTTCCAATGTGATTTTCCATGACGTATTCATACGCAAATTATTATTGGCTCTTTTCATCTACACGATTTGTGCGTGTAAACAAAAGAACACAAATAATTGATGACGTTGGCAAAGAGGGAGAAAACTACTTCATAATCTGCATAGTTTTTAGTTTTACAGAGGAAAGAATTTCAGCTAGAAAAAGTCAATACCGGGGAAACCCTGACATTGTAAATTCACAAAATTCTTAGACTGGCGGCGCCATCTCATTCAATTAGGGAATGTGTAGGTAAGCAGAACCTATAGATACCTCGCACTTAATACAAACTACAGTTCGCAGTTTTTATGCTTATCGCCAAAGCAGTAAATTTAATGCGTCTATTTGCGACTTGTGGTCGCACACACATTTTGTTCGTCTGCTCTCATATTGTTTAATTAATTCGCTGGGGTTCTTTTATTCCCCATCCAGAGAGCAGCTACTGTGTGTGCCACACAACACGGCGTATGATAGATATCGTAAAAATTGCATTACAACGCCAGTCGCTCATTAAGGGAATACCAATGAAAACGACATACAATAAACCATAATTGACTCGACGGCTTTAAGTGTTCATCCCAGACAAGTTTTTGCACTTAAATTTAAGCAGAGAAGAAGAGAATAAGCACTTTATTTGAAACTAAATAGATGAAGCAATGGTCATCATACTGGTAAATCCATTTTGCTCTTTATTTATCAGTCGAAAATTCAACTAAATCAATTATTTGATGCTCAGCTTAAGAAAATTCTAAGTACTCAACTATCTGATAAGGTTTTGAAGTGCTTTTAGGCCGAAATCTTGCAATTTTTTGCTGTGTACAAAACAATTATCAAAGCAGATAACAAAATAAAACTTCTGTGTAACTATAACACTCTATAAAATCATAAAAAAAAAGTCTACTTAAACATTTTATGGGGCAGATGCACAAACAACAGATGTTACACTGATAAGAATTTGAGTATCAGCCTTAGATGACATATATGTATCAGAAAAAGTAGAGATTTTCGATGGAAAGTTGCAAATTTTTTAGGAAAAAATATAAAATAAACAAAAAAGTGAATAACAAAATATGTAAACTACTTTATAACGGTTAACGAATTGAAAAACTATTCAATATTCCGTGTCACAAGGTAAAAAATGTGCTAATTCAGGAGTTTATCAACGCATGTGTGAGCTTGCATACAAAGACTTAAGTAGATTTGCACTTGTCATAAAGTGATGGAAGGGAAAGTGTGTAGAGAGCAGCGGGAAGAGTCCCATTGGGATGGGAAAAGTGAGTTCGACATGTGTCTTGAAAGATGACACCAGTGACAGCCTTGAAGCCAAATTAATTGTCAACAAGTTGGCTGCAGCCATGCAATGGACATTGTTTTAACTGGCCACCCAGCCACGCCCACAATGACAATAACAACAAGAACAAAAACAGTTAGTCAGTCAACAACATTACAAGTGTGAAAAATGCACAACGCGTATCATTAAAATTGACAGCAGCAGCCGACAGATGGCGCTGTCGTTGCCATCGATCGATGTCACTGTTCTATGGCGTTAAGCAAAGGATTTCAACGGAAAAGCCAACAGTGTTGACAGCTTAGCTTATTTAAAGCTAAACTGCATTGCAATGACCATTTTGAAGCTACAAACTAGTTTTTCTTGGGTATGAAATTAATATATAAAATATTTAATTCATTTCAAAACATATAAAAATATTTTGAGAGCATAAGAAAATGTTGACATTTACAAACGTCACAAAAAAGGTTTATAAATATTATTATCTAAAAAAAAGAAACTTTAATCTATATTTTAAAGGTGTTGAAAACATAAAGAACAATTTTTTAAGCCATTTCTAGCCATTTTAGCGTATAGCATTCTGTCAACACTGCCAAGCAACAGTCACATATAAGGACACATGTGTTTGTATATGTGTTTGGTGAGCCTGTCAAAAGTACTGACAGTTTGTCAACGCGATAAGCAGTCACTTGAAAAATTCGCATTTTTTCAACTGGTAATAAATTAAAATGCGTCTATGGCACTAGCAGAAGTGTCAAAATAAAATCAAAACATTTAATCATACCAGTTTCGAGCAGTTTTTCAGCCATTCTTTGACAGCATTTTAATAGCACTTTGATTACACATAATTTGACAGTGTCTGATTATTATCACATCACTCAACGACACTCGACACACAGCGAAATGAGCAGGGAAAATGCACATATAAATTATAAAATTTAACATAAATTTAACTTAAACTTTACGCTATTTATTTAGGCTACTTTTGGGGAAACCCTCGCTCTTTTTAAGTGCCCAAAAAATCTATTAAATTTGTAGTTTTATGCATGTTTTCTTTGCTACTTAAAGGCTTAGGTCGACGGGCAAAAATAGTTTTAGCTTGTACAACGCAGCGTATGAGCATTATTTTGCATTTGTGTGTTTACATCATCAGCGAGCAACGCCTGTGGCGCATTTGTTAACGGCTCGTGCCGCAGCAGCAGCAGCAGCAACCGACCGGCATTTTCCATTTTCCCATTTTCTATTATTATTTTCTATTTTCCCATTTTACCATTCGAATTGCGCTTTGTACTTTGCGCTGCACTTGTCGGTTGCATTGTAGTAATTACAATTCTAATTTGCATTTCATATCAAAAGAGTCGTTGTTATATTTACAACATTTATCGATTCCTTTATACGATTTTACTGCTGTTTATTTAGCACATTTTTCTTAAATCATTTAACAATGAAATTTTCATAGCATTGAATGAATGAATGTCTTTAATATGCCTGAATTATAGCGGCATTATTTTGTGAAAACTCAAGCTAAATACACGTGCAGTTACAGAGGAATTACACGCTAAGAATAAGCAAATTAAGAATTTTATTAATTTAAATTATTGCCACTACATGGAGCGTTTCAAAAAGGAAAGTTCTTTGCAGAAGAGGAAACCTAATGCTAATGCTAATGCTAATGCTAATGCTAATGCTAATGCTAATGCTTATGCTAATGCAAATGCTAATGTTAATGCTAATGCAAATGCTAATGCTTATGCTTATGCTAATGCTAATGCTAATACTTTTGCTATTTCTATTCCTATAAATCCACTTTGATTAAAGCTAATGATAGTTCTAATAATAATATTGATGCTTATTCCAATTAAACCCTAAAAAGAACATAAATTGCTTTTATGAAAGATATTTATAATTCCAGTAGCTTCCCCAAGTTATCCCCATACGACATTTGTAGCCTCATAACACTCGAGTCGCAATTTCAATTTCGAATGCGATTTTCCCACTTTGTTGCGCGTGTGGCTTCTGTGGCAAAGGAAAATTTCCACTCACACACACACACATAGGAAAAGAAAGCGCCTTTAACTAAACTAAATTGAATTGCGCCAGAGAACGCAATACACAAGCAGCGAGGAGGAGTACGTCCGTGTGTCCATCCATTCGTCTGTCTATCGTGTCTGTCGAGACTCGAGACTCTTTACTCGTGGGTGTGTTTCGAGTGCGTACATGTGTCTGTCTGTCTGCCTGTTGGGATGTCGCTGAGCACCGCCAAAAATGTGTAAACAATCAACATTGACCACCCACGAGGCACCCGAGTCATAGCCAGGAAGAATTCCAGTTCCAGTACCAACCAAGTAGAGCAGGAACTGAGTGAAGGGGTGTGTACTAAAGAGCTACAATGTCACACAATATTTCTATAGGGTGACGACTCCTTGTGTATCGCACTCCCGCCTACTTTTGACCTCACCCCATCTCTGACATCGCAATATTTTAAAAAACATTCAATTATGTGAGCAAACAATGAAAAATAGATGAACAGCTCCGAAAAATTGGTTGACAAATAAATGTCCAAACAATAACAAAATATTAACTCGAATTGAGTAAGAGAATGTGACACAAGAAATATTTGTGACCGAAAGTTATTAATTTGTCTGACAATTGGAATTGGATCATTGTGAAATTATTGTTATGTTTTTGTTTTTCAATTCGATTTCATTCGCTCTACACAATTTTGTGGTAAATTGATTATCAAAAACCAATCAACAACAAAACCACATAAAGATGAAAAAAAGAATTAGCAGAACAACTTTTAAAATTAATTAGATAGTCTAGACTAAATGACAATTTAATTTAATAGATTATTGCCTTTTAAATTGAGCTGTGAAGCTTAAAAAATTTGTCAATCAGTTGAAAATCTATTTCTGCTTATTGATGAATTAATTTTTTCGCACTAAATAAGGCGTCACAAGGTGTTAATAAATCGTATAATCTATTGAGAATGGTGTGAATTTAGTGATCAACAGTTAATTCTGAGAAGTATATCAACTAATACCATAAAAGTTATAGAAATAATTAGTTTAAAAGTTTCAAATGGATTTTAGAACATTAAATTAAAGAATTTATAAACGTCAAACTATTTATTTGTTATCAAAATATTTACTATCCATTATTGTTATTAAAAGTGAATATAAAATATTTTATAACCTGTAGATTAAAATGGCTAAACGATACTTTAATCAATTAGCACAGCAACGCAATGTAAATTAATCAATGTCAATGAATTATGAATATTTAAACAGATTTATTGATCTGTTATAAACCTTTATTCAGTTGACTGGGTGATGTGCGACTTTTAGAATGGTTATAAAACAGAATTTAGTCATGCCTTCAGAAAATTGTTGTGAACTCGTTAAAGTTTAAATAAGTAAATAAAATTTAACGAAATTTACGACACACTTAACAAAAAACGTTATAAGTCATCTTTCTTTGCTACTAACTAGTTAATGTGATGTACGAAACGACAGTTATATAGTCTAGAGTAGTGTAGTCTATAGATTATCTTTAATAAACAATAAGTAATAACAAAGTAGAGTTTTAGCTAAATACGGTAAATAAACAAACTATAAGTCATCAGTTTAGAACTACTAGTATCTAAGCTTGAAGGCCGAACTGATTATTTTGACAGTTATTGCGACTTATACACTGTAGATTAACTTTGAATTTAGCAAAAAGTTGATATATTTATTGCTTTTTTATCACCGCAACAAAAACACTAGTTATTACATAAACAAATCATTTTAAAAACCACATGGGACCTTTATCTACATCTATCTTAAAGCAGAAAAGTCTAAAATTTCAAAATATCTAATTTTCCGTCTACTAAAATTCCTAAATAGTATCTAAAAAGCCTCCATTATAACGAATTTTAAGTAGGGCCTCATACAGAACTAGTTATTTTTATCAAAAAACTCTTCATTTTGGAGGGAAAATTCTAATTTTTTCAAGATAAATTTTAAACTTCATTAATTTGTATTTAAAAATTTGACTTACCCCTTAGAGCATCACCATACCAGATGCCGCGGAACCGGAAATAACTGGTGGTCACATTAAGCTTGGCTGGATTGTTGGAGTGCTCATACCATGTCTGCTCAACATTTGGGGCGTCATGCTGTTCCTGCGACTCAGCTGGGTCGTCGCCGAGTCCGGCATCATGTGGACCTTAATTATAATCGCCATCTCGGCGGTGGTCTGTATCATAACGACCCTATCGCTCTCGGCCATTAGTACGAACGGTGAGGTGAAGGGCGGTGGCGTCTATTTCATTATATCCCGCTCTCTTGGCCCCGAATTTGGCGCCTCTGTTGGCGTTGTGTTTGCCTTTGCGAATGCCGTGTCCGCCTCCATGAACACCATTGGTTTCTGCGAGTCCCTCAATGTGCTGCTAAGTAAGTAGCGCCTATAATGACTTGGAGTGTTTAACTAATCCCCAGTTCCACTTTTCCAGAGAATAACGATATCAAGATCATTGATAACGCTATTAATGACATACGCATTGTGGGCACCGTCACACTGCTGGTGCTGATCCTCATTTGCTGCGTGGGCATGGAGTGGGAGACGAAGGCACAAAACTTCCTCATCGTCACCATCGTCCTGGCCATCTTTAACTTTCTGATTGGCGCTGCTATTGGACCACGCGATGATCCGACACTTATATCCAAGGGATTTGTGGGTTTTTCCTGTAAATGGTTCGAGGATTCCCTCTTAGAATCAGGCACTAATCCTTTTCACTCTAGGGTCCACCTTTAAGGAGAACTTTGTGTCGGACTACCGCTATGCCGAGGGCGTAAATCACGATTTCTTCAGCGTTTTTGCCATCTTCTTTCCCAGCGTCACTGGCATTCAGGCGGGTGCGAATATTTGTGGTGATCTGAAGGATGCAGGTGCGGCCATACCAAAGGGCACCTTCTGGTCGCTGCTCATCTCCATGACATCCTATGCGCTGTTCGTGCTTTTCGCCGGTGGCGCTGCTGTGCGCGATGCCTCCGGTTTTCCAGAGGATCTGATCAATGGTACCATTGTGCCCTCTGAGCTGCCCTGCATGCAGTCCAACAACTGCACTTGGGGTCTTTTCAACTCCTACGAGATGATGCAGGAGATGTCGCTCTGGGGACCACTCATCTATGCCGGTTGCTTTGCGGCCACACTGAGCACGGCGCTGACGAATCTGCTGAGTGTGCCACGTTTGGTGCAGGCCCTGGGCATCGATCAGATCTATCCGGGTTTGATCTTCTTCTCCAAGCCGTACGGCAAACATGGCGAGCCCTATCGTGGTTATGTGCTGACCTTCTTCATCTCTACGGGCTTCCTGCTGATTGGTGAACTGAATCTGATTGCTCCACTGATCTCCACGTTCTATCTGGCCTCCTATGCGCTGATCAACTTCTGCACCTTCCATGCTGCGTTCGTCAAGCCCCTGGGCTGGAGACCAACCTTTAAGTACTACAACGCCTGGATCAGTTTGTTCGGCTTTGCCATGTGTGTGGCCATTATGTTCCTGATCAACTACGTAGCTGCCATTATTACCTTTGGCATCATATTTGCTCTCTATCTAGTCGTTATGTACCGCAAACCCGATGCCAATTGGGGATCCACTACACAGGCGCAGCAGTACAAAGCAGCTTTAATGGCTGTGCATCGCCTGCAGAATGTCTCGGATCACGTGAAGAACTATCATCCACAGGTGCTTGTGCTTGCCGGAGATCCCAAGACGCGTCCTCCTCTAGTTGACTTTGGCTATCTGCTCACCAAGAGCAACTCCCTCATGTTTGTGGGCAACATAATACCCGTAAGTTGAGAGTACAGCTTTAACTGAGCCACCAACTTATAACACTCTGCTTAACAGGTGCGTGTGGGCTACAAGAACCGACAGAATCTGATCAAGGATGGACAGAAGTACTTGGATGCACGCAAGATCAAGGGATTCTACAATGTCATCGATGGTTTTAGCATTGAGGATGGCATCAATGCCATGGTCAAGTCCACAGGATTCGGCAAAATGTCACCCAACATTGTGCTTGTGGGCTACAAGCCTGACTGGAATCGCTGCCGCAAGGAGGAGGTGGAGAGCTACTTTGCTATACTGCAGTGAGTCACACAAGGATTCACGCGCATAGGACAGATTAATACCAATCCTAAATTATTTTACAGCAACGCCTTCTCACAGCGCATGGGCGTGGCCTTGCTGCGTCTGCCCCATGGCTTGGATTTCTCAGAATTGACTCCCGAGGTGAACATACCGCCCAGCAGTTTGAGTCACCTGAACACAGCGAATGCCCAGGGCTTCGCCAACGAACTGATGCCAGCAGCAAATGCTGCCTCCGAGCTGCTGCACATTGATTCCAATTTGAATTTGGCCAGCATGGATAATCCCAGTCCAAACTCCTCGTATACGATGCCACAGCCGGCACCAATGCCCAACATGCAGCGCAGTTCCCGCAGCTACAAGGTAAACCAAAGTGAAGCTGCCTCCATTACCTATCACACCAAAGGTGGTTCGGAGGTGCCACAGAATATACTGGACGCCGTGACCATATTCACACGGAAACAGCCCAAGGGCACCATCGATGTCTTCTGGCTGTACGACGATGGCGGTAAGTTTAACTAACTCACTGTAAACAATCTTTATTAATTAATTATTATGCTTAACTATTTTAAAAGGTCTTACGATTTTGCTGCCGTACATCATTTCGATGAGATCGCATTGGCAGAACTGCAGGCTGCGTGTGTTTACCATGTGCCATGGCAAGGACGAGGAGCAGGAGGAGAAGAGGTAGAAAGTCTAAAAAGTCTTGCTAATAAGAGTAATCTTTAAGTTTTCCTCTTACAGCATGGCCAGTCTGCTGACCAAATTCCGCATCAAATACTCAGAGCTCATCATGCTCAAGGGCGTCTCAGATCAGCCGCGTCACGACACCATGTTGAGGCACAAACGTCTCATTGAGCCCTTCCGTCGCAGTGCGCGCAATGAGTTTGGCATCACCGACGAGGAGCTGCACAGCATGGCCGAGAAGACACAGCGACAGCTGCGCATTCATGAACTGGTGGTGAAGCACTCATCGAATGCCTCACTGGTGGTCATGTCGCTGCCAATGCCACGCAAAGTAAGTTACAGTCTTTGACTCCATGTAAATCAGTACTCAATTTCCTTCTCCTCAAACAGGAGGCAATCTCGGCACCTTTGTACATGTCCTGGCTGGAAATGCTAACGTCCGACATGAAATGTCCGGTGGCATTGGCACGTGGCAATCAAACTCCAGTGCTAACACTTTACTCTTAAGTTATTAACTTTAAAGCCAAACGTTTCCAGTTCGAGTACAATTTAGTATTATTAGCGTTTAGGCGTTCAAGTTCCCCGTAGCCAACTACTAAATACATACTTATACTATATATAAACTTTATACTATTATATATAAATGTGTACGTTTTTTTTTATACTATACAACAAAGTTTCACTTTGATTCGCACTTCCTTCAAAAGCCGTTTTCTCTGACTCATACCTCTTGCCGTTTGGGCTGCACGTTGATCAGTGAATGAAGTCAGCCTGGCGCCCAACACTTGATAGACCCTAAAACGTACATTTATAGCCACATAGCTTATAAGTTCATAACGAATTCGAAAAGAAGAAAACAAACAAAAAAAAAACTGGTTTAAAATATTGTCTAAAAATATTTGAAGTAATCGTATAAAATAAAAAACTAATCCAGTTTCAAGTACTTCAGCAAATCTTTCATTTGTGGTCAAGCAGTCAACACATGCTACTAATCTCCAAGTGGATAGTTATAATAGTTATGATTATAGTAAGTTGGCGATGTGTTTGGATAGTTGGTGCCATAAATAATTAAATTATATAGTGATATATATGTATATATATATAAAGCATCAATTGGATAGACAGATAGTTGTATTTCAGCTAGTAATAGGCGCGACGTGGATTGTTCTAAAAAGGAATAAACACTATTAAAAAGATGTTCAAGTTGATGGACACATTTTGGAAACTCACCAAAGGATTAGGACGAAAGCGATAGGCCAACATCATGCGCTTGCGATACGCATCATACTCATTATCGCAGTCCTCCGGCTGCGCAGCACTGCTCACGCCCAAACCTTGATTGCCATCACGTTGCGGAGCTCTGCAAAACAAAAGTTTATTGTTAGTGTTATAGATTATTAGGCTTTACTCTGGTTACCCACTTGTTGACTGGATCAACAATGCCAGCACCGTCTTGACCCAGTCCCTGTCCCTCTTTCCAGCCCAGCTTTTGCAGCATCTGAAAGCCAATGTTATCCTCCTTCAATTTGTACTCCTTGTAGTCACTCAAATCGGGCTGACGATTGCTCTTCTTGGCCTCGTACTGCTCCATGAATTTCTTCAGCTCCTCAGGTGGCAGGAAGTCACCAATATGATGTTTTCCCTCGCTCTGTTTGGTTAACGCATTGGCCCACAAGTGGGTGGCCTCCATTTCGGCGGTACGCAGCTTATGCTCCCAGGTGCCACCATCAACATCCTCATCCGAGTCGTATTCGTATTTGAATTTGCCACCACGTGCCAAGCGATCAATCTCCTGACGCTTACGCATCATGTCCTGATACAAGAGGTTAACTTTATAATGCTCCTCGCACTGTTTCCACTGATCCTCCGACAGCTGAGTGGATCCATAGTTAAGACGTGCATATTGCAGCAGGGCAGCATCACTGCGTGTTATCATGCTCAAGATCGGCTTGTTTTGATTGCCAAAACTAGTCTGAGTATCTGCAGAAGAACGAAACCAATTGTTGAGCTCAAATTTCTTTCCAAGTTTTTATATCAACAGCAACGATGACATTTGCTTAAAGTGGTGATTGTCGAAAATTAAACAAACTTTTTGTTAACAAGCATTGAAATTTCTTTTTTTTTTTTTTTGCATTTTCGAATCTTTATTTTGCCACTTTATTTCAATTGCCAATCGGAGCCGAAGTTTACTCACTTGAGCTACTTGGAAGCTGCTCCTTCTCGCCCCAGCGACTTTTACGCTCACGTTTGCGTCGCTGACGCTGTGTCTCTCTCAGATCTTGGTCCTGATCAAGATCCAAATCGTTGCCATCACCATCGCCAGAGGCTGCTGCCATCGCAGCCTCCTCTTCCCGTTCACGTCGCTCCTCATCACTCAGTTCATTGCGACACTCGATGCGTCGCTTGATATTGTCACGATTGCGGTCCATCATGCCACGCATGTACTCATCATCTGAATCAAAATCGGCGCTCATTGCTGACTCTGGATCGTATTTATCAGCTGCAGAGTTGCTATTGTTATCCTGCTCCTGCTGCTGTTGCTGCTGCTGATGATGCTGTTGTTGTGGATGTTGCTGCTGTTGTTGTTGCTGCTGCTGCTGGTGCAGCTGCTGTGTCTTATTTAACTGCTGCTCCCGTTGCCGTTCGGCGCGCTGGCGTCCATAGTCGAGCAGTTGCTGGCGATAGTTTCGATATTGCTCGCAGCTCTTATCATAAAGAAACCTATTTTAAAAAGTTTTAAAGATAAAAGTAAAATATATACAATGAATAGTGCCCAAATGCAACCAAAAATATACAAATACATTATATGCAATAACTGGTTTTTGGATTCTTTTGTTTTTTTTTTGTTTTGATTTGTTCGATTTGGCAGCCATTCTGGTTGTGAGTGTGATTGCCATTCGAGAATCCATCGGCTCGTAATCCTCTCCAGCTGGCGGGGCAAGGGTGACGGCAACCTTTACGGCCAAAACGATGACATGTGTGGTAACTAGATCTCAAAAGTAACTAACTGCGTCAAAACTACTCTACAGTGTAACAATTTCAAATATTTAGTGCAGTTCTAAATAGTCGTCAGTCGGTAGAGCTGAGAAATCGATAAATCGATGTTTTAAAACAAAATTTTTAAAATCAATGCTGCATGTTAGCAGCGAAACGCTACAAAATTTATGTTTACAATATGTTTAAATACATGTCAAAAACTATAAAATATGTCCAAACCCAAAAGCATTAAGGAAAAGTGGTAATGACAGTTTATAAATATCGGAAAAATCGATTTTTGCATCGATCAAATGAATGTGTTTTTGAATGCCAGTTCTACCAGTATTGTTAACAATTAGTAAGTATGCAGTATGTGAACTTAAACCAAATATTTAACTAAATTGTCGTGGAAATAAATTAAAAGTTCTATGCAATTAAATTGGTAATTAAGTAAGCCAATTAGGCAAATGATGTCTTATCTCATTCCCAACTTTCCCCCCTCAAAAAATTAAAATTTTATTAACTAAACTATATACTAAGTTAGTCCCTATGCATGATTAATGTGCAGCTGATTTACCACAAGGCCGGATGCAATTCGCTTCTATGCAAACGTATTTTATCTTCGTAATCTTCACCATTTTCGGCGACCAGTGCGATTAGGTTTTCTATGCACGTTGGCAATTGTATGCACGTTTCTGAAAAAACTACATAAATTGCTTTAAAATCGTGCACAACGATTCTTATATACATACATAATACGTATGTATATACATATAAATATAAATATATAATACAAAATGAAAAGTTATTTGGAATGGTTAGGATTTTTGATGTGGTTTGATTAGGAGGAAAAGGATGGTTGGTTGGTTATAGGTTGGGTTTAGTTGGAGTTTTTAGGCAAAAACAGAACAGAATCAATATAATTTAATTGATACACACCTTGGGGCGGTGGTGTAAGTAGCGGCTGTGGTTGTTGTTCCTGCGACTGTTGTCTGTGTAGTGGTGTGGGCTGGTCATCTGGCTGCATGGGTGGTGGTGGCGGCGGAGGTGGATTTACTGTTACATGCTCCGGCAACAGTCCCAGCTGATCACCATGTGTTACCACATTGGGCATTTGTATAGCCTCCAGATTAATCTGTGGCTTTGGAATGGCATTCAAATCAAATTCTTTGGGTGCCGGTATTGCATTCAATTGATGCATTGTCGCCTCCGTAGGCATCTGTTGTGTTGGTCCCAATTGCATATAAATTGGTGTTAAATTGGCCAGGGCGAGGGGCATCTGTGGTGGTGGTGGCGGCGGTGGTGGTGCCACTGCAGCTGGATGCAGCAAATGATGATGATGGCCATGAAAGAACGCAGGCAACGACATTTGCGGTGGTCCCTGTGCCAAGAGCGTTGGATTGAACGTGTGAAATGGCGGTGGTGGCGGTGGTTGCACAGCCTGTGGCAACGTTGTACTAAACGCCATATGATTAGCTCCAGCATTGGCTACAGACATGCTGCCCGCCATGGAAGTGGCTATGGCAGCCGCTGCACTTGTTGGTATTGAGCTAACAGCCAAATCCAACTCGTTTTCATTGCTGTTGGAGTCCCCAGTAGTGTTGTTTTCCTCCACGCTGTGTAGATGTTTATTTTTAGAAAATTAGTTCAATTATTGTAAAATCCATATGCTTACCTTGGTGCGGTTGGTAGCATAATCGGTGGCTTTGGCTGTTCATGCTTTTCAAGGATTTTCTTAAAGTTCTCCAGAAAGGAACCATCATTACAAAATGTATTCTTTACTTTGGGTGGCGGCTGCTCCACACTTGGCTGTGGTAGCTGCTGTCGCTTGAGGCTAAATGTTATTTTACCCGTTTTTCCGGTGAAACTGTTTAAAGTTTTGGGCGTTAAATCATCGCTTTTTCCCTTGCCAGCCGCTCCAACGGTCGGTTCACCATTTTCTATTTCCAAGGCGTTTTCCTCATCCGCAGGCGAAGTAACAGCAGCTGCCGATGCCGCAGCAGCCAACGACTGCGACTGCGGTGTTAGTGACTGAAATTCTTCTTGTTCCTGTTCCAGATCGGCCTCATCATTCTGTTCTGCAGCGGGCGTTGGCAATGGAGTCTCCATGGTTTTCATTTGAGCTGCCAATGTTTGGGCAGCGGCCACTGCTTTTGCAAGCTGCGCTGTTCTCTGTTTCTCGAGTATCTCCTGTCGCTTTTTGGCAATTATCTCTTCCTGCTTGCTCATTTGCGCAAAGCGATCTACGCGATGATTACGTTGCGCCATTTTTTACAAGTTTTTTCTGTATATTTTGTTCAAAGCGCTTATATAAAACCGCTGTCAACTAAAATTTGTTCACGGCAAGTAAAAAACTTTTTCATATATAAATGTAAGAATGGCCACTCTAACAAAAAATGAAGAACAATGTGACCGTAGTTATGAAAATACCGAATAATTCTAAATACAAAAAACTACCGACAAAAATACAATCGTAGTCTACTTGGGTTTCGCATGTATGATTTTATTAAACACATATATTTTAAGGAAGCTGTAACTTTTTACTTTAGTATATAATAGGGATTGATTATAAGTTATATAATTTTTTGGAAAACATTGCAATTCTGGTTAATATCAAATGTGGGGATTATGTTACTCCGAATTACATAAATACGTATGGCAAAAACACTTAATATTGGCAGTGTGCTAATGATCTAAAACAATAGTAAACAATGGATTAAGGTTTAAATTCTAAGCTTTCGCACGACATTCACTTCGAGTGAATCAATTTGTAAATAGTTTAAGTTTTACATGTATATTTAGATAATTGATAATAAGTGTATCTAAATGCTCCTAAAAATACAAAACTGTTATTAACTCGATTATGTATGAATACATAAAAATAGAGAAGAATAAATAAGTTTGTTTCCATGAATTCCTTTCAAAATTTATCTAGTTATGTTTAGGTACTATTAATCCTTTAAGCATATCGAAACTGTTGCCATCAGGTTGAACCGTCTCGACTATTCCATTTTCTAGTTTCACTTGTAAGAAACCAAATTGATCAATACCAACAATTACAGCATCCTTTTCTTGATCGTTTTGAAGGCAAACTTTTACGTTTTGTTCGCTGTAATGAAACATTATTAATTTAAAAATCTGCGTTTGCTTTAAGTCTATAACAGTCTTACCTATGCAACCAGAGATCGTAGTACAAGGCGTAGAAAGTCTCAAAACTTCCATTCTGTACTTCTGCCAAAATTCGTTCAATTTCATTAAAAACTAATGCAATAAATTGCTCGTACTTCAGTAAGGGCAACTTAGCATCTGGCATTCGCATATTATAATCCTTTATCATATCATTTATGCAAACTGTTGGCCTCGAATTGTCGAGATTAATCCCACTGCCAATATTCACAATTGCCTGAGAGCCCAATAATGTAGTATTAACGACTAGTCCACCAATCTTATTGTTTCCATTGGCAATTATATCATTTGGCCATTTCAAAGCTATGTCAAGCACCTGTAAACACGGTTTAAAAGTATTTAAGTATTTTTTAAATGTTGTTGAAAATAAGGCCACACTTTAAGTGAGCTGCCAACTTGTTGCAAAATTTATGTATCTTAATATCGATAGTGGATACGATGATTCCCCAGTATTATCACCTAGTATTTTTGGTCCCACCAGTATTTTGCACTAGCACCGTTCATTCTGTCTGCTCCCCAAAAAAAAAAGAAACTATAAAAATTATCTCGTTATTTGCAAAGCGGAAGCATTCTTGAGTTTGCGGACTTAGTGGGACTATTTTTGTGTGTGTGCTTCGTGTTGTAAGTGGAGAGAATGTGTGTGAAATTTGTGGAAATTGAAAAGGCAATATATAAGTGCGTCTGAAAAAATCAATCAGTGTATATATGCTGCTGTAAAGGGGGCGCGGGCGGGCCACAACAAAATGAGCAGCAGCGCCGCCGCTGCCTCTGCCGCCGCCCAGCTGACTGCTGCGCCGCCGCCAGTCAGCAACAACAATGCTACGACAACAACAACAACAACGAATCCGAGTGAAAGCAATCTTATCATCATACAGGATATGATTGAACTCTCAGCCAACCATCTGGAGGGACTGCGTACACAATGCGCCACAAGCTCATTGTTGACGCAACACGAGATCCGTTGCTTAGAATCAAAACTGGTGCGTTACTTTTCGGAGCTACTGTTGACCAAAACGAGACTTAATGAACGCATACCTGCAAACGGATTACTGCCCCATCACCAAGCTACTGCGAGTGAGCTGCGGCAATGGCTCCGTGTGGTTGGCCTCAGTCCGGAGTCGCTAAATGTGTGTTTGGCGCGACTTACAACCCTGGAGCAGACGCTGCAGCTAAGCGACGAAGAACTGAAACAACTGCTCGAACACAATCCCAGTAATCAGCTGGACGAGGAGTTGCGTCGCCTGACAAAAGCACTGCACAATCTGCGCAAATGCATGGAAACGCTGGAGAGCGCTAGTCCCAATTCCAGTGCCGCATCCAGTGTGGATCCGGAGCAATGGCACTGGGACTCCTGGGATCGCCCGCATCATCTGCATCGCGGCAGTGTGGGGAACATTGGACTTGGAGTAAGCACCGCTTCGCCACGAGCCCATCATCGCCAGCATCCCCATCAGCATGGCAGCAGTAGCAAGCCTAAGGCTGGCAGCAGTACACAGCAGCTAACGGGATCACAGTTAACCCTGACGCTGACACCCTCGCCACCCAATTCACCCTTTACGCCAGCCTCGGGTCCGGCCTCGGCCAGTGGCACGCCTCAGCGCAGTCGGAGCAGCACATCGGCCGGAGCAGCTGCTGGAACGCCGCCGCCCGCCAAGAAGCATCAAACGCTGCTGATGCACAACAGCAGCGCCTCGGATATACCAGCGACGGAGCAACCGCCGAGGCCACCACGCAGTCGACTACCCACAGATCCCAGCCCCGATAGCCACAGCTCGGCAAGCAGCACGGATATCTTTGTGGACGGTGGCAGCAATAGTTCCAATGTGCTGCTGGTGCCACCATCGCCAGTTGTTGCCCATGTGGGCATGGGACACACCATAAAACATCGGTTTAGCAAATGGTTTGGCTTTATGGCCACCTGTAAGTTGTGCCAAAAGATGCTGAGTCATGGACTCAAGTGCATCGACTGCAAGTATATCTGCCACAAAGCGTGTGCCCAGCACGTGCCCCCTTCCTGCGGCTTGCCACCCGAATATGTGATTGAGTTCCGGCAAACCCAGGTGGGTGGTAGATGGGATCCTACACAGCATGGAGCTGCTGCCGGAAGTGCTGCTGCTGGTAGCGGTGGAGGTGCCGGTGGTGCCAACAATAGTAAAGCGTCGCCCGTGCCCAGAAAGAGCACACTGGGTGGCAAGAACCAGTTGCAGCAACAGCAATTGCAGCATGGCGACAGCAGTTCACCCAGCTCCAGCTGCACCAGCTCCACGCCCAGCAGTCCGGCATTGTTTCAACAGCAGCAGCAGCAGCAACAACTACAGCATCAGCAACAGTTGCAGCTCTCCACGCCCAATGCCTGTCCAGCCAAGACAGCTGCCCAACAGAGTCAATTCAACTTCCCCAATGTCACCATTAACACCTGCAACAGCAATCCTAGTGCAGCACAAACTCTAATATCCAATGAGGCCACAACTGAATCCCTAAGCAATGGCAACAACAACACTAGCAACAGTGGCGTTGGCAGCAACAACCTCGGCAGTGGTAATGGCACCGGCACCAGCAACAACAACAGCAGCAACTCCAATGGACACATCCACTCGCTCACAGGCAGCCAGAATTCCACCCACTCCACTGCCTCGAATGTGAGCAGTAGCAGCAGCGCCACCTACACGGCCAGTTTGGTCAACAGCGGTAGCTTCTTTCCCCGTAAACTAAGCAACGCGGGAGTGGACAAGCGCATACCCTTTACCAGCGACTACACGGACACGCACAAGTCCAACGACAGTGATAAGACCGTATCGTTATCGGGCAGTGCCAGCACGGATTCGGATCGCACGCCCGTACGCTTGGACTCCACGGAGGACGGGGATTCGGGGCAGTGGCGGCAGAACTCCATATCGCTTAAGGAATGGGATATACCGTATGGCGATTTGCATTTGCTGGAACGCATTGGACAGGGACGCTTTGGCACCGTGCATCGTGCTCTGTGGCATGGCGATGTGGCCGTAAAACTGCTCAACGAGGATTACCTGCAGGATGAGCATATGCTGGACTCGTTTCGCAATGAGGTGGCCAATTTCAAGAAGACCAGACATGAGAACCTGGTACTCTTTATGGGCGCCTGCATGAATCCGCCGTATTTGGCCATTGTGACCTCACTATGTAAGGGTAATACCCTCTATACGTACATCCACCAGCGAAGGGAGAAGTTTGCCATGAATCGCACGCTATTGATTGCCCAGCAGATTGCCCAGGGTATGGGATATCTGCATGCCCGGGACATTATACACAAGGATCTGCGCACAAAGAACATATTCATTGAGAACGGCAAGGTGATCATTACGGATTTCGGACTCTTTAGCTCCACAAAGCTGCTGTACTGTGATATGGGATTGGGTGTACCACAAAATTGGCTCTGCTACTTGGCGCCGGAGCTGATACGTGCCCTGCTACCGTCCAAGCCCCGCGGTGAGTGTCTGGAGTTCACATCGTGCTCGGATGTCTACTCGTTTGGCACCGTTTGGTATGAGCTCATTTGCGGTGAGTTCACGTTCAAGGATCAACCGGCCGAGTCCATCATTTGGCAGGTGGGACGTGGCATGAAACAATCACTGGCCAATCTCCAGTCAGGACGTGACGTTAAGGATCTACTAATGCTGTGTTGGACCTACGAGAAGGAGCATCGTCCGGATTTCGCTCGTCTACTTTCACTGCTCGAGCATTTGCCAAAGAAGCGTTTGGCGCGCAGTCCCTCGCATCCCGTTAATCTCTCGCGCTCCGCGGAGTCAGTGTTCTAAGCACCTTACACACACACACATACATACGTACATGCGTATGTATGCAAACAGCAGGCACAATTTCTATTTAGCACAATTCCACTGTTATTGTATGTAAATCTAAGTTGCACACACACATGTATGTAAATACATACATACACACACATGTGTGCATGTAGCTGTATGTAATCGGTGTGCGTGTGCAAAATGTCAAATGTTAAACTTTGCTCTCTCAACAAAGCAAACGAGAGGGAGACAGACGGAGAGCGAAACTCGCCTTGCTTCCTCAAACCCCGTTATGTACTATTGTGTACAACTGTATGTGTACGCAACTCTCAACGACTCTCAAAGCAAAGTTCAAATGTGCATGTGTTAAAAATACAAAAACAAAAAAAGAATACGAATTAAATAAAAGTAAAAGAAAACGATAACTGTAAATAAAATAAAGTACATTTAAAACAACAAAACAAACTACTATATCCAAATTCTAGCAGTTTACAAATGCATTGTAAAATATATATTTTAATTTTAATTTAAATTTTAATTACATACAAATGTATTGAAACAAATGTTAAATTAAACACAACCACAACAAAACAGACAAAAGACAACGTTTAACTGTTAAAGCAAAACAAATTGAGAAAGAATGCGTAGTATAATAGTATGTAGGCATACATACATACATACAAACAAACATATGTAGATGTGTATGTGAATGAAAAGCAAGCACTGTGGCAAATCTAACTGTAAACGTAAATCAGGTGAGCAATTTTAAAATTGTTAATTATGTGTAAGCAAAGCTCTATATCTATATACCTATAAACAAAAATTGTGTATTGTTAAATGTAAGTACATACAGTTTGGCACGAAAGTGTTTTCACATGGAAAAAAATTTATATTTTTGTTCTTTAACATAAAAAAAAAAATACTTAATGTAAGATTTCAATGTTTTTTTAAATTATAATAAGTTCTTCATGTTGTTGTCTTACAAAAATAATTAATAAGAATTAGAAAACTAACAAAGTATGCATAAAAAACAATAACAACTAAAAACATATTTAAATTCAAGTGACACGAAAGTGTTTGCACACATGGTTTTCTCTCTTTCTTTTTATTGCTATATTCTCATTTACCGTTATTTTCGGCATTTTCAATGTGCACAGCTGTGGCTGATGCTATGTTCTATTGAATTTCGTCATATTTTGTAAGAAGCGATACAAACTCATTACAGTATTGGACAAATTAGAAAAAATTAAAAATGCCAGGGAAGAGGTTATCTTTTGACATGATTCAATTGGTTTATTACCACCACTCGATAGGAAAATCGGTCTCGGAGATTGCAGAAATGTTTCTTATATCAAAGAGAACCGTTTACAATGTTTTAAGCCGCGCAGAGAACGATGGAACACTGGAGCCGAAGCGTGCAACTGGAAGACCTCGGGCGTTGACAGATAGGGCAGAGCGTGTTCTGGCCAGGAAAGTAGATGAAAATCCAACAATTTCGACCAGAACGCTTGCCAGGGAGCTACAGGAGGAATGTCGTATTGACATATCCCGCGAAAGTGTCCGCAGAGCCCTGAAACGGAACGAATTTGCATCCCGAGTTGCGCGTAAAAAACCGTTACTGTCGTCGGATCACGAGAAAAGACGTCTTACATTCGCTAGATTGCATGTGGGACACGTGGAATCGTATTGGGATGAAACGATATTTTGCGACGAGACGAAGATGATGTTGTATTACAACGATGGACCCAGCCGTGTGTGGCGAAAGCCGTTGAAAGCCCTTGAACGCAAAAATATAATTCCAACTGTAAAGTTCGGAAAACTTTCAGTAATGGTCTGGGGGTGTATTTCCAGTAAAGGAGTTGGAGAATTGTGCTTCATTGAAAATACTATGGATGCCAAACAGTATTTGGACATTTTACGCACGCATCTGGTGTCCAGTGCCCGAAAGTTTGCGTTTTATAGGGATGGTAAACCGACATTTAGGTTTTACCAAGATAATGACCCCAAACACAAAGCCAACACTGTCAGGTGTTGGCTTCTTTACAATTGCGCAAAGGTGTTGGATACTCCTGCACAAAGCCCTGACCTTAATCCCATAGAGAATCTGTGGGCTGATCTCAAAAAAAGGACAGCCAAGCGAGGTCCAACTAACAAAAGAGATCTCAAAGCGTACATATTGGAGGAATGGGAGAAGACACCGGTGGAATATGTCCAAAAACTAATTTATTCTATGAATAGACGGTTGGAAGCGGTCATAGAAGCCAAGGGGGGTCATACAAAATACTAATTTGGTTAGTTAGTAGTTTATATTGCCTTATTTTTGCCTTATTTTTGAAAACTTTTTTTTTGTGCAAACACTTTCGTGTCACTTGAATTTAAATATGTTTTTAGTTGTTATTGTTTTTTATGCATACTTTGTTAGTTTTCTAATTCTTATTAATTATTTTTGTAAGACAACAACATGAAGAACTTATTATAATTTAAAAAAACATTGAAATCTTACATTAAGTATTTTTTTTTTATGTTAAAGAACAAAAATATAAATTTTTTTCCATGTGAAAACACTTTCGTGCCAAACTGTATATTATTAGCAAACGAGTTGATGCAAACAAAAATATATACATACATACGAACAATTGTCAAAATAAAAACTATCACTAAAACTAAAAAAAAACAATTTGTAAAACGTTTTAATTGGCTTTAAACAAAAACTGTTGCAACTGCATTTTCCAAATTTGATTTGCATTCCAGGGCATTTTTAACTAATACAAACTACTAAATCGGCGCTGTCGTTACTGCTACTACTTTCACTACACTACTTTTTTTACTACTAAAAACTCAACGAAACATGGCGTAGAGATCATCAACAAGTGGTCGACAGCTGTTTTCCACTACAAAACACACACACACATATTGATAAGTCTTTTTTCAAGTGTATGAGCAATACACGCACACATACATGCATACGAATGCATGTATAGAGTATTTATAAGGATTAATCTGTTGGAAACAAACTATGTGACAGACTTTAAAGGATCTTATGATAAATGTGTAGTGAACAATGTCAGTTACATTTGTTGTCATTGGAATACAAATTGGAAATTGACTTACCCTATACTGCTCATGCCCTCGCAGGGTATTTACTATAGCAGCGCCAATAATATGCTGTATTAAAGGCAGACGACTTCCCAGCGGCGAATCTGTGGCTATATGCAGTTGAGTGGAGAACATTGCGCAGCCCAAAGGACTTAGCCACTACAAAAGAAATTAATTAAAGGCAATTAGTTTTGAAAACATGAATTTAAGACTTGAAAATGTAGGTAAAAAACAAATAAATATAAAAAGTACATAATATTTTTATCTGGCTGTTATATCTGAGACACCAACTCGTATACGTATTATTCGTTCCTATGTAAGTTATTCACTATATAAGTACCTGATTAGAGCTACGTCCCACACCCGCTGTCTGTTGCAGGGGTAGAACAGCAATGCCGTGAACTAGTTCCAGATCATTGATCACGTACATTGAGCTGCTGATAACCGGAGCATAGATTACCAGTCGTCCTATGTGATCCGTTTTAAGGTTCTGCAATTTAATTAGTAACTTAAGATAACTAGTTAATCAATGAGTTAGTTCGTGCTTACATCAAAGTAATCGACAGTAGAGAAATCATCGGGACAGGAATGTATTAGAATGGGTAATACATTTGTGTTTGCCACCGGCATCTTATCATCTTTGCCACAAAACTTCATGGTCAGCTTGGGCGTGATAATCATGTTATCAGTGCCGCTGCAACGTGGACGCAATTTCTCAAGCAGTTCGAATTTGGACTGTAATACAATTGGGCGTTTTTAGTAGTACTACTATTCAATTTAGAGAATCAGAATTGTTTACCTCATGACGACCCAGAAAATAGGCCTGTTGAAAGACTACACCAGCAGCACTGGGATCTGTGGCTTCCTGACCTCGCACCTGGGCACCCATATACTTGCGCAGCAGATCCGTAAATATTTCCAGACGCGTGCGTTCATTTTGTTTTAATATAGCAAACTTGACCTCGTCAAACTCAAACTCGCTGGGATTCGTTTCCAGATGAACCTACAAAGCGTTAAAAGTTTTTAAATTTAATGATCGACTGTTGAATACCCTGTTAATCAAGCTTACCTGCGAGAAGACTGCCTTGCCACCGCTTTGTAAACTGCTGGCCAACATAAGACTGGGCGTGTTCCAAGTTTCTTCAGTGCCCAGCACCTGGACATCCAAGTTGTGGGTCTGACCGATGAGATCCTTTAGTTCCATGGACCTTGGACATACTAGAGCTCTAAGCGGCGTTCGTTTCGTATTTTTTGTTTTGTTTTGGTTTTTGTATTTTTGTTTGTTTTGTTTTTTGTTGTTAGTTTTTGTTAATAGCAGATAGGATAATAATAGTAGGTAGAGCACACACACATACAAGCACAAATGCACACACAGATTATAAAGGAGAGAAAGATAAATATAGCACACGGTATAAAATAAAGTTTTTAAAAAGAAGCGGAACAAATTGTTAAAGGAATCAAATTTATATTGTAATTGTTCGATTTAAAGAAAGTTTTTAGTTTGAATTCAGTGCAATTTACCGATAATTAAGTGTAAAGTAAGAAAATACACACAAAAGCACAAGAAATCAGATCAGGAATACGTTCGAATCGAAAGTAAAATACATAAATAACGCCAATTTGAGCATGAAACGTTCGAGAAACACAAAAGAGAATGGAATTAGTAAGAAATTGTTGGAAAAAATATATATATGTAGGTCACAAATATTAAAAAACATAATATTCAGATCAAAAAGAGTATTTACAGCTGGTGTTGTCACAAAGGAACGTGATGATTACTTGATACTTAAGTTTTTCCTCAATAGAGTTCTATAAGTGCGCCTGCAAGTATGCAGCAAAAATAAAGTAGTTCTCGCCCAGGCGATACAACGGTATATAGAATATATAACATGCAGTGGAATGAGAGATCAAGCTGTGATCAATATATATATATATAGTTGAAAGAATATTGGATTAGATATTTCAGCCAAAGAGGGAAGAAGAGACAGTTGGCATATAATGTAAGAGCGTGGACGGTGGGCAGATACCAGTGTTGCCATTTGAGCTTTTTTACAGCTTGAGTAAGTAGTTTAATAAAGCTGACTGCTTTCCATGGTTTTAAATGGTTTTCGTTGTTTTTTTAGACATGAAATTAAATTATTTGCTAGTTTTGAACATATTAAAACTTTGATTTGATATTTTTTTCTTAGTTCAACGTTTTTTAAGATATGAAATTAATAAATCCTCTGTGTTTAGCTATTAAAGGCAGGCTTTTTAAATAATTTTATGCAATTTTAGCGCTTAAAAAGCTAGCAACACTGGCATATACTAGAACTATATCAAAGCGATTCCAATTTAATGATATTAAAGAATCCTTTGAAGAACTAAAGACTGCTAAAGATGGGCATATGTATATATCAGTGTAAATATGTGTAAAAAGGGGCCCAACACAACTTACGGTTTACGAGAATGACCTTGACCAACGGTAGATTCCTCGCTATCGGTGGAAAAGTTTTTCTTAACCGGCGATGGTTGGTAACAAAATATATGATGCATCATTTTCACACGCTGCCATTTGTCGTAGGAAAACTGAACCAATTCGTGCTCGCGCACCTATAAAATTTAAGGAGAAAGTAGTTTTAATACGTATTTTTAATGGAAATGGCAGTAATTTTTTATTACCTCTGCGGTGCGATAATTGGGCAAGATAAAGTGCAGTATGTCGGAGCAGAGACTCAAGACCTTGCCGCCATGCAGAAAATAATCGACAAGGATTTGTCCTATTGCTGGTGCCACAGAGCCGCAGACGACCAGCAAAGCTGTCTGCTCCATCCAGTACTTTTGGGCTGCCTGCTGTGGACTCAGTGGGTAAATGGTGTACATGTCACGCTCCAAAAGCTGACGAAGTGTCGCAATTGTGGAGTCACGTGCACTGGCGCTATCCGAATAGACGAGCACATTGAGGGGCTTACTCTCGCCCAGACTACCCTTATTACGCCGCAAAATGGGACGTTGTCGTGGAGCAGCAGCGGCCACTGGAGTTGGAGTTGACGTATGAGTGGGAGTCGAAGCTGGAGACAAGCTGGGCTTGACGGACACAAAGCTCTTGCTGGGCGTGGAGGTTTTGGTCGGTGGTAATTCCATTATAGGCGTTGTTGGCTTCTCTTTCACTTCCTGCGAAGCTGCCTTCATTGCAGCAATCTTCTCGAGCTCACTAAACACTTTGCTTGGACTTCCAGCAGACTTTGCGGGAGATGGAACTTTTGTTGTGGGCTCCACAACTGCTACGGCTTTAACGGGCACGGGAATAGGCACCGCTTCCACCTGTCGCTGTGGTGTTAGCTCCTGCTTGGGCAAGCCCGTCTTGCCTTCCGTGCGATTCTTTTGGGTCTCAAATTCGGTTGCTTGATGGGCCAAAACGCTGAGCGCACGCAAATCCTTCAGATGCTTTTGCCAATTTTCGGCATTTATTTGGGCTACGTTACGCGATTGACGCTTCAGATGATTGGCGAGCAGCTCGAATGGTTGCGGCTCTCCCTCAAGTTGTACAGCTATAAAAATACGATTTTCTGTTAATTTAAATTCAAAATCAGTGGTAAATACTAATCAACTACTGGAGCTTACACTCGATCCTTAGAAGTGGCAAGTTATCATTAATGCATAGATTATTTTGTAAAAATGTCATAATCAATAGTTTTGTGAAATGCTCAATATCCGTTTCGAGGAGCACCGCCAGGTGGGAATCAATTTTCCATGCTATAAGCTTACCGTAATCTTCCAGCTAATAAAAAAGATTCCAAAAATTATTGTTGTACATGCAATGAAAAAGAAAAACAAAATACTTTACAAATTTAGCAACAAAAATCGAATAAATATGATGACAACATTTATAGTAGGGGAAAATTTCAATTAGGTTTTCACACGCAAGCCAATAAAACCGTTTTTAACCCCTAAAAATCAAGAATCTCAACTTACCCGCACCATGGTGGTGCTTGCTGCACCGGCTTCCCGCTGTGGTTCCACTTGAGACTCCACAAGCAGCTGCAAGTGTTGCATCTTATCGGTGGACAAAGTAATCCTGGGCGGCGGTGTAGCCTCCGTGGGCGTGCTTGTTGGCGTGGCCGTATCGGCAGCATAGGCGAAGGGCAGCAGACTGGGTGCGGGTGGAAAGCTTATCCAGGGCGTGATTTGCAGCATTTGCAGTGGACGCAGACAGCAACCGCGTTGGTTGCCATGCAACCACAATATGTCCGTGACCTTGGCCGCATTACGATTACCGCACAGTTCCGAGCTGGCAAATGTGGGATCTGCAAAAACATTAATTGTAGATTACTTATGTATGTTCTTTGCTTTTGTAGTTGTATTCACTCACCGAAACCATCATCGTTGCCAGTTTGTAGCGTGTAGAATGCAATGCTTGATGATTGCGCCAATTGTTCGGCAATTTTGTTGCATGCCCTTTGAATCCGCCAGGATTGCACAAAAGTGGCGCTCACGTAATACAGTGTTAACATCTTGGACAATCAAACAAGCGGAGGGTTAACAACGTCTTCTTTTACACTAATCTCAATTTGCAATTATGTTCATTACAAACAGATTCTCACGCAAACAAAAAACACTCTGGTCTTATAAAATCAATTTGCCGTGTCGTAATTTTGTTGCAAATTATATTTGCATTTATCAGTGCTGGAGCGATGTTATGTTTTGTCTGCGCTTCCTTGCCAACTGTTTGACACAGTTTTAGCATTTCTCTATGCCATGACATTTATTGTTGATTACTTTCACACGCATATTCGGCGCGATGCGACGCGACGCCTGCCGTCAAAAGCTTATCAATAGGCGTAAGGAAGCTTGATAACAATGCAAGTCATTCACATTAAAACGTAACGAAACAGCTGTTTTTTGCTAGTTCAAAGTTCTAGAACCAGCTCCAGCTCAAATAGTTCAATTGAACACTAAACCTGAATGAAAGCAACCCTGATTGAAAAACCCAATGTAATCATGGTCACCAAACTCACCACACAAAAAACAATACAACTTAATACAAGATGGACCACCGGTCGCGACGAAATTATTGAATTATTTAATGTTATGTGAACAAAAATGGATATATAGGTCCATAACTGCAAAGTAAACATTCTGAACAAAGTGAACAGAAGTCAAACACAGTGAAAATAACTAAAACAACGCTGAGGACGACGGCATGTTATTGGGCTTAAACGAACTGACCACAACACGACGACTTTTGTTTATTGTGGCTGTTTTGCTGATTGTGCTTTATGCAAAAATCCACATACTACCAGCTTTAGAGTGGTACTGGACAACGGTTAGCTTATAGCCAATATAAAAATGACAGAGCGACGAGTCTCATACTTTTTCAACGATGATGTGGGTAATTATCACTATGGAGCTGGGCATCCCATGAAACCACAACGTTTGGCGGCCACTCACAGTCTGGTTATGAACTATGAATTGCATAAAAAGATGAAAATCTATCGACCGTACAAGTAGGTAACTGTTTTAGAGCCTTATAATATAAACTAATCTGTTTTTCATCTGCAGAGCAAGTGCACAGGATATGCTGCGGTTCCATAGTGATGAATACATCGCTTATTTGCAGCAGGTGACGCCACAGAATATACAATGCAACTGTAAGTTTAAATAACAGTCGGCTATATTCAAATAAAACTAAATTTTACATCGTCTTTTAGCCGTTGCCTATACCAAGTATTTGGCACACTTCAGCGTTGGAGAGGATTGTCCCGTCTTTGATGGTTTGTTTGATTTCTGTGCCAAGTACACGGGAGCCTCACTTGAGGGCGCACAGAAGCTGAATTATAACCACAGTGATATATGCATCAATTGGTCGGGTGGACTGCATCACGCTAAGAAGTTTGAAGCCTCTGGCTTTTGTTATGTGAACGACATCGTTATTGGCATTCTGGAATTACTTAAATATCATCCACGGGTTCTCTACATTGACATTGATGTGCATCATGGGGATGGCGTGCAGGAAGCATTCTATCTAACGGATCGCGTAATGACAGCTTCGTTTCACAAATATGGCAACTATTTCTTTCCAGGCACGGGTGATATGTACGAGATTGGTGCGGAATCTGGACGATATTATAGCGTTAATGTGCCACTTAAGGAGGGCATCGATGATCAGAGCTATTTCCAAGTGTTTAAACCCATTATTTCAGCCATCATGGACTTTTATCGACCTACAGCCATTGTTTTGCAATGTGGCGCCGATTCATTGGCCGGAGATCGTCTTGGATGCTTCTCGCTAAGCACACGGGGACATGGTGAATGTGTCAAGTTCGTCAAGGAGCTAAATGTGCCCACTTTAGTTGTGGGCGGTGGCGGTTACACCCTACGCAACGTGGCACGCTGCTGGACACACGAGACTTCGCTGCTGGTGGATCAGGAGATTTCTAACGATTTACCTCCTACGGAATATTATGATTTCTTTGCTCCAGACTTTACGTTACATCCCGAAGTGAACTCACGACAAGACAATGCGAATTCAAAGCAGTATTTGGAGTTGATTGTAAAACATGTCTATGAGAATTTGAAAATGTGTCAGCACTCGCCCAGTGTCCAGATGGTACAAACACCTCCAGATTTGGATCTCGAGGAGCTGCGGATGAGGGAGGAAACAGATCCAGACGTGCGCATGTCTCAGGCGGACGAGGACAAACTAGTCGATGCGAAAAATGAGTTTTACGACGGTGATCAAGATCAGGACAAGCCAGACTCTGTAGAAAGTTAAGAAGGTTTAAGATTATAATACTAAGTAAAAGTAAGAAAATAGATTGCCACTCTTGGCTTTAAAATAGACACACACACATGTATTTATTATCAATATTATTTATAGGTATTAGTTTATATAGATATTGCCAAGCTAAACTGGACACTGAGATGAATGCAACATTTATACACGGATGCCTCAAATGAGTTTACAAATTTAGTATGAAGAATTTGCAATTTATTCGTAATCACTTTCAATTGAGCGGAAACATAATGTTTCCATTGTGTGATCAAAGAGTTTCCTGGTCTGCATAAGTTTGGGAAAGTAGCAATTATCATACTACCAGCTCAACGATATAAGTAGTAACGACTCCAGTGTTTACCAGCCTGTTGTTGTATTGGCCAAACGCCGCATGCGACGCGTATTTCTATCCTGGTCGCGTATTTTCTTTTCCATCTCTGCATCGGTTAGCGTCTCTAGGAATGGTGCCCAAGCATCTGCATCGCTTGGATTGCGGAACGGCACATCGATGGTGGACAACGGAGCCTCGCTGAATGCATAGGTGCGACAATGCCAGGACAACTGTCCCCGTATGCTGTACGCTATTGCCGTAACAAATTCACCTCCAAGTCCGAGTTCTGCGCAAAGTTTAATGGCAAACTCTTCGGGATTGTTGTTCTTCTCAGACATGTCCCATTCAACCTGATCGACGAGTGACGTGTTTCCCACGTGTATGTTTAGCTTGACTATGACGCGCTGATCGCAGCTTTCCTCCAGAATGGGAGGATCATTGGGAAACGCTTCGATTTGCTGGCGGATGGCCTGTGCAATAGCTGGAACAAATGGCAGGGGATTCAGGTCAAGATCGTCGCACAGAACTTCGGCAAATTGTTCAGGTGTTATCATGCTCTCGTTTTTGTTCCATGTGAAGGTATCGCGCAACTTTTGACCCTCCAATTCCATGTCTAGACGTATGGGCACAAGGCATTCCTTTTGCGCAGCATTCTCCAGACTTGCAGTAGGGTCTGTGTCGTCAAAGCACATGGGAAAAGTGCGAACCTTTTTAGTGTGCACACGATTACGATTGATGGGGGTGGCCTGAGGTACTGCATCCAGATGACTTGAGTTGGGCATGGTTGGTACATACTGTGGTTGCTTCTTAGACTTGCTCTCGCGTGGTACAGGTGTGTCCGAAGTGTTGACCGAAACAGCACGATATCTACAAGTGCATAAAATTGTCAATATATACATATTTAATAGAAATGTTTAAACAAATTTACTTTTCATCATTGCCGGCCATAATATCATCAACTTCTACGGCGCGCAACAAGGACACTGAGCTTGCCAATATGTGTGAACTGAGGCCAGAATCAGCCAAACGTTTCCGCTCCTCATTGGATAGGACAATTCGTGTCATTCCGGGATACTTCTTGTAGAGAATGCCACGGAAGTGCCGCATATAATTTCCAACCTCCGAGCCAACATAGTAGTATTCGCCGCCCTCTTCCAGTTGGAATGCCACAGGTTTATCACCATATGTCTGCAGCGCCATCTTTAAGCTTGCCTACGCTTAAGCTCTACACTTTCTTTAATGTGATTGTTACTTTTCTTTTATTTAATAACTTTATCAGCCACTTTTACACACAAATATTTTTTCATGCAAACGAAGACATGGCGTCGTTAGGGTGACCAGCTCTGCGTAAAGTTAATTCAATTCAGGGCTGCACAAATAATAAAATCGCATAAACTTATCGATAAATAATAAATTCTGCAGAATTTGAATTTTGCAAACTGACAGATTTTAGTTTTCAAATTTTCTTTCTAACCGCAATTATTTAAAAATAAGAACTTAATAATAAGTTTTAAGCTACTTTTATTGGTGTTAAGTTGAATTTTATCGTTTGCATCTGCATGGAATTGAAAGCGGGTGGCAACACTGTTAGTCGTAAGCTGCATTTATTCAACAAATAAAAATTAATAAATATAAATTAATAATAATATTAATAACAATATAATTAAGTATTAATTGGCGCAATTATCGGGTGACGATAACAGATGACATACGTGTACTTTAGTCAATTTAAAGCAAAACAACAATTAAGTTAACGATTTATTATTGAGAAGAGCGGCGGCAAACAGCGAACACAATGTCCAACCAACAGCAGCACTTGGATTACATTGGGCGTTATTTAATCTACGATCTTATTAAATACTTTGGCGAGAATGCAACTCTCGTCTCACATCGCACTCAGTGCTCCACTGGATTAGATGGGTTCATGTCCGCTCTCTACACCGTTGAGCTGGACTTGAAAATAGACGGAAAGTATGAATAGATTTCCCACTTTGTTGTGTTTTCTTTATTTTTTACTGAAAATCTATTGTGTTTGTGTTAAGCGATAAGAAGGAATTGGTGCTGGTGAAGTTAATGGGGGGCGACAATAAATTTCGGGAGTCAAACAAATCTTACATACAATTCGCCAATGAGATTTTCCTCTACGCGGAGATACTGCCCGCCTATGAGCAGCTACTTCGAGGCAGCAAACTCAACACGACACTCGTCGAGGAGTTCGTGCCACGCACCTACCGCGCTCAGTTTGGAATCGTCGATGGTGAGTTACGATCCTTGTCCTTATCCTGTCATAACATGTTTAAACGGGTTTATTACTGATCGAAGTAGGCTTTGGGTATAACTTTCGATATTTGAGTCATCTTAAATCAAAAATTTATGTTTTTGGCAATGTTTTATACACTTTACACAACTGTGGTCAAGATCGAATTACTATAGCTCCACTGTCATAGCAGTTTTAGTTGATATTTGAAACACAAAACGCACTCTTAGTTCCCACAGGAATCTGATTCCATATAAATACTTCCAGAACCTCTTCACATATTGATTACGTGGTCTTTTTCTTTACAAAACATGTTCAGCGTGATTTAAATGACTTTATTTTACAAGCAGAGAGAATCCGGTTTTTGAGATTATAAATTTGGTCGTGATCTCCACTGTGATTAGATTATAAGACTAGTTAAGCTTAACACATGATCATGTACCTGCCATAAATCAATCTTATTGCGCTGCAGGATTAAGCGACGGTCGTGAATCTGTGCTGGCGCTGCAGCATCTGAAGCCGGCGGGTTATGAGCTTGGTCCACGCCTGACCTTGCGACATGATCAATTGGAGGCCATGTGCAATATTTTGGGACCCTATCACGCCCTTGGCTATGCCACACGGATACTACAGCCGGCGGTGCATGAACGTCTGCGTAACGGTCTCGTAACCTTGCCATTTGTCTTTGAGCCAGGTGTACCCAATTGCTTTGAGGTGTTTTATCGCGTGGCCTTTGATCGTCTGTATGAGTTCTACGATCGCTGTCGGGATCAGTTGTTGCGTGGTGATCAGGACACTCGTTTCGCTGAGAAATTGCAGCAGATGCGTGATAGATTCTTTGATCAACCCGTTCAACTGATGGAATACATGAGAACCCGTTCTTGTGATCCGGCACAGGCCGATTCCTATTTCAGCACATTCCTTCATGGTGACTTAAATCGCAACAATGTGATGTTCCATGAGGATGCCAATGGCAAGGTGGACAACATCAAAACGTTTGACTTTCAATTGATGCGCTACAGTTCCACTGCTTTTGATCTGAGTTTCTTTTTGTATATGAACACGCCTCCAGAGGATCGTGCGTCAATCTTTCCCAGATTGTTGCATCTGTATCATCAGAAGATGCTCGAAACTCTCGAGTTGGTGCTGCAACGCAACAAGGATTCTCTCAGCGATGAGCAGATTGAAAAGTTCCTCGATGATTACAGGTATAAATTGATGTCTTAATTTGGAAACTTAACTAACATTTTTGGGTTTATTTTGTAGCTTTGAACGCTTTGAGGCGCATTTCAAGCGTTATGCCCTCTATGGCATTATGGTTTGCATGCACTTCATGCCCTGGCTCATGGCCAACGAACAGGATTGTGATCGTCTCTCCAAACTCTTCGAGTCGGACATGCATGGCAAGGAATTCCATAAGCTGCACGTGGAGATTGCCGGCGATGAGGCCAACTATCGTATATTTGAAATGGTGCGCCATGGGTTCGAGCAGGGTTACTTGGACTGGATTTAGTGGAGTTAAGTCGATGACTCCATTTTTTCTAGGCCTGTTTACAGTTTGCAGTTTTCTAGATATCAGTTCATTTTAGACTAATTTACAAACACTACAGTTACATTCTATATACATATATAGAATGTAGAATGCCAATAAAAGTTGCACAAAGCGAGATCTAAGCCACACAGTTTTATGTACTCTTAGTTCTCTGACGCAATTTTTAGTCAAATACTAAATCACAACTGTGATGCTCACGCTTTTAAACTTGTTTTTTATATGCAACATATTGCATGAGTTTACTCTAGTTTTTATTACTTTGAGGCACAAATTTCATTTGGCTGTGCTATTTTTAAATTCAGAGTAATGTTTTCACAATTTTCAATTTTAGTTTTGCGCTCGCTACAAAAGTGACCAACGCAAATATATCTTAAAATATCTCAAAAATGTATCGCATATTCGATATTTGGGAAAAAAAAATCCCGACAAATATTTCTTTTTATGTAAAAATATCGATATATTGATATTTCGATATATTTTCAACAGCCCTAATTTATAGCGATTGAATATTCTTTAATTGACTAAAAATGTCATTTTTACGCGGTGTTGCTGTTGTGATTGCTGCGGCTCGGCCTATTAACAGAGTTGGCACAGGTATATAATGAGTGATTAGTTCAGTTCATACATTAAACACCAACTCTTGCAGTTCAAACATGCCGTCACATAAAACGCTGGGTATCACCGACGTTACGTGAACTTGCACACCGCGTAAAAAAACAAGGACCACAGAAGCCGGAGCCACGTTCTGGCTTTGTGGAATGGAATTATCGATCGGAGCTATTTGCTTTCGGCAAGCGATTGAATGAGGAATTCGAACTACCACTGCTGCAGACAGCGTTCACACAGCGCGCATATGCACATCGGGAGCAGGAACGACAGCGAAAACTAGGCATTGAGGAAGCAGATCTGCAGACAGCTGACAACAGTGAATTGGCTGCCAAGGGAGCACATATAGCCAAAGCCTATGTTGAAGCCTATGTACAGCATTCTCTGCCCAAAGTGCCAGCAATTGGACGTGAAGCAATTGCCTCTTACCTCTTGAGCGCCGAAACATTAGGTCATGTGTCCAGCCATCTGGGAACCAAAGAGCTGATCTTTGCAACTGAATATCCGCCCAGTAACGAAACACTGGCCAATACGCTGCAAGCGATTATTGGAGCACTGGCGGATTCAAGTGGCGTAGAGCGCGCTTTTCTGTTTGTACGAGATTTTATTTGCACACAACTGAATCAGAAAGATTTGCTGGAAATCTGGACTCCCGAACAGCCAATGCAGCTTCTTGGTGAGGTCTGTTCCCAGCGCAAATTAGGTGAACTTGAGCCGCGTTTATTGGGCGATTGTGGTAAAAACTCTGTGCTATCCGCATACCATGTAGGAGTCTACGCCAACCGTAAGTTGCTAGGAAAAGGTTTCGGCGAAAATGTGAATACAGCTACGGAAACAGCTGCAATTGATGCACTCCAAACGCTTTTCGAGATGCACGACAACCGACGTCCGTTTGACTTTCGGGTGCAGCTGGAGACCAAGAACGTGAGGCTCGGATAAGTGAAAAGATGTTCGTTTGTTACATTTTTTTTTTAGATATATTTAATTTGTCCTAAACACATGTACTTCCTGAATGGTAAATATATACCTTGAGTTGTAATATCATTTAACAGACAACATCACAACTCTCTCTATATTAGTTTTTGCTTAATCGCGTTCATTGCTAGTGGATGCTCCAACGGGAGGTGTGCCAACATCGTCTGGTTTCGATTCCAGCGAAAAGGGGGGTATTTTGCAATCAAAGGAGTAACCATCCTCACGCTCCAATCGAAATGTGCCCCACATATGACCACTTGGCGCTTGAAGACTCACATGGCTGCTGTATTGGAACGCCGGAAGACGTGGACTGAGTATTGGCTCCTGACCAACAACACCACGTCCACGCACCGTTTCCAATGTGCCCGATAACGAAAAAATGCGCCAATGCCTCTCACGCAGTTGAACGCTAAGTTCACCAAGATTTTCCAGCCGTATGCAGTAACGCCACTTAAAAAATAAAGTGTAACCATTTTGTTTAAAGTGATGGAAATTCTGGTTAACTTCATGACACTCACCCAGTAAACCGAAGATGCTGGCGTTTCGCGGCACCCCATATAGAAGGGTATAACAGTGATGCGCACGTTCTCCGTTGTTTCCTTGTGCACATCACTCATGTCCAACCAGGGATGATTCTTTTCCTGCCATGCCTTCAGAGTATCTTGACTAACAAACGGCGGATCAGCATCAGGTGAATGCGTTAGAAACTTATCAAAGAGTTCGTGTTGTAGCGGCTGCTTATCGTTGGACGAATATGGCATGATGTCATCGTGTGCAACATAATCCAGACCAGGAATAGCATACAAACTACGGTTCGAATCCTGATTTCCAAGAAAAGTGACAGCCTCGGTTTGGGCACGCTAAAGAAAACAGACTAATATAGTCAAACCATTTGATGAAAGCCAAACCAATAACTTACAATATGTGGGCAATCCCTGGTGTCAATGAGAACCTGATAGAACGTCTGAGTTTTACCTTTAACCTCTTTGGTATCTACTGCGCTGCTAGTTCTTGTACTTGTTAATGGTTTAATTGTACCCATATTTGGGGTACTCTGGGCGTCGCCGCTTTCTTGCCAAGCCGCTGCAGCAGAGGCGGAAGCGGGAGCCTCCTCGTGCTGTGCGGTTGTTGTCGTACTGTTGTTGCTGTTACCAGCCTTAACCCTAAGTGAAGAAGCCTCTGTGGAGCATTTAGTTGGTGTTGATGTAGCTGTTGCCTGCCTGCTGGGATTGTGCAGATCCCTATCATAAACCCGTGCCGTCCATGGAAAGAGTATGACTCCGCGATAGCCGAAGATACGATGCAGGAACAGCTGGCCAGTGTCATATTTACCTTCCTTAGCTTCCAATAGACGGCCGACCTCAGCAAGTCTGTAAATAAAACAATTGCTTTTACATTATGCAACATTTGTTTTTGTTTTGGTGGCGTCGCAGTGTCTGCTTCGTGCCACAAGCTCTGACATCCCCGTCCCCAAACATCTTACTTGATCGGATTAACAGCTTGCTTCTTAATTGATCGTTTCACAATTATATCACATTTATGCAGCAATTGCCAACGCTTGTCCCATTTGAAAACTTGCAGTAATAAACCCATTAGTTGAGAAGCACAGAACTACGTACGTAGAATGCAGCAGCCCGTAGAAGATTGGCCTGAATGAAATCTGGGGAACAGCTTTTATGCAACTGAATAGTGGGGGAGGGAGACGTTTGTACGTGCACCACTTTTAATGTTCTTGGGTTCTCGATGTACGAACACTTTAAAGTCGGTACATGTGCTAGAAAATTTTGTAAATTTATTAAACTTGATATTCAAAAGAACATTGTTATTGTAGAATTTTATTTTTGTTATTTATTTTGAGTTTGTTCTCAACTCATTACGATTATTTTTTTGTAATTTGCTCAGCAACCCTGCGCAAAACTGAACTATCGATATATTGCCTAATCAGCTGCAATGCACCTCTGTTAGGCAGACCTGCCATCGTCTCGCTCTTTCGCCATTTGACAGATTTCCGGTACGTACGCGGATTTTATGCTATGCGCTGAAAAATTATAAAAATATACATGAAAACTTGAAAAACATCCAAAAATGGATGCGGTAGTGCATAGATTAATATATGTGTTACATTATAAATAAAATTTTGTGTTGTATATAAGTGAATATGGTCCGATGTTTGTGGCTAAATATCTAGTGCACCCAGTGCCAGTCTGAATCAAAACAAATGACAGAATCCAATATGATTTTGAAGTGCAACCTAATATCCAGCACGCTTATAATTTTTGTTTCATTATAATTAATTTTTACAGTGAACTATGGCTGACACACAAGCTAAGCCCGCTGCTGCTGCGCCTAAGGCTGCAAAGGCACCCAAAGCGGCAAAGGCCGCCAAGGCACCAAAGGCTGAGAAGGCTGCCGATGCCGTGACGAAAGTTTCTGCCAAGAAATACAAGCGTCACGGACGTCTGTTTGCCAAGGCTGTCTTCACTGGCTATAAGCGCGGTCTGAGGAACCAGCACGAAAACCACGCCATCCTTAAGGTAAGTTAAGATATATAAATTTTGTATTGAAGGAATGAATAAAAGAATGATCTAACACTTGCAGATTGAGGGTGCTCGTCGCAAGGAGCATGGTGAGTTCTACGTTGGCAAGCGTTGCGTGTATGTCTACAAGGCACAGACCAAGAAGTGCGTGCCTCAGCATCCTGAGCGCAAGACCCGTGTCCGTGCTGTGTGGGGCAAGGTTACCCGCATCCACGGAAACACTGGCTCCGTGCGTGCCCGCTTCAACAGGAATTTGCCCGGTCATGCTATGGGACACCGCATTCGCATCGTAAGTAACAAATATAAAATAACATAAATTTACTTTTGTACGTGTGTATTTATTTGTTTTCCATATTGTTGCAGATGCTGTACCCTTCAAGGATCTAAGTTATTCATTAACTTTAAATGACCTGCAAAAAATCCGTTTACATAATAAATGAAACAATTTAAATTTAATTACAATATGTTTGGCGTTTGAACAACTATTTTTAGTGATGCAATACAAGAATTAATAACTGTCAAAGCAAAATATGGTTGTCCCATCTAAATACCACTTTCATGAAGCCGAGATGCTGTTCAAAAGATAATAACTTGGTCATGGCTCAAACCTCATACGGCACATGCTATTCTTGTTTACATTTTCTGTGTCGTTTGTGCAAGTGCTGCCACTTTATCAATTTTATATCTACAGTTGATAATTATAACTTAATATCTGCACGACTTCGTTTAAATGAGGGACACATCAACACAAAATAAGCATGACCGGGTGTTGCAATAATTACTTTCTATTGCTTTTAAATAACTGGAAATTTATTTATTTGGTACTGTTGTCTGAAACTCTCAGAATTAACAGATTGTGTGATGCACAAGGCAATGTAAAGAAATAAGGTTTAGTTTCGTGCCAATTTACTATTATTGTGTTGAATTATAACACGGAGTATTTTCTATTATATTTAAATTGTTAGTGTTATTTCCCAAGTCTGGCAACACTTGACAATATATATCGTTAAAAATTAAAACTAGTTGGTAGTTCTGTCTGCAGAGTGCATTTAAAAATTCACCTTCTCCAAGATGCATATTACATTCCAAATTGCGATTTTTTTTTTTATTTAAACTGAACAAGGATTTTGTCTCCATTATATACAAATTTTCGTCAAAACAATTCAATTTGCATATTACAAATACTGGAAAATCTAAAGATTAAGAACTTGTAATATATAACGATGATGGTATTTGCAAAATTCAGCGGGCACGCGCTGGCTCCGGACCGTTTGCAGTCGGCAGTTGGGGGGGTAAATTACTTCGCTGCTTTGCAGGCTCGTCTGCTATTTAATATTTATATTCGATAGTCGCGTGCTATGATTTGTCCAAAGAAAAATAGGAGAAGAAAAAAAACAATAGCCCTAGCGAGTTTGTTGCACGATGGCGCAGATGGAACGCCTATATTGCCCGCCCTTCCATGATCGCTAAATCCAAATAGAAAAATTATAAAGCGATCCCTAAACAAACCCACTACACGACTAACATACTCCTAAAGATCGACACATGATAACCCCACCGCAGGACTTAGCAATTAGACATAATTAAAACTGAAAGCAATAGTTAACGGATTAGACATTTATAATAAATAAAATATATATAAACATAGCAATAAAATAGTACAATTTAAAATTAATAGTTAAGATTATTATTTATAAATACTCATTAATTTAATTAATTCACGTTACAAAAAAAAGAATTAATTCACTACTGCGAGAGAAGACAAAAATAAAATATTAGCTAATTTATTTCTCGCAGTGTACCGCTTCACAGCTGTTGCAAACATGCAAATAGAACAACGAAAAGAAAATCAAACAAGTCAATGCTCCGCGCATATGTATATAACGCATGATAGCGGAATTATGTATGTATGTGTGTATGCACATAAGAACAAACAAAGCGTTTAGGCTAAAGAGTCAGAAATATGTTGTTTTCATCATCCGCTTTAACCTAGCTTCGTGAAGCAAGATTTAAAATTGCACGTGTGCGTGCGCCAGAAGGGCCAAAGAAAAAGAGCGAATAATTTCTCTTAATTAAGAGAGCTGAATATATGCATGCGATTGCACGACAATTAGATGGTTAATTCTTTTATTTTTTTTTCACTGTCTTGGGCACCAAATATTATTAAGCCCATTCATTATATTTAATTGGCAAAACTTACAGTCTTTTTTTTTAAATGTTTAATTTTTATCCACCGATGAAAGCGCTTCCATTGGCTCCGCTGTAAATTGCTGTAGAAATGGAAAAAGAATTATGCATCTACTTGCACGGCATCGTGAACAATTTCTTGAAAATTATCTTTGATTTGATGCTTGCAATAGATGTGGTTAACAATACCTTTTTTTTTTTTTTAATATTTAAACAAAATCACTCTACTGGTATAAAAAAAAATAACATAAAAAAAAATCAAATTTCGTGTTTAAGCGTGCAGATCACTGACACTCTGCTACCGGTATCGAAGAAACGCGACAAGTAGGTTAGGCGATTGGTTTGCAACTAAACCATCGTTTCTCTTTTCCCGCCTTCGCTTCTGCTCGCACAGAAAAAGGGTGATAGGAGGATGAGAATGAAGCGAAATTGAATCCCTCCGCTGTTCCCCTTGTCCAAATTATGACTTTTATCTGCCAATCATTTAAGCAGTGGCTGATAAAAAAACAATGAGTGAGCACGACTTGGAAGTCCCTGCTTATAGATTTCGGCCAAGAACCGTATATATAATTATAAATCTCCTTTTTGCGATAGGGCCATGTAACAATTCGGCGACCATTATGCGTGCGTCACTTAGATGCAAACGTCGCATGAGCGTTGTATAAGCGTCGTATCAGCGTAGCCTAGATGTAGCATAAGCTTAGCATAAGCGTAGCATTAGCGTAGCAATAGCGGCCAATCTGTAGGATATTCCTAACCAAAATTAGTTTTAATCCCACTTCCTGCATGTATAAAAAAAAACAATCTCACCTTAATTGGCACAAAATTCACTATTTTAATAATTGTTGATTTTCGTTTTTTCTTTTTTTGTTTCTCTTCTCTCGTTGACTTTAAAGTTTAACAGACTTGCACTAGACACTTGAAAATAACTTGTGTAATGCAGATTACGTCTGCCTTGGTCAACTGCTTCTAACGAAAAGAACGCTGCTTTAGCCAGAGGTCTAAATTATGCCTCGGAACAGTCGCCATACTGACAAAGTTCCGTTTGAGACTGGGACCGTTGGACTCAACGATCTCCCTCGCTTTTTGGCAAACGGTTTCAGTTTAAAGGGACCGGCCATTGAGTGGATGTAGCGCAAAAAAAAAGGAACAAAAAGGGGAAATGTACCAGTGGTACTTTTTCATGACAAAAATTTCCCTCAACCAATTTGGGTTGTAATTTTGGCTAACCAGCGCCACTACAATACCCCCCTGCTAAAATCACACTTTACAGGGTGGAAACATGTTAAGTGTGATCCGCGCTGTAACCGATCTTATTGTTTTAAATCTTTTGCATGGTATTTCCCTAATAACCGACCCTGTAAATCCTCAATTTCATAAAAACTGTTTCCTAGCTTCGTTCTTATTCGGGCTTTACTGAAAGTCGGAGCTAACTTGGCATTAAAGCCTTTCGCAAAATTGCTTTGCTGAAAGTTCCGCTTGTATATCTCTTGTCCCACTATGAAGGAAACATCACGACTACGTCGATTATAATTTCGTTCGTTTCTTATCTGCTGTTGCCTCATTGACGCTTTTGCTTTCGATCTTATAAGGTCGAAAGAATCTTCCCTGTCAAATTGCACTGTTCTGTCTTCTAATAGGTCCAAGTTACGTAGTATATTGTATGTAGATCCAGAGGTTACCATATTTTGTCCAAAGGCTATTCGATACGGACTCGAGTTGACGGCCGAATGAACATTTGAACGCAACGAACAACATATATGGCTTAGCTGCTCATCCCAGTTTTTTTGATCTGGATTGACATATGTTTTAATTGCTGCAATAACCGATCTATTTACTCTTTCTGAGGCATTCGCTTGGGGAGCATAAACTGCAGTATAAGAGTGTTTTACATTATATTTTTCCAACAGTGAATTAAAAACGTGAGATTTAAATTGTACGCCGTTGTCTGAAACTACAACTTCCGGAACGCCGAAACAGTGGAAAATTTCTTCTTCCAAATACCGTGCGACTTCTTCAGCTGTAAATTTTTTGACAGCCTTTAAGAAAGGAAATTTGGAGTAATGATCCAAGACCACAAATATACCAATATGGCCTGTGCGACTTCTAGGGTAGGGACCTAAGAAATCTACAAAAAGCTTCTGGAAAATCCGTTGCGTCTCAGTAGTTTTTCCGAGTGGAGGACGCAAGGGATAGTTAGGGTACTTTGTACACTTGCACACTTCGCAGCTATTTATATATTCTTTGACATCTAAAACTAAATTAGGCCAAAAGAAATGTCGACGTAATTTTTCTAAAGTTTTACAAATTCCAGTGTGAGACGATATGGAGGATTCGTGGACATTTTTAAGAATTTCCGGAATCAACTCTTTCGGAATCCATAATTTCCAACATGAATCGTCCGCAATCTTGTCTCCATTTGCATGCTCTGCTCGTCGATAAATAAATCCGTTTACTACCTTGAGATCAGGAGTGTGCGTTTGGTTGTCTTTAATTTTGTCAGATAGATTTTTATATTCGGCTGATCGAAAGGCTTCTGAGTCCATATTAATGGAAATGTCCAAATCTAGTGCTGATAAATCATCACCATGTGTACGCGACAAAGCATCGGGGACAATGTTCTGAGTTCCCTTACGGTGTATGATTTGAAACACAAAGCCTTGTAGCTTCAATGCCCATCGAGCCAATCGTGAGCTTAGATCTGATTGGGACATAAGCCATTTTAAGGATGCATGATCAGTAACGATGGAAAACTCTTGACCTTCCACATATGCTCTAAACTTTTTAACAGCAAGAACGGCTGCTAAGCATTCTTTTTCAGTGACGGAATAGTTTCTTTGGCATCGGTTAAGTTTCCGAGACATGAAAGCAATTGGAACTTCGTCGCCCTCATCATTGTTTTGCACTAAAACGGCCCCTATACCAGTATGGCTAGCATCACAATGAATGGAAAAAGGCAATTCAAAATTTGGGCTATGTAGCACTGGTGCAGACGTAAGATTCGCCTTTAGCATTTCAAAAGCTTCTTGAGCCTCGTCACTCCAAAGAAATTTCCGCTTCGATTTTAAAGTATCCGTTATAGGTGATGCGATAGAAGCATAGTTCCGGATAAATTTGTTGTACCATCCTGTCATACCTAGGAAGCGTCTTACTTGCTTCACTGATCGAGGAGTAGGAAACTCTTTAATAGCGGAAATCTTATCAGGATCTGTAGCAATGGTTCCCTTTCCAACAACATGGCCTAAGTATTTTACCTCCTCTAAACAAAAATTACTTTTTCCAATATTAATCGTCAATCCAGCTTCCTTTATTTTACCCGCAACTTCTCTTAAGACAGACAAATGACTCTCAAAAGTATCTGATACGATCAAGAGATCATCCAAATATATAAATACTTCTCGTCTTAATTGAGGTGGAATTATTTTGTCCATCAGCTTGGACATTGTCTGAGGGGCGTTACACAGACCAAAAGGCATTACAGTGTATTGATAGAGAGGCCTCCCGGGAACACTAAATGCTGTCTTGTCTCTTGAACTGGGTGTTAAAGGAATTTGCCAGAACGCATCTTTTAAATCAAGGCTTGTTATAAATTCAGCTTTTGGTAGTCTGCTTAGAATACCATCGATAAACGGCATGGGATAAGCATCCTTCACAGTGACTGCATTAACACGCCTGCTATCCAAACATAACCGCACTTTACCAGGCTTTTGAACGAGAACAACTGGCGAGGACCAAGAACTTGACGATTCCTCAATAACTCCTAAGCTGAGCATCCTATCTAGCTCTTGATACATAAGTTTTTCGACTGCAGGTGAAACAGGATAGTGTCGTTGTTTAATAGGTATTGCCTTATCCACGTCTATCTCATGTGAAAGTAACGAGGTTCGACCGAGGCCTAATTCCGCGAATGAAGGAAACTCCTTGATGACTTCCTGTAAAGCCTTATGTTGTTCGAAACTTAGTCTTCTTAACAAAGGGTCTTCTAAAGCTGCAAGTTGTACGCACCCTAAGTCGAAACCTGATGGCCACAAGTCAAATGCCCTCCAAAAATCTATACCTAAATATAAATCTTGTGAGAGTGAGGGTACCAGGTAGAAAGTCAGAATATGTTTCTTCCCACGAAATTCAATTTCCGAATTGAGTTTCCCAACTATGGCTTGTGCATTGCCATCCGCGGTTCTAACATTCGACGTTAAAGGTCTGTAAAGATGTTGTGAATCGAGTATCTCTGTCGCAAAGCCACCTCCTATGCAACTTATTGATGCACCGGTGTCAAGCAGGCCACTTACAGTCTTCCCTAAAAGAGAAACGGGTGCGTATGGTCGAATATCATGCGAATTGTTAATTACTGCTGCCAAAAGCTTTTTCTTTTCAATTTTTCCTAGTGCTAAAAATTCTTTCTGACGGGTTACGGAGCGAGAAAGATAATTAGATTTAATAGCTTTATTAATTTTATGAACGTCCGGTATTGTAGACATGATCTGTGTTTGGATACAAGAAGAATCTGAATCCACTTCTAATCTGTGTTGGTCGACTTCGAATTCATTGGTTTGCGTGCACTTTTCAACGGTGCACGGCCTATCCAGTTTTTTTGGTGGCTATTGCATTTGCTACACGATGGTTTATAAGTATCGGCTTTACCACACCCGTAGCAAAATACTCTACGAATTTGACTAACACAGTCTTGGTAACGGTGTCCGGTTTCTTCACAATTCCAACATACTAACTGTATAGCTGCTATAGCTGCCTCTTCTTCTTCAAAAGTTTCCGATTCAGATTCGTACTCTATTGGACCTTGTACAGCATTGATTGCTCGTCGTGGCATCGGCACTGGGCGAGGTTTTGGTGCTGAAGGTTTCATTACGTTTTGCAAAAAGAGTTCTCGGGTTCTTACTAAATGACGAAGTTTTGCTACGGTGCCAATCTCCTCATACAGTAGTTCATGCTGGATTTCCAATCTTAGATTAGATCTGAGAGACTCCAAAAGCGAAAATTCAGAAAGCGGAACTGTAAGTTTATCTGCTAGGGTGATAATTGATTCGTAAAACTCATCAAATGTTTCTCCCTCTCTTTGCTTACGCCTATCTATGAGTGCTCTAACATGCAAATCTGTACGTTCGTCCTTAAATTGACTTTTGAGCGCATGGCGCAATCCCTCCCATTGGATGGCTGGCACACTCTTATGGTAACGCCAGAACCATTCACTGGCCGTTCCTTCGAAGAGGTTGCTAGCATACCGCGCAAGAACTCCAAAATTCCCTTCTAAGGTCTGGTGAGTAAGTGCTTCGGCTCGATAAATAAAATCGTCGACGCCTAACGAAGACTTCCCAGAGAATCGAAGCTTCCAATTAGTTATTATCTGGCTGATTCTATCTGGACGCAATTCAGGGCCATAAGGAGAGTATCGGTCGGAGTGATGACCCGAAGGCATCATTGGTGGTAATGTAGCTGAATGCTGATTTGGAATTTCGCTACTAGTTGTTGGCCTTACATTTGGAGGTGGGGGTGTAATGGACCCTACGACACTCAGAGTTGAGGACAATTTGTCGAAACCAGTCTGCATTGTACGAATTAGCAGCTCAGTTTGTCTAGTAGTGGCTTGAGCCAATACTTCTGACTGATTAACGGCAGCTAGAGCTAGCGCATTTGCAATCACTTGCTGCAAGCTCTCATTAGGCGGCATAGCTGAGGATTGTGCGGCAGGATTTGCAACTGGAACGACGTAATCGTCAATAACTTCAGGACCAGACACGCTAGGTTCTCTCCTAGACATAGCTCTCGTTACCGTACCAGACACAGATGGTTTTTCGGATGCAGGCTCCTCAAGGGGTCTTTTACAGATAGGGCACACTTTTTTATTCTTAAGCTTTGTATTAAAGCATAAGCTATGAAAAGTGTGTCCACAACTGACTTTCAATAATTCTGTGTCTTGAAGAATTTGACTTGAGCATATAAAGCAAGTAACACTTGCTCCGGTTGACAATGGCATTCCTGAGCTATCTTCCATAAGGACTTAGTTAATAATAAATAGACCGAATATTAAACAACACTAATAAAGTTACCTTTTTAATAAATATAATACACTAACTATTAAGGCAATTAATAATAAATAAATAAATAAATTCAAAACCAAAGATGAGACTGATCAAATCATTTTAGTTTGGGGGTTATCACATGAAAATTTCCAGGAAACAATGCAATCGAAAAAAGCTAGAATAAAGTAGACGAAGGTAAACAAAATGGTACCAAATTGAGTGGACGATTTTTTAATATATCGTATCCAGCGACAACTAGTACTCATTATGTCTGATAGTTTGCAAGGCGTTACTGAATGCAATCTTATGCGCGGAGGATTCTAGCTCTTGGCCAAATAACCTTATCCAGCGTCATGAATACAGTAACAAAAGTTGATAATGCAATATGTTGAAAGCAACGGCAATTAAGCTATTTAGAAGCTAAAATTTATCCAGTACACTTCACATATGCATGTTTTGTTTTTATCAGTGCAGTAGCAAAAATGTATAATGCAATATCCTAAAAGCAACGGCAATTAAGCTATTTAGAAGCTAAAATTTATCCTGTACACTTGGCATGCATGTTTTGTTTACTTTCCATTACTTTAGATTTGGCCTTGGACTCATTTAAAATCCATTACAACCAAATGTCTAAGTACTACGGAACACAACAGAAAACGGAAAAGGTAAAAAGAAAAAAAGAATTGGACAAATCGAATTGGGAATGGAACATAAGTCTGATGAAATTGACTTTACGCAAATATGGTTATGGGCTACCGGAACTTGGCCACACATGTTGGGCGCCTGAATATATAAAATTATTAAATATATATATAAATATATTAGAATCTGTAATATATAACGATGATGGTATTTGCAAAATTCAGCGGGCACGCGCTGGCTCCGGACCGTTTGCAGTCGGCAGTTGGGGGGGTAAATTACTTCGCTGCTTTGCAGGCTCGTCTGCTATTTAATATTTATATTCGATAGTCGCGTGCTATGATTTGTCCAAAGAAAAATAGGAGAAGAAAAAAAACAATAGCCCTAGCGAGTTTGTTGCACGATGGCGCAGATGGAACGCCTATATTGCCCGCCCTTCCATGATCGCTAAATCCAAATAGAAAAATTATAAAGCGATCCCTAAACAAACCCACTACACGACTAACATACTCCTAAAGATCGACACATGATAACCCCACCGCAGGACTTAGCAATTAGACATAATTAAAACTGAAAGCAATAGTTAACGGATTAGACATTTATAATAAATAAAATATATATAAACATAGCAATAAAATAGTACAATTTAAAATTAATAGTTAAGATTATTATTTATAAATACTCATTAATTTAATTAATTCACGTTACAAAAAAAAGAATTAATTCACTACTGCGAGAGAAGACAAAAATAAAATATTAGCTAATTTATTTCTCGCAGTGTACCGCTTCACAGCTGTTGCAAACATGCAAATAGAACAACGAAAAGAAAATCAAACAAGTCAATGCTCCGCGCATATGTATATAACGCATGATAGCGGAATTATGTATGTATGTGTGTATGCACATAAGAACAAACAAAGCGTTTAGGCTAAAGAGTCAGAAATATGTTGTTTTCATCATCCGCTTTAACCTAGCTTCGTGAAGCAAGATTTAAAATTGCACGTGTGCGTGCGCCAGAAGGGCCAAAGAAAAAGAGCGAATAATTTCTCTTAATTAAGAGAGCTGAATATATGCATGCGATTGCACGACAATTAGATGGTTAATTCTTTTATTTTTTTCACTGTCTTGGGCACCAAATATTATTAAGCCCATTCATTATATTTAATTGGCAAAACTTACAGTCTTTTTTTTTAAATGTTTAATTTTTATCCACCGATGAAAGCGCTTCCATTGGCTCCGCTGTAAATTGCTGTAGAAATGGAAAAAGAATTATGCATCTACTTGCACGGCATCGTGAACAATTTCTTGAAAATTATCTTTGATTTGATGCTTGCAATAGATGTGGTTAACAATACCTTTTTTTTTTTTTAATATTTAAACAAAATCACTCTACTGGTATAAAAAAAAATAACATAAAAAAAAATCAAATTTCGTGTTTAAGCGTGCAGATCACTGACACTCTGCTACCGGTATCGAAGAAACGCGACAAGTAGGTTAGGCGATTGGTTTGCAACTAAACCATCGTTTCTCTTTTCCCGCCTTCGCTTCTGCTCGCACAGAAAAAGGGTGATAGGAGGATGAGAATGAAGCGAAATTGAATCCCTCCGCTGTTCCCCTTGTCCAAATTATGACTTTTATCTGCCAATCATTTAAGCAGTGGCTGATAAAAAAACAATGAGTGAGCACGACTTGGAAGTCCCTGCTTATAGATTTCGGCCAAGAACCGTATATATAATTATAAATCTCCTTTTTGCGATAGGGCCATGTAACAATTCGGCGACCATTATGCGTGCGTCACTTAGATGCAAACGTCGCATGAGCGTTGTATAAGCGTCGTATCAGCGTAGCCTAGATGTAGCATAAGCTTAGCATAAGCGTAGCATTAGCGTAGCAATAGCGGCCAATCTGTAGGATATTCCTAACCAAAATTAGTTTTAATCCCACTTCCTGCATGTATAAAAAAAAACAATCTCACCTTAATTGGCACAAAATTCACTATTTTAATAATTGTTGATTTTCGTTTTTTCTTTTTTTGTTTCTCTTCTCTCGTTGACTTTAAAGTTTAACAGACTTGCACTAGACACTTGAAAATAACTTGTGTAATGCAGATTACGTCTGCCTTGGTCAACTGCTTCTAACGAAAAGAACGCTGCTTTAGCCAGAGGTCTAAATTATGCCTCGGAACAGTCGCCATACTGACAAAGTTCCGTTTGAGACTGGGACCGTTGGACTCAACGATCTCCCTCGCTTTTTGGCAAACGGTTTCAGTTTAAAGGGACCGGCCATTGAGTGGATGTAGCGCAAAAAAAAAGGAACAAAAAAGGGGAAATGTACCAGTGGTACTTTTTCATGACAAAAATTTCCCTCAACCAATTTGGGTTGTAATTTTGGCTAACCAGCGCCACTACAATACCCCCTGCTAAAATCACACTTTACAGGGTGGAAACATGTTAAGTGTGATCCGCGCTGTAACCGATCTTATTGTTTTAAATCTTTTGCATGGTATTTCCCTAATAACCGACCCTGTAAATCCTCAATTTCATAAAAACTGTTTCCTAGCTTCGTTCTTATTCGGGCTTTACTGAAAGTCGGAGCTAACTTGGCATTAAAGCCTTTCGCAAAATTGCTTTGCTGAAAGTTCCGCTTGTATATCTCTTGTCCCACTATGAAGGAAACATCACGACTACGTCGATTATAATTTCGTTCGTTTCTTATCTGCTGTTGCCTCATTGACGCTTTTGCTTTCGATCTTATAAGGTCGAAAGAATCTTCCCTGTCAAATTGCACTGTTCTGTCTTCTAATAGGTCCAAGTTACGTAGTATATTGTATGTAGATCCAGAGGTTACCATATTTTGTCCAAAGGCTATTCGATACGGACTCGAGTTGACGGCCGAATGAACATTTGAACGCAACGAACAACATATATGGCTTAGCTGCTCATCCCAGTTTTTTTGATCTGGATTGACATATGTTTTAATTGCTGCAATAACCGATCTATTTACTCTTTCTGAGGCATTCGCTTGGGGAGCATAAACTGCAGTATAAGAGTGTTTTACATTATATTTTTCCAACAGTGAATTAAAAACGTGAGATTTAAATTGTACGCCGTTGTCTGAAACTACAACTTCCGGAACGCCGAAACAGTGGAAAATTTCTTCTTCCAAATACCGTGCGACTTCTTCAGCTGTAAATTTTTTGACAGCCTTTAAGAAAGGAAATTTGGAGTAATGATCCAAGACCACAAATATACCAATATGGCCTGTGCGACTTCTAGGGTAGGGACCTAAGAAATCTACAAAAAGCTTCTGGAAAATCCGTTGCGTCTCAGTAGTTTTTCCGAGTGGAGGACGCAAGGGATAGTTAGGGTACTTTGTACACTTGCACACTTCGCAGCTATTTATATATTCTTTGACATCTAAAACTAAATTAGGCCAAAAGAAATGTCGACGTAATTTTTCTAAAGTTTTACAAATTCCAGTGTGAGACGATATGGAGGATTCGTGGACATTTTTAAGAATTTCCGGAATCAACTCTTTCGGAATCCATAATTTCCAACATGAATCGTCCGCAATCTTGTCTCCATTTGCATGCTCTGCTCGTCGATAAATAAATCCGTTTACTACCTTGAGATCAGGAGTGTGCGTTTGGTTGTCTTTAATTTTGTCAGATAGATTTTTATATTCGGCTGATCGAAAGGCTTCTGAGTCCATATTAATGGAAATGTCCAAATCTAGTGCTGATAAATCATCACCATGTGTACGCGACAAAGCATCGGGGACAATGTTCTGAGTTCCCTTACGGTGTATGATTTGAAACACAAAGCCTTGTAGCTTCAATGCCCATCGAGCCAATCGTGAGCTTAGATCTGATTGGGACATAAGCCATTTTAAGGATGCATGATCAGTAACGATGGAAAACTCTTGACCTTCCACATATGCTCTAAACTTTTTAACAGCAAGAACGGCTGCTAAGCATTCTTTTTCAGTGACGGAATAGTTTCTTTGGCATCGGTTAAGTTTCCGAGACATGAAAGCAATTGGAACTTCGTCGCCCTCATCATTGTTTTGCACTAAAACGGCCCCTATACCAGTATGGCTAGCATCACAATGAATGGAAAAAGGCAATTCAAAATTTGGGCTATGTAGCACTGGTGCAGACGTAAGATTCGCCTTTAGCATTTCAAAAGCTTCTTGAGCCTCGTCACTCCAAAGAAATTTCCGCTTCGATTTTAAAGTATCCGTTATAGGTGATGCGATAGAAGCATAGTTCCGGATAAATTTGTTGTACCATCCTGTCATACCTAGGAAGCGTCTTACTTGCTTCACTGATCGAGGAGTAGGAAACTCTTTAATAGCGGAAATCTTATCAGGATCTGTAGCAATGGTTCCCTTTCCAACAACATGGCCTAAGTATTTTACCTCCTCTAAACAAAAATTACTTTTTCCAATATTAATCGTCAATCCAGCTTCCTTTATTTTACCCGCAACTTCTCTTAAGACAGACAAATGACTCTCAAAAGTATCTGATACGATCAAGAGATCATCCAAATATATAAATACTTCTCGTCTTAATTGAGGTGGAATTATTTTGTCCATCAGCTTGGACATTGTCTGAGGGGCGTTACACAGACCAAAAGGCATTACAGTGTATTGATAGAGAGGCCTCCCGGGAACACTAAATGCTGTCTTGTCTCTTGAACTGGGTGTTAAAGGAATTTGCCAGAACGCATCTTTTAAATCAAGGCTTGTTATAAATTCAGCTTTTGGTAGTCTGCTTAGAATACCATCGATAAACGGCATGGGATAAGCATCCTTCACAGTGACTGCATTAACACGCCTGCTATCCAAACATAACCGCACTTTACCAGGCTTTTGAACGAGAACAACTGGCGAGGACCAAGAACTTGACGATTCCTCAATAACTCCTAAGCTGAGCATCCTATCTAGCTCTTGATACATAAGTTTTTCGACTGCAGGTGAAACAGGATAGTGTCGTTGTTTAATAGGTATTGCCTTATCCACGTCTATCTCATGTGAAAGTAACGAGGTTCGACCGAGGCCTAATTCCGCGAATGAAGGAAACTCCTTGATGACTTCCTGTAAAGCCTTATGTTGTTCGAAACTTAGTCTTCTTAACAAAGGGTCTTCTAAAGCTGCAAGTTGTACGCACCCTAAGTCGAAACCTGATGGCCACAAGTCAAATGCCCTCCAAAAATCTATACCTAAATATAAATCTTGTGAGAGTGAGGGTACCAGGTAGAAAGTCAGAATATGTTTCTTCCCACGAAATTCAATTTCCGAATTGAGTTTCCCAACTATGGCTTGTGCATTGCCATCCGCGGTTCTAACATTCGACGTTAAAGGTCTGTAAAGATGTTGTGAATCGAGTATCTCTGTCGCAAAGCCACCTCCTATGCAACTTATTGATGCACCGGTGTCAAGCAGGCCACTTACAGTCTTCCCTAAAAGAGAAACGGGTGCGTATGGTCGAATATCATGCGAATTGTTAATTACTGCTGCCAAAAGCTTTTTCTTTTCAATTTTTCCTAGTGCTAAAAATTCTTTCTGACGGGTTACGGAGCGAGAAAGATAATTAGATTTAATAGCTTTATTAATTTTATGAACGTCCGGTATTGTAGACATGATCTGTGTTTGGATACAAGAAGAATCTGAATCCACTTCTAATCTGTGTTGGTCGACTTCGAATTCATTGGTTTGCGTGCACTTTTCAACGGTGCACGGCCTATCCAGTTTTTTGGTGGCTATTGCATTTGCTACACGATGGTTTATAAGTATCGGCTTTACCACACCCGTAGCAAAATACTCTACGAATTTGACTAACACAGTCTTGGTAACGGTGTCCGGTTTCTTCACAATTCCAACATACTAACTGTATAGCTGCTATAGCTGCCTCTTCTTCTTCAAAAGTTTCCGATTCAGATTCGTACTCTATTGGACCTTGTACAGCATTGATTGCTCGTCGTGGCATCGGCACTGGGCGAGGTTTTGGTGCTGAAGGTTTCATTACGTTTTGCAAAAAGAGTTCTCGGGTTCTTACTAAATGACGAAGTTTTGCTACGGTGCCAATCTCCTCATACAGTAGTTCATGCTGGATTTCCAATCTTAGATTAGATCTGAGAGACTCCAAAAGCGAAAATTCAGAAAGCGGAACTGTAAGTTTATCTGCTAGGGTGATAATTGATTCGTAAAACTCATCAAATGTTTCTCCCTCTCTTTGCTTACGCCTATCTATGAGTGCTCTAACATGCAAATCTGTACGTTCGTCCTTAAATTGACTTTTGAGCGCATGGCGCAATCCCTCCCATTGGATGGCTGGCACACTCTTATGGTAACGCCAGAACCATTCACTGGCCGTTCCTTCGAAGAGGTTGCTAGCATACCGCGCAAGAACTCCAAAATTCCCTTCTAAGGTCTGGTGAGTAAGTGCTTCGGCTCGATAAATAAAATCGTCGACGCCTAACGAAGACTTCCCAGAGAATCGAAGCTTCCAATTAGTTATTATCTGGCTGATTCTATCTGGACGCAATTCAGGGCCATAAGGAGAGTATCGGTCGGAGTGATGACCCGAAGGCATCATTGGTGGTAATGTAGCTGAATGCTGATTTGGAATTTCGCTACTAGTTGTTGGCCTTACATTTGGAGGTGGGGGTGTAATGGACCCTACGACACTCAGAGTTGAGGACAATTTGTCGAAACCAGTCTGCATTGTACGAATTAGCAGCTCAGTTTGTCTAGTAGTGGCTTGAGCCAATACTTCTGACTGATTAACGGCAGCTAGAGCTAGCGCATTTGCAATCACTTGCTGCAAGCTCTCATTAGGCGGCATAGCTGAGGATTGTGCGGCAGGATTTGCAACTGGAACGACGTAATCGTCAATAACTTCAGGACCAGACACGCTAGGTTCTCTCCTAGACATAGCTCTCGTTACCGTACCAGACACAGATGGTTTTTCGGATGCAGGCTCCTCAAGGGGTCTTTTACAGATAGGGCACACTTTTTTTATTCTTAAGCTTTGTATTAAAGCATAAGCTATGAAAAGTGTGTCCACAACTGACTTTCAATAATTCTGTGTCTTGAAGAATTTGACTTGAGCATATAAAGCAAGTAACACTTGCTCCGGTTGACAATGGCATTCCTGAGCTATCTTCCATAAGGACTTAGTTAATAATAAATAGACCGAATATTAAACAACACTAATAAAGTTACCTTTTTAATAAATATAATACACTAACTATTAAGGCAATTAATAATAAATAAATAAATAAATTCAAAACCAAAGATGAGACTGATCAAATCATTTTAGTTTGGGGGTTATCACATGAAAATTTCCAGGAAACAATGCAATCGAAAAAAGCTAGAATAAAGTAGACGAAGGTAAACAAAATGGTACCAAATTGAGTGGACGATTTTTTAATATATCGTATCCAGCGACAACTAGTACTCATTATGTCTGATAGTTTGCAAGGCGTTACTGAATGCAATCTTATGCGCGGAGGATTCTAGCTCTTGGCCAAATAACCTTATCCAGCGTCATGAATACAGTAACAAAAGTTGATAATGCAATATGTTGAAAGCAACGGCAATTAAGCTATTTAGAAGCTAAAATTTATCCAGTACACTTCACATATGCATGTTTTGTTTTTATCAGTGCAGTAGCAAAAATGTATAATGCAATATCCTAAAAGCAACGGCAATTAAGCTATTTAGAAGCTAAAATTTATCCTGTACACTTGGCATGCATGTTTTGTTTACTTTCCATTACTTTAGATTTGGCCTTGGACTCATTTAAAATCCATTACAACCAAATGTCTAAGTACTACGGAACACAACAGAAAACGGAAAAGGTAAAAAGAAAAAAGAATTGGACAAATCGAATTGGGAATGGAACATAAGTCTGATGAAATTGACTTTACGCAAATATGGTTATGGGCTACCGGAACTTGGCCACACATGTTGGGCGCCTGAATATATAAAATTATTAAATATATATATAAATATATTAGAATCTGTAATATATAACGATGATGGTATTTGCAAAATTCAGCGGGCACGCGCTGGCTCCGGACCGTTTGCAGTCGGCAGTTGGGGGGGTAAATTACTTCGCTGCTTTGCAGGCTCGTCTGCTATTTAATATTTATATTCGATAGTCGCGTGCTATGATTTGTCCAAAGAAAAATAGGAGAAGAAAAAAAACAATAGCCCTAGCGAGTTTGTTGCACGATGGCGCAGATGGAACGCCTATATTGCCCGCCCTTCCATGATCGCTAAATCCAAATAGAAAAATTATAAAGCGATCCCTAAACAAACCCACTACACGACTAACATACTCCTAAAGATCGACACATGATAACCCCACCGCAGGACTTAGCAATTAGACATAATTAAAACTGAAAGCAATAGTTAACGGATTAGACATTTATAATAAATAAAATATATATAAACATAGCAATAAAATAGTACAATTTAAAATTAATAGTTAAGATTATTATTTATAAATACTCATTAATTTAATTAATTCACGTTACAAAAAAAGAATTAATTCACTACTGCGAGAGAAGACAAAAATAAAATATTAGCTAATTTATTTCTCGCAGTGTACCGCTTCACAGCTGTTGCAAACATGCAAATAGAACAACGAAAAGAAAATCAAACAAGTCAATGCTCCGCGCATATGTATATAACGCATGATAGCGGAATTATGTATGTATGTGTGTATGCACATAAGAACAAACAAAGCGTTTAGGCTAAAGAGTCAGAAATATGTTGTTTTCATCATCCGCTTTAACCTAGCTTCGTGAAGCAAGATTTAAAATTGCACGTGTGCGTGCGCCAGAAGAGCCAAAGAAAAAGAGCGAATAATTTCTCTTAATTAAGAGAGCTGAATATATGCATGCGATTGCACGACAATTAGATGGTTAATTCTTTTATTTTTTTTTCACTGTCTTGGGCACCAAATATTATTAAGCCCATTCATTATATTTAATTGGCAAAACTTACAGTCTTTTTTTTAAATGTTTAATTTTTATCCACCGATGAAAGCGCTTCCATTGGCTCCGCTGTAAATTGCTGTAGAAATGGAAAAAGAATTATGCATCTACTTGCACGGCATCGTGAACAATTTCTTGAAAATTATCTTTGATTTGATGCTTGCAATAGATGTGGTTAACAATACCTTTTTTTTTTTTTAATATTTAAACAAAATCACTCTACTGGTATAAAAAAAAATAACATAAAAAAAAATCAAATTTCGTGTTTAAGCGTGCAGATCACTGACACTCTGCTACCGGTATCGAAGAAACGCGACAAGTAGGTTAGGCGATTGGTTTGCAACTAAACCATCGTTTCTCTTTTCCCGCCTTCGCTTCTGCTCGCACAGAAAAAGGGTGATAGGAGGATGAGAATGAAGCGAAATTGAATCCCTCCGCTGTTCCCCTTGTCCAAATTATGACTTTTATCTGCCAATCATTTAAGCAGTGGCTGATAAAAAAACAATGAGTGAGCACGACTTGGAAGTCCCTGCTTATAGATTTCGGCCAAGAACCGTATATATAATTATAAATCTCCTTTTTGCGATAGGGCCATGTAACAATTCGGCGACCATTATGCGTGCGTCACTTAGATGCAAACGTCGCATGAGCGTTGTATAAGCGTCGTATCAGCGTAGCCTAGATGTAGCATAAGCTTAGCATAAGCGTAGCATTAGCGTAGCAATAGCGGCCAATCTGTAGGATATTCCTAACCAAAATTAGTTTTAATCCCACTTCCTGCATGTATAAAAAAAAACAATCTCACCTTAATTGGCACAAAATTCACTATTTTAATAATTGTTGATTTTCGTTTTTTCTTTTTTTTGTTTCTCTTCTCTCGTTGACTTTAAAGTTTAACAGACTTGCACTAGACACTTGAAAATAACTTGTGTAATGCAGATTACGTCTGCCTTGGTCAACTGCTTCTAACGAAAAGAACGCTGCTTTAGCCAGAGGTCTAAATTATGCCTCGGAACAGTCGCCATACTGACAAAGTTCCGTTTGAGACTGGGACCGTTGGACTCAACGATCTCCCTCGCTTTTTGGCAAACGGTTTCAGTTTAAAGGGACCGGCCATTGAGTGGATGTAGCGCAAAAAAAAAGGAACAAAAAAGGGGAAATGTACCAGTGGTACTTTTTCATGACAAAAATTTCCCTCAACCAATTTGGGTTGTAATTTTGGCTAACCAGCGC